>CM057480.1:72544264-73744264 GCA_030035585.1 Dugong dugon | reverse complement strand
CATGTGGCCTGGCCCTTCCCTTTGTGGACAATGACAGGCTCAAGGCCCATATGACAATATTTTTTATGCCAGACCTCAGGTCTATCCTTTAAGTGGGATCTGAGACCCCCTCACATGACTCAAGAGAAGTAAAGGAGATTAACAGTTTGGTGATCATCCATCATTTTTAACTGAGGTGTGTTAAAGGCCTGTGTGCGCCTTCCAAAGATACAAGAGTTAAGCAAGAAGAACATGTGACAGCTACAAACCCCCCTTCTAAGTCTCTTTGTTTAGAAATTCTGATTGATTGCTATTTTGATATAAATATCTAGATAAATCAATTGGGGAGAAACTTATTTCAAATAAGAAAACAAGAAGTCGTGACTGGATGTTACCATAGGCCAGCCTCTGCCCCGGGGAAAGCATTAGAAGGAATCAGAATATTACTCCCTTTACCTCCCTTTGCTGGAAAGTTGTCAGATTGTCCCTCCAAGGCATTCACTATAAGGTGTGATCAAAGCCCCTCTGTTGCTGTCTCATTTCCGTGTAAGCCACCCCACCACAGCTTTAAGTTCAAGACTGCCCAGTTCCTTGTAGACTCTCTCACTCACAGTGGTGATAACTTGATGTTGCTTGGCAGAAGGAATATGTGGAGAAGGAAGCCCCATGACTGGACTCTGTATCTTGAGTCCTGTAATTTCCATCCCATCATGATCAAAAGAAACAAACAACTATCTAGGCCAAAGAGGAGAAGCATCCCTAATTTTCACAGGCTCCTGAAGCAATGCTTTGAGTCCTGACCCCAAGAAGCCCAAGCTTCTCATCTCTGTTCTGTGAATTATAATGAAGGATAAAGTTGTCTCTCCATACTGATTTGCATTTTTAGTAAATAAGGAAGCTCTGTGCTCTGTTTGCTGGCCAGACAGATTAACCTCAATCTATTACAAAAGTTTCATTTTCCCATATTAGGGCAAAAAGTTTTGCCAACAAAGTCAGATAACTGAATGATTCAGGCAAACAAATATTTTGGTTTTTGGGAAATTAAGGCGATACTATAGATGGTCACTTATTTTCTTTTTTTAAATAATTTTATTTATTTTCTTGTTGAGAATATTCACAGCAAAACAGACACCAATTCAAAAGTTTCTACATGTACAATTTAATTGCATTGATTACATTCTTCAAGTTGTGCAACCATTCTCTCCCTCATTTTTTGAGTTCCCCATTAACACAAACTCACTGGCCCCAAGGTTCTTATCTAATCTCTTGAGCTGTTGTTGTCAATTTGATCCCATATGGATAAATATTTCTTAAAAGAGCATAATGCCCAAGGCAGAGCTTTTTTTAGTAGTTAAGCTAAACTACTGTTTGGTTTTAAGAAGATGTCAGGGAATATCTTTGGTTTAAGGTTTAAAGGTTATCTCAGAGCAATAGTTTAAGGGGTTCAATCACCCTCCATAGCTCCAGAAAGTCTGGAGTCCATGAGAATTTGAAATTCTGTCCTACATTTCCCCTTTTTGATCAGGATTCTTCTATGGAATCTTTGATCAAAATGTTCAGTACAGGCATACCTTGGAGATATTGTAGGTTCAGTTTTCCAGACCATTGCAATAAAGGGAGTCATGTGAATTTTTTGGTTTCCCAGTGTATATAAAAGTTGTTTACACTATACTGTAGTCTATAAAGTGTGCAATAACATTGTCTAAAAAAAAATGTATATACCTTAATTAAAAAATATTTTGTTGCTAAAAAATGCTAACCATCATCTGAGCCTTCAGTGAGCCCTAATCTTTTTGCTGGTGGATGGTCTGCCTCGATGCTGATGGCTGCTGAGTGATCAGGGTGGTGGTTGATGAAGGTTGGGTGGCTGTGGCAATATTTTAAAATAGAATAACAATGAAGTTTGCTGCATCGATTGACTCTTACTTTCATGAAAGATTTCTCTATAGCATGCAATGCTGTTTGATAGCATTTTACCCACAGTAGAACTTCTTTCAAAATTGGAGTCAATCATCTCAAACCCTGCTGCTGCATTATCAGCTAAGTTTATGTAATATTTTAAATCCTTTGTTGTCATTTCAATAATGTTCACAGCATCTTCACCAGGAGTAGATCCCATTGCAAGAAACCACTTTCTTTGCTCATCCATGAGATGAAACTCCTCATCCATTAAAGTTTTATCATGAGATTGCGGCAATTCCGTCACATCTTCTGGCTCCAATTCTCTTGCTATTTCCACCACATCTGCAGTTACTTCCTCCACTTGAACCCCTCAAAGTCATTCATGAGTGTTAGAATCAACTTCTTCCAAACTCCTGTTAATGTTGATATTTTGATCTCATCGCATGAATCATGAATGTTCTTACTGGCATCTAGAATTTAATCATTTCCAGAAAGTTTTCAATTTACTTTGCCCAGATCCATCAGAGGAATCACTATCAATGGGAGCTATAGCATTATGAAATGTATTTCTTAAATAATAAGACTGGAAGGTTGAAATTACCCCTTGATCCATAGGCTGCAGAATGGATGCTGTGTTAGCAGGCATGAAAACAACATTAATCTCCTTGAACGTCTCCATCAGAGCTCTTGGGTGACAAGGTGCGTTGTCAATGAGCAGTAATATTTTGAAAGGAATCTTTTTTTCTTAGCAGTAGGTCTCAATTATCCTAGCCAGATCTTCTGGATAACTTGCTGCAGCTTCTACATCAGCACTTGCTGCTTCACCTTTCATTTTTATGTTATGGAGATGGCTTCTTTCCTTAAACCTCATGAACCAACCTCTGCGAGCTTCAAACTTCTCTCCTGCAGCTTCCTCACCTCTCTCAGCCTTCATGGAATTGAAGAGAGTTAGGGCCTTGCCCTGGATTAGGCTTTGGCTTAAGGGAATGTTGTGCCAGGTTTAATCTTCTATGCAGACACTAAAACTCTCTCCACATCGGCAATAAGGCTGTTTCGCTTTCTTACCATTTGTGTGTTCACTGGAGTAACACCTTTCATTTCCTTCAAGAACTTTTCCTTTGCTTTCACAACTTGGCTAACTGGCACAAGAGGCTCAGCTTTAGGCTTATCTTGGCTTTCGACATGCCTTTCTCACTAAGCTTAATCATTTCTAGCTTTTGATTTAAAGTGATAAGCATAAGACTCTTCCTTTCCCTTGAACACTTAGAGGCCATTGTACAGTTATTAATTGGACTAATTTCAATATTGTCGTGTCTCAGGGATTAGGGAGGCCTGAGGAGAGGGAGAGAGACAAGGGAACGGCCCGTCAGTGGAGCAGTCAGAACACACACAACATTTATCAATTCAGTTTGCTGTCTTACATGGAAGTGGCTTGTGGTGCCCCAAAATAACTATGATAGTAACATCAAAGATAACTGATCACAGATCATCATAACAGATATAATAACAATGAAAAGGTTTGAAATATTGTGAGAATTGCCAAAATGTGACACAGAGACAAGAAGTGAGCACGTGCTGTTGGAAAAATGGAGCCAATAGACTTGCTAGACTCAGGGTTGCCATAGACCTTCAATTTGAAAAAAAAGCAATATCTGCAAAGCACAATAAAGTGGACTGTAATGGTAGTTGGAGATCATCTAGTTCTTCTGATCTCATGGCAAAGGAGGCAGTTGTTCATGGAGGCCATTAGCCACATATTCCATATGTGCCTCCCGTTCCTGACTCTCCTTCCTCTGTAGCTCCAGGTGAAGAGAGGATGGTCACTTATTTTCAATGATTTAGAATTCATTAATGAATTTATGGAATATAATTGTATTAAATGCATACTATTGTCAGTACTTGAGAGTTACAGTGAGAGGTATATTCAGGAATGCATAAATAAAGACAAAAAGAATTGCCTCCTGAGGGATAAGCTGTAAAGACATCTACTGAGTTAGAGTACAGAGAAAATTTCCTTACGGGGAAGGAATGACTTTCGTGTTCAGAAATACCTACCTGCAAACCAAGTCAATATAATAGCAAATCTACACAAATAATGAGCTTACCAGAAGAGGAACTAATCAGATATAAAAGTAGAAAAAGAAGAGAATCACAGGAGTAAACCATGGTCCATCCAAGCACCATCCAGTGGAGGAGCCTTAGACTGTGCCATTTAATATACCAACCATTCAACACATTCTCTTTGTTCTGATTCCACATTAACTTCTGACAAAAGCACTTTTCCCCCATGAGAATCTCACCTTGAAAGGCTAGACCCAAGGATTTGAGTCTGAATGAGAGTAATATGAACATTCAAGATTTACATGAAAATCTCTCAAGCTTGATTTTCATGAATTTACCAGTGAGAGATGAGCTGTTCTTGATGTGCTGAGAAATTAGTTTCTGAAGTCAGAAGTGAGGACTAGACCCTCATTAACGTGAACCCAGCTGCCTATGTCCATCTTGTAAACACACCAGGGAAATGCATGTCTGAATGTCACCTTATAGGGCCTGATGGGAGACATCATGCTGGGCCCTCCCCAGGTGGGCACACTCTGCTGTATGGCTGCACTGTGGTGTTATTTCCTCTGACTGGAATGCTCCAGCTGTGACAGGTAAAGTAAGGATATTGTTGTTGTTGTGTGCTGTCCAGTGGATTCCAATATTCTCCTGGATATGCCCCTGAACAATTGCTTGACTCCACTGGTCTATCCAGTTTTTAGCATTTGGTCATCCTGGGACTAGTCTGTCCCATCACTGGTTGACACCAGTACTGCCAAAAGAGTATTTAATCCTGAAATTAAAACAAGACTTTTTGATTATTTCACAATTCTTTCCAAAAGCTCCTTGGAATCTCAGAGCATCTTAGTGGCACTGTTATGAATGTCATTGGCCTATAGGTAGGCTGAGTTGACTTACTGGTTAATAGAGAATCCTAGATCTCAGATAGTGAGGAGTAAAAGGAAGAAGATTATGGAAGAAGCTAGGGGCCTGTTTTCGGAAGGTATCACCTTGGCCTTCTCTTTATTTGGTGTTTGAATTCTAAGTTTTTTCTTTCGCTGGGGAAGTCCAGAGGGTATGAGGCAATTACGGCTTCTCTACTTCTGTCTTAACCAGAACGAGGATGAGACATCCAACAAAAAGAAATTCAATCCAGTTCGCCAACATTTATTAAGTTACCACCACGGCCAGACAATGAGTTACTTGCTGGCAAGACCTAACTGACTGAGACCATCTCTGCTCTCAAGTCACTTACAGCTTAGTGGATGAGAAGCAAAGGTTCCTCTTTTAATATCAGGAACTCGCTTTGGTAACTTCTTGTCCTTTTTTATGACAGTTATTTATGCCTCTTCTTCTTCTTTTTTTTTTTTTAAATTGTGCTTTAGGTGAAAGTCAGTGCAAATTAGTTTCTCATTCAAAACTTGATACACAAATTGTTTTGTGACATTGGTTGCATCCTCTGCATTGTGATTTATGCTTCTTTTGAGTACCTAGTATAATTAGTCTCCTAGGGTTGATGCAACAAATGATCACAAACTTGGTGGTGTAAAGCAACAGAAATTTATTTGCTCACAGTTCTGGAAGCTAGGAGCCCGAAATCAAGATGTCAGCAGGATCATACTTTCTCTGAAGACTTTAGAAGGTCATGTTTAGCCCAGTTTCTGGTAGCATTTAACACTGAAACCACGCATTCCTTGGCTTGTGGCAGCTTAGCTCCAACCTCTGCTTCCACGTTCACATGTTCATCTTCCCTTTGTGTCTGGCTCTCTGTGTTTCTTCTCCTCTTCTATAAGGACACCAGTCATATTGGGTTAGAGCTCACGCTACCCCAGTATAACCTCATGTCAACTTTATCACATCTGAAATGATACTATTTTCAAATAAGGTAATATTCACGGCTACAATGCTCCTTAGAAGCAAGGATGGTGAGACTCCATCTCACATACTTTGGACAGGTTATCAGGAGGGATCAGTCCCTGGAGAAGGACATCATGTCTGGTAAAGTAGAGGGTCAGCAAAAAAGAGGAAGTCCCTCGATGAGATGGATTTGCACAGCGGGTGCAACAATGGGCTCAAGAATAACAACAATTGTGAAAATGGCACAGGACCGGGCAGTGTTTCGTTCTGTTGTACATAGGGTCTCTATGAGCTGGAAGTGACTTGATGGCATCTAACAACACCACCACCACCAACATAGAGATTAGGATTTGATCACATCCTTTTGAGGACACAATTCAACTCATAACATTCAGACTCAGGAGCCTGTGTGCCTACAGGTTTCTTCATGCTTTAGCTAATCTTACAGACTCAACCTGAGACCCAACTGTAGGAAAATGTCCGCTTTTTCCTGAAACTCTGTAATATTGGTGCTTGACTTACTGGTGGTTGCAAGCCATTTCTATCTGGGTAAACCACTTAGTGAGGACCACTTAGGTCCTGGGATAATGGTGGGAGAAGTTCCTCTGTGAAGAACTGTAAGTAGCTCTGACCCAGCTGCATGTCACCCACTGGGTTTGCAAGTCCAAATTGCCCTTTGTAACTCACGTGAAGTTTTCATGTGCTATCTTCTGCACACCTTCTTGAGGAGTCAACGGACTTGTGATCATTGACAACATTTCTTTAAGAGATGGTATTTTGGAGGTAGGGTCAAACTAATAGGGCAACTCTTGTTACTCTACCCAGAGTAGCCCCTCCTATCTTTGAGAGAGAAGTGCAATATATAGAAAGGAATGTCCTTATTTACTTAAATATTCTCATCGCCACTGTTTGAGGCTAGTTAGCAACCCTGGTTTGAACAGTCATTTGTTACCTTAGCCCATGCGGCACCCAGCTAGCCCGAGCTGTCTCAGAATCCTCAGTGTCCTCCCCAAACACAGTTGATTTAAATTGACGTATTTCATAAGCACATGACATGTAGCTGTAAGAAAAGAGTAGGTATGAAACTTTAAAAATAGTTGAGAATGTCAATTTTGAAGTATGGTGACAATGTCTGATATATATTGACATCAGGCATCCAATGCATAAAGTCCTTAGACAACCACTTAACTCTGCATAGAGTAAACCTCGTAATCTGGTAAATTACGAAACTTTTGGTCTTAGCCAGACCCGTTTTATGTCTCTCTGTGATAGAGGTGATGTGATCATGTGTGTGTGTTTTATGTGCATGTTTGGGGGGAGATGAGTGGGGGATGGAAAACAGAAAATTATTAGCAGTACAAATCGTCCTCACAGCTGGTGATGGTAAGTTAATAGCAATGGTCACTATATACAAGCAAATGTATTTTGATCCCTTTTTACTCTTTCGTTCAACTACATCACTTCTCTTCTGTTAGTTTCTTCCCTTGAGCAGAACGTTAGAGAGACTGGGTGACAGTAATACTTAAGGAAACATTATGTTACTATTTCCCTGGAATACGAAATATTAAAGCAGAAATGATAGCGATCATCTACACAAGCGCACTCAGGTATAAATCATTAGATTGCTTAATTCATTTATTTAATATCTGTTTATTGAGCATGTATATATTCTAGACACTGCAAGGATTAGCAACCCAAGCAGGAATTTGGCCAGGTCTCCTCCCGCAATGTGATTGATGATGAAATCTTGTTTCTCTGAAACAATGCACTCCCACCTCGGAACCTGGCCCACAGGCTGGGTTCAGTGTACACTGACACTCATTGCTTCCCAGTGTGTGTTCTTTGGAGCACTAGCCCAGAGATGCTCTCAGAAGAAAACAAAGGAACTGACATTCTAGGTCAGAATAGTTGGAAAAAGGTAAACACTGTCTTCCCCTCTTTCAAATTCACAAAGCATAGTCATACATTTAAAGCTCTGACAAGTGTTACCTAGTTTTGTTCAACCCAGTATTTTCAAAGCTCATTTAATTGGAGTACGCTTTTTATAAAAGCAAACTTAATAACCTTGTCGAACACACATTAGAGAACACTGGATGAAATCAAAGTGGAAATCAATGTCAGGAAAACCTCTAATGGTTCAAACAAGCCATGGAAGAATTCAGTTCCTCCCCTAACTGTGGCAGGACTGAGACCCATCCCTTAGAGGCCTCTTTATTGTGCCTTTTAGACTTAGGGTAGAAGACAAATGTTGGCTCAGTAACATTAGTAACATAGGAATATATATATATACACTCATATATAAAGAATATACATACATACGTACATATATATATATATATATATATATATATATATATCTATAAACCCATTGCCATCAAGTCAATTCTGATTCATAGCGACCCCATAGGACAGAGTAGAACTGCCTGTAGGTTTCCAAGCAGCCACTGGTGGATCCAAACCGCCAACATTTTTATTAGCGGCCGAGCTCTTAACCCCTGGGCCACCAGGGCTCCATATAAGTATATACATATATAACTATGTAGACAAAAACATACCAGTCTTGAAAATTTCCCATCCTTTCCCCCCAAATATAGTTCATAACAAGCACTTCAAGCAAATTCTAGGTACATTTCCATTCCGCGTCACTGGGACAGTTTTTATATTATGAACCACCCGAGCAAAATTTAACTGGAGCAGCTCAAATAAAACTCACCCTCACACTACCTTTGTTTGACAGCTTCCATTTCCTGGACGGCATCAATGGGGGTTCCACTCAGAATCTCTCCCAAATCTTTGAGAAATCCTTCCATATTTAAGAAACATAAATCAAGGTTAATTGAAGAAAAATGAGAGAAAATGTGTTTTTATGTTGCTCTGATAAACCTGTAGCTAGGCAATAATTGCAGAATAATACCTCGGTGAATAAACAGAAGCTGAGAGCTCAAAGTAGCAAATTCTGATTGTACGGGATTGCATTATCGCGCAGGACAGCTAACTCCCCTTGTACTACACACTTCCTCGGGATAAGCTTGGAACCCAGGTCCATGCTTCCGTATCTATTATTTTAGTTATACAGGTGGTTCATTGAACAGGACTCTCGTTTTTTGCCGCCAGAGTTGCCTCCATTCCTTTACCAGTGTGACTTGAGGGTTTCTCACGCAGGATCTCTGAGCTTTTCCTTTTTTCTCCCTTCCTTCTGGATCTTGTTGCCACCGTCAAATGGGAAATACATAGAAGTAGGAGATTAAAAATGTAAATTTCATAAACAGAAATCAAAGGTCCTAAATCCTTAGCAAAGAAAAGCCAACATAAGTATGAACATTAAAAAACATACATAAATAGTGCTTCCAGGCTGAATATGTTAAATAATTCAACAGTTAAGTTATAAGCGTTCTTAAACTTAAGTGTAAAAATGCCCTTGACAATATTTCATAGCTGTGCATATCTTTAAAATATTTAGCATTCTCATTAAAGAGAATGACTTTAGTTTATATATTAGTTACACTCCTGCCTGTTAATATGGAAGAATTTAGGAGCAAAAAGCATTCTTATGTATATAAGCAAAAGGCAATTTACATACAAAGTTGGAGAACTATTCACTTTTTATTTATTCCTGGATCATCGGCATCTACATATAGCTATACAGCATTTAAACAAATTTGTTCCTTAATGTGCAATATTAATATTCTCTGTCCCAAAGTGCCATTTGCTAATGCCATTGTGAAGACAGGTTCCTTAAAAGCTACAAGAAAGTCCCTGCTTTAGAAAGACTTAATGAACCTTTACATTTTTTGGAATACTGCACAGTGTAATGCCTATTACATATTCATTGCCAGAATGGAAGATTTCCTTTAACTCTGAGCTTCCTGGTCTAGTTCTCTGCAAAACACTGTCAAAAGTCACCGGAGACTTTTGTGGAAAATTGTGACTCTTGATAGCAGATGCGATAGGAAGGTTTAGAGTAGAGAAGGCAGGAGTGTATCGGCCCACAGGGAGATGTTCTGACAGACAAATGGATGGATAATATAATTTTTGACATAATGGGATGAAAAAGTTTATGCCATGAAGAACTGAATTAAAGTTATTACTTTAAAAGAAAGTCTGAAGTTTAAAATTATCAACATTTCCAATGTGTGCCTCATTTTACAGCTTATATGAAGAAGAGGTTTTAAAACAGAGATACTGGCAACTGATTTATAGGGTTACTAACAAAGCCACCCTAAAATTATAGTTACCTCTTTGGAAATATCCTCAATAATAAACCCAACATTTCTTCCCACCCACCTCCTCATATTTTAAAGAAAGAAAATCTAGCATCGTTCTTTTCTATTCCTACTTTCTCGTTACAAAAGCATAAGGATGATTTTCAAACGGGCAGGATAAAGTTCTGGGGGTGGAAGACCTGAGAGGGCAGACTTTTAACTTGGTTGAAGATTAAGTACAGGTTCAGAAATCAGCAGTCACTTCTGGGCACAAGGTTTCTGTGGATGTGGTGAGGACTGATTTGGAATAGTTACCATTCTCTCTTCTTTATGTTTACCCTTGGTGGCTCCAGGGTCGTCAGCACCAGGAACTAGCCTAAAATATCCCCCCCAACACAAACACACACACACACACACACACACACACACACACACCATTCACTCACCTCTGGATGTTTGGAAGCATAACGATATATTCACTCTCCTAGCTTTATTTATTTTATAGCAGACCCTTAAAACATCACTTATTCTCATAATTTGCTTCTATTATCATTTATTCTCATTCACTTTTAGTCCACAGCGTCATTTCACCAAGCGCCGTGCCTCATGCCTACCTCTATTCCTTCTCTTGTCACTTTGCTTGGATTCTGTCCTTTACAGTCTGCCGGCCTTTCTGGACATTTCCTGGAGGCTCAATGCCATGGCTTTTCATTTTTGTAGCCCGGTGCTAGCCTGGGGCTGGGACCAGGGCGAGGGAGTGTTACAAGCGCCTGGAGGTCGTGAGAATGAGCTCCTGCTTAACTTGTGTGTCCTTGGTGCTTTATTTGCTTCACTGGACTCCTGGCCCTGGTGCCAGAACAACACCAGGCAGGAAACAAGAGCTCAGTACACATTCAACAAATGTCAAAATGCCTTCCTAGATGAGTAAAATGCAAAACATGTTCTTTATTGTTAGAGTAGATACCCTCGTACAAATTGTTTTCTTGCCCTTAACGTTTTCGAAGGTAGGCACTTCTCTCCAAATCATCTCTACCAGAAATCAAAACAACAATGACAGCAAAAAAAAACCGTTTGCTCTTGAGTCAACTCTGACTCGTGGTGACCTCATGTGTGACGGAGTAGAACTGTGCTCCAAAGGGTTTTCAATGGCTGATTTTTCACAAGCAGATTGCCAGGCCTTTCTCCCAAGGCTTCTCTGGGTAGAATTGAATCTCCAACCTTTCAGTTAGCAGCTGAGTGCTTTAGCCATTTGCACCACTCAGGGACTTCCTACCAGAATCAAGTATCATTTAATTATGCAGGAAATTGTGAGGTAATATATCTTAAATAATGTTAAGCATCTGTCATTCCCGGGGCTTGACTGATAGGAGTTTCATGATCCAAAGCTTATTTCTAAATGAGGCTAAATAATGGTTTTTTAAAACTCACACAACTCATTGAAGTTAAATATTTGTAATCATGAGCATCAAAAGAAAAACAAGAACGAAAAGGGAAATGAAGAAAAGGAAAGAATAGAATAGGAAAAGAAGAGCCCAGAAAGTAAAGGAAAAGAAAAGGGGAGAAGAAAGGAAAAGAGAAAAACTCCATTGGCCTGGATGAGTTCACCATTCTCCCTGCATGAATTCACTCTCCTTGGCTTGCGGTATGTGGAGATAATCCAGTGGCAGATACGTTAACAAAAATGGTGTGGCACCCCCGTGACTAGAAGTATCAATGTAAACACCCAATGCCTACCATAACGGAGAAGGGGAAAGAGGCAGACCCTGGACAACCAGCGCTGTATCAAATAATGCCTACTAAGAAGTGGAAGTGTGATGTCATTTGAATTTTTTTGCATTACTCTGCGGGTCTGCCTTATGATAGTTTAATTTTAGTTTGCGTTCACATGCTCATATCCATTAAAAATGCTTTGTGCATAATTTGATACCTGCTGGGGTGTCTCATTTTGCAAAGGGCCCAAGTTGTACAGATGGGATCTACACCAAAAATTGAGATCGCTGGAGAATGGGCAACTTAATGTGAGCTCTTTTTGTATAAAAAAAATGTCACTCTCTCCTAATCATGGCAAGGACAAAAGCCACTGCTTTTAGTAGCTGCCCAGGAGCCGCACAAAGGAATGGCCAAATGGGCTCGCAGCTACCGATGAGAGATACTGAGCATCTCCTAGGGCTCTAGATCAGGTTGGCCCTCCCTCAGCTTGCGTCGGGTAGATATGGATGGCATATATTGGGAAATAATCCAATAATGACCTGCCAAAGCCCTCATACAAAAAGCACTTGTGCCAGTGTCAATCATTCACCCTCTGATAGTTCAGTGAACATCCTCTCTGGGGTTGCTTTCAGCCATGCCAACACCTCAAATGCAGCAAACAAAGCCACGAGAGTTGAGAGAGAGAGGCAAGGCCATGCTACTGAGAAGCTTCAAAAGGAAGTAACGCCATGGGCAAGAGGTTGCCAAGTGTTGCTTAGCAATGCGATACAAGCAGGCAAGAGGGTTGCTGGAGTTTCTGACAAAGCTGTTCATGGTCTACCACCCACACCAAAAATGTACCATTTGGAGACACAAGAATCTGCCAAAGCAGCAAGAGAATGAGATACCAGAGTATCAGGAGAAACTCTTGGACAGCAGAAGAGAAAAAAATTAGATAGTCCCTGATGTTATTGTTGTGTGCCATCTAATTGATTCTGACTCATACCCACCCTATGGGACAGAGTAGAACTGCCCCATGGCGTTTCCTAGGCTGAAATCTGTTACCTAGCAATCTCAATCTGTCTCTCTCTCCTTTCCTCTCTCTCTCTTCGGTCCTGTTTATATACATGACTGTGTATTAATAGAAAAGCACACCATATAGAAAGATAGGTTGCCTCTATCCAGTGCCTACATCTGCACTGTCAACTCTTCTCAGGTTTCATACAGATGTACCAGTGTGGTTGAGACACAGCCACCTCTAGTTGGGAAGAAAGTTCTCATTGGGTTTACAAATTGCCATGCACTAACAGTGAGGACCATCATAACCCACAAAAGTCATGCCCACAGTGGTCCCTTAATTAGTTTGAAAACTGGGTTCAATATGCAGGCATCATGTTGGCAACACACAGGGCTATGTAGGAATTGGTCCATTGGCACCTCCTTACCCTTGTGATCCTGAGAAGTTTAAGTTTTGTCCAAAAAGGGGGATTTTCAATGTATCTGGAAGTAGTAAAGTATTCCCTTCTTCAGAAATGGCACTGTATCAAATGCCAAAGGACACCTACCTGTTGGGCTCCAGGACTCATGGAATAAAATCCATCTTATCACGGCTCGGTCATGAGAGCCTTACCATGAGAAGGTGTGTGCGCACATAGAGACAGGTGCCAGAGAAAACTCTGTGCAGCTGGAGAGAAAGTGGGTCTGAGTAAGATCCTGGGGAACCAAATTTGTAAGTAGCACAAATGTGAAAGCGGTTGTGCCCCGTGGAAAGTTTCATACTCAACTGTTTTACCCCTTTCACTAAATCCTGGAAACACAGATGTCCCTTCATGATGTCTTCTGCATTCCCGGTCTCTTCTTCCTTGGTGCATTCTAAAGATTTTAGACTGGGCCCTTGGCTGTGACCTTAGGGGGTGACTCTTAAATGATGTCCTGGTTGGGTTGAGAGGAGTGCTCATGAGTAAACTGACTGTGTGAGCCCGATAAAAACATCCCTGAGTATGCTCAGTGGGGAAATTGAGTCTTTCTTCCTCAATCCTTGGAAAAGGGCAGACTAGTCCGCAAGCAAAAAGTGCCTGTTCACTCTCTGGGCACATCAATCCTGCTGTATAGCATGGGGTGCGGCCAAGTTGGACATGAAGAGCAGTGGCGTCCAGATTTCAGCTGGGCTCTGTGACTGTGGAGTGCTCTCTCAACCTCCCTGTGCCTCAGCTTGTCTATCAGTAAAATGGGAAGATAGGAAGCGTTGGCTCCCTGAGATCCTGGCTGACCTACTGCTCTGTTCCCTGTACTACACACTGAAGAAAATAGTCATTGAGATATTTCCTCCCAGAGGTCTACGCCTCTTACCTTGTATTCCACGCCCTACATATATGGAATGCCCTTTATTTCGACAACAGCTGGTCCTCTTACAGAACATCTTGTAGGTCAGTATGGCCGTGGTGGAAGGGCAGTGGGGCGCCTTCCCCATTCCATGACTCACAGTCATTGGCCTTCCTGATATTTCTTAAAACTGGGCTTTAAAGGACTAGTAAATTCCAGCAGGAACTGTGAAAAGGAGCAATGAACAAATGGAGTCATCTCCGCTGTCATTACCAGAGGCATTGTCATCTGTCATCTTTAAACCGTTGGTAAGGGTGTGACACTCAGCTTGGTACTACCGAAAAAGTTTAAAAAAACCCCACAACTTCTATCCTCTAGGGACACAGACAATGAGTAATGGCAGAGTTAACACGCGCTACTACTAGTAACACGTACTGTCAATTCCAACTCATGGCAACCTCACGTGTGTCAGAATAGAGCTGTGCTCCCTAGGGTTTTCAGTGGCTCATTTTTCAGAAGTAAATAGCCAGGCTTTCCTTCAGAGGCATCTGTTGGTGGACTTGAACCTCCAACTGTTTGGTTAGCAGTCGAGCACATTAACAATTTGCCCCACCCAAGGGATCTAATTAACACATGTAAGGGGAAAAAGAGAGAGTGAAGGGTAATTGAATATACATCAAACAATTAACCACAGTTAAGAAATGGATAAAAGGAATAGCTCCATCGACCAGGCACAGGTCAGGACTCAATGGGGTGATACTTTGCTCTGTGACTCAGGGAAATGAGTTGCTTCACTCCTCTGTGATTTTGGAAATGGGGGTAATGATAACCCTGTTTCAGCAAAAGGGAGTGAGCAACACCCAGTGCAGATGGCTAGGATGCCAGGATAACGTGATGGACATCGCGGCACGGTGGAAGAGTGCTGAGCGTTCGTGTTGGGGATCGTTGCGGGCAGGAATATGGCAGGTATTCTCCCTCAGGAGGCTATGCTCCAGGGAGAAGAGCAGGTGAAGAGCACAGGTGACCACTGTGAAACAGATTGAGACAGTCTAGAGAGCACATCAGGTGGCCAATCATCTGTTCCCATTCTCCTCGACCTCGGATGCTGCCCCAGGCAGTTTCTCTCCCCTCGATTGCTACAATGTAGCACTGTCCTGGTTTTCCTAGCTCTCTATTGCATATCATATTATGAGCAATTAAACACATGCTATCACATGTTCATTATAATTATAATAAACCTGTGATGAGTAACATTCTATTACTCGGATACATTATAATTTACTTAACTTTTCTCTGTGGGTAGATATTTACATTGATTCTGTTTTTCACTTCTATAATTATTCCCTTAATAAGTGAACAAGTCAAAGGGTACATATGTTTCTTAAAATGTTCTATGTGGTACAGAAGCCTGTACCTGGTTACATGGTGGTTGTCACAAACGAGAACCATTCTGTTGCCTCTTTATACCAATTGTGAATGACTCTTCTTCCCACTGTTCTATGTCATCTGTCAAAGCTCTAACCTCAGTTTTCTTTCTTTTCTGTTGTAATTCTTCTCAAAAACAGGCACCAATTAACACCTAAGCTGAGGGTTCTCAAATAGAATCACCTAGCTCTGAAGTCTCATCACTCATCCACCCCTCTATCCACCCATCCATCCACCCATCCACCCATCCACACATCCATCCACCCACCCACCCATGCACCCATCCACCCATCCATCCATCCGTCCGTCCGTCTGTCCGCCCGTCCACCCGTTCACCCGTCCACCCATCCATCCATCCATCCATCCATCCATCCATCCATCCATCCATCCATCCATCCACCCATCCACCCAGCCACCCATCCATCCATCCATCTATCCATCCATCCATCCATCCATCCATCCATCCACCAGTTATGGGGCCATCTACATATTTGGTTTATATGCTCTTGCCAGAGATACAAAGATGAGGAAGACATGGCCTTAGCTCTCAGAGAATAAATAGATTAGTGAGTGTGGATAATATAGATAAACACCTGATTAAGTACAATTTACACAAATTGAGGTGGGAGCACTCACCTTGGTGTTGAAGGTGGAGGGGGTTATTAAGGGAAGTTCCCCCAGAGCAGATGACCTCCACACTGAGTTCTAATGGATGTGTGAGAGTTAGTGAGGTTAAGGGGGATAGCAAAGAGTGTTTTCATTAGAGAAGTAGCAAGTGAGAGGAAGAGAGAGAGAACAGGGCATATTCGGGAACAGTAAGCAGATCAGTGTACTGCAATGTGCCACGTGTATGTGTATTGTGTATGTTATATGTGTGTATATGTTTGTGTGTGTATGTGTGCATGTGTGTTGTGTATGTGTGTGTGTGTTTTGTTTCACATGCGTGAAAAGCCAGTTGAATATGGAAAGAGACAATATCATAGATTTGTTCATCACTCTAGAGTTTGGACTTTATCATGAAGGCAGTGGAGAACTACTGAAGGACTGTAAGCAGCAAAGTGGCATGACCAGGTTTGCTTTTTTAGGAAGACTGCTTTTCCGGCAGCGTGAAGAATGACTGCGGCAGGGCAGGGAGAGAATTTATGTATATGGTGGGAGAGATGATGAGGACTTGGACTAGAGCAATGACAGTGAGGATGCAGAAAAGGGAGTATATCCAAAACCATTCAGGAGGTAGGATTGACAGGAGAATTGATTGACCATTTGGAAAGGCAAGAGGTTAGTGAGGGATGAGCAAGAGGCATTAATGACTCCTAGGAGTTTGTTTGGGTAGCTAACCTTTTGTACAGCATCAGCATAGACTGGACCAACTGATATTACCCAAGGAGAGACAGTCAACTCTGAGATGAGAGCAAAGTCAAAGACAAAACCCTGAGGATGGCTAACATCTGTATGGTAGGTCTTTCTTATGAAGGGCACTAAACTTACAGCCACTCAAAGCTAAAAGCTTCCATCTTAATTCAAGGCTCTCCGATGATGCATACAACTGTAATTCTCTAGAATTCAATAATACAACAGTACTGTAATGAGTGCAGTACATTTTTAACATTTGTACATGCTAATAATGTGGTAAGTTTTTTTAGTCTTCAATTAATTAATTTTAGAGTGGCTAAACGGCTTTCCCAAGTTTAAGCAGCTAGTGAGTGGAGAAATCAAAATCTGAATCCAGACATGTCTGGTGCCAAAGCCAGCCTCCTTTGACTGTGCCCTACCTTTGCCTTACACCTCACTGTGGCATCTCTGATCCTTCACACCGGTTCTCCCCTCTGTAACGTCGCCTGCTTTATTTCTGTTAATTCATACCGCAGACTTTCTCCTGGAGCCACCTCCTCCTCAAAGGCACTCTCTCTGACTAACTTTACCCTCTATTGCTTCTTTGTTTCTCCTCCAGTGTTTTTCCCTTTTCTTTCTTTCTTTTTTTATTGTTGTAGTTTAAATGAAGTTTACATTTCAAGTTAGTCTCCTATACAAAAATTTATACATACATTGTTATGTGACCCTAATTGCTCTCCCCATACTGTGACAGCACACTCTTCCTTTCCACCAGATTCCCCGTGTCCATTCAACCAGATCCTAACCCTCTGCCTTCCCATCTCACCTTCAGACAGAAGCTACCCATTTAGTCTCTTGTATCTACTTGAGCTAAGAGGCACACTCCTCACGAGTATCACTTTATGTCCCACAGTCCAGTCCAATCCCTGTCTGAAGAGTTGGCCTCGGAAATTGTTTTAGTTCTGGGCTGATAGAGAATCCAGGGGCCGTGCTTTCTGGGGTTCCTCCAGTCTCATTCAGACCATTAAGTCTGGTCTTTTTACTAGAATTTGAGTTCTGCACCTCACCTTTCTCCTGCTCCATCTGGGACTCTCTGTTGTTGTGTTCCCTGTCAGGACGGTCATTGGTGGTAGCCGGGCACCATCCAGTTCTTCTGATCTCAGGCTGATGAAGTCTCTGGTTTATGTGGCCCTTTCTGTCTCTTGGGCTAGTCCTTTCCTTGTGTCTTTGATGTTCTTCATTCTCCTTTACTCCAGGTGGTTGGGACCAATTCATGCATCTTAGATGGCGGCTTGCAAGCTTTTAAGACCCCAGATGCCACTCACCAAAGTAGGATGCAGAACATTTTCTTAATAAGATTTGTTATGCCAATTGACCTAGATATCCCCTGAAAGCATGGTCCCCAGATCCCTACCCCTGCTACTCTGTCCCTCGAAGTGTTTGATTGTATTCAGGAAACTTCTTAGTTTTGGTTTAGTCCAGTTGTGCTGACTTCCCCTGTAGTGCGTGCTATCCTTCCCTTCACCTAAGATAATTCTTATCTACTACCTAGTCAGTAAATAACCCTCACCCTGCCTCCTCACCCTCATAACCATCAAAGAATGTTTTCTTCTGTGTTTAAACCTTTTCTTGAGTTCTTATAATAGTGGTCTTATACAATATTTGTACTTCTGTGACTGACTAAATTCACTCAGCATAATGACCTCCAGCTTCCTCCATGTTATAAGATGTTTCAGGGCTTCATCGTTGTTCTTTATGGTTGCGTAGTATTCCATTGAGTGGATATACCATAATTTGTTTATCCATTCTTCTGTTGATGGGCGCCTAGGTTGTTTCCATCTTTTTGCTATTGTGAACAGTGCTGCAATGAACATGGGTGTGCATATATCTATTCCTGAGGAGGCTCTTATTTCTCCAGGATATAATCCAAGGAGCAGGATAGATGGATCATATGGTACTTCTATTTCTAGCTTTTTAAGGAAGTGCCAAATCAATTTCCAAAGTGGTTGTATGATTTTACCTTCCCACCAATAGTGTATCAGTGTTCCAGTCTCTCCACAACCTCTCCAGCATTTATTATTTTGGGTTTTTTGGATTAATGCTAGCCTTGTTGGGGTGAGAGGATATTTCATTGTTGTTTTGATCTGCATTTCTCTAATGGCTAATGATCATGAGCATTTCTTTATGTGTCTGTTAGCTGCCTGAATATCTTCTTGGGCAAAGTGTCTGTTCATCTCCTTTGCCCATTTTTAAATGGGGCTATTTGTCTTTTTGTTGTTGAGGTTTTGCAATATCTTGTAGATTTTAGAGATTAGAAGCTGATCAGATTTGTAGTAGCCAAATTTTTTTCCCAGTCTGTAGGGTGTCTTTTTACTCTTTTGGTGAAGTCTTTTGATGAGCTTAAGTGTTTGATTTTTAGGAGCTCACATTTATCTAGTCTTTCTTCTGGTGCTTGTGCATTGTTACTTATGGTTCGTATTGTGTTTATGCCATGTATTAGGGCTCCTAGCGTCCCTATTTTTTCTTCCAGTATCTTCATCATTTTTGATTTTATGTTTAAGTCTTTGATCCATTTTGAGTTCATTTTTGTGCATGGTGTGAGGTATGGGTATTGTTTCAGTTTTTTGCAGATGGATATCCAGTTATGCCAGCACCATTTGTTAAAGAGACTTTCTTTTCCCCAATTAATGGACTTTGGGCCTTTGTCAACTATCAGCTGCTCATAGGTGGAGGAATTTATGTCTGGGTTCTCAATTCTGTTCCACTGGTCTATGTATCTGTTGTTGGACCAGTACCAGGCTGTTTTGACTACCGTGGTGGTATAATAGGTTCTAAAATCAGGTAGTGTGAGGCTTCCCACTTTATCCTTCTTCTTGAGTAATGCTTTACTTATTCGGGGCCTCTTCCCTTTCCATATGAAGTTGGTGATTTGTTTCTCCATCTCATTAAAAAAATGCCAGCGGAATTTGGATCGGGATTGCATTGTGTCTGTAAATTACTTTGGGTAGAATTGACATTTTCACAATGTTGAGTCTACCTATCCATGAGCAAGGTATGTTTTTCCATTTGTACAGGTCTCTTGTTCTCTTGCAGTAGTGTCTTGTGGTTTTCGTTGTATAGGTCTTTTACGTCTCTGGCTAGATTTATTCCTAAGCAGTTTACCTTCTTGGGGGCTATTGTAAATGGTATTGATTTGGTGATTTCCTCTTTGAAGTTCTCGTTGTTGGTATAAAGGAATCCAATTTATTTTTGTATGTTTATCTCATATCCTGAAACTTTGCTGAAATATTCCATTAGCTCCACTAGTTTTCTTGTGGATTCTTTGTGGTTTTCTGTGTATAATATCATATCGTCTGCAAATAGAGATACTTTGACTTCTTCCCTACCTATGTGGATGCCCTTTGTTTCTTTTTCTAGCCTAATTGCTCTAAATGTCTTTAATTATATTGAGGAATTTCCCTTCTATTCCTATTTTGTTGAGAGTTTTTGATCATGAATGCATGTTGGACTTTGTTAAATGCCTTTTCTGCATTGATTGATAAGATCATGTGGTACTTGTCTTTTGTTTTATTTATGTGATGGATTACATTGATTTTTTTTCTAACGTTGAACCATTGCAGCATACCTGGTATAAATCCCACTTGATCATGATGAATTTTTTTTTGATATGTTGCTGAATTCTATTGGCTAGAATTTTGGCATCAATGTTTATGAGGGATATTGATCTGTAATTCTTCTTTTTTGTGGTGTCTTTACCTGGTTTTGGTATCAAGGTTATGCTGGCTTCATAGAGCAAATTTGGGAATATTCCATCCTTTTCTGTGCTCTGAAATACTTTTGGTAGTAGTGGTGTTAACTCTTCTCTGAAAGTTTGGTAGAATTCTCCAGTGAAGCCATCCGGGCCAGGGCTTTTTTTTTTTTTTTCTTTTGGTTGGGAGTTTTTAAATTACCTTTTCAATCTCTTCTTTTGTTATGGGTTTATTTAGTTGTTCTACCTCTGTTTGTGTTAGTTTAGGTAGGTAGTGAGTTTCTAGAAATTTGTCCATTTCCTCTAGGTTTTCAAATTTGTTAGAGTACAGTTTTTCATAGTACTCTGTTATGATTCTTTTAATTTCAGTTGGGTCTGTTGTGATATCACCCATCTCATTTCTTATATGGGTTATCTGTTTCCTCTCCTATTTTTCTTTTGTCAGTTTGGCCAATGGTTTATCAATTTTGTTGATCTTTTCAAAGAACCAGCTTTTGGTCTTGTTAACTCTTTCAATTGTTTTTCTATTCTTTATTTCATTTAATTCTGCTCTAATTCTTATTATTTCCTTTCTTCTGGCACCTGACGGCTTCTTTTGCTGATCTCTTTCTACTTGTTCCAGTTGTAGGGTAGGTTCAATGAGCATCTTGGATAGATAGCTTGTCATCTTTCACGATATCAGGGAAGTTTTCTGCCAATAAATCTTCAACAATTCTCTCTGTATTTTCTGTTATCCTCCCCTGTTCTGGTACTCCAATCACAAATAGGTTATTCCTCTTCATAGAGTCCCACATAATTCTTAGGTTTTCCTCATTTTTTTAAATCCTTTCATCTGATTTTTCCTGAAACAGGTTGGTGTCAAGTGCTTTACCTTCAGTCTCACTAATTGTGACTTCCATTGCCTCAGTTTTGCTATGACTTTCTATTGAGTTGTCTAATTCTGAAATTTTATTGTTAATCTTCTGGATTTCTGATTGCTGTCTCTGTATGGATTCTTGCAGCCTGTTAAATTTGTCATTATGCTCTTCACTAATCTTTTTAATTTCCTCTATTGTGTGTTCTGTGTTTTGCTTACATTCCTTCCTAATTTCTTGAAGTGTTCTGTAAATTAATCTTTTGTATTCTGCCTCTAGTCTCTGGAAAATTTCTAGATTCTTTATTTTGGGAGCTTGCTGAAGCCATCATGGATTGTCTTCTTTATGTGATTTGATATTGACTGTTGTCTCTGAGCCATGAATAAATTGTTATTTTTTTTAAATTTTATGTTTGTTTACTGTGTCCTAGCTTCTTGTGTTGTTTTGATATGCCCAAACAGGCTTCTCATATGAGCCAGTTTGATTATTGGCACCTTAGAAGCTCTAATGTCCTGTCACCAGGTGGTTAGATCTGTTACTAGGTATGAGAGCTCAGGAGTCTGCCCACTCCTCCTGTATGGATTCAGCTCAGGTGCCCAGGTAGATAGCCACCAAGTGTGTGGTGTAGGCTCTCGCTTGAAGTCCTAGAGAGGCATGGATGATTGATGTAGGCACAGGCATCTGGCTGCAGCAGGGGGACACACTCTGAGCAAGGCAGGGGGCTGACAGCCACCCCCGAGTGTTCAGGAGGAAGGCATGTCCCTGTTCCCTAGAGCACATAGGTGGTTAGGTTTTACAGCTGGACTATGAACACCTAATGCTGTTGGCTGTAAGGACTGGGGGGCACCTCTTATTCATGGGCCCCTATTGCATGGGGCGAGGCCGCATGGGTGGAGCCACCAGTCCTCAGGCCCCTGATATGGGTAGGTGAAGACCCTGCTTAGTGGGCAGAACAGGGTCAAACATTAAGAACCTGCCACTTCACAGCTGAAACAGTTGAAGTTAGACTTCTGGTATATACCCTGCTGTACTGCGGTAATGAGGGCCTATGCTGTTGAGACCGGCCCTTGCAAGTCTATGCAGGGGAAAAGGCATTCGAAGTCCATGGCTCTCTTATGCCTGTACCTAGACAAAGGAGCTGTTCTTACCCTGGGTTCCTGGCTTAGTGAAGCCAGCAGTTTATTTTTTCCCCTTTGTTAATTTGTTCACTCTCCAAGGCAGGGAGAATGGCACCAGGTGTGTGACGGATCCTTCTTCCGGCCCAGGGGATTTGGCAGTTTTGAAGCCAGTTCAGGACCCAGTGCACAGCAGGGAGCTGGGAGGTAAATGGGAGAGAGGTTTTTCCCTAAGGGGGCTGTTTTTGATCCATGCAATAGGCCGTATGCAAGTACTTATCTTTCACTGATCCAGGGCTGCTTCTCACTGGTTCTGGGTGGCCGTGTAGACAATCTGGTGCTGGGTCTCCCCCGGTGCAGAAAACGTGCCTCCTGAGCACCACCACTGGACTACCTCACCGCTCACCCCCAAGCTGATCAGGCCTGAAGGGCTCAGGTTTGGCAACTCCTAGCTGCTTCCAAACTGTCTCTCCCTCCCCCTGCCACTCAGTCTGGTTCCTCAACTCTGCCTTTGATATTCAGGGCTCCCAGATTGCCATATATATAATCAATTCACTTTTTTTTCAGGGTCTTTGTTGTAAGAGGATCCACCAGAATCGTCTGACTACTCCACCATCTTGGCCCCACCTCCCTCATTTTCTTTCTTTCTTTTTTTTTTTTTTTATTGTTTGCATTTTGTTTTTTTATGCCTTAGATTTTGGGTCAGTGCAACCAGAATATTTTGTGCCAGATGTGACACAAAGTACTTTCTAATAGGTCACATTATGACCTAAATCTTGGACATGTAGATGCCTGTTGCTCCTTGGGGAAGTAAAAGTCTATATCTTTATCTGTATGTATATGTACATCTTTATCTATAGCCATTGACTTATTTAGTATCCATTTATTGGGAATGTAGTATATGGCTGACATTCTGCCAATAGGCTCAGATATGTTCAAGATGGCTACTCTTACCTCCATTTCTGAAGGTCAGGAAATAGACTCACGAGGTTTCAGGACTTCCCCAAGGAAACACAGCTGTTGATGACAACTGTGAGATTGAAAGTTGAGTCTATCACATTACAAAATGTGCGCTTACAGGGAAAGAGAAAGACAGGAAGGGAAGGAAGGAGGAAAAGAGGGAGACAAGAAAACAAGAAAAGAAAGTCAACATAAAGAAACATTTGTTACGGGTTACAGATTTTAGAGGCAGAAATCTGAATGGGATGTGGATCTCAAGACTCACATGGGTCTTCCTGGCAAAGGCATAAACTTGAGAGGAAAATGATCCTCATGAATTTGAGTGACCCTAGAGCAAATCCCAGAGCTTACAAAAAACTCATAAAGTAGAAATATCGCAAAAGATAAAATCCATGTAACCAAAGGGTAGTCAACCTTTCTCAGAGGTGCTGCAAGAAAGGCTTCACCAATGCTAGTACACACAGCTGAACATCCAATAATAGTCAACAAGCTGGGAAACCCAACAGTTACTTGGCTCTACTGTACAAATATAAAGGCATCCAAGTTAACAACTTATATAATAATGCAAAATAAGATAATGTCAGATGTGAGAACAGATTGACTCCAACGTCCTAGCTTTGGGGGGCTGCTAAG
The DNA here is from genome assembly GCA_030035585.1 of Dugong dugon. Lineage (NCBI taxonomy): Eukaryota > Metazoa > Chordata > Mammalia > Sirenia > Dugongidae > Dugong > Dugong dugon. Next base: position 73,720,206 of record CM057480.1, on the reverse strand, counting down.
ATCTCTGCTACAGTCTTGTATTAACAGAGCCGCTCACTTTTCACAGAACAAAATGCTCGATGCTTTCACTGGCATTCTAATTTTCTCACGGGAGCAAGTGGCACCCAATTTCCTTTTGTCTGTGCATGTAGAAAAGCAACTTACGAAGCCATGCTTGGCAGATTTTTTTCTACAAAGGGCCAGATAGTAAATATTTTAGGCTTTTATAATAGGCTGCTATTATAGCAAGAAAGCAGTCACAGACAATACAGAAATGAATGAGGGGGCAATGTTGCAATAAAACTTCATTTAAGGACACTGAAATTGGAATTTCATACAATTTTCACCTGTGAAGAAATATTATTTTTCTTTCAATTTTTTTAAACCCATGTAAAAAATGTGAAAACTATTCTTAGCTGGTAACCCATTGCCGTCAAGTGGATTACAACTCATAGAGACCCTATAGGACAGAAAAGAACTGCCCCAGAGGGTTTCCAAGGAGCTGCTGGTAGATTCGAACTACTGACCTTTTTGGTTAGCAGCCAAGCTCTTAACCACTGTGCCATCAGGGATCCATTCTTAGCTGGTGGTCATACAAAAAGGGCCAGGAGGCTGAATTTGGCCCTTGGGCTGTAGTTTGCGGATCCCTGCACCGGAGCACAGAAATATGAAGATGGGTAGATTCTCCTATGTACTTAGGATGGCTTTTCAGAAGGAAGTGATAGCTAACTCCATTAGTGCCTCTGAGCTTCAGCTGTTAATTGACATTATTTCTTAATTCCCAGCTATATTTTAAGGCACGAACTTAAGGAATTTTAAAGTCATTATGTGGGTGAGGGACTGTTAAAAATAAATCCTTCAGGTTTAGAGGTGGTAGAGAGGGAATAAAAGGTGTTAAAAGAATCCAGCAGTTTTCAGGCAAGTGGCTCACAAAGCATCAGGGTGGGCCACCAGTCGCCATAAAAGGTCATCGGTACCACTCTGCATCTTCTCTTTTGTGTACGTTATACCTCTCGTAAAATAAAATTAAAGCAGTTTAATTTAACAGTCTAATTAGTAATGGATTTTTCATTTTATCTTTGAAAGTATGTGTGATCTAAAGATAAGGTCTGGATATGACTGGGGCCAGGAGGAGATATTTATTTATTACTAGTTTGAATTGAGGGCTTGCTGGCAGCAGAGTATAGGTGAAAATGATCTGTTTCCATCTGACTGTTAAAGAGTCAGTGGGTGTGGGGAGACACATCTCTCCTCCATCTTTCCTCCTTATAAGAGGTCCAGGAATCAAAGTCCCTTTTAAGTCTCACCTTCAACCATTAGGCAAATCCCTCCTAGTTTTATTTATAGAGCCCCCATTACACAGGCAGCATCTAGACATGGGGGGTGCCTGCTTTACTCCTCTCTGCAAACATTTAGTTTTCTGTGTAGCAGTGTTCCCTGTGGGCTAGGTGTGAGCCTCCTTTCTCCTCTTTCTCTTTTGCGCCCTTACATTTGAAATGGGGAAAGAAAAAGAAAATGCCCAACAGATCTGAAGATTCAACACCTTGGGATTCATTTTCTTAATTGGTTTGACACCTCTGAGCCACAGCACAAGGGGCTTTGAGTGAAGACGGGATCCTGAAACTTGACCAAGATTTCCGACAGCTATGGCCCAAGGGAATGAAGCGAGGCTGCACAGCTCCTTTATTTTAGAAGGAGAAGGAACTGGGGGGAGGCTGCAGGACTGTGGTCCAGTCATACTTTTCTGGTATAAGCTAGACAGTGGCCACCTTTAAATGTGGCTTTGTGGTTTGATGGCTCTCCAGTCATTTACTCCTCTTCTTCCTACTTGAAGTGATCAGCCCCCCAAAACCAACAAAGATCCCCACAGATGTAATATTCATTTGAGAAACACACAGATTTTCAGAGCTGAAATATGATGTGTGTGTCTTTTTTTTTAATAAACAATCTGTCAAAAGACAAAGTAAGTCCCTCAACCCATGGGGGAAAAAAATCTTAAAATGTCCATATTTCCATTTATGTTGTGACAAATCTGTCCTTTTTGGGGATCTCTATTTCTTTTTTTTCTTAAATGTCTGTTATTTCCTGAACTGTACTTTGTGAGACAGCTGTAATGGGCACATATATTGCAACATTTTAAAAAAAGATTAAAAAAAAAAAAAAACTGTCTCCTTTGGAAAACATTGTTTTCCAAAGATGTACATTCACTTGTTTTTCGAAATGCATTCGTTTTGTTAAGGGGCTTCCCTATGAACTTGGCTAAGCTGTGAAACCCATGTGAAATTGAGCACTACAGATTAGTAAATAAACATAATTAAGCCCGTGCATACCTTGCTTACTGTAAACGAGTGCATACGGAGCTTACTGGTTAATCCGTCCCTGGGCGTATGCTTGCTGCCCTGGAAAGCAGAGCTCCATCTCCACCAGCCTTCTTTCTAGGGCTCAGGGAAGCCGCTCCAACCTCCTCCAGGTCAGTCAGGTGCCCAGGTTCAGATGCTCAACAAGTGCAGTGAGTTCTGCTTTTGCTCCAACTTCCAGCCGCCAACACTGCCTTCATTGAGGACTGAGACCCCAGCGTCATTGAACTGCTCAGCGTCTGGGATTAATTGCAGGCGTTTCTTTCCCCTCCCACAGAGATATATGCAGAGAAACCAATTTGGTAATTATCCTGCCTCCTGGTACCCTCCTGAGTTGCTTCAGTGCTGGTATAAACTGGGCCAAGGGGATATTTACCCAAATATGGACGGAAAAGTCATTTACATACAGTGTGCACTAGCTCCAGACAGATGTTTTTCTTCTTGAGGATGAACACCCAGGAGAAGTGAGAGGTAGGCAGACAGAGAGAAGTGGTCTTCAGGTGAGGGGATTGGGTGGGGTGGGGTACAGGGGACCATCATTTAGGACCATCATGAAGCTAATTGGATGGTGTAAATGGCAGCAGGGAAGGGGTGAGTTGGCTTTGCCCACTATGGTGATTCATTTAATTAATGTTGGCTGACGCCTTAGCTCTGTTTTTTGTCATTCGGATCCATAGTGCCAGCCAGGCATCTTCCCACAAATAACGTGTTTCCTTTGCTGCTGGGTTCATATAGTTCAATAACTGTAACACTTAGGTACTAAGATCCAGAGAAAAGTATTTTTAGAGAGAAAGAAAATGAGAGACAGAGAGAGAGCCATTGAGGTGGCTGCATCCTTTGGGCTGCATGTTGTGCCTCAGAGTGCTGAAGAGTCATGTCTTAGAGCCTGTGACTGGGGAGTGGGCTGTGTGCAGCCAAAAGAGAGGCCAAGATGGCACCCAGAAAGGTGGCTCGCTGAGAGGCCAACCTTTGCTTACCCTGGGAAGGTAGAGCAAGAACAACAAAAAAGCCGAGTAAAGGACCACTGGCACCTGTTATATAGGTCATTAACAAACTACCATGTACCATTAATCTGTGACCATAAAAAGGCCATCTGCTAATACTCAAAGGTCATTAAGGTACTAGCCAGGTCCACTCTCGTAGGTTGGGCCAATCATTGAGTAGAAAAAAGGGACCTTAAACGGTTATTGTGGGGGTGCCTGCTAACACTATCCTCTTTAGGGGTCTATCTGTGTTTCCAGGATAAATCCCTATTCTCAGTGGTTTAAAATCCAACCATAAAAAAGTCAGGGTAACTGTGTATGTACTTGTGTGTGTGCATGTATGTAGCTGTCATTTCTCTCTCTTTCCACAGAGGGGAACATTGGAAGTCCATCAGTTTGACTTTACTCATGTTCAAAGCTATTCATTAGAAAACAAAGATAATTTCTTCATTTAGGTCTTCTTTTTTTTTTTTTTTTAACCTGACCAGTGTACCTACTTTGGCTAATAGTCTGTTCATAGTCCTTAAAAATGTTCATCTTAGATAAAATAAAATAAGCATCTCCTTAAGGATCCCAACTTGAAGGAGACCTTGGCTCTTCCATGCTTTTGAGGGAATTGGATTACATGTTGGTTGAGCATGGATTGAATCATCGTGATGGGAATGTGCCTCACTAAGGGAATCCAGGGAATTAAATCTTATGCCCCCACATTTGCATGCTGCTCTTGTCCCCAGTTTATCTTGTTTTTCTAACCCCTTCATATAGGTTTGCATATATAGTTTCCTCTAAAGGAGCGAGTGGCATGGAAACTCTGGTGGCATAGTGGTTAAGAGCTACGGCTGCTAACCAAATGGTCAGCAGTTTAAATCCACCAGGTGCTCCTTGGAAACCCTATAGGACAGCCCACTGTCCTATAGGGTTGCTACGAGTCGGGATCAACTCCACAGCAACGGGTTTGGTTTTCTTTGATTTATATATACGTTCTTTTTTCTTCAGGATACCAGTGAATTATGCTTGTCAAAAATTCATCAGGATGATAGGAACATGTTGAAGGTCAAAGTTACCAATAACATTTTAGCAGTTAGCTGGATCTAAATAATCCTGTTATTACATATGTATACACATGCAGGTGTGCACATGTATCTGTCTAGAACTCTGTCTCTAAGAAACTGCCCTTTATTTCTTACATAATATCTCTTCTCTTCTAAGGTCCTCCTGGGAAAGAAGAGACAAAAATAATCCTCTGTATGTAAAATAACTGACTAAAGGACTCAAAAACAAGTTTTACAATTTTAAAATCCTGTCCTGAATTCACTGCACCAGTTGAGGCTGGTAATGATGATGGCTCTTCTCAGTGGGTGTTCTGACAGACCGTATGTTCTACTACCTGGCCGCGGCCGGTGGGAAGAAGGGCAGAGCCCTCTTGTAAAATATGAATTTCAGTGACACAGTGCGTGTGTCTGTGTGTGCGTGGATGCAATGCATATTGAGAGAAAAGTAGGCAAAGATAGTCAGAACTTCAAGGTTATATCAGCGTAGATCTATGGGCTTAAATGTGTTTCTCAAACACCCAAGCAGTTTTTTTCTGTCTTCTGAGATTCTTTAATGATGAAGCCCAAGATTGCTGCTTAGATTTTTCCTCCTTTGTTTTGGATAACACTCCCATTTCTCACTGCATCCTTGCCTTTCATCTCTGCCAATTAACTAAGTAGCCAGAGCCTCATTTTGAAAAGTTCTGAGTAGTTAGTAAGCTCTTTCTTACTGAGCCAAGTCAAAGTGTCCTCTGGAGGCCCCTGAAGGAGGAGTCTGTCCACTGCCCCCACCTCTGTCTGCCTGTTAGTGCAGGCCTAGGCTTAATATTTTGCTTTCAGTGAGTTGCAAGGGGAGGGAGCTAAGAGTAGGGGGTGGGATGGTGACCGCAGGTGGCTGAAGAAAGGAGTCTTGTTCTCCTGATGCTAAGTAGATGGTTAGCTCTGCGTTTACTGTGAAATCCAGCTTCTGTCACTTCGTGGTTAATTGCTTTATTATTCTCAGACCCAGATTGGACCTGATTGAGTTCTGTCAGGAGCCATGGCTCTCCCTGGCGCTTGGCCAGGATCCTTTTGGTCCTTTGATCTGAGGTTTTACAATCGCATTACCGTTTTGGTTGTGGCAGGAGGCATGGAGCATTTGCTGCTGCTTTTGAGTCAGTACACAAGGATGCTCAGCAGGTGATGGAGTGTGACCTTTACTGGGGCCTAGGATTGAGGAAGGTGGCTTATCCTGGACTCAGTTTCTCCTTCTTGGTCTTAGGCTTTATGGGTTTAATTTGCTTTCCTCCCCATTTGGCCAAAATGGCAGTGGTAGGAACCATATGGAGTTCCCCCTTTAGTGGGCGTGTTTTCAGCCATCCCAAAGTTGGACCCTATGTAAGCTTTTGCTGTCCTCTTTGTTTGTTTTTAATTGTGGTACATAGTAGGTAACAGTACGTTTGCCACGTCAACAATCTTCACATGTACAGTTCAGCGACATTAAATATTCTCATAGTGTTGTTTGACCATCACCATCCCCCAGTTTTTCCAACACCCCTAATAGAAGCTCAGTGTCCCCTAAGCATTGTGTCTTCCTTTCCCCCTCCCTCCCGCCCACTCCTGGTGAATACTCATAAACTTTGATCTCTATACACTTGTGATGTCCTCTTTCACCAAAGCTTTTTCTCCCTCAGCTGCTTTACTTTAATGTGAGACATGTCGACAGGTAGTTAAAATGGCCTCCCATAAACATATGCCAAAGGCCTGACTGGCCTTGCTCTGGGCTCTAGACACCAGGCTGAAAATGCCATCACAAGCTGCGTGGTTGGTTCCCCTGGTAAGGATGAGGAGCAGGAGCAAGTCGCCTGGGGCTTTCAATGGGCAGGGCTGTGAAATGCCGGCCAGGCCAGAGTCACAGATGCCCCACAGCACTCTTCCAAGCCCTCATTCCAATGCGCCACTTGTGACTATTGCTAACCTTATTAAAAAGGAGCGGAATGCTTCGGCTCCACAAGCGCACACTAGAATCTTACAGTAACTTCTCTGGTTTATAACTCCACCTTTGATTCAGAAGGCCAGCGGGCACGAGAACTTGGGTAAACAGAAATCTCCCACAGATCTGTTCGCGGGAACCTACCCAGTTAGGGATGTGTGGGAGCCCAGCCCCGGGTCTCCAATGCACCTAGAGGGGAAGGAGAGGCTCCCCTCTTCGGATTTTCAGGCAGCTCAATCTTCAATTCAATCTTGCGAAGACAGAATTGGTGGCATTTGTGTAATAGAAACACAGACATAAGTCAGGAGACTGCACCCAGGCAGGCGATGTCTGATAGCTTCTCCTCCACGTGACCAGTTTCCCAGCACCAGGTCAGTGGGCCGGTGGAAGCCAACTGCGGTAGCAGAAGGCCCAGCTGGGGCTGCTATCACTGCGCTGTAGGAGTCTTGTCTCTTTTTTTACTCCTCATGTGGCAGCTGCTCTTCTATCAGTGGCAGGGGCTAAAATCTCATTTAGAATTTCTTCTAAGCTTTCTAGTCTGGAAAGTCTTTGTTAACTTTTGAAAGAAGGAGTTTTGGGGACATGGTTCAACCTCATTTCCGAGGTACCTGCACGGGTCTGCGCTTCAGCGCAATCCACTAGTGAAGGAATATCTCACCTGCCATATTGCTTTGGGTTTGGGACTCCACTTTATGAAAAACACCATATTGGACTAAATTCTAGATGGAAAGTCAACAAGGAGGTAGAGATGAACTGACATGATAGCAGAAGTTTCTGGTTTATAATTTCAGCAGCCACTGTGAAGTGTGTCTTATGTGTCCTATGCCGGAGTCTAAGCAGAGTTGCATAAGGCCAACAAGACAAGACTTCTGCCCTTCAGAGCTTGTCATCTTGTTATAAATGCCACACCCAGTTATGGAGCTGTGTAGTGCAGGGTATGACTAGAGAGTTACACCACTGGAGATCAGAGAAGGGAATATCACTGGTGCTACAAGTCAGAAAAGGCTGAAGGCTGGAGCGGGGAGGGGCACTTGATTCACCATTAATGTTAAGTGGAAACTATAAAGGGCCACCTGGTATTTTTGACTGTTGTTGGTTACTTTTCCACATTCACTTCTGGCAACAGAATCCTTTTACCTGTGGGGGCACCCATTCCATGCAATCGATTCAACTTGGGCTAACCAACCACAGAACTGGACATGTGACCAGGGCCTAGCTAATCAGAGTTATCTCACCACTTTGACCACGTTGATTGGTTTAAGGACGGGCACCTGACCCAATCTGGCCAATGGTAATCTTCTTTGAGACTTTCCAGACAGAGAAAATCTTATTCTTTCCTCTGGGCTTGCCAGGCTGGAACTGTGGGGGTGAGGGGTTGCTAGTAGCTCTCCTGCTTCCCTGTAAGAGAGCCAATTTGAGCTAATAAAGAGTTGAATAGAGATAAGCAGAGCTAAGAGATAGTAAAATTATTCGAACTTCTGCATCTAACTGTGTCTAAAGCCAGTTATGTGAGCCAATAACCTTTTTTTTTTCTTTTTTCTCACTAGCTTGAATCAGATTCTGTCTTATAAATGGACTATAAGTTGGGGGTAAAGTACAATAGACCCAAACGTTTAACTTGCTCAGCTGCTAATGAAAGGTTGGAAGTTGAAGTCCACCCAGAAGCACACCTTGGAAGACAGGCCTGGTGATCTACAGTCAAAAAATCAGAAAGCCCTGTGGAACATAGATCTATTGTGACACACACGGGATTGCCATGAGTAAGAATCGACTCCTCGGCAACTGGAGGAGTAGAATATAATAGTTTTGAAATATTGTCTTGACTCAGTTTTGAGTTCCTGGCTAGAGACTGGCCAGTTCTCCTTCTTGAACATCTGATTAAATGTACACCCCAATCACTTTTCTTATTAGGCTCTCACATTCCAAGTCACTATGCATTGCTCCTTGGCGAGGTATCAAAAAACTAGGGGAAGACCCTATGCCTTGGAGCCTGTGGAATTATTCAAGATACCCAACCCCTAGGAAGCCCATGAAATCTAACTAACCCAACCCCACTTGCTATACATAAGCCTTCTCCTACAATTCCAATATACTGATGCCTTGTCCTCGGTACAACCCTCTGTGTAACCTTACATGGTAGCCTTCTCTCATGTAGAACTAAGTAACAAAGAGTCCTGCCTTTCATTTATCTGAGTGTCACTATGTTGTTCTCACCATTCAAAGAACCTACAATCATACCTATGTTGTTGTTAGGTGCCTTGGAGCTGGTTCCATCTCATAGCAACCCTATGTACAACAGAACAAAAGACTGCCTGGCCCTGTGCCATCCTCACAATCGTTGTTATGGCTGAGCCCATTATTGCAGCCACTGTATTGGTCTATCTCCTTGAAGGTCTTCCTCTTTTTCCCTGACCGTCTACGTTACCAAGCAAGATGTCTTTCTCCAGGGACTGGCCCCTCCTGATAACATGTCCAAACTATATGAGAAGTCTTGCCATCCATGTGTCTAAGGAGCATTCTGGCTGTACTTCTTCCAAGACAGATTTGTTTGTTCTTCTGGAAGTCCATGATATATTTGATATACCAACACCATAATTCAGAGGCATCGATTCTTCTTTGGTCTTCCCTATTCATTGTGCAACTTTTGCAGGCACATGAGTCGATTGAAAATATTGTGGCTTGAGTCAGGCACACCTTAGTCCTCAAAGTGATGTCTTTGCTTTTTAACACTTTAAAGAGGTATTTTGCAGCAGATTTGCCCACCACAGTATGACAAACTGACAGACGAGTGGTGGAATCATACCTATAATCATACCAATAGCATACGATTAGGAAACATAGGGGACAATAGAAATGATTCAGGGAAGTATTGGTTTCTATGTTAGTGGTGGTGGCTTATAAACAGTACAAGTTTACCCAAAACAAAAGAAAACAGCAACAACAGAATCTATGACCCTGACCGTCTCTTTTGTCTTCAAGACAAGCTTTATTTCTTCATATTTCTTCACCAGGTTGACCTGGTGCTCACAGCTTACCCACCTTACCCAGTAACCTTATTATTACCACATATTCTTCCTAGAACACTCTTTGGAACATGCTACCTTGCCCAGAACATTACATCCAGTAGATATTGACTGAGCACCATGAGTCATGCATTGTTTTAAGTTTTGGGACTACAGTGATAAATAAGATAGACGTGGTCTCTGTCCTCACAGAAAGTATGAACTCAATAAAATAGTGTAAGCTGAAATTATTTAATGAGAGGAGAAATTGATACTGATTAAACAAGATCTCTCTGAAGACTTTATTTATCCCCTGGGCCTCAGTACGTACCTGCTTCACAGCTTTTATATTACAGGTCCCTGTGGTATGTAGCTATGTCAAACTCTTTCTTATGGTTTTTTTACTAGTTTAGCTGTGCTTTATGCTATAATCCATTGGCTTTGACTAATCTAAGTGTTGAACTCCCTAGGGACTGGACCGTTTTTATTAACTTGCTTTACACAACACTGACTGAAGAGTTATACTTAAAAGAAAGAAAAAAAATAGACAGGTAAAATAAATGAAGGATGAAAGAAAAAGGAAAAAGGGAAATCACACATAGTGTGCCAATTCCAGGTCAAATGAGTATACTTTCCTTATGCTTCCTTTACAGTGTTCTCCCCAATGTCTTATCTTAGCCTGGAATTTCAACAATTGTGCCATTCATGTGTGATACACCCGTGGTAGGAGACTAGCATAGTCCAGGGGTCATATGTAATGAAGGCTTTAGATGCTAGCATGCCTCTCCTCTCACGTATAACAGTAGTAGAGTCAGCCGTAGGTTCAAACCCTGGCTCTGTCACTTTGTAGCTACATGACCTGAGTGAAAGCACTTACTCGCGCTGACCCTCAGATTCCTCAGCTCTAAAATAGGTTAATAATAACTTATCCCTCATAGGGTGGCTATGAAGATTAAATTAAATAACGCATGAAAACTGCTTAGCAAAATGCTGGCATGTAAAGAATTACCAAAGGATGCTAAAATTAGTATGTGAGAGCATGATGAGAAATAGGATGTTTATATAGTCTCAAAGTGTCTCTCCACAATGTATATTAATCATAAATGAAAAAATAGTAACTTTACATTGAAGAAAGCTGGCGAATATCACCTTTACCAAGTGATAAAAGTTAACTCCAGTAACAGTGGGGCAAATCACACACCTCCTGATGTGATGAGCTGAGAAGGATGCAATAGTTGCTTGATATTATTGCCAAAAATGCATAATTTGAATTTAATCATGAGCAAGCGTCAGACAAATCAAGGAAAGTTTAAAAAAATAACTGACCTGTTATTTTCAAACGTATCAAGATTATGAACTGTTGACTTTTTGGTTAGCAGCCGTAGCTCACCGTAGCTCTTAACCACCGGGCCACCAGGGCTTTGGGATGGTGAAAGACAAAAGAAAGACTGAGCAACTGTACCAGATTAAAGAGAACTGAACACAACATATGATCCTGGATTGGATCCTAGACTTGGAGATTGAAAAAAAAAAACCCAGAAAGGACTTAATAGGACTATTGGCAAATAGTCCTATTAAGCAGTCCTATTAAATAGTGAACAAGGTCTGTAGAAGAAATTACAATATTGTTTCAGTGCGAATTTCCTGATTTTGATTATGTAACATTGAGTCGCCATGAGTCAGGGGCCGACTTGTTGGCAGCGAACAACAACAAGAACAACCGCAAGGTGTTAACATTTGAGGAGTCTAGCTGAGGGTACACATGAGTTCTTTGTACCCATTTTGCAACTTTCTCTAAGTCTGAGATTATCTAAAAATGAAAAGTTAAAAATTATGTGCATAGTAGGCATTCAGCAAACTGTGCTGGGATTTGGGGAACATTCCTGCCTCTGTACCAGGCGTTTGGCTTTGAGTGCCGTGCAGGCGTGCACCTCTGCTGTTGCTCATGGCAGCCCTGTGAAGGTGTCATGAGTTTGCAAGGGCACACCTGGGCTGGTCTCTGTCTGGACCTCTCCCTGTGCTGTGCCCTCCACCTTTATGCGAAGGTGTGGGATGAGTAGAGGATCTGTCTGACAGCTTTTAGAATTCGGGCCCTCCTTTCAGGCCAGTATGCTTTTCCAGTTGACAAAGATTCACCCGGAGCTTTCTCTGTGGCTCTGCCATTAATTTTGCTCTAGAATCTACTATCATTCTTTCACTTACTGGGCCTTGCTTTCCTGTCATTAGAAATTGGGAGGAGAAAAGATAGACTTAAAAAAAAAAAAAATCTGACGTCTACCTCATCGATACGGTGGGTGCCGTAGAAGGAAACTTACGGAAAAGAAAAGACTGAAACCACCAAGAAGCATAACACGAGGACTGACAAAACAACCGGATTCCGGAAAGAGCAAATCAGAGCTAGGAGCTCGTCTATAAAGTGCTTAGGATCATGGAAATTAAACGCATTTTCTCCACCATCCCACCATCTAAAAATGACTGACTGCATGTTGAAATTTGAAAATACCAGTTTTAAGAAAATAAAAGAAGTGATTCTAAAAAGTAAATAAAACACATTTATTCACTGTTATGAGGCAATAGGTTTGATCACGATGACGTCCAGGAAGGGTATAGATGAACTGGCAGATGACAGAAACACAGGACAAGTAAGTGAAACTAGACTGCGTTGGAGTTCTCAGCAAGGAGCACAGTCATAGCCTCTGCCTGAGCATCCCTTGATGCCCCTGTTACAATCTGGTCCAGAACTTTGTAGTTTTCCTGTTCCTAGTTTTGCTCCTTTGCTCGTAGCCCCTGGAACCTGGGCTGTCCTGGAGGAGTGAAATGGATGGTGATGATCTCACAAGAAGTGTGGTGAGGTTAACAAATACAATTTGTAAGGCCCACTGCAAATATAAAGTGCCATAAAAATGCTAATGAATGGGAATGCGAGGCCAGTCTTTAGCACGCTGGCACAACAGGCCAAGGAGAATAGAAAGAGAGACTTCCTTTTGAACACACAAAATGCTGTCCTATTCATCTGGCCGCACACACACCACCATGGGAAGCTCCTGGCTCGGCTCTCATTATTCACCCAAACAACTTCCCTTCTATCTCTGTCTGGTTCTGAAAGCTGCTTTCTGAGGGAAGAAAGAGTCCCTGAAAACCTTTCGGTGCCATCAACAACAGCAACAACGCAAGTTTGGCTTGCAAAATTCATTCAAGGAATGAAAAAAAAAAAAAAATTACAATGGAAATCTATCATTATGGATGTTTTGGAAAGGAGAAAAAAATTAAAAAAAGAATCTGGGCTTTGTTTTGCATTTTGGTAAGAAATGATATATAGCTACATAGTAAAACAGTTTTATTAAAAAGATCTTCTCACCCAGAATTCAAAATGCGACTTGTACTCTCTTATCATCTAGTCACTTCGGAGTGAAAGTTAAAAATGCTGAGGCTGGGGAACTAGCTTTTGGTATTTCATCTCATAGCTGATATATTTGTCTAATACTTTGGTTTTTGAAGGCCCATTACTCAGGACCAGAGCACAGGGCTGCTCATTTTAATCCTTTCTAGTTACTGAAAACAAGGCTGCTGGGCAGAGCCTGTAGATAAGATTACGTTCTCTGCTCCGTGTGTAGAGAGGTAGTGGGGTATGAGCCAGAGAGTGAGGGAAATAGAGCTTTCCTTACCCTGAGAAAAGGATCTGGACCAGGATTTGTGGCTTTTGTTTAGGGAAACCTGCTAAAAAGCAGGGTCCACCATTGGTTACTACAAATCCTTTCTCTTGGCACTGGGGAGGGGAAATTTTAACAGGCCAGTGGGGGTCCAATACACATAACTGAATGTTCAGGACTTCAATCACCTTCATTTTAGCAATAGAGCAGATATGGAAGTTCATGATGTTTATTCTGCCCTAATAAACAAACCAACCAACCAAGTCTGTTGCCGTCAAGTCAATTCCGATTCATAGCGACCCTATAGGACAGAGTAGAATTGCCCCATAGAGTTTCCAAGAAGTGTCTAGTGCATTCGAACTGCCAACCTTTTGGTCAGCAGCTGAGCTCTTAACCACTGCGCCACCAGGGCTCCTCCCTGATAAAAGGAACCTCTTTTTCTATGGAAGTAATATTCTGAGGACCAGCCAGGAGACTTGGGCCCCTGGCTCTGTCCCGTGTTGTGACAAGTAAGGGGAATTATGGAGTGCTTTCACTCAATGCTTCCTTTCGGGCTCTATGAATGGTTCAAAGGGAGGGTGGCTAAGTGGCCCAGATTAAGCTGTTTAACAGGACTGGTACTTGTTTGGTTTACACAAAGCAGTGTAGCAATTCTATCGATGCTTGACAGTGTTATCATCATTATTTATTTCGCTATAAGCTAGATTTATAGAGATTTGTAGCATTTGTAACACTAAGCATGAGAAACATTAATAGCTTTACTAATTATATCACCACTTTACAGATATAAATACTGATAAAAGTGCCAAGTAAAGTGAACTAGTAAAACATTTTTTAAGCGAATTTTAAAACCAGTAGCTGATTGATGATGCTTTTGGTGAGTCTTGAAGCTAGAATGGAGAAAGAGAGCCTTCTTTGAAGACTTAAGCTTTACTTTCCTGCCGGTTCATGATGCTTGGAAGGTAATTCTGCCTTAACCAGGCTGCAGTCAACTGAACCATGCATTTAATATAAAGCCAACAACAGACATTTTATTTTTGATCAGAACAACCACAAAAAACACAGGAAACACGAAGGTTGGAGAGGCTGACAGAGAGAGATGGACAGAGACAGAGAGAGAGAGAGAGAGACAGGGAAAGAGGACTAGAGAGGAGTAAACAATCGTCAGTGGTATGGGGACAGAAAGAGGTGAGTAACACATCATGCATCTCTCCATTTCATACCGGCTATTGATCTTGCTCTGTGTTTTCCAACACACACCTTGTTATAAATGAGGATATTGAGTGAAGAAAGAGAGTTAATAAATCCACTGCCTTTGCTACAGTTGCTAATGGAAATCCATCAGCAGTGTAAGTGCTGGGCAGGTAAAAAGACCTAAGTAGGAATGGAGGACGCGGTGGACAAAAACGACGTCTGTCTGCGAGCTGAAGCAGTGGGCAACATCCCCTGATGGGCCACAACTCTTAGACTTCCTCAGCGTCTGCTTGTTGACCTGCGTAGCAGGTCAGTTCCAAGAAAGCCTACTAACTCTAGCGAAGGAGACACATGCTTCTATAGATACAATTTGACTAGGACACTGCCATGCCCACTGCTTTATGTATTCATCATCCACGGCTGCCCTTGAGCTACAACAGCAGAGTTGAGTGGTTGCAGTAGAGACCTCATGCGCCTCAAAACCTAAAACACTTACTATCTGACCCTTCCTGAAAAAAGTTTGCTGATTCCTGTTTTAGAGCCTGAGTAAATATTATCAAATTGGCTAGATGAGTTGAAGTTTTTCATGATCGGTCCAAAGTGTCCATTTTTCTAATTGTTTTTTAATGAGCCACGTAGCTCTGCTTCAAAATTTTTCACCACCTACTTTGATGCTGTCCAAGCATCAGAAGGTTGATATGGGGGTGGGTAAAAGAAGGTCCTCCTGTTTGAACAAAACAAGAAGTACGACCCTCAAGAAAAGGCCTTAGGTTGTATTAGATAATTCTTATTTTAAATGTCTAATCTCATAGCTATAACTCAGGGATAAAAGATTTGGGGTATTTTCAGTCATGGTTTATGGTGGATCTTATTGCATTTCTCTGTCTTCTCAGAGCCAGCCGAGAGGTTCATAGTAGGGAATCACTCACCGAAGCCAACCTGAATGAATTCCTCACCACAACTTCTCTGAAGAAAATTCCCAACATGGAAAATTCATTTCAGCAGAAGAGGTCTCTGTTTCTGAAATGGGTTGACCTGATTTAGATGCTAGATATAAATAAAAAGGAGAGATCCATTTACTCACTACACTTATGATAAAATATTTGGAAGCTGAAACATAATGGATGTAATCTAACACATATTGGCAAAGTAGACATTGTATTTCCCTTACTTTCACTTCCTCTCTTACAATTCTTGGGCTTTATCACACCTCTTCTTACTGTTACCTCTACAGAATTCTACCCCCTGTAAAGTCTAGCCGAAATCTAACGTGTTAATGACTGTTCTTCAACCAGCTCAACCAAGGATAGTGGAAAATCCACAGGCTTTGCAACCAGGTAGACGTCGGTCCACATCCTAGCTCAGCAGCTGAGGGGATGTGAACAAGTTAAGTAACTTGCCTCTGTTTCCTCATTTGTAAAACTGATAACTAACTCAACTCTTAGAGTTTCCATGAAGATTACCTGAGATGATGCACGTAAGGAGATTGGCTGATAATAGTCATTCTATGAATGACAATGGAAACCATGGTGGTGTAGTTGATAAGAGTTATAGTTGCTAACCAAAAAGTCAGCAGTCTGAATCCACCAGGCGCTCCTTGGAAACTCTATGGAGCAGTTCTACTCTGTCCTATAGGGTAGCTATTGGGTGGAATTGACTCAATGACAATGGGTTTGGGTTTTTTTGTTTGTTTGTTTTTTACGTGTATGACAATAATAATTATTATTTCCTTAGATGAAACACTTCCGTTTTGAATGATGGTAATGGTCTGTACCACGTAAGTGGCAGTTTGGCTTTACTCTTGTACATTTTTAATTTATCTTTTTACATACTTGTTTCCCCTTCCTATTTAAATTATGAGTTTTGAAGAGTAGGTGCTACATTTATACATCTCTCTGAGTATATTGCAAATAACAGGTGCTTAATAATTACATGCAGCCCTGGTGGCACAGCGGTTAAGAGCTATCGTGAGCTATGGCTGCTACCCAAAAGGTCGGCAGTTCGAGTCCACCAGGTGCCCCTTGGAAACTCTGTGGCTCAGTTCTGCTCTATCCTATAGGGTCACTATGAGTCAGAATTCACTCGACAGCCACGCATTCGGTTTTTGGTTGTATCTGCAAAATGGGACAGTCGTGCGGAGCAGATACAGTTCTGAAAAAATATCGTCCTATTTACCAGAGCCTGAGGCTCTGAGTTCCTCCCTGCCCACAGCCCCATAAAAACACTGTTTTCCCACACCATATATATCAGTGACAACCATCTACTTAAAATTAATTACTCCTTCAGTAGAAAAGACGAAGAGCTCTAAAATTAATTTTTAAAAATCTGTCATCTATGGAACTCCTTGCTCACCTGAGAATCTATCAATATTGCACTAGGCATTCTTTTTATTGAGGTATAATTTACAATGAAATTTACCACTTTTGGATGTATAGTTCTATGAATTTTGACAAATGTATGCAGTTGTGTAAGCTTTACCACAATCAAGATAGAGAATATTCTCATCATCCCAAAACATTTTCTCGTGCCTCTTTGTAGCAATTTCCTTTCCCCCACCCCTAGTCTCTGGTGTAATGACTATCCCCATCATTTTTTTTCTGAGTGCCATATAAATGGAATTGCCCAGTATGCATCCTTTTGAGTCACCTAGTAAAACGCTTTTGAGTTTTCTCTATGTATGTTGCTGCTTGTAGCGGTAGTTCCTTCTTTTCTCATTGCTGAGGAGTATTCCATTGTATGAATGCATCATCACTTGTTTAGAGGGGCATTAGGTGGACATGTGGGTGGTTTCCAGTTCTTAGTGATAGTAAGTGAAACTGCTCTAAATATTTTTGCACAGGTTTTTGTGTGTCCATCCCTCATTTCTCTTGGTTGTGGGATTACTGGGTCACATGGTAAGTGTATGTTTAACTTAATAAGACATTGTCAGACTGTTTTCCAAATGGTTTTTACCATTTTGTATTCCTACAAGCAATATATGAGAGTTCCCGTTGCCCTACAATTTTATCAGCGTTTGGTATTCTCATTATTTTATTTTATTTTTTTAATTTTAAAGTGTTAAAAAGCAAAGATGTCACTTTGAAGACTGAGGTGTGCCTGACCCAGGCCATGGTGTTGTCAATCACCTCATATGCATGTGAAAGCTGGAAAATGAATAAGGAAGACCGAGGAAGAATTGACGTCTTTGAATTGTGGTATTTGCGAAGAATATTGAATACACCATGGACTGCCAAAAGAACAAACTAATTTGTCTCAGAAGAAGTACAGCCAGGATGCTCCTTAGAAGCAAGGTTGGTGAGACAACTTCTCACATACTTTGGACATGTTATCAGGAGGGATCAGTCCCTGGGGAAGGACATCATGCTTGGTAAAGTACAGGGTCAGTGAAGAAGAGGAAGACCCTCAACGAGATGGATTGACACAGTGGCTGCAACAATGGCCTCAAGCATAACAACGATCGTGAGGATGGTGCAGGATCGGGCAATGTTTCTTCTGTTGTAATAGGGTCACTATGAGTTGGAACTGAGTCGACGACACCTAAAAACAACAACAGCAATAGATGTGTCCCACACCTACTGCCATTGAGTCAATTCCAACTCATAGCCACCCCATAGGTTTCCAAGGCTGTAAATCTCTATGGAAGCAGACTGCCACATCTTTCTCCCAAGGAGCCAGTGGTGGTTTTGGACTCTGTATCTTTTGAGCCCACTTTGCCACCAGGGCTCCTAAATACACGTGTAGTGATATCTAATTGTGGTTTAGTTGGCTTTTCCATGACGGACAGTGATGTTGAACAACTTTTTACGTGTTTCTTTTTCAACCATTTATTATGTGTGTGTGTGTGTGTGTGTGTGTGTGTGTGTGTGTGTGGAGTGTTTGTTTTTGCAGTGGGCAATTTTAATTGTGCCATGTTTTCACTAGTTGTTGCTGTTGTTAGTTGCCACCTAGCTGGCTCCAACTCATAGTGACCTTATAATAGAACAAAACATCACCAGGTCCTGCGCCATCTGCATGATCATTGATAAGTTTGAGTCCATTGTTTTGGCTATTGTGTCATTGCGTCTCATTGATGGTTTCCCTCATATTTGCTAACCCTCTACTTTACCAACCATGACATCCTTTTCTACTGATTTGTCTTTCCTGATGACCAAAGTAAGCGAGCTGAAGTCTCGCCATCCTTGCTTCTAATGAGCATTCTGGTTGTATTTCTTCTGAGACTAATTTGTTTGTTCTCCTGGCAGTTCACGGTGTATTTAACATTCTTTGCCTACACCACAGTTTGAATGGATCAATTCTTCTTCTGTCTTCCTTTTTTCAATGTCCAGCTTTTTCATGCATATGTGGTGATTATTTTACTTGTCAACACTCACTATTTCATAACATGGAGCTCCAGCGAGTCAATAAGTCCCCCATCACCGTGGAATATTCTTTGAGCACCTGATATGTGTAAACTTTATTACAGGTTAAGAAAGGTAAAACCAAAAAAAAAAAAAAACACACCCATTGCTGTCTAGTCAAATCCGATGAGTATAGACAAAGTACCTAAAATTCAGAGTGAGTAAATTACAGAGAAGAGTGAGATGCCCTCCATGATCTATCTCTCCATCTCTTCTCTCACTTCATCTTGCTCACTCTTCTTCTTAGGGGTCATGTCTTTTCTTACTGATCAGGGCTCAAACCAAGCATGCTCCTTCCTCAGTCTCTTTGACCCAGGGCTCCCCGTACCTGGAAAAGTCTTTCCTCAAACCTGCATGACTCTCTCCCTCACTTCTTTCAAGTCTCTGGTCAAATGTCACCTTATCTGATAGACCTTCTGTGACCAACCTTTGTAAAATAGTAACCCTTTTTCTTTCTCACATCCTCCTGCCTTATATTTCTTGGGAGCATTTATCACTAACTGGCTATATTTTGATTCACTTCTTTGTGTACTATTGCCCCTACTGAAATGTAAGTTCCATGAAAGCAGGAATTTGACCTGTTTTGTTTCACTTATACATTCCACAGCCTGGAAAAGTGTTTTTACAGCAGGCATTCAATAAATTGTGGGTGGAATTTATAAGCCTCAAGGAGAAAGGTAAGTGAGAGAAATGCTAACTAGCTGTTGGACTTTTTAGACGGATTTGCACATCATCCCAGACCTGGCCTGCTCTCAGCACTTTAGGGCTGATTAAGCTATTTCACACTTGACCAGATGAACTCCTAAGATTTCTTTGGCTTAATACTGTGTAATATTTTCCAGACGAATGCAGCCCCAAGATGGCAGCAAGCAAAGGTGGCAAAGATTGCCTTCGTGTTGAAGTCCACCATCTGACTTCTTTTTGACTCTCGCCAGTTTACTGATGCTGCAGTGTGAAAACAAGCTTCATGAGCTCGAGGATTCTCTCTTCTGCACACTTCGTGAATGGGTTCAGATTCCTCATGGAATGTCCTTGTCCTCTGCCTTTGACTGCTCCAGGCTCGGTTTTCTTTTCTTTTTTCTTTTCTTTTGCCTTTGCTTTCTGATGTTGCACATGCAGACAGAACATTTAATTGCTTGCTTTTCCCTTGGGCTCCTTGGAAGAGTCTAGAGGAGTCATTGGGAAGGGTAGCTCCCCATTATGCAATGTGGTGAGCTATCCTTGAGTTAAAGGCCTTCAGGATTAGGACCTTTAGGAAGTCGCTCTTCTTCTTTTGTGGGGCTTAGATCATAAAGGAGTTAAGGGTGAGTTTTCCATGTTGTTGTTAGGTGCTGTCAGGTAGGTGTAGAAGCATAGCGACCCTATGTACAATAGAATGAAACATTGCCTGGTCCTGTGCCATCCTCACAATCATTTCTGTGTTTGAGCCCATTGTTGCAGCCACTGTATCTGTCAGTCCATCTTGTTGAGGGTCTTTCTCTTTTGCGCTGACCCTCTGCTTTACCAAGTATGATGCCCTTCTCCAGGGACTAGCTCCCTCCTGATAACAGGTCCAAAGTATGTGAGACAAAGTCTCGCCATCCTTGCTTCTGAGGTGCATTTCTGGCTATACTTCTTCTGGCAGTCCATAGTATATTCAATATTCTTTGCCAACATCATACTTCAAAGGCATCAGTTCTTCTCTGGTCTTCCTTATTCATTGTCCAGCTTTCACATGTATATGAGGAGATTGAAAATACCATGGTTTGGGTCAGACTCACCTTAGTCCTCAAAGTGGCATCTTTGCTTTTAACACTTTCAAGAGGTCTTTTGCAGCAGATTTGGGTTTTCCATACTGCTCCACATTTCTCAGTATTCCTGCTCATAAATAGCTTTCTGTACCTGGTGCAAAATCTGGAGGCCTTCCTGAATGTGGGCACAGTAGAGCCCACACTGGATTGGGACTTACTGGGGAGAATAAAAAAATTCTGGACTACTTTTTCCTCGGAACAATAACCAACACACCAATGAACCAAATGAGCAAAATTTCACCAAACATTTGGCATTAAAATGTTGTTTTTGAAATCAAGACAATTTTGTGTGTTTACCAAAAAAAAAAAAACAAAAACAAAACTCAAAATATACTGTTTCTCTTTTTTACTTGATACAGGTATTCAGATTTTCCAATGCATTTTCAGCTCAAAAATCATTGGAAGAAAATGACAGTCTAATCTATACTTAGGGACAGATCACCCATTAAGCTAGGTACGCCCTGGCTTACTTATGCTTACTTAATAATCTGTTGTGCACAATTCCACCTGTTTTTCACCACATCAAAGTTATGGTGAAACCCAAGTGAAATTGTGCACTACAGATTACTAAATAAACGCAAGTAAGCCTGTGTGTACCTTGCTTAATGTAAGCCTGCGGGTACCTTGCTTGTCGGTTAATACGCCTTTGCCTATACTTGTTAAAAAACAAAACAGTATTTTGGCCTTTTCCTGGTCAAGACTCCACAAATGGGGGTGGGTGTTCCCAAGAGCACAGAGGCACCATTTGTAGCTTTCCCCTTGGGCTGAGTTCCTTTAGTGTAGCTGCACAGAGCCTAGTTTTCAGAAATCTTCTATGCCGAGCACGTTTCAAAACTGATCTTTGCCTCCACAGTGATCTTAAACAAAATTATGAAAATCTTCCCAAATCCTGGTTTTATAACGCCAAGAGGTACTGACAGTGATGCTTCAGGAGGTTAACGATGGTCTAATTATCTTGCACCAATAAGGAAAAAGAGTCAACCTTTTGGCAAGATTATGTCAGAACTAGTCAGATAATATAGATATTTCTACCTCCACGCATTTTCTAAAGGAGGATGTTGCAGCTTTAATTAAATGTTATATGAATACATTTCAGATAGATCCAAACACAGGGCAGACTATGTTTCAGAACTGCTGTTCCTACATTTAAAATGCATTTGAAATGTAATTTAAAAAAAAAAAAAGATAATGGGGAAGAAAAACTGAAATAACTCGAAACAAGCAGAATATAGTAGCTCATCATTACGCTAATATATCAAACAATGTGATCTTAGCTTAATTATCCCCTTTGAGAGTTGAGAAAACTAAGCACAACCTTCAATTTACAGCTGTTTGGTGCTGGGAACCTGAATTATTATTTAAGAAGATGGGGGGAAAAAGTTTATTTATTGTGACCTCCACTCAGTTTTTATTCATCGTGGAAAATCTGTATATTCGCAAATGAGAGCTATTCATCGTCAGACCGTGGCATTCTTCAGCTGTCCGGGCCTACATCAACTGCACTTTTCCAGCTTTTGTGTTCATCTCGAAGGCTCTTCATCCAGATTGTTCATCATCTTGATGGTCGAGCTTTATCTTGCTTTTGTGCAGCTGCATTCCTCTTATCCAAAGTGCTGAGGGAGACGAGGGAGAGGCAGAGAGAAAGGAGCGAGCAGGCAGGCAGGAGAGAGTAGGAGAATAGAGAGGAGAAAAAGCAATGGCCAGTGCGCATACGAGGATAATTTGTAGTTTCTCAATAATAATAAAAAAAGGAGGACAGGCTAATTACTGGCTTAACTAGGGCAGCCTGTGGATCTTCATGTCAAAAGCACTGCCGTAATTATTTGCCATCAAAGCACATTCATATTGTGGCACAAAAGAAGGGCCTTTTGCAAATGGATCTTGCTAATAAACAGGGCTGAGAGGGGCATTATCTGTCTCCCTGGTTGCAGGCACATTAACACAGTGACATGGAGCATAACTCCGGGCCTGGGGAAAAAAACACCAGAATGATAATTATCCCCCTACCCGCCCAGCCTCCCTCGCCTTTCCTTTGTGTTGGACGAGGAAGCAGAACATAACCTACTGGAGGGCCCAAGGCAGGCTATTAGTGACCCCTGAGCCCTGACAAGGTGCTTCTGTTCTTTTAAAAGCCAGCCTCTTGATGTCAGGAGGGTCACGTGGACTAGCCGGCTCGGCTCGAGATGGTCCAGCAAACACTTCAACCTTAAAGACACCTGGAAGGTCATGACCAATTTAAAGCAGATGAAGACAGGGAAGACAAGCCTCCCTTGAATACTAGTAGTAAAGTTTTTTTTCCCCTCCTCTCCTTTTTTCTTCTTCGTCTTGGTCAATACTTGTTCAAATGCATGTATTTTAGTCCTCAAAACTAAATTCAGGGCGAAAAGAAAAAGTTCTCTCTCTTTTTCTCTTAGTAAATAAGGAGAGGCTTAGGCGAACATTTGCCTGCCACAGAATAGTTTATGGAAGAAAAATTAGGGCACAATGATGTGTAAGAAATCTAGGGAAGAACAGGTAAAGGTAGATGCAATTCCAGCCCCCTGGATTAACCCTTCTTCTAGCAGATGTAAACAGACTGACTTCCCACAGGTAGGGGATCACAGGAGGGCAAGGGGACAGCATTGAGCAAGTAGCAGTGACTGCCTTTCCTGCTTCTTGCTGGGCAGATGGTGAGGGGTTCATCAGTGACCAGAACTGAGCGAACAAGCCCGGTACTCCGCATATCCCATCCGGCCTGTGAGCTCGCTTAGAGGGCACCGGAGACGCTGGAGCTGCAAGTCATCTCCGAAGGCTCGGGCTTGTTCTAGCTCCACATAAGGCAGTTGATATGGAAGGAAAGGGCCCATAATCAGCTTGGAAAATGTACCTGAGAAGGTGGAGATTGGATTGTCTTTTCCCTTTGCTCCTCTTCCCTTCCTGTCTGTGGTTTCCCTGGAGAGGTGTCTTCTGACACAGACTGGGTGTCCCATCACCCAGACAACAGGGAAAGGACTCTCATGTCGCAGAGGCAAACCCATCCCCTGCACCTCTTATATTACCTAATGGAGAAACTAAGGGTGAACATTTGTATTGCAAAAGGCCCCTGGCTTCATAGACTCCTCCTTCCCTGAGCATTTAAATGTTTAATTATTTGAAAGGCTGGAAGTAGATAAACTTCAAGGTAAAATAATTGGAGCCATTTCTAATGGAAAATCTACAAGAAATGACTTAGAAACATTGAAAAATGTGTTTCTGTGAGAGAATGGGATTCAGAGATTTTAAAATTTGACTTAAACTGTTCAATAGCATGGCCTCTATCAGAAGACTGAGCCTCAGGATGTAGCATGCTCTTAGTTGGTGGAGCTCTCAATGATCACTCAACGTCTGTCTGTCTCTCTTTCTCTTGTCTTTTTTTCTTTTTCTTCTTTTCTCTCTCTGTTGGTCTCTCTCTCTCTCTCTCTCCTTCTTACCTTCCTTCCTTTCTTATTTCTTTTCAAATAATCTTGGCACAAAGGAAGTAGGAAATAGATATATTGATTATAGATCATAGAATCTTCAAACTATTAAGAATGGTAAAGCAACACAATGCATTCCATTGGGCAAATCTGCTGCCAAAGACCTCTTTAAAGTTTTGAAAAGCAAGGATGTCACTTTGAGGACTAAGCTGTGCCTGACACAAGCCATGGTATTTTCAATGGCATCATATGCATGGGAAAGCTGGACAATGAATAAGGAAGACTGAAGAAGAATTGGCTCCTTTGAATTGTGGTGCTGGTGAAGAATATTGAATATACTATGGATTGCCAGAAGAACGAACAAATCTGTCTTGGAAGAAGTACAACCAGCATACCAGCATGCTCCTTAGAAGCAAGGATGGTGAGACAATGTCTCATATACTTTGTACATGTTATCAGGAGGGATCAGTTCCTGGAGAAGGACATCATGCTTGGTAAAGTAGAGAGTCAGTGAAAAAGAAGAAGACCCTCAAGGAAATGGACTGACACAGTGGCTCCAACAATGGGCACAAGCACAGCAACGATTGTGAGGACGGTGCAGGACCGGGCGGTGTTTCATTCTGTTGTACACAGGGTCGCTATGAGTCGGAACCAACTCGATGGCACCTAACAACAACAGCCTGGGCATCTCTGTCTCTCTGGAAATTTAAACTTTTATAACCAACTGCCCACAAAACATACATATATATTTGAATATCTAATAGGCACATCACATTCAACATATCCAGAACTAAACTTCCAATTTTCCCCCAAAAATCTTGCTCCACTCACAGTCTTTCCAATCTCCGTGGACTGCAACTCCAGCCTTCCAAGCTTCGCTAAGGAGCCTTGAAGTTATTCTTGTCAGCAACCTTGAAGTTATTCTTGGCTTCTCACTTTCTCTCACTTACCACATCCAATCTGCCAGAAAATACTGTTGGCTCTACCTTCAAAATACTTTCAGATTCTGGCCACAACTCAGCCACCTCCATTTATACCGCATTTTGAGCCACCGTTGTCTCTGACCTCCGTTACTCCAGTAGCGTCTTAACAGGTCTTCTGCCCCCCTCGGAGCTCCTTCTAGCTCAGCAGCCAGATTGATCCTTCTAAACCGTAAGCCAACCATGGCCAAAGTTTGTTACAAAGGCCCCCGAGGCCCTACACCATCTGACTCCTTGTTAGTTCTCTAACTTCGTCTCCTGCTATTTCTTCCCTTCATCATTCTGCTCTAGCCACAGACCTTCTAGGTTTTTCCACGATTACACATCAAGTGGGTTCCCATTTCAGTACCTCTGCCTGGAGCACTCACTCCCTCGCCTCTAAGTCCTTTTTCAGAACTCACCTTCTCAAGCCTACCCTGACCTCCTTATGGAACACTGCAGCCTGCCTGACACCCGGGCTCTCCCTTAATCTGGCTTTTTGTTTCATGTACTTCCAGTAAAACTCATTCAGCATACAATGTAATTTATGTTTTATGTATTCAGTCATTTTTTCTATTTATTTTTGCCTTTCCTATTGCTGGGTTACAAGCTTTAAAAGGGAAGGGGCTTTCGTCTGTTTTTGTTTCCTTTTTTTTCACTGATGTAACCCCAAGTACCTAGAATAGCGCCTGGAATATAGTAAATGCTCAGTAAACATTTGTGGCATGAATAGTCAATAAATAAATGTTAAAGTTTAGGAAACTAGAAATTTAGAGTAATTATTAAATATAAAACAAACAACACCAGAAGGAAGAACAAAACTTGCCCTGATAAAAGATCTAGAATGAGAATCCATGTCACTAGTTTGCTGCACAGTCACGCACGCCTGTTTTCCTTTGCTTGCTTCCAGTCACATGGGTTGCATTTACAAAGCCACCTCTCCACCCCAGCAGAAAACAAAATAACCAAGAGGTTTTTTTTGGTTTGTTTGTTTTGTTTTTTCCCTACATGACACAAATATTTTGAGGCTAATTTGTCCTCCTTACAATGCTGACTAGGATCAGTTACCGTCAAATCTCAGTAACCATAAAGGCTGCTTTAGCCTCCCCACCCCCCAAAACGTTGAGCATTAGAGCTTCAAAGATAGCTGAAAAGAGTGGATCAGCTTCAAATATGTCTGCCTTGCTCACAGTGAGCCATAGTTCAGTATGGTGGTGTGGTGGTTATGAGCTATGGCTGCTAACCCAAAGGTCATCAGTTCAAATCCACCAGCCGCTCGGGGCAGTTCTACTTTGTCCTATAGGGTCGCTATGGATTGGAATCAACTCAAAGGCAATGGATTTGGTTTTATTGGTATTTCACCCCATAGCTCTTTAAGATGGGTGGATCTTTCAGTGCTGCAGAGCAAACCAGTGCCAGTTTAACTGCCAATTCTTAATTTGAGGGTCTGAGCTCAAGTCAGGAATCTCTCTGTCTCTGTGTATATCTATGTCTTAATCAAGGATTCAAGGGGGATTTAGGAGGGAGCATGAAAATACAGATGACTGTGCTTCGTCAGAATAAACCAGCCTGCTACTCATCACAGGATGCTTCTAGGAAAAAGAGGAAGGCAGGAAAGGGGAAACAGAATTTGACAAAGACACCATTTGGGGCTTCCACTCTTACTCTTGGCTTCAGTTGAAACCCCATGAGACCAGTGATCATGGCTCCCAAATCAAGAGAACTGTTTCTTTCAAGCATCTGTTAGGTTCTCTCAGGCTTTAGCTCCATTCCAGCAGAGCAGGCTGGATATGGTGTGTTTAGCTCAGAAAGCCAAGGGCATGTCACCCAGAACACAGAGGCAGCAAGCCCCCAGGCTGTGGTTGCCCTCACAGGACCCAGAGTCTCCACCAGATGCAAACTCCTTGTGGCAGGAAGGAGGCTCTTGGCAATGTTGGAATTCTTCATTTCACTTTAAAGAGTAGTGAGGGGGGCCTTATTACCTCTCACGATTTCCCCCTCTACCCTGAAGCTGTGGACTCTCTGTCAGCAGCCTGGGGAACATTAGCAAATTCATGAATCAGCTTACACGGGCTACTGTGAAGAAGAATCATTAGTAAGCTTAAGTAAAACTTGGATTAATTACAACTGTCTGTTTGTGAAAATATTGACTAAGGAGGGTTTTAGTCTACATTTAAGGAAGGTGAAAATCTCACAGACTCGTGAAATTTAAGCTCCCCCTTTTTTTTTGTCTGCCTGTAGTAGTTGGGGCAACGATAAATGCAGGAGCTTCCGTTCAACTGAATGATGATTCAGAAGGAAATAATTAGGGCTTCCCGTGACTGATATTGTAAACTGTCTTTCCTGAAGTCTCTCTGAACAAACTGGGGTGAGGCGGGGAGGAGAGGAGGGTAGAGGAGTGGGCAAACAAGACTAGACAATGCATCTAAAAGTGATTATCTATGAAGCAGTTCTCTCAATCCCCGCCACCCCCCCCCCCCCCCGCTTCTGTGTGACTTGGGAAGAAACGGCCCTAGAAAATCTTGTTAGATTTATTAGCCTTGGAAAGATCTAAAACTGTTTATTTTCTTAGTGTTAAAATATTAAGGAATGGTGTTGGCGGCATGTAGTGACCTGTGTTTAACGCCAATCTTCAATTTCCAAAAATGTGGGTTTGTGTTTGTTTCCTTATCTGTGTGCTCAGACCCTGGATGTATTACTGTCCAAAATCATTTACTTTGGTTTAAAATCATATGCATGATGTCAGTTACGGACTTGGAAAGCGCGTATTGATCAGTGGTTATCGATACTAGTGCATGTAGGAGAATTTTTGTTGAGGAAACAATACTATATCTTCTTTAAAGATGGGAAGACAGGACTCATCAGGGCCCGCACTGTGGGCCTAAGCATCTTGAGCTGGGTTGAACAATATTCACAGGCTATGTTTTCAGGGACCCTCCTGCAAACAAAGGGGTGCTTCCCTTCCCCTTCTATAGCCTGGTTCTTAAAATCAAGCGGAATCTGCTACATAATTGTTTCCATAAGGAGAGGCCTCATTCTGTGTCTGAATCCTTTATGCCCTCATGTCCCTGAGCACGCTTCCAAACAGCAGTTTGCAGAAAGTCAATGGAGTGGGAGCCACTGTCGAAGACCCTACAAAGGACAGAAGAAAATAGAGTCCCAGTGCTTAGTGCTCAGATCAAAAGGGAGGCAAATAGAATAGTTACTTTGGAAAGCCTTTCTAGATCTGGCTACTCATTAACATCATCGAGCAATATGGATGTATTTATTCTTTAATGAAAGCTGACCACCCACAGAATTTGAGAGAGGAATCCTGAAATTTAGCTCAGTTTTTTAGGGTGAAGATTTTTTTTTTTTTTTTGGTTTGTTTGTTTTGTTTAGTTTTTGTTGTCAGCGTGGTTAAAATTATTTGGTATTTATCTCTTTCTAGATAGTAACGTGTGTGTTTGTCTTCTCTATACTCATGTTCAAAATCTAAACCCGTGATATATTTACATACATATACATATGCACACGTGCATATAGAAAAATATGTATACATGTTGTGTATATACAGAATAATCTATAAGTGTTTATATAAATATATATAGAACCCACACATACATACATTTACGTGTGTGCATATGTGTGGGTGTGTTTAATATGAAAACAAAAATTCCAGGTTTTCCAACAAAGGCCCACAGCGTTCACATAATTTCCCATGTCTTTTATGTCTATGTCGTTGTTGTTGCCATGTGCCATCGAGTCGATTCCAACTCACAGAGACCCTACAGGACAGAGTAGAACTGCCCCATAGGGTTTCCAAGGAGCAGCTGGTGGATTGGAACTGCTGACCTTTTTGTTAGCAGCCTGAGCTCTTAACCACTGTGCCACCAGGGCTCCTTTATGTCTACAGTGTGGTATAATACATTTTTTATTAAAATGCTAACTGCTTTTATATTGTTAACATATTACATGTCCATGACAGAATGTTTGGAAAATACAGGGAAATACAAAGCAGAAAACCAAAGTTGTGTAATGCCTTTTTTTATAAAATCCCATCATGTAAAGATAACCACTATTACTTTGTTGTTGTTTATATGTAGACTGTATTTTAATTTTAGTTTCCCTCAACCAATTATCCTTAAGAAGAAGGTGGTATCTTTTTATGTGAAGCAAATTGTGGCATCATTGGTCCATTCATTTTGGTATTTTAAGAAAGTACACATTATATTTATTCAACAAATTTTCTTAGGCACATGTCGTGTAGTTAAACCATCATCCATCCATCCATCCATCCATCCAACCATCCATTCATCCATCCATCCATCCCCCCACCCACCCAACCACCCATCCATCCATCCACCCATCCACCCATCCATCCACCCACCCTTCCATCTTTCCCAGGGTTATTTACAGATCTCCAAGTAATTGTTCCATTTTTCTTAAGAATTTTGTTTCTTGTAGGTTTTTCTGTCTGGCCAGTCTCCTTCTTTCACCCTAGGTATTTCTAAGCTCTACTTTTGACAACATGTCAACACCCTAGTGCTATGGTTCTTTGATGACCTTTTTTCTACCATATCACTTCCAGTTCTTTAGCAACTCAACTAAATGTCTTGGATTATGATGTTATCATTCAACCTCTTCAATTTATAACTTTGAGCTTTTCCTTTCTAAGTACCACTTATCATCCATTTCTCCCATGTCTTCATATCAGTTTACCTCCATTAGGATTTTTTTTTCCTATTTATCCCCCCTTTTATAATAACTTCCTCCTGTCTGACCGGGGTCCAACAGTCAGTAATTTCAACTACATACTATCTCACATTATCAACTTTGTACCCCTTCAAGTCTAGGTCAATCCAAATTCTTTTCTTGCTCCTGGAATGCTAAACACTGCTGAAGAAAATCTTGTAACTTCTTTGATTGATTAAAATTTAAGATTTCCAATGTCAGCTGGACTTTTAATGCTGCTGCAAATACCATTTTAATGGCAAGTTAATCCCTCTTTCCATTCCTTTTTGACACTTTATTACTTGACTAAAGCCCTGAATCTGTCCTTAGCCCCCTTTCTTTTAGCAGACAACCTACCGTCCTGTTTTCATAAAGAAAAGCAAGGTCACTGGTGATGGTCTGGTAGAATGGTAAGTGATAGACATTGGACTCATCTAAGTTAGAATTCTGACTCCACCACTTACCATGTATGTGATCTCGCCAATCAGCTTAGTCCTTCTAAACTTTAATTTCCTTTTATTTGAAAATACTGCTTCATAGGGTTGTTGTGGAAATTCCATGGAATGATATATTCAAAGAGCTCGGAACACGGTAGCTCCTCAGTTGTAACCATTATTATTTGTATTAGGTTTCAGTGCTCTCAGCTTCCTTTAACGTGAACTCCAAGTTTATTTATATCTTTTGCCCTTTCTTATCTTCTTCCCTATTGGGTTGGAAGAAGAAATAGCAACTTTTTTCTAAGCTAATTCCTGGAGACTGCATCCTGCATGCTCCAAGTATTCCCTCTCTTTCTTGCATCTTCTGTTTGGGTGATCACTTACCTTCCTCATGTGGATATCTAATCTCTATCCGTCTCCTTCTCAGCAACCTCTTTCGAGAAGTCTATTTATAACTTACAAATATACTCCCTTTCACTCTTCAGTCTTCTGTTTCCTGGTGTCTCCTTAACTCCTTCATGGAAAGTGCCTGCAAAGTTCCAGTGACTTTTGAGTGGCGATGTCAGTAGAGCTCGGCCTCAGTTTTCAGCCCAGCTTCAATACTGCATCCTTAGAAAGCACAAGGGGGGCATTGCCCTAACTGAGCTTCCGTTAAACTTTGCTTCTGCTCATACTATGGCATTTATCGTGTTATATAGAAGTTACTGGGTTTCTGTCTGTCTTACCTGCTAGACGATGAATGTCTTGCAGGGAGGGACTGAGCTTTATTCTACACACACACACACACACACACACACACACACACATACACCAAAACACACACTAACAGACCATTGTCCCATGGAGGAAATTTGACATTAAAAAAAACTCTGTCCTAGGAGACTGGAGAAACCCCGAGAGTATGGCCCCCAGACACACTTTTAGCTCAATGGTGAAGTTACCTCTGAGGTTCACTGTTCAGCCTGGGAGTGGACCGCCCCGTAAAACCAAATGAGACTAACAAGGTACAGGAGTCCAGTGACAAGGGCCAGAAAGCAGAAGGGGACAAAGAAGCTGGTGTTAGGGAACCCAAGGTTGAGTAAGGATATGTTGATGTGTTGTGAGATTGTTAACCATTGTCATAGGGCAACATCTGTAGTAACTGTTAAATGAGAAACTATTTTGTTCTGTAAGCCTTCATCTTAAGTGAGAATAACAGCACAATTGGAAGAGCATAGTCAATGTCACTGAACTGTGCATGTAGAAATTTTTGAAATGGTGCATCTTTGGCTATATGTATTTTCACCAAAAAAAAAAAAAAAAAGGTTGAGAAGTCAGAGGGTTGATATGTTGTGGGGTTGTTAACCAATGTCATAAAACAACATGTGTACTTCTATTTCATGAGAAACTATTTGTTCTGTAAGCCTTCACTTGAAGTACAATAAAAAAAAAAAAAAAAAAAAACTCTGTCCTCATACACATGTCGAGGTTCCTAAAGGCTAAGAAAGGACATATTTGCATGTTTAGTGAGTGTCGCTAGGACATCTCTGACACGGCAGCCAGTCAGTCAGCAGACTTTTATTGCCTGACTGCAGATATTTAAATACTATCATGAGTAATGGGTATTCAGTTGTGAATATGACCTAAGACAAATGCCATCCCAGCCTTATGGGTCTGGTTAAGGATGCAGGGGTGTGTGAATTCTGGTGGCCCAGTGGTTAAGAGCTATGGCTACTAACCAAAAGTTTGGCAATTTGAATCCACCAGCTGCTCCTTGGAAATTCTATGGGGCAGTTCTACTATGTCCTATAGGGTCACTATAGGTTGGAATCAACTTGACAGCAACAGATTTGGTTTTTGATTTATCCCTCCCCGTATGATAGGACTAACAACTACCGAACACTTAAAAGTTTCAGCTTGGCAATTAGAACTCTTTAGGGGAGGGAGTTGTACCAGAAATTTCTATAATTTTTCATTTGGATGTATTTCTCTCCAAACTCATCTAGTGCCAGAGATTGATTGAGTGAGTTCAGTGTAAATTTCAATACATATTTGACTCGATGTACAAATTATTAGACGGTGTGGGAATACCGAACACTTGTGGACTTAGCCAAGCCCTTGTGTGAAGGCTTTGTGCAGATGGCTTAGGCCTAGAAAGTAATAATAAAACTGGGAAAAATAACCAAATTGGAAAGTTTTACTTTTTTAAGGTCTTCTGGTTATAAGGAGTTATGGAAAATTCTCCACTTTGAAAGGGCAAGCTTTAAAAATAGTCTTTAAAAATATATGTAAAAACAAAAGCAGTCTATCATTGCCTTAAATCTCAATATGTGATTTTTCTATTCTGGGATTCCTGGAGATACATATATATATATATATGGATTTCACAAGTCAGTACCCTGCTATTTATTGAACAAGAGATACATTTGAAACATCCTTATCAAAATCATTATGTAACTTCTGAAAAACTGAATACCCTACTTTGAAAATATTTAAAACAATGTGATATATTATCAGTACGAAATGATATTGCACAGTTTATTTTGAAACTGGTGTCATCGTTGAGTACAAAATCATTAGTCATTGCCACAAGGCTTATATATATAATAGATACACATGTAATCAGCAATGAAATATGACAGGATCACCTCAGCCAAGGTGCTGGAGGAACTGAGTCCCCTGTTAACATTGTCCACGCTATAACTTGGAACAAACGTCAGTATTATCAGGTCTTTGTGTGCCCGTTCTAAATTGTGAGCCTCTCATCGTCTTTTCTATGTTGCCGATACTTTTATTTTCTCTTGTCCTCCTTTTGCTTTTTGACCCCGTTGTTTCAGCAGCTCGCAGAAAGCAAAGTTTTATGGACTTTGGCTACTATGAACTAGGGGATGATGAGAAAGGGAACCGTCTTTTTTACCTTTTGATTTCTGCAGCTTGAACAATGTCTGACACCATGTAAGGGCACAGCAGGTACTTGTCGTGGGGCTGAGTGCAGGGGCATGATTGCTTTACAAGGATATGTGATCCCCATGGTCTGAAATCATAGGGGTCTCCCAAATAGAGGTCACCTTTTCCATTTGCCTGCCTCTGGGTGGGGTCTGCTCTAAACAGAAGAAGAATATTTCCTGATTCCGTTGTTTTCGTTGTTGTTAGGTGCCTTCTGACTCATAGCAACCCCATGTACAACAGGACGAAACTCTGCCTGGTCCTGCGCCATCCGCACAATCATTGCTATGCTTGAGCCCATTGTTGCAGCCACTGCGTCAATCCAACTCATTGAGGGTTTTCCTTTTTTTTTCCCTGGCCCCCTACTTTACCAAGCATGATGTCCCTCTCCAGGGACGCCAGAGTCCCTCCTGATGACATGCACAAAATATGTGTGATGAAGTCTCGCCATCCTCACTTCTAAGGAACATTCTGGCTGTATTTTTTTCCTAAAATAGATTTGTTCGTTTTTCTTGCAGTCCATGGTATATTCAATATTCTTCGTCAACACCATAATTCAAAGGCATCAATTCTTCTTTGGTCTTCCTTATTCATTGTCCAGCTTTCATATGCATATGAGGCGATTGAAAACACCATGGCTTGGGGCAGATGCACCTTAGTCATTAAAGTGACATCTTTGCTTTTTAACACTTTAACACTTGAAAGAGGTCTTTTGCAGCAGATTTGCCCAATGCAACCCATCGTTTGATTTCCTGACTGCTGCCTCCGTGGGCGTTGATTGTGGCTCTAAGTAAAATGAAATCTTTGACAGCTTCAATATTTTCTTTGTTTATCATGACGTTGCTTATTGGTCCAGTTGTGAGGATTTTTGTTTTCTTTATGTTGAGGTGCAATCCATACTGAAGGCTGTAGTCTTCGATTTTCATCAGTTTAAGTGCTTTAAGTTGTTTACACTTTCAGCAAGCAAGGTTGTGTTATCTGCATATAGCAGGTTGTTAATGAGTCTTTCTCCAGTCCTGATGCCGTGTTCTTCTTTATATAGTCCAGCTTCTGGGATTATTTGCTCAGCATACAGATTGAAAAGTATGGTGAAAGGATAGGACCCTGACTCACACCTTTCCTGACTTCAAACCATGCAGTATCCCCTTGTTCTATTCAAACAACCGCCTCTTGGTCTATGTACAAGTTCTGCATGAGCACAATTAAGTGTTTTGGAATTCCCATTGTTCGAAATATTATCCATAATTTGTTATGATCCACACAATTGAATGCCTTTGCATAATCAATAAAACACAGGTAAATATGTTTCTGGTATTCTCTGCTTTCAGCCAAGATCCATCTGACATCAGCAATGGTATCCCTTGTTCCACATCCTTTCCTGAATCCGGCTTGAATTTCTGGCAGTTCCCTGTGGATGTATTGCTGCAACTACTTTTGAATGATCTTCAGCAAAATTTTATTTGCATGTGATGTTAATGATATTGTTCAATAATTTCTGCATTTTATTGGATCACTTTTCTTTGGACTGGGACAAAATATGAATCTCTTTCAGTTGGTTGGCCAGGAAGCTGTCTTCTAAATTTCTTGACGTAGATGAGTGTGCACCTCCAGCATTGCATCTCTTTGTTGAAACATCTCAATTAGTATTCCATCAATTTCTGGAGCCTTGTTTTTCTCCATTTCTTCAGTGCAGCTTGAACTTCTTCCTTCAGTACCACTGATTCTTGGTCATATGCTACCTCTTGAAATAACTGAGCATTGACCAGTTCTTTTTGGTACAGTGACTCTGTGTATTGCTTCCATCTTCTTTGATGCTTCCTGAGTCGTTCAACATTTTCCCCGTAGAATCCTTCAATATTGCAACTTGAGTCTTGAATTTTTTCTTCAGTTCTTTCAGCTTGAGAAATACCGAGTGTGTTCTTCCCTTTTTGTTTTTTAACTCCAAGCCTTTGCACATTTCATTCTAGTACTTTACTTTATCTTCTCTAGCTGCCCTTTGAAATCTTCTGTTCAGCTCTTTTACTTCATCATTTCTTCTATTTGCTTTAGCTGCTCTACATTCAAGAGCAAGTTTCAGAATGTCTTCTGACATCCATTTTGGTCTTTTCTTTCTTTTCTGTCTTTTGCTTTCTTGTATGACGTCCTTAATGCCAGTCCACAACTTGTCTGGTCTTTGGTCATTAGTATTCAATAAATTCAAATCTATTCTTGAGATGGTGTCCAAATTCAGGTGGAATATACTCAAGGTCACATTTTGGCTCTTGTGGACTTGTTCTAATTTTCTTCAGCTTCAATTTGAACTTGCATATGAGCAATTGATGATCTGTTCCACAGTCAGCCCCTGGCCTTGTTCTGACTAATGATATTGAGCTTTTCCATTGTCTCATTCCAAAGATGTAGTCTTTTTGATTCCTGTGTAAGTTGCCATTTATGTTGTTAAAAAACGGTATTTGCAATGAAACCATTGTTGGTCTTGTAAACTTTTATCATGCATTGTTTCTATCACCAAGGCCATATTTTCCAACTACAGATCCTTCTTCTTTGTTTCCAACTTTCACATTCCAATCACCAGTAATTATCAATGCATCTTGATTGCATGTTTGATTAATTTCAGACTGCAGAAGTTGGTAAAACTCTTCAGTTTCCTCATCTTTGACATTAGTGGTTGGTCCATAAGTTTGAACAATAGTCCTATTAACTTGTCTTCCTTGTAGGTGTATGGATATTACCCTACCTCTGACAGCATTCTACTTCAGGACAGATCTTGAAATGTTCTTTTTGACAACGAATAGGATGCCATTCCTCTTCAATTTGTCATTCCCAGCATAGTAGACCATGATGCCATCGTGAGTGCTTAAGGCTCTGAGAGATGACACTTAGTGAAGTCATGGCTTTGATAAAGTTTGTTTTTAGTCTTCTTAGACCAATTCCCCATTCAGCAGCCCTCCACCCCATTCTTCACCTGTGCTTTCTGTTTCTTTGTTTACGCCAATGTTATGGAGACTTTGCAGGAGAATTTTCATTCTAACAATAGTCACTGCTTTAACTAAAGGAGTACCTATCTAATTCATATAATTTCAAATATCAGTCATTGTTCAGGAAAACAGGGTGTAGGGACCAGTAAGGATTTTCTAGGACCTCCTGAAGTCACTTGAGTGATGTAGCCACATGCTCTGCCAAGAGGCTGGGTGAGCTCTAGAAGTTAGTATTATTTTATGTTAGATAGGGGAAACTCTTTATGGACTTGAATTGAGATTCCCTGTGTTTACTAAACTTGAAAAAAATGATTGTGACAATGATTTTTAAATTACTTAGACGAAAGTTTGTTCCTCTTCTGACTCACTGCTCCTCTCCCTGCTTCTACTACCACACCCATGAGTGCATGTGCACACACTTATACACCCACGCACACATGTTCATGTAGGCATACACTTCTTATATACATCATACACCACCACTTCAGTCTGTCTCTCTATTGAGTCTATTCAGATATTTAGGCAAGGATCCAGGTTGCAAACGTGCCCCCTGCCCAAGCCCCCAGAGTCTGTTGAGTATGCACAGCATTTCTGTCTGCAATACATGTTTCTCTTGATTTAGATCAGACCAGGGACTGTTTGTCTCTGATAACAAAGGCCAACCATCAGATCTACAGCATACCTACAGAAAGCTGGGAAAGATCTTCACATCACTGTCTTGTAGAAAATAATTTGTCCCGTTCTCATCCTTGAAATAATGTAGATTTATAGGTTTGATTCTTAATCAGGGTGAACTTTTGTTAATGTTCCATGGCTTGGATATATACCATTGTGCCATGAACCCAGGGGTGATATTAGTAATAAAGACAATATTATTCATATCACTACATCAATATAAAAAGAGTTATAGAGTTAACATTTGTAAGGCAAAAAAAAAAAAAAAAAATCCTAGGTTAACAGTTGCCTTCTCTGACATTAACGCCCTTGTTGGCAATATTTTATGCATTCATGTAGCTTCTATGGTGAGGATATTACTTGGCCAGGGCAAACAATGACTCACAGAAGCAACCAGTTATTGCTTCTTCTTCTTCTTTTTTCATTCTTGCTTTTCATGTCCCCCCTCCTTCCCTTTCTCCTGATGAAATTTTATTATTTCTTTGAAACTCTAAACCAGCCTCTAGCAGGGATCTGTGTCCTTTCAGAGCCAAAGTGCGGTAGTCGAACTTTGCCATCACGTAACACTTTCTGAGGCTGCTTGTCTGAAACAACTTAATTTGCACTGCAGGACCAGCCCTGAACCCACAAATACTCCAAAAAGCCACAGTGAGCCAGGGCAGCAGACCTATTACTAATTTTTTATTAAAATCCCTGAGGCACCCAACACAGAGCCCCAAAGCAACTTTAATAATAGACAACATACAGCCCATTTTTCTTGTATTGCCATGTAATCAGATCTGAGACTGCTGTTCACTTTCTTTGTTTTACCTGGAGGACTAGCGTCCAGTTTAGCTGTGGCCTCCTCTAAACGGATTTTTCATTGTAATTAATGCCTGCTTTGGCCCCAGCCACTTACACAACTTTCCATTAGAGGTTTGCAGCCATCCGCAGAGGGTTTGACGGTTACCCTCAAAGACCTGCTATAGCTGCAATTTTGTTAAAGTATTTCTTTTCATTATTTTTTGCAAAGAATTTTTAAATTGCTTAGCTACATAGTTTATATGTATGTGTGTGTATATATATGTTTCTTCCTTCCTTCTCTTCTGTGTGCCGCAATTGTTGAAATACTTGGGCAAGAGTCCACGCTGGGGAAGCACACACAGCACTCCCCTGTCCACTGTTCCTTGCAATCCCAGCCCTTAAGTGGTTGCAGAAAGGCTAGCGGAACTTAGTCAGGTCCAGGGTCTGCCACGGCTAATTTTCTACCTGTGTTTTGTGCCGTCCGTTTCCTCTGAAATGGCACCCGAGGTTTAAGGTTCCTTGGCAGAGGGTGCTAGGAGATCTCTGCAAACATTCAAGGGACAGCTTTCCCATCACTAATCCTAAAAAAGATTATGGTGGTGGGCCCTGGGTCAGATCAGAGAGATGAAAAAGTATATGCTGTGCCTTTGCTGTTCCCTGGACCTTTTCTGTTGGCCGGGCTGACATTTTCAGTGACTTTTCTTAGACCCTTGTTTAGACTGGTCTCCTGGAAAATTCTGGGTCTGTTTACTCTCCATCTTCTCTCATCCTCTTTAGCATTACTAACTCAGAAAGAACAACTATAAGAAATTAGAGCCCTCTGGCTCTCTGAATGGTCCCCTTTCAACCTAAAGTTACCGCTTTCAAGAGGACCCAACGTATTAGTGAGGGCCATCAACACACCATTGATAACGCGTAGCTTCTGTAGAAGGGAATTTCATGTGGCAATTCCTATAAAGGCTTTGGCTAAGGACACGCTTAACAATAAACTATGAGATCACTTTGCAGGTTTTAACTTTTACAGTTTAAACATTAATAGTTTAGCCTATAGGACTGATCAAGAAAACTCTTCTACTTTCTGGTAATGAACAATGGATTTCTTTCATGCAATACAGGTTACAAAAATTCTGCTAGCTATTGGGTAAAATAATTCTCTATATTATTACCACTAATCTTAAGCAGCCATTTCTCCTTGGACAACATTTTGCACTGTTGTATAATGCTGTTAGCCTTTTAAATAACATTTACAGACACTTTTGATCCATCTATAATGTGAGTTATTAAAATTGGAACGTACACAAAGTCTTCGTGGAACCCCATATCTATGTCGTAGCTAACTTGCTAACCGGTTAACATTTAATGAAGGAGAGCACATTTGCAGGTTGGAGAGAGCTGGGCTCCAGGTCTGTTTCTCAACCCCACTGCTTATTTATGGAACAAATAAGACCGGCTTGTTCTCATTAGGTGGTGTGGCCTCTTGAAATTTGCGGCAAGTCCTC
This sequence comes from Dugong dugon, assembly GCA_030035585.1. Lineage (NCBI taxonomy): Eukaryota > Metazoa > Chordata > Mammalia > Sirenia > Dugongidae > Dugong > Dugong dugon. Next base: position 73,681,451 of record CM057480.1, on the reverse strand, counting down.
CTCTCTTTCTCCTAAGAAGTATCCTCAGGCATCGGAAGGTAAACAGAAGCACCCATATAAAACTCTTGCTAATTCATCTTTTTCACATAGAAAGGTGGCACCAGCAGTTAGCTTTTACTTAACAAGTAGAAGTTAAAGTAAGGAGACCAACTTGTGTATGACGTTTCATAGATTAAGTAGTCTGCTCATGCTCACACCTCATGCATCCTATGTTTGCATTCATGCATATCAACCATCCCAACCAATTTAAATATAAAGTGACACTGAAAGGGGAGTGGACTTGTAATTCATCAGATGATAGTTTTCCTTCTACATTGGAGGGATCTTATGCACTACGATTACAATGTCTTGAAAACACAGAGGACAAGAAAGGAATCTCGACTGAGATTAAAAACCAAATTTCTGAAAGTTTACTTAAGAAAAACCTTACCATAGAACTATTTTTTCAACCCTATGCCTTGGTGTATACAACCAACATTATCTATCCTGCTTATCTTCTGAACGGGGTAACCCCTCCCCACCGCCCACCCCCTTGCTTCGCCCCAAACCCTTCTCTGATCCATTAAACACTGACTGGCCCCTATTTTAAAGAGCTGTTTGGCAGTGAACATCAGAGGTTACCTAGTGCCAGACCTGGAAAATAAAGAGAGTCCTCCTCTTTCTTGAGAAACATCAGGACAACTTTATTCCATCATTATTTTTTAGGTTGAAACTTGAGGGCTGGCTCTGGATTTACAGTTCCTCAAAAGAACAATTGGGGGGTTCCTTTTAGCAGCTATTCCTAAAATGTGTGTGCATGTGTGTGCGTGCATGAAGGGCAACGCAATGCTCTATTCAGGTCGTTGACAGATGTTAGAATTTTCTAACAAACAGAACAATTGTGTATCCTACCAGGTGCTCAACCAAAACATCTCTTACTGGCATCTAAGTGGAATCAGATGGACTCTGCATAAATGAAGTTTTTTCAATGTGAATGGAATATTTTCTCGTCTTTCTGACACAGACAAGATGCTCAGCATTAGATGGAGGTTTGGTGATTTGACTGGGAGGTAATTCAAATCTTGGGCAATGGCCAAATGCGTGAATGCGGGGCTGTTCAGAGTTTCTTTCACAGTGCTGAAGGGCTCTTTCAGCTAATTGGAATGACTTGGCATTGCACAATTTTTGAGGGCAAAGGGACCACAAAGAGAATCTAATTCAACGCTCTCACTTTGCAAATGAAGAAAATGAGACCCAGAGAAGTTAATTGAATTGCCCAAGGTTCCACAAACAGTGAATGAGCTGAGAATGGAACCCAGGTCCTTGTAGAATGTTCTTTTCTCCGTAGTGCACAAATACTTCTGAAGCTTCCCATCAAAACCTTTGCCCACATTTTTGTTGTTGTTAGGTGCCAACTTGGTTCCGTCTCATAGCAGCCCTATGAGTCAGAATACTGCCCTGTGCTGTTCCATCCTCACAAACCCGGCTATGTTTGAGGGCATTGTTGCAGCCACCGTGTCAGTTCATCTCATTGAGGGCTTTCCTCTTTTTTGCTGAACTTTACTTTACCAAGCATGATGTCCTCCAGGCACTGGTCCCTCCTGACAACATGTCCAAAGTACAAGACATGAAGTCTCACTAACCTTGCTTCTAAGGAGCATTCTGGCTGTACTTCTTCAAGACAGATTTGTTTGTTCTTCTGGTAGTCCATGGTATATTCAAGATTCTTTGCCAATACCACAATTCAAATGCATCAATTCTTCTCTGGTCTTCCTTATTCATTGTCCAGCTTTCACATGCATATGAGGTGATTCAAAATACCATTGCTTGGGCCAGGAGCACCTTAGTTCTCAAAGTGAGATCTTTGCTTTCTAACACTTGAAAGAGGTCTTTTGCAGCAGATTTGCCCAAGGCAATATGTCATTTGATTTTCGATTGCTGCTTCCGCGGGTGTTCATTGTGGATCCAAGTAAAATGAAATCCTTGACAACTTCAAGATTTTCCCTGTTTATCAAGATGTTGCTTATTGGTCCATTTGTGAGGATTTTTGTTTTCTTTATGTTAAGATACAATCCATACTGAAGGCTGATCTTCCTGAGTAAGTTCTTCAAATCTTATTCACTTTCAGCAAGCAAGGTTATGTCATCTGCATAACGCAGGATGTTAATGAGTTTTCCTCCAATCCTGATACTGCATTCTTCTTCATATAGTCCAGATTGTCAGATTATTGGCTCAGCATACAGATCGAATAAATATGGTGAAAGAATACAACCCTAATGCACACCTTTCCTGATTCTAAACCACAGAGTATCCCCTTGTTTGAATGACTAATGACTGCCTTTTGGTCTATGTACAAGTTCTTCAAGAGTACAGTTAAGTATTCTGGAATTTACATTGTTCCAATGTCATCCATAATTTGTTACGATCCACACAGCTGAATGTCTTTGTGTAGTCAGTAAAACACAGTTAAACACCTCCTTGATATTCTTCTCTTTCTGCCAAGACCTATCTGACATCAGCAATATCCCTTGCTCTATGTCCTCTCCTGAATCTGGCTTGAGTGCAGCTCCCTTTTGATGTACTGCTGCAACTGTTTTGGAATTTTCTTCAGCAAAATTTTACTTGCTTCTGATATTAATGATATTGTTCCATAATTTCAGCATTCTGTTGGATCACCTGTCTTTGGAATGTGCACAAATATGTATCTCTTTCAGTTGGTTGGCCACCTGTTTTCCAAATTTCTTGGCATAGATGAGTGAGCGTTTCCAGGGTTCCATCCATTTGTTGAAACATCTCACTTGGTATTCTGTCAGTTCCTGGAGACTTGTTTTTTTGCCAATGTCAGTGCAGCTTGGATTTCTTCCTTCAGCTCCATCCATTCTTGATCATATTTTACCTTCTGAAACGGTTGAACATCCACCAATTCTTTTTGGTACAGTATCTCTGTGTATTCCTCCTTTCTTTTTTTGATGTTTCCTGCATCAGTCCATTTTTTTGCCCATAGAATCCTTCAAAATTGCAACTTGAGACTTGAATTTTTTCCTGAGTTCTTTCAGCTTGAGAAATGCCAAAGGTGTTCTTTCCTTTTGGTTTTTAACTCCAGGTCTTTGCATATTTCTTTGCAATATTTTACTTTGTCTTCTCAAGCCACCCTTTGAAATCTTCTGTTCAGCTCTTTTACTTCATTATTTCTTGAATTTGCTTTTGCCGCTGTACATTTAAGGGCAATTTTCAGAATCTCTTATGACACCCATTTTGGTCTTTTCTTCTTTTCTGTCTTTTAAATGGCCTTTTGCCTTTTCTTACGTATGATGTCTTTGATGTCATCCCACAACTCGTTTAGTCTTTGGTCATTAGTGTTCAATGCATCAAATCTATTTTTGAGATGATCTCTAAATTCAGGTGGGATATACTCAAGGTCATTTTTTTAAATTGTTCTTTAGATGAAGGTTTACAGAACAAATTAGCTTCTCATTAAACAGTTAGTACACATATTGTCTTCTGACTTTGGTCAACAACCCCATGACATGTTGATACTCTCCCTTCTTGACCTTGAGTTCCCTAATACCAGCTTTCCTGACCCCCTCCTTCCTTCTAGTCCTTGCCTCTGGGATGGTGTGCCCCTTTAATCTCCTTTTGTCCTATCGGCCCGCCTAATCTTTGGCTAGAAGGTGAATCTCAGGAGTGACTTCATTACTGAGCTAAAAGAATGTCCGGGGGCCATACTCTCGTGGTTTCTCTAGTCTCTGTCAGGCCAGTAAGTCCGATCTTTTTTTGAGTTACAATTTGTTCTATATTTTTCTCCAGCTCTGTCAGGGACCTTCTATTGTGATCCCTGTCAGAGCAGTCAGTGGTGGTAGCCAGGTACTATCTAGTTGGACTGGGCTCAGTCTGGTGGAGGCCAAGGTAGTTGTGGTCTATTAGTCCTTTAGACTAATCTTTCCCTGGGGTCTTTAATTTTCTTCATTTTCCTTTACTCCTGAAGGGGTGAGATCAGTGGAGAATCTTAGATGACCACTCATGGGTTTTTAAGACCCCAGATACTACTTACCAAAGTAGAATGTAGAACATTTTCTTTATAAACTATGTTTTGCCAATTGAGCGAGATGTTCCCTGAGAACATGGTCCCCACAGCCCCCAGCCCAGAAATTACATCCCTCAGTTTGAATCTGTCCATGGAGCTTCTAAGACCTTACCCTGAACAAGTTGTGCTGGCTTCCCCAGTACTGTGTACTGTCTTACCCTTCACCAGAGTTACCACTTTTCTATTGTCTATTTAGCGTTTTCCACCCTCCCCCCTCCCCACTTTCTTAACCATCAAAGATTGTTTCTTTTTGTGTGTAAACATTTTCACAAGTTTTTACAGTAATGTCTCATACAATATTTGTCCTTTTGTGATTGACTTATTTCACTTACCATAATGCCCTCCAGATTTATCCATGTTGTGAGATGTTTCGCAGATTCATCATTGTTCTTTATCTTTGCGTAGGACTCCATTGTGTGTATGTACCATAGTTTGTTTATCCATTCATCTGTTGATGGGCATCTAGGTTGTTTCCATCTTTTTGCAATCATGAAAAACGCTGCAGTGAACATGGGTGTGCATATGTCTATTCGTGTGACAGATCTTTTTCTCTAGGATATATTCCTAGCAGTGGGATTGCTGGATCATATGGTATTTCTATTTCTAGCTTTCTAAGGAAGCGCCATATCGTTTTCCAAAACGGTTGTATCATTTTGCATTCCCACCAGCAGTGCATAAGAGTTCCAATCTCCCCGCAGCCTCTCCAACATTTCTTATTTTCTGTTTTTTTGATTCATGCCGGTAGTGCCGGGATGGGATGGTATCTCATTGTGGTTTTGATTTGCATTTCTGTAATGGCTAGTGAGCGCAAAAATTTCCTCATGTGTCTGTCAGCAACTTGAATGTCTTCTCTGGTGAAGTATCTGTTCATTTCCTTTGCCCATTTTTTAATTGGATTATTTGAATTTTTGTTGTAGAGGTGTTGGATTTTCCTGCAGATTTTAGAGATCAGAACTTTGTTGGATTTGTAATAGCCAAAATATTTTTCCCAGGCTGTAGGCTCCTTTTTACTCTTTTGGTGAAGTCTTTTGATGAGAGTGTTTAATTTTTAGAAGATCCCAGTTATCTAACAACTTCTGGAGTTTGTATGTTGTTAGTTATTTTTTGTATCCTGTTAATGATGTGCATTAGGGCCTCTAGCGTTGATCCTATATTTTCTTCTATGATCTTTATAGTTTTTGATTTTATATTTAGGTCTTTGATCCCTTTTGAATTAGTTTTGATGCATGGTGTGAGGTATGGGTCCTGTTTCATTTTTTTGAAGATGGACATCCAGTTTTGCCAGCACCATATGTTGAAAAGACTCTCTTTTCCCCATTTGATAGACTTTGGGTCCTTGTAGAAGATCAGGTGACCATAAGTGGATGGATTTACATCTGGATTCTCGATTCTGTTCCATTGGTCAATGTATCTGTCATTGTACCAGTACCACACTGTTTTGACTCCCTTAGCTATATACTAAGTTCTGAGGTCAGGTAGCACAAGTCCTCCTACTTTATTCTTCTTCAATAGTGCTTTACTTATCTGAGGCCTCTTCCCTCTCCATATAAAGTTAACGATTGTTTTTTCCATCTTTTTAAAGAATGTTGGTATTTGGATCACAATTTCATTTTATTTGTAGATTACTTTGGGTAGAATTGCCATTTTCACAATGTTGAGTCTACCTGTCCATGAACATGATATGTTTTTCCATTTATGTAAATCTCTTTTGGTTTCTTGCAGTAGCGTTTTGTAGTTTTCTTTGTATGGGTTTTGTACATCCCTGGTTGGATATACTCCTAAGTTTTTTGGAGACTCTTATAAACAGTATTGTTTTCCTGATTTACTTTTCATCATTCTCTTTTTTGGTGTATAAGAATCTAGTGGATTTTTGTATGTTTATCTGGTATCCTGCTACTCTGCAGAATCTTTCTAATAGTTCCAGTAGTTTTCTCATACAGTCTTTTGGGTTTTCTATATATAGTATCACATTATCTACAAATAGGGACATTTTTACTTCTTCATTACCAATTTGGACGCTTTATTTCTTTTTCTTGCCTTATCGCTCCAGCTAGGACTTCCAGCACAATGTTAAATAGGAGTGGTGATACAGGACATCCTTGTCTTGTTCCTGTTCTCAAGGGGAATGTTTTCAGCCTCTCTCCATTAAGAATGATGTTGGATGTTGGTTTTGTATAGATGTCCTTTATCATGTTGAGGAATTTCCCTTCTATACCTGTTTTATTGAGAATTTCTATCAGGAATGGGTGTTAGATTAAGCTGATTGATTTTCTAATGTTGAACCATCCTTGCATACCTTTTATGAATCCAACTTGGTCATGGTGTATTATTTTTTTGATGTGATGCTGAATTCTATTGGCTAGAACTTTGTTGAGAATTTTTGCATTTATATTCATGAGAGATCTTGGTCTGTAATTTTCTTTTTTTGTGGTGTCTTTGCCTGGTTTTGGTATAAGGGTTATGCTGGCTTCATAGAATGAAGTTGGAAGTATCCCTTCCTTTTCTATGTTCTGAAATAGTTTGAGTAGTACTAGCGTAAGCTCTTCTCTGAATGTTGGTAGAATTCTCCAGTGAAGCCATCTGGGCCAGGGCTTCTTTTTGTGGAGAGTTTTTTTAATATCTTTTCAATCTCTTCTCTTGTTATGGGTCTGTTCTGATTTTCAACATCAATTTGTGATAGTCTGGGTAGGTAGTGTGTTTCTAGAAATTTGTCCATTTCAAATTTGTTGGAGTATAGTTTTCCATAATACTCTATTATCATCCTGTTGTAATGTCCCTCATTTCATTTCTTATTTGGGTTATTTGCATCCTCTCCTGTTTTTCTTTTGTCAGTTTGGCTAGTGGTTTGTTGACCTTGTTGATCCTTTCAAAGAACCAACATTCAGTACGGTACAGCCTCACTAGGGAGGATGGAGATGATACACAGTGCCAGGTATTCAGGAGAAAGGAAAAGAAGGTAATTAGAAAGAAATGAGAAACTGAGAAATGAAGAAAAATAAAAGGAAATTAGAATAAGAAAACAAGCAAGCCAAAAAAAGGGGGGGGGGGACCCACAAATCCCACCAGCATGGTGGCTCAGACCGAAGATCCAGTTTCCCAGCCAAGTGGTTCTTCACAGCCTGTCAAGAAGAAGCAAAGATGGCACAGACATTCAAGTGTTCGAGAGAAAGGAGGGAAAGGAGGTGAGAGGCAGGGAAGAAACCAAGAGAGGCCCAAAAAAGCAACACCAGCAACAAAGAAAAGTCACTGAAGAAGCCAGCTGGTGTGGGCAGGGTGAATCTGTGCGCCTTACATGCCACAGTCACAGCCTGCTGGGAAGTGGGGAAGACCAAGCGGGGGAGGCAGGGTAGGAGGTGGCAAAGTGTGTATTGCTGGTTACCGGGTGCTCTGTCTTCTGCTGGGAGCTCCGTAAATCTGCTTTCCTGTACTTCCTGTCTGCGGATCTCAGACAGGAGTCCAAGATGATGGCTCAATGCTGTGTTAGCTTACAAAGGACCTCTGCTCCTAACTCTCCTCACGCTCTGTTCTCTGTCAGTTTCTTAGTCCATTTGGTGCTTGGTTGTGTTCTTTATCTCTTCATGTGATGCTTAGGGTTCCAGGATTGTCGTTTGTCTCTGTTTTACTTAGTTTTTTGGGTCTTTGCTGTGGAAAGATGGTGTGGTGCTTCTGTCTATAGCGCCATGTTGACTCCACCTCTCAAGGTTGTATTTTGGCTTTCCTGGACTTCCTCTGATTTTCTTCAGCTTCAATTTGAACTTGCGTATGAGCTATTGACCGTACTTTCTGCAGTTGGCCCCTGGCTTTGTTTTGACTGATGATATTGAGCTTCTTTCCACATATGTATTCCATTCAATTCCTGTATGTTCCATCTGGTGAAGTCCACGTGTATCTTCCCCATTTATATTATTGAAAAAAGATATTACCGATGAATAGGTCATTGGTCTTGTAAACTTCTATCATGCCACATGAGAGATATAGAAATTAAATTTTGGAAAAGCAGTTTAAGGTGTCATTTAACCTTCATCTACACTGAAAGCACCAGTGTTAATCCCAAACAACATTCCTTCTGGTGCAGCCATTTGAAATACAACAGCCATTTTGAAACTGCAGCCTGATATAGTGGAGAGGGTGGCAACTTGAGTTAGTGGAGTCCATTCTAGCCCAATGACGCATTATGTGAAGTTTTGAAATATCAGTGTGTACTAAAGTAATCTAAAGAGCTACTTAAAATGCAGATCTCCAGGGCCCTGCTCCTAGATAAGTGACTCCATAGGTCTGGGGTGGTGCCTGTTGTTGTTGTTGTTAGTTGCCATCAAGTTGATTCCAACTCATGGCAACCCCTTGTGTTACAGAGTAGAAATGAGCTCCATAAGATTTTCTTGGCTGTAATCTTTAGGGGAGCAGATCACCAGGACTTTTCTTCCACTGGGTGCATTTGAACAGCAGACCTTTAGTTTAGCAGTCTAGTGCAAACTGCACCACCTAGGGACCTGTGGCGGCACCTAGCAACAAACATTTTATTGAACAATAGGTATCAAGTGTTACTCCATGTTCTCCTTGTTCTCAGTGCTGAGGGTATCTTTGTGAATAAGACAGACACATTCCTACTTTCACAACGCTTCTGGTCGAAGGGGTGTGTGTGTGTGTGTGTGTGTGTGTGTGTGTGTGTGGTGGGGGAAGACAGAGGAAGTAGTTCATAAATAAATAAGTTAAATTCAAAGATTGCTCTATAATATGAAAAATAAGATGAGTAAGTGGATAAACGGATTGCTGGTGTGGAGGGCTCTGGGTGCTAGGAGTGTCAGTGGTGGCTTTTCTGAGACTCACTAGGGGAGAAGAACCTACCATTCAAGACTTGAGCAGAGGGAACAACTTATGAAAAGACCCCAAGACAGTAACTCCCTTCGTGTGAACAAGGGCCAGGGGAAGGGTGGGCTGGCAGAGATGGTGGACAATGGAGAAGAGCAGGCCCTGGGCTCTGAACACTGACAGGGGCAGATCCTGTGGCCTCTGGTGAGGAGTGTGGGTCTCTTTCCAACTGCAATGGGCAGCTATTGAGTGGTTTTCAGCAGGGAAATGATAAGATCCAGTTTATACTCTAAAGAGTTGCCTTTTAACAAGTGTCCCAGGTAGCACTGATTCCAGGAATCCTCAGATGGAACACCTTGAAACTCTCTGCTATGGTGTGATCTTCAGTACTTGTCTTTTTGAGTTTGTTTCCTTATTTATAATACTTAATTCCTGGCCATCCCTATCTTACAGGATTGTGAAAATCAAGGGTTCCCTTGGGAATATTATGCGAAGGTAAATTCAATTAAAAAGAAAAACATACTAGGGCTTTGTGTGTGTGTGTGTGTGTGTTTAACTTTTTTCTCTATAAACTGAACTGGACAGGATTTGGCTTGGAGGTAATTCAAACCTTCAGCAATGGCTTGGAAAAGTCGTACACAGCATAAAACCCACTTGTAACCAATTTATTTTTCTTCTTCCCAGTATTCATTGTGAGTGGGTTTCCCCTTTGTGTATGTGTGTGTATTCGAGACAGATGGCAACTTTACAGCATGATGTTAGAAGCGAAAGTGTTTGGAAAGGGAAGAAAGAAAGCAAACAAGAAAAGCAAGCCTTGAATAAGCGATTTTTCTTAAAAGAAATACATTCTGGGACGGTTTATTTTTGTGATCTGCCTAGAATTTGGGGACAATGTGCTAGAATTCTCTCTTTCTGCCTTCATCTGGCAAGCTGCCTAAAAAAGGTGGGGACTTGGAAGAGAGACAGAGTGTTTCTATTAAAATAAGGCTTTATTGAAAGCAGGACTAGCGGCTAAAGTTAGTCCTTTGGTTTTTTAAGGCACTGTGGCTGGGTCTACGTGAACATCCAAGTGGAGAATGGAAACTATTATCCGGCCAGTTTGGGCACTTGGACCTTAAATCTCTGAGTATATTCACATCATTGTAGGCCAAGCATTGGATGTTTTTGGAAGAAGATTTGAGTTATTTGGATAATTTCCTTAATATCTCATGTTATTTATGGAGTAAACATGGTCTATATTTGAGCTGGAGATGAGTCTCGTGTATTCGATTCTTTCAGAAATATTCCTCTGTTTTCCTTCATTAGATCTGGAGCTGTAACTATTAATGCTCACAGAAAGAAAGCGCTCCATGGACTGGGAATTGTCATAGGCGCTTGCCAGGTCAAACTGTGCCCAGTACCCTACAGGTGTGTGGACTTTGATTCTAAGCCAGGTTCTGGTTCACATAAGATACAAAGACAAAAACTGATCAGTCACAATGAACAGCTGTTATTTTAAAATTTTCTATTTGAATCAGCCTTAACATTTTGGAGTCCTGATTGGTTCCTCATTCTCCATTTGCTTCCACGTCTCACTAGATGTTCTAGACTCTTCCTTGAACACACCTTTCAGGTAACTATAGTAGTCACATTTATTGGGCTCTTAATACACAATAAGTCACTGTGCCAAGAAGCTTATGAATTAATCTCAGTGAATTAGTCTCATAATAATTGCAGCAGGTTGGTACAATTGTCACACCTTATTATGGGTGAGGGAACTGAGAATATGAGATATTAAGATCACAAAGATCTCATTCAAGATCATAGAGCAGTGGCAGACTAAGGACTTGAACCTACAAATGAGTTACTTCACTCAACAAATAGATATTCTACAGTCCAGGAACTGAAACTTTCCCGGGAATTCAATAGTGAACAGGCTAGAGGGGGAAGCTATACAAATTAAATCATAAAACTTTACTGAAAGGCATTAATCAATGAATGGAAGGATGTAACATGTTCATGGATGGGAAGTCTGGTTACCGTAAAGATATCAATTCTTCTCAAATTAATTTTTTTTTAATGTAATGCAATTGCAAAAAGGAAATTACATTATTTAATGTGATAAAATGATTATAAGATGTATTTTGGGAAAAAATATATTCAAGAATAGCTAACATATTTTGTCAAAGAAGAGTAAAGAGTTGGCGATTCTCCACTTCCCAGTGAAACCTACTGCAAGACAAAAACCATCAAAACAGTGTTTCAGAGGATACAAGACGTCCAGCGTGGAGAGCCCTGAGCCTGACTCAAGTCCATGGGTGTTTAGGATGTGATACACATAATATTGCAAATCTCCAGAGAAGAAAATTGTTGATCAGTAAGTTGTATTGGAAAAATTGTTTTATGATTTGGAAATGTTAATTTAGGACATTTCCTCTTACCTTATACTAAAATAAATTTTAATAAAGAGATAAATGTAAAAAATACATAAATTAATGAACAAGAAGAAAATATAAGTAACTATATCTTTCATGGGGAAGGACTTTATAAGTACAAAAACAAGCACAGAAGTCACAAAGAGATCGTAAGAATAGACCACATAAAAATTGAAATATTTATAGGCCAAAAATATAAACAAAATTGAAAGACAATATATTGGGATAAAATTTTTGCAAGAATTATGTGAGGCAAATGGCATACTTACTATAATGAATTCCTACAAATAAATGAGAAAAACCCCTAACCCCCTTTCAAAATATGAGAAAGTTAATATAAATAATTAAGTAAGTAAGTAAATATGTATATATGTGTATACAGGGTCTCTATGAGTCAGAATCAACTCGACGGCAACGCTTTTTTTTTTTTTTTTTAAATATAGAGAGAGCGAGAGACAGAATAAATATATTAAATATATTTAACCTTACCACCCATCAAAAATGAAAATAAAAATAATGAGACTCTACAGCAAAGATTTAAGCAATGGTATTTATACTACTTATTATAGTCCTGGTTGTGCGCAGGGGGCTTGCTCGGCAAGCGAAGACGGGAGTCTGAACCGTTACAGACTTTCCACTCAGCAGTTCTGTAAAATGGTCAAAGAGCTTTGAAATTCTCATATCTATGGTTTAATAGCAGTCTTTTTTTTTTAAGATCTTGTCCTAAGGAAATAATCAGAGACGGATTGAAGGAATTAGGTTTGTTGTAGCATTATTTGTGAGGAAAAAAAAGTTTAACAATGACATAAATGTCCAAAGTAAGGAAACAGCTAAATTATGGTATATACAGGTCTATGATGAAATACACAGCTATTTAAAATCAGTTTTGAAATAATATTTTATAGCCCTACTCCTCACTTCTTGACTATCTTACGTGACAGGTCACCTTTAAGACAATAGTAAAAATTCTACTACTATCGTACTATTTTGCGGGAGCCCTGGTGGGCCAGTGGTTAAGCATTTGCCTGCTAACCAAAACGGCGGCAGTTCGAATCCACCAGCTGCTCCTTGGAAACCCTATGGGGCAACTCTGCTCCGTCCTATAGGGGCGCTATGAGTCGGAATCGACTCGATGGCAACAGGTTTACTATTTCGCGCATTAAGGAGGAGCCAGGTGAGAGGGGGACCAGGAGTAGGGCGAAGTTTGAGAGAGGGGCGAGGCGGCGCGGGCGCAGGTGGTTCCCGTTACCTGGGCGGCGGCGGAGAGGGCCCGTCCACTGCGCTGAGGCCCGGGCGGTGCACGGGGGCGGCACTGACCGGGCTGCAGGAGGCGGCCAGGGGCTTGGAGATCGCTCCTTCCAAAGAGGCCTCTGCCACCTCCGCAGCCTCCGCCGGGCCCAGGTGGCTGGGCCTCACCTGCCCGCAGGCCGGGGAGCCGCCCACCGCAGAGGCCGGTCTCCCGGGCGGAGTGGGCAGGCGGAGAGGCAAGACTCGGGGGTCGGTGCAGAGGCCTGGGGCACGGCCAGGTGATGGTGGGCCCTGCTGCTCCAGAGGCGGCGGGCAACGCCGGACCACCACCACCTCCCCCCACAACCCAGTGGTGGGGAGACAGGGACATCCCGAGATGCACCCAGTGGGCGGTGACGAGGTGGAGAGACATCGGCACCGAAGGGGGGCGCCCCACTCTCCGCTGATTTTCCTGTAACAACCTGGTCTTTGGAATCCAGCCGTGTTGGTAACTGAGGAGTGGGTGTGGCATGGAGAACTACTCCCACCCAGCCTTAGGTAAAACCGGAAAGATAGATACAGAACTGTATATATTTCATCCTATTTAAAACGTGACGTGTTTTAAAATCGGATAAATAGTTTTGTATTTTGCTTGTTTTACCTAATAATTGATGTGTATTATAGATTAGCAGGGTAATATGTATTATATATGACATTGTTGCCGTTATTTGCCATGGAGAGGATTTCGACTTGTGGCGACCCCATGTGTGCAGAGTAGAACTGCTCCATAGAGTTTTCAAGGCTGTGACCTTTTGGAAGCAGATTGCCAGGCCTTTCTTCTGAGGGGCTCTGGGTGTGTTCAAACTGATAACCTTTCAGTCAGTAGTCGAGCCCACCCGAATGTACGTATATATAATATATATATAATGATTGCACACATACACATACCCGTATATATGTGTATTGTTTTGTTTTTATTTTACTGAAAAGGCATGATAAAATGTCAAAAGTGGAAAATAGACACTTTTTATCTTGTAATTTTTTTAAGGAACATATGTTAGTTCTATAACTTTTTTTTTCTTTCTTACAGAAGAGGAAATCTGGTTCTAACTCTGGGAGAAACAGACCTCCTAGCCTTAGGGAATCTACTCATGGACAGTGTTTGGCCCGAGAGCCACCAAGCCTCTGATAACCCCCTACTGTCGAGTCAATTCCAATAGCGACCCAGTAGGACAGAGTAGAACTGCCCACAGGGTTTCCAAGGAGCAGGGTGGATTCGAACTGCCGACTTTTGGTTAACAGCCAAGCTCTTAAGCACTGTGCCACCAGAAGCAGCAATTCCTGCTTCATCAGTAGAGCCCTATTTCTTTTATCAGAGAGACTTAGTTCTCTGCATACCTACAGGAATGTTTAGCTAACATGGTCATTCAAATTGGTATAATTTCATTGAATTTTGTTTTATCTCTAGTAAAACATTTTGAAATGGTTGCATGAAAGACCCTCTACAACCAAGCTATTGGCTGATCAATTTGATTAGCAGTTAGGAATTAGAAATGGCAGATAAAACGGGTCTTTTCTTGTTATGCAGCCCTGGTAGTAAATGGCAAGTACATATTTCTGTGAGGCTTTTATTCTTAGAAAGAAAGCAAAAAGGATATAATAGGTTTTTTAAATACATGCCGCATAATTTATTCTGACAAACAGATGTATTTTGTTGTTGCTATTATCATTTGATGAAATACTTTAAAACTGGTCCAAGGTGGTCCATTTTCAAATATAATACATACAGTACATCTAGCAGTTAACAAAATTTGGATGTGTAGCATAGACTGGTCATTATTTTTACTGAAAAAAAAATAAAGGCACTAATTACTTACAGACAAGATACTTAGCACAAACAGATAAGCTTCAAAATGAAAAATTCTCGGTTTATGATAATTACGTTCTCTGCTTTGTTTTCAGAGACTGATAATATGAGGCTTTAAAATCACCAGGAAGCCATTAATTGGAATTCTTCAATAAAAAATAAATTACATAGAAGTTCATGATGAGTTGTAAAAGCACAGAGACTGTATTATACAGTGAGCGACATTGCTTCACTATTTATAGCGTCCCTCAGATATGTCTAACAGAAAACTGTAAAGAATTTGAGATGTGCAGATAGCAATTATTCACAGATCCAAACTATCTACAGATATTTCAGATAACTGCTTTTAGCAGATCTCTTCACCAATAAAAGCAGGGCTTTAATTTGAAGCAAGGCTTTGCTAACGTGTTGCTTCTTGTTTCTGACATTTTCCATGGCTTCCTAAGGCTGTGTCAGATCCTAGCTACAGGAGAGACAAATCTTTATATTACAACATGGCATCATACAGTCCCATATAAGAGTGGGTACTGTTGGTGATGGTGCCTTTTGCTGGGGTTCTGGGTTGCACTGTCTATTCAGGTTGGCTGTAACACTTTTAGCTTCACAATATTTCCCCCTGAAGCCCTCTAAAGAAAACTGAATCACTATAAATGCTAATCTACCCTACTCAGGGCTGAAGATGAAGTTTAGTGGAAAGACGAGGATGCCAGGATAGCCTCCTCTGGGATTTTCCGAGAGAAAAGCAAGTCCACTCTGGATAATAATGGTAACTTTCAGAGTTTCAGGTGCTATGCGGGTAAGGTTCAGGGGGTGGCACCATACATACCAGTCTATGACTGGACAATTAATACTAATGCTGTTGTTGTTGTGAGGTGCCATTGAGTCAGTTCTGACTCCTAGCAACCCTGTGTACAACAGAGCAAAACACTGGCCAGTCCTGCACCATCCTCACAATCACGGCTATGCTTTAGCCCGTCGTTTCAGCCACTGGACCCATCCATCTCATTGAGGGTCTTCCTCTCTGTTGCTGACCCTCTATTTTACCAAGCATGATGTCCTTCTCTAGGGACTGGTCCCTTCTGACAACATGTCCAAAGTACATGAGATGAAGTCTTGCTATCTTGGCTTCTAAGGAGCATTCTGGTTGTAGTTCTTCCAAGACAAGACTTCTTCCGAAATAATGAAGCTAAATGCTTTGGGTCTCCCACTCATTTGATGTCAGCACAAGACCACCATCACTCATGCCTGGTTTCTGGAGAAGGAGAAGAATTTCTATGATGGTGGCAAACAAGGACCATCTTCTAGTGAAGAGGGGCTAGTGGGACTTGGGCATGTAGGAAGAAAATTAAAGTTCTAATTTTTCTTAGGATACTCACCTCAACCATTGAGTCAACAGTTCCATGTGTGCACTACAGTTGGTTAGGAATTGTGGGGGATTCAGGTCAAGACAACCTTAAAATGTTAGGGACGTGATAGGAGATTGGTGAGAGGGGTCAGATGCACTGGAAGAAAGCATCCGGATTCTGTGGAATAAGCATACAACAAAGCAAAACAATATATAGAGAGAAGAGGATAATGAGGGATATGAGAAATCATATTGAGAAAATAAACTATCATAGCGTACATTTAAGTCTAAGTAGTTGTTGATTTGCGTAAAACTACTAACAAATAGCAAGATCACAGCATGTAGGTTCATGAGATGATCAATGAGGAGTAAGAGGGTGGTAGATTCTGAGTAAAAGATGAGAAAAATACAGTCCTGCTAAGATTTTTGTTTTGGTGAGGGAGAGGATATTAATGGTGATTAATGCTATATATTGATAAAAAAAAATGTTTTAAAATGTAGCTTTAATGTTTGATGGTGTTTGGAAATAGAATTTATAACTTTCTTATAACTTTTAAACAATAAACACAAATAAAAAATGGAGTAAGAAAATACTATCATTTCAACAAAAGACAAAATTAAAGTAAAAAAGAAACAAGAATATATAGTTCATTGAAATGTAAAATATATATCTCAAAATATCAGTAATTACATTACATAAGAATAGATTAAATTCACCTTTTAAAACAGAAGCTTTCTAGTTAAATAATGGTAATAACAATAACAACAATAACAATGAAAATGCTCAGCTAGATTTCATTTAAAATATACATACCTAAAATATATAACACAGAAGGGTTAAGCATAACAAGATGGAAATAATACACCTGTCAAATGTCAATTATAAAATATATATATATTTCAGTGTATCAGACAAAATCAAATTAAATGCATCAGATCCAACAAAAATTACTGTATATTCCTTATAGATATAAGTCACCAAGGGAATTCAATAATCATGCATCTTTATCCATCTAAAAATATATTTGAAATGCATATTAAGAAAAATATTTAGAAATGTAAGGAGAAGGTAATAAAATCTCTGATTGGAGAAGAAAACTGTAATATATCTCTCTAAAAATAAATAAGTTAAATGGACAAAAATTATGTAAAGATATAGGAATATAAATAACAATTAAAAAGCCTGAACATATATCTCTACATAGATGTATAAATTATATTCAAACTGGGTATATTTATATGTATGTATGTATGTATGTCTGTTTGACACCCAATAAACAGAAAATGTACATCCTTTTAAAATTCTCATGAAACATTTTAAAATTCAATGATATATTAGTCTATACGAAAATCTTAAAAATTGTAAATAATAGAAATCACATAATCCAAATTCTCTGACTATAAAGCAATAAAATTAGAAATTAACTAAAAAAAGGAAGACAAAAATATTCTTTTAATTCACATACTAAAAACTGAAACAATTACCCTATTTCTTTTTGCAAATAGCACAAGACTTCTATATGTGTTTGCCAACAGTGCCCTCCCCTCATGGGGTATTTTCTTAAGCATGCTGTGCTATTTTGTTTTACAGCAACATGTAAAAAAAATACTGGCATAGCAGGGTTTACGAAAATATCTCCCGGGGAAGGGCACAGTTGGCAAAAATGCGTAGAAGGTGAACGTTTTTTGCATAAAAATTTTCTAATTTATTTTAAGAACAATTGGCAGATGTGAAGTGATTTCAGAATTATGAAAGAACATATATATGATGTTATTTCCACAAATTTAGAAGTTTAGATGAAGTAGATGGTTTTCTAGAACCGATGCAATAAATTTAGAAAATTGTGATAGGCCAACAATGATAAAAATAACTGAAAATTTGTCAGTTCTGGTTCTATAAAAAATTAGGATGAGAGAGTCTTAATGTGTACTTCACAAAAAATTTAAGTAATAGATAATCACTTGTGTTTTGAAAACTCTTTTAGAACTTTAAAAATATGGCAAGCTTCCCAAGTGATTTTACCAGGTTTACATAACCCTAGGTACCAAATCTCCACAAGGGTGGCACAGAAAAATAAAACTATATGCTGATATTTCCTTTTACTTCAGATGTAAAAGTCTTAAATAAAATGATAAAGCAAAATAAAATCAATTAAATTCAACAGTACGTTAAAATAATCATATATTATTGCCCTAAGGTTTATTCAGAGAATGCAAAATATTCAATGTTTGCAAATGCATCAATGAAATTTACTGTATTTACAGATTAAAATGGTAAAATATTATAATATTTAAGCATTTTCTAGTGGGAGGGAGAAAGCATTTGATAAAATCAGCCCTTACTGCTAGATTTTTGAATTGACATGAACTTTTGCCGTATGCGTTTGGCAATATTTATCAAAAGTTAATATGGGTACCTTTTATCCCAGCAATTCCACTTTTATGTGTATATCTTAAAAGGAAGAAAACAATCTTGCTAGTGTATACAAAGAAACATACACAAGAACGCCCATTTCAGTATTGTTGGGAATAAGGGAGAAGTGAGTCCACACGCATGACTACCGACGTGAGATACCTGATGAGTGAGATGGAAGGATCCAAAACTTTTGCTTTGTTTTTTACAAAATGGAGAATAATCCATACAGCACAATTTTTATTTAGGTTAAAACAAAACAAAAATTAAGTTACATATTTATATATATATATATATATATATCTCCATGCCTATGTATGTAAATGTGTAGTAGAAGCCTTGAAGGATAAATGACAAAGTGATCATTGTGGTTACCTTTAGTGAGGGAAATGGGACTGGAGTGTGGAGGCAAGGATACTATGCTAAACATAGATTGTTTGCCTAATAACCATAGCTGTAATTATATGTGCTTTTTTTAAACCACCAGAATGTATTCAAATCTTACTTGCATAAAAAATAATTTTAAAAACCTCCAAAGAAAGAGGGACTTCCCTTTAAATTACTTCATCAATGCTACTACATCAGGCAGAAATATATATATATTTCCTCTGTGGGAGAAGGCAATCCAGCAGTTCTCCAGAGCATAGGACAACCATCCTTTCTGAACACGTAACTATTATTATTAGGATTCTGTGCTCGGTAGCATCCTTGTGATATAAGTTAAGAGTGTCTCGAGTGACTCCCCCAGAAGCTAATGCTCAGTTTAGTTGCTTGGTCCTTGTATCAAGTTTATTCTAAAATGTTCAGCTAGCTACTGGTTGTTTTAAATAACAATTACATGCAAACCAAAGGCACAGTCCCTGGAATTCTCAGCATTTAATCCTTATGCTCTCTACCTCATCCAAATGCCTATGTTTGTAGAACACATGCAGAAGCTTTCCATAATGTTTTACATGTGGTGCTAATTCCTCCGTTACTTAAGTGCGATGAATATACCTACTCCTCACTTATGGACTATCTCGTTATCTGACATTTTGCATTTACAACGATAGTAAAAAATGTACTGTTCCACTATTTTGCACTTTGACGATGTACATCTGGCAGTAATGAACTCTGAGGTGCTAGGCGAGAATAACACTAGCTGTGATGGCTGACTTAAGGTTATGTGTCAGCTTTGCTGGGCCATGACTCAGTGGTTTGGCAGTTATGTAGTGATGTAATTTGTCAGTTATGTAATTATGTAATTTGGTAGTTATGTACTGATGTAATTTGGAGGTTATATAACGATGTAGTCATCCTCCATTTTGTGATCTGATGTGGTCATCCTTCATTTTCACATAATGCTGATTTTCACATAATGACCTGGTATTTGAAACCTAACCATGTCATAAGTGAGGAGTGGATGTATACATCTTTCCATGACCTAATGACTCAGCTGCTGTGTGTCTATGGAGCCAGGGTAACAATATGAAGATAAGGTGCAGCAATGTTGGCCAGTTTCTGTGGAGAACATGTTTTAACGTCAAGATGTAGTGGGACAGAGTTGGGGACAATGCCACACAATAAAAATATTGGGTCTTCACAGGCACAGAAACAGCTCATAATTCTTGTCCAATAAATCACATGAAATCAACTGATAAGAGATCCTGGATGATTAAATACTGTCACCTCCCCTTCATTGATAAGGTGGCTGCAGTCCAGGGTTGTTTGTCGATGCAGCTCACTTTGACAAACGCCTTCTCGCTCACTAAAAAGAAATTTTCATAATGAGACATTGTCTCCTATTTCTTTTATTCATTTTGTATTCCTTTGTTGTCGTCTAGGAGGGAGGAGGAGAGAGAATCCTATTTAACTGACAGCTCTGGCCTGGGAATTACTTCTTGACGTCTTCTAAATTTTCCACTTTATATTCTGTCCTCCTTCACAAATTCCACAATCAGGAAATTAAAAAAAAAAAAAAAAATCCTATGGTGAAACACATGGGGCCACCATGAGTTAGAATTGGCTCAATAGCAACTGAAGAGACCCTGGGTGGTGTAAATGATTAAGCACTCAGCTACTAACTGAAAGGTTGGTGGTTCAAACACATCCAGAGGAACCTTGGAAGAAAGGCCTGGAAATCTACTCCTAAAGATCACAGCCTTTGAAAACCTTATGGAGGCAGGTCTACTGTGACACACATGGGGTCACCATGAGTCAGAATTGACTCGATGGCAACTGGTTTGAATTTTTGGATGATGCACTACAGGATGCATGGAACTTCGGAGTAGAGACATCAACAGTATCTGAGTGCTTTGAATTCTGTTACTGATCAGGTTTTCTGGGAAGCCGGCTCTGAGATAGAGATTAGCATGAAAGAGGCTTACTGGGGAAGGGTTTTTGGAACAAGACCTAGGAAGGGCAGAGCAAGCAGGGTTAGGGGCAAAGGAGTCGCAAGGCTGCGATGCAATCACAACAAAGGCTTCCTCTGATCCATAGGAGAGCTCTGGAGCCAGGATGGTACTGTTGAGTTGTATCCCAGTTGGAGCAAAGGACAGGTTCTTCAGATCCTGCATTTGATGCAGGCTGCCCCTAGAACAGGGCCTGCCCTTGAGAAGGGAGCTCTCTTTAGCCACTCTCAGCAGAGATTCTCAGTTGTCACTAACCACACACCCAGTAACTGGGAAATTGTGTGCCTCGGTCTTGGAGGGCAGGACCTGGACACCACAAAGTCTACTTAATACCTGTGTTAGTTACATAGCGACACTATGTATAACAGAATGGAACATTGCCGTCCTCTTGATAGTTGGTATGTTTGAGTTGATTGTTGTGGCCACTGTGTCAATTCATCTTACCGAGAGTTTCCCTCATTTTCAGTGATCCTCTACTTCACTAAACCATGATGTCCTTTTCTAGTGATTGGTCTTTCCTGAATGTGTCCAAAGTAAGGAAGACAAAGTTTTACCATCCTTGCTTCTAAGGAGCACTCCAGTTTCATTTCTTCTAAGGCTGATAGTATTCCTGCTGATTGGATTCTAACTAAAGTATTTATTAGGATATCACTGAATTACCAGATATCTCAGTTAAATCCCTCAACCTTTATCTAAAATCAGAAGATTGAACTAATGACTAGGTCACTTCCACTTCTGAATTGTGTGTACTAAGGATTTTCTTTCTGCAAAGTTTTAAGCATTGGTGTTTAAAATAGAAGGGCAACAATTGATCCATTGCTCAAGTCTTGGGTTGACAAGTTCACTTCATTCCTTTTACTTGCTTTTGTTTAAACCTCTCTTGGGTGGCTCCGGTGAAAGGAGGTCACATGCATCTTTGACAGTCTGAAATGTTCAGGAACATTCCCAAAATTTAATTAAGTACTGATTGTCTTCTATGCACATGAGAGAGGAGACAAAAAAAAAAAAAAAAAAAAAAATCTTCGGAAATAACAGAATTAAGCATATGCTTTTTTTGTAGCCTTGTAATGACCTCCAGCAAATGCCTGACCTAGTTCTGAGGGCCTTGAGTCCACTTGCTTGAACATGATGTCTTAAAAAGCTGACTCTGAATCAAAGTCGGAAATCAGCACCATCCATGATAAAGAAGCAGGGAGGGACACCTTGTGCTGTACGTAGAAAAGACAAAATTTTAAATAGAATGAAAGTTGCCTCTAGTCACCTAATTTGGAAGCACTATAGGAATTGTGCAGTATGTCAGCCTGATGGTACCTTGAATTAAAAGAATTAATCTGCAAGGGATTTTCTTATCACTCTGATGGTTTTGGAAACAGATATCTCCCCAGCTATGTTAGTGCCCCTGAGAGGTTAGCTAGTGAGTAGAACACTCTGTGAAGGCCAAAACATGTGATGTATGTCAGAATTCCATCCCTTTCGCTGCCACTGAAGCTCTCATTGGTCAATAGAAACAAATCTTTGCTGTTTTACATCAGACGTCAAAGCTCACTTCAAGATGCCAAGAAAAGAATATATCCGAGAAATGTTGGACTCATAGTTGATCCAACAATCGATTCCTTTACATCACGGGAGAAGGCCCAAGGAGAATGACTTTTTTATCTTGTCAATCCTGATGTAAATCATGTAATGAGTAATTGTAGTATTCCTCATAATATGGCCTATGGAACACTAGTTTTATGAAGGCCTTCATTAAAAAAAAAAAAAAACATGATTAAAGAGGTTTAGGAAATGCTATTTTCTGTAGCCCTGTCTTGCAGATTCACAACATATGATGCATATTCAACCACCTCAGAATCCTGCCTTAAAAAACCTGATTAATCCAGGTTTTTCCAAACTTATTTGATTTTTGGTCCTCTTCTCCTCCTTCCTTTTTTTTTTTTTAACCACACCTTTATGATTCCCACAAAATCTACTGCAGAGAACAATTTGGGAAATGCTTCTTGTGCTGAACTGTCAGACAGTCAGGCAAAGCCATGGACCATTTCAATGCTCTTGTTCAATGTCAATCTGTTGGCCTCCTTCAGGAACCCTTCTCTGATCACCCCAGTGACGTGGACCTTGGATTAAGTGTTTTCTCAAAATTGATAGTCAAATCTCTCCTTCTCTCCTCTCTTACGCTCTCCGCTCCTCCCCACTTTCTCCCTCCCTCTCTCTTTATTCTTCAGGCCAACATAGCACGTTTTTTCTATTTTGTAACTTCTTAACCAGACAAGATCACCCCGGCTTGCTCATAAACTCTCAACATGTTACAAACATCTTCAGGTCTCTACTCTGCTTTGCTCATAATTATCCCTCCATAAATACTGATGGATAACTAAAGAACGCAAACTTATGGACCAGATGTTTCTGAACGAAGCCATCCCTAACAGCGTGCACAAGTGAACACCCAGCTAACCCAGTGACAGCAGAATCCTGGGTGTGGCGGCAGCTCTGGGAAATGGTTTTCATGTCTACCTGGAGCTCAGTCCAGGAAGCCTGGGGTTCAGAACAGCATGCCTATGATCCAGGATGACAGGAGATCTCAGTAAACACGGATGGGTGTGATGGTGTAGCCCCTGAAGCAAACCGTAGTCCATTTGGCTATCTTTAGTCTTTTAGTCAAAAAGGTACAAGAAAATCTCATCACTCTCATCCCACATATAGTCACCCCATACACGGATGCTATTCAATTCTGAATGCCTTGGAGAACCTCCCTAAGGTACACTGTTTCTTGCTTTCACCACTTCCCCCACTTAACAGCATTTTCTTACTTTGGTCCCTTGAAAAACGCTGTAACAGCCTTTTACTGTAAATAGTGGCTCCTACCCCCAAAGTTACCACTCCCAAAAGAAAGGCACAAAAGCAACTCCGAGGTGAGGTATCAGAAAGAGGTAGCTCTCTCACACCACCAGGATTCATGAGGCATTATACATTTCTAGGAAAATGGGAATTACAGTGAATCTACCTTCAGGCCACCCAGTTACCTTACAGAACATTCCATTTCTGCTCTTTACTGCCCAGCAGCGTGGGTGGGTCGTGTTTCTAGCCATGAATCTACTAGATTTCTCTCCAGACAGACAGATAATAGATATGCAACTTTATATATTCTGGGATTAGGGAAGATATCCAATTTTACATTGTAAATGTAAATGTTTCTTGTGTAGTCTACATGTATTTCATTGGGGGGAAGAAAAGGTATTGAGTCTGAAAGCACCTTCAGATAGACACACGAATATATAAAATGTTCAGCTGCTTTCAAATAGTAATTTTTCACAAATATGATTGTGAGAAATTTTATTTTGTACTGCTCACCGTTGAAGTGAAATTTAATAAAGAAGATACGGAACACAGTGAAATTCAACTCCTGTCCACTTTCTTCATTCCCAGAATCCTAATCCACCAAATGACAGGTTGCATGCCATTCGGAGATGCCCCCAGGTGCCCAGGGAGGGCTGCAGGTACTCAGGTTGACGGCTGATGAGACAAAGAGTGGGCTGGCATCATCTGGAAGGCTTCCTGATGGAAGCAGCATTGGGCCTTGCTTGAATGGTGGTTAATATGTGTAAAAATGGCTTAGGGTCAGTGTCTGACCTCTGCCAAGCCCACAAGGGGGAAGGGGAACCAAGATCAACAGCACAAGACTGATTCTTATAAGTGGAGGCCAGACAAGCCTCTTCTCTCCACCATCTTTACTAATTCTGACACCAAATGTCCCTCACACAGCACTCTCCAGTGGGCTTGATAATTCACTGCAATGGCCACATGGAGCTCAGAGACCATACTGACAATTATTGGGTTTATTAAGGAAGCAACAGTTACAGTTCAGGCTCAAGAACAGGATACAGTTCTTCCATCAAGACAGCCTCTCCCCAGCTGTGCTCACCAACATGCCTCTCCCTGGCTCTCAGCCTCTGCCCAAAGGCACTCAGCTTTCTCTCTCCATAGGCCAGGAAGCCCACCATGCTGTTTCCTCCTCCTGGTCTCTCCTTCCTTGGTGGTGAGTTCTCCTCTCTGCTCTGGAGTTGGCTCTCTTTTAAGGCAAAACTGACCAGTCCCCTTGGTAGGCCACAATTACCCTGTCACACAATCACCTGGGTGGGAGTTACAAGACCACAGCTAGAAAGGCCACACACAAAAGTCATTAATCACACCACAATGTGTGGACTGTCACTGGGTAGGTATGGAGTTGGGGGTGATTACAGGTTTTCAGAATAGCTTTATCAGCAATGAAGAGATGACAAAAACTCCAGCCTTGGCTGGGGCAGTGCTCCGACCATGGACTGCGGTAAGGCTGGACATGCCCATGTGAGGAGAAGCAGCACTGCCAGGAGACAGTTGGGCTTTCCCCCTGTGGGCCAGCCACGTTCCCTGTAGTATTGCAACATGCTGACCTGCCATAATGAGTTGTGAGGTGTTCAGTGTCATCTGATTCTAGAGAAAATAACTACTAGAGGTTTTGTTTGATTTACATTTGTTTTATGCAAATTAAAATTGCTACCTTTATCATCATGTGTGCTAGGGATCTCAGTGTTCTATGAAGCCTTCTACTGTCCACTGTTGAGGTTTAGGCATGGCTGGGCCAGACAGGCCAACAGGTGGGACAGGACTGAGTGACATCCAGTCCATCTGCATGTGTATGAAGGGCATGAATCTACAGAAGAATGAGCCAGTAATAAAACATGATCCAGGAATAGAGTCATCGTCAGATAGGAACCTATGCTGTGATGGTGGCTGTTCCTGGAATCTGCTCCTGATCCAGCCCCTGGATGAATTCCTGTGTCCTGAGAAGACAGAGGTTATAAATAAATGTCACACATCAGAGCCCAGGACACACTGCCTTTGGACTCTTCTAACAGAGTGCCATGCAGAGTGGAGAGAATGCTTTACCGTCTGTCTCTTCACTAGTTTTGTTCCCCGAAAGTGTTGGGCAGTCAGAAGACACCTACAGTGCTTAGTGGAGTAGCTGGAAAGACTGAGGCATAAGGAGCAGTTCAGTTGTTGTGAGATACTCTGAAGGTTTCTGGAAATGCTTGGGGTAAGGGCAACAGCAGCAGGTGGAGAGAATGTATGTAGGGGACTTCACTTCCTGCCAAAACCACCCTCTTTCTCTATCATTCAGTGATCATTTGGAATGCAAGAGGATGGGGATGATAGTGCTTATCCAAGTGGTCGTTGAATGGTAGAGAAAGTGGGTGGTCTTAGAGCTAGAAGGCTGGTTGGGTGCAGCACAGGAGATCAAGTGCTAGATGTCTGAATATCACCCATCAGATGTTGTCTTCGTCATCTAGTGCTGCTGTAACAGAAATATCACAAGTGGATGGCTTTAAAAAGGAGAACCTAATTCTCTCACTGTCTAGTAGGCTACAAGTCCAAATTCAGGGTGTCAGTTTCTGGGGAAGTTTTTCTGTCTGCGTCAGTTCTGGAGGAAGGTCTGTGTCATCAATCTTCCCCTTGTTCTAGGAACTTCTCAGTGCAGGAAGCTTGGGCCCAAAGGACGTGCTCTGCTCCCGGTGTTGCTTTCTTGGTGGTATGAGTTCCCTCATTCTCGGCTGGCTTCCTTTTCCTCTTATCCGTTGTAAGATAAAAGGTGATGCAGGCCACACTCCAGGAAAGCTCCCTGTACGTTGGACCAGGGATGTGACCTCAGCAAGGGTGTTACATCCCACCATAATCCTCTTCAACATAATCCAATCTTGCCTCATTAACCTCAGGCAGAGATTAGGATTTACACCATATAAGAAAAGTATATCAATCACAAAATGAAGGACAACCACACGGTATTGGGAATCATGGCCTAATCAAGTTGATACATATTTTTGGGGGACACAATTCAATCCATGACAGATGTCCAGGGGTAGAGGGAAATGCCTGAGGATTTCAGCTGTAAGTAACTGGTCCAGGAGCCTTTGAAATTACAAACGGGGGATTTCTTGAGAAACGTAAGCGATTTTTTACGGTGCACCTAGTAGTCACGTTCAGAGAGGATTAAGTAGGACTCGTATTGCAGGCCACGAGGCCCTCTTAGAAGGAGGGAGCTTATGTGGCCAGCATGGGAGTTGGAATCGGAAAACATATGTCCGTGTTCTGGCTTGCCCAATTAGTTCCTGTGTGCCCGTGGACAAGTCTCTTTGCTCTCTGAGCCCCCTTTCTCATATACTAAGTGGTCCCCGAGATGAGCTTCCTGCTTTACCCGTCTTTACCTTCTTCACTGCCATCACTACTTCTACCCACAATGCTCTTCTTCCTTGTTTATGGAGTACGTGAACACACCTGGATTTTCTCTATCCCTAACTATCCCTTTGTAAGTATGAAAACCCTTGAAGAATGTTCTGAGTTTTTTTTTTTTTTTTTAAACACAGGGGGACACATAAGGAAGAAAACAACAATCATGTGAGAGTTTACAGAGTATTACCTTGCAAAAAGATTTTCGGTTATTATTCTTTTCTCATCTTCAAATTTAACGTTCCTGGCTCCCTTTCAGATTTTCTGGGGACCCATCTGTCAGTTTTTCTTCCGGAAGTCAGCCTCACCCAACCATGCTCTCTCTGAAGCTGATATTCATGTGAGCTTCATTCCCTTTTATGGGGACTTCTTCCCTTTTTCTTGCAGTGGCCCCAGAAGGAGAAAGGTAGTGAGGTCTCGAGGGATCATTGTGGCCCACAAAGCGAAGGAAGAATGTGCTCCCCCACCCCCCAGGCTCATAGCTTCCTAGTCTTCTGTCTTCCTGCTTCAGGCTAGAAACATGGGGTTCCATGCAGAACAGTTTCTACAGTGTTTGTGACAGTTCCATGGTGTTTTAAACTGAAATCAGCTGGGTGTGAGCTAGAAAAAGGGACAAAGATATAAGAAGGGGAAAATAAATGTGCATTTACATGTCTTGATGGTATATACATATTTGATAGAACTCTTCAGAAAATGTGTGAGCAAGGGGAGAGAGAGAAAACTTTCTAAGTCCACACTTCCACTCTGGGATAGTACTAACACATACTAGGGGACTAAGGGATGTGGGTTCATTCCCTGGAGAAATTGACTGCAAAAAATTGAAGACATCACATACATTATTACCCTTGTTACATATTTAAAATACATAACACAAATTCAAAGTTACTTTTAGTTCAGGTTCTTTTTTGTCCCACACTTCTGTCTCCTCCTTTTTTTTCTTTTTTTCCCTTGGTGGACTGGGGCAGATGCTGTTCCTGAGCATATATCTTGCTCTCTCTGTTCCTAGTACTTAAGGGGGGCGTCCCCTTTCTCTGAAGGATGATGTGCTTCCAGGATGTTAGTTCAGTTGCTTAGGACTTGACGGCCGTGTAGATTTTCTGCAGGAAGTTATTTTTCTCTCCTTGTTTGACTTGATGGTGGCGGGTGCTCGGTGAAGGAATGTGAGAGCTCATTAGAGTTTATTGTATGGTGCAGCAGGGGAAGTGAAATTATAGAAGCCGGGGGGCGTGCAGGGAAGAGGCAATTGCTAGACCAGTGCTGACACCAATAACTTTTTACGAGGGTGAGTCAAAGCACCAGGGAGGTTGGAACTACGTTTCTGCCCTCTTGAACCTATTACTATAGATCCTGGCGGAAGAATGGAGGGAAGGCAAACCTCTCTCTCAGTCTGGGTGGGGAGAAAGAGACAAATGTCAAAGGAGGGATATTTGAACTCGACCAGTGGCTAGGGTGGGTGGGAGTATTATGAGAAATCATTAATGCAGCAAAACAAGGGCCAATGAATCAATTCCGACTCATGGCCACCCCATGTGTGTCCGCGTAGAACTGATCTCCACAGAGTTTACATGGTTGATTTTTCAGAAGTAGGTCACTAGGTTTTTCTTCCAAAGAGCCCCTGGGTGGACTTGAACTCCCAATCTTTTTGCCAGCAGCCAAGAGCATTCACCATTTGCACTACCCAGGGACTCCTGTGGCAGATATGAGTCATTACCTGACGCTGCGGGGACAGTGGTCTCGGGGAACATCTGGCTCAATTGGCATGACACAGCTTATAAAGAAAATGTTCTACATTCTACCTTGGTGAGTAGCATCTGGGGTCTTAAAAGCCTGTGAGCAGCCATCTAAGATACTCCACTGGTCTCATCCGTTCGAGAGCATTGGGGAATGAAGAAAACAAGATACAAGGGGTAAGATTAGTCAATGGACCACAACTACCATGGCCTCCACCAGACTGAGCCCAGTACAACTAGATGGTGCCTGGCTACCACCACTGACTGCTCTGACCAGGATCACAACAGAGGGTTCTGGACAGAGCTGGAGAAGAGGTAGAACAAAATTCTAACTCACAAAAAAAGACCAAGAAGGCAGGAGGGGACAGGAAAGCTGGTAATAGGGAACCAAAGGTCGAGAAGGGAGAGTGTTGACATGTCGTGGGGTTGCTAACCAATGTCATAAAACAGTATGTGTACTAACTGTTTAATGAGAAACTACTTGTTCTGTAAACCTTCATCTAAAGTACAATTTTAAAAAAAAAGTTTGGGGAAAAAAAAAAAAAGAGTCAAAACCTGATGATCTAGAATAATGGGGACAGAAAACATGTCCAAGCAGTGGGTGGGGAAAAAAGAAGGAAACAAAACAAACAAAAACCCGGCTCAGCGGAGGATTTCCGTTGACACGTGAGGCTGTAACCTCTCCCTCCTCCCCCACTCTACGCTCCTGGTGAGAACTAGGGATCAGCGCAGTGCTCAGAATACCAGAGTAAATATGCTAATTCTTCGCCACACAAAGTGAAAACGAGGCCCCTGGATGAAGACAATATGATGTCCCATCCCACCAACTTTGATCTTGCTGTTTACAGGTAGAGTGGCGTGAACTGACCGTGTCTTGACCCGCATTGCTGGTGAGACTGGTCCAAATGAACGACTCTCTGTCAATTCCCATTTGACTCGTTTCTTGAATTACAGGTGAGAACCCAGAAAAAGTGGTAGTGGGCCAAAAGCTTACTCTTCTCTATGCCAGTGGCACCTAGGTCTTTGCATTTCCCAGAGACACCATGATCCTGGAATGTTGCTTCTAGCCCCTCAGGTGGCCTCAACTGTGCTAAGATCAAATAAAAAAGCCATTTCTTTCAAGCGGACAGAGGAAGAACTTGCCCAAGGCAACAGCTTCTAATTTATGTCTTTAATCTTTCAGCTCCTCTGGCGTCAGTATTCTATTCATTTTCCTAGTTAGTTACCTTTGCTTCTATCTTTTTCTCGCTAATAAACATATCTGCCTTTGGATATTATTGGCAGGAGATTCAGAATCCTTTCAGGGAGACCCTAAAACCGTCCCCATTGCTCATTATAAAAAATCCACACTGCAGCCCCAGCAATCTGTGGACAGTGTATCTATGCCACAGAAATTGCCAAACCCTTAGCACTTACCCCCTACTCCCAGCTCTGCGTGGTCTGTGAGCACATGCTGTAGTTGCAGTCAACAGCAGTAACATCAGCTGTGGCAGGTGGGCCCTGGCAGGGGTGTGGAGTGTGGGAGAGAAGGGCTCTCTCTGGAATTTCTTGGAGCGTCCTGTCCCATATCAAAACAACCTTTCATTGTGTCCTTTGGGACTAGATGGCAGACCTCTGTACCTTCCACTTGGTCATTGTGCCTGTCTGTGTGTGGGCGCTGTAAGGCTTCTCCGTTAGGACTCTTTTTTCTTTTTTCTTTGAATTCTTGGAGAGCAAGGACTTCTTGGAAGGAGATCAGTGGTCTTTTGTACAGACCTGGAAGCCAGCCTCAGCATGGATTTTTTTGTGCGTGAAGAAGAGGTTGTGTGTAAAGGAAGTGGTGAGATCGAGCTGATTCTAAAGAGCCCTGGGGTCTGGCCCTTTCGCCTTCAGCTTACACTGGCTTTGGCATTGAGGAGCCTCATGTGACACACCTTCTGGGGACTGAAGGTAGATCACCCCCCTCTGCTCACTGTAGGATGGCCGTTCATGCCCCTAACAGCGTTCCCTCCTGGGCCGGGAGCCACAGGAGGGATGCATATACACTCAACAGCATCTGCCCGCTGAACTGCCACCCCACTCTGCTCTCCCTGAGGGCTTGGGACCTTTGCTTTGAGCCCTGTAGTTGCCATTGACAAAAACCACAGTGGGAGCACGCCCCCTATGAAAAGTGGTTGCCACCCTATTTATGCTCAGCCTGTCCCCTCTTCCTGGCTAGTTTTCCTGCAGCTAGTTAGCTACATCCACAGGATGTTAGATGACATCCACAGGTAAGGGACTAGAATTCCAACACACATTTTAAGGGGAAACTATTAACCACTGCACCACCAGGACTCCAGTTCAATCCATAACATCCAATACCGGAGTTATGATTTAAACACAGGAAGCAAAGTTGAAAACAGAACCTTGTTTACCAATGTGGACAGAGATCATCCTATAAATTTCCAAAATACCAGAGTATCAGATAAACCCAATGTACTAGAATTCTGGTTTCAAATCAGTTTATGTACACACACACACACAAACACACACACACACACACACACACTACTTCAGGAACATGTAATGCATATATCCAACATTGCAGTAGGTTCAACGGGATCTTTTTTCCTAGACTCTGACCTTTACTTGGTCTCCTGTGACATGTGTACATGTATTTTTATTGCAAACTGCCTCAAATCCATTTGGATATGGATGCTATACAGATTATAAATAAATAAATACATGATATAGAGAGGATCTCTTCCCTGCCAGCTCTCTCGTTGCTTAAAAAGCAGCAAGTTTGCACTTGCCTGACTCCGCTGCTGTTGTTGCTTTTGCTGGGTCCCATGCCGGCAGCCAACAGGAGTGAAAACAAAATCTGTCCCTTTCAGCACCACACATTTTTCTCCTGAGCCTGGGGGAAGAGGTGGCAAGTAGGGTTTGCCAATCAGAAACCGGATAGCCTTCCCTTTACTGAATTCCACATCTTTAATGAAATCCGACCAAGTTTTGTAGAGTCATGCCAGTAAATAAGATTAAAAAAAAAAAAGCCCGTTGCTGTTGAGTCCATTCTGACTCATCCATGGTTTTTTCCTACCAGGTACAGAACATTTATATATCTTGCCATTCCCACAATTCTATACAGCCTCCTGGCTTATTCTTCTCTTATCTTTCTCTGTCTATCCCTTAAAACTCATTGCCGTCGAGTCCATTCCAACTCATAGGAATCTTTTTTTCTCCTGTGAACCTCCCACCAACTTGCCTTAATGAAATCTAGGCTTCCTTGCATCCCACCCTCCCACCCCCATTGTTTCCAAAGGAGGCACCTGCTTGTTCTTTGTGTGGTTCCTTTATTTGTCTCTTGCCTACTCCTTATCACATTCATTTGGACTCCTTCCAAATCATTTCTCTGCCTTTGAACCCCTGAGTCCATCATTCCCATTTCCATTTGAATCAGAGGATGTTAGACCAACCTAACTGAAGCTGCTAAAATCATTCTGGATGATTCCTCTGCATCTTCTTTTATTTTGACTTCCTTTTCTCCTGTCTCTGTTTTAAAAGTTGCCTTCGTCCCTTCCAAGGCTGGATCTTCAGCTTTGCCCTTGATTCCATTGATTCTTATCTACTCCAGGTTCTCAGCCCCATCAATTTAGCCCTTCTCTTCCCATGACTTCATTGAAACTCTTCTCCGTGAGTTTTGTCACCCCACCTTTATATTTTACAATATTGATATTAATAAAATAAAAGCCCTCGTTCTACCTTGCTGCCTCCACAGGCTATTTTCCTCCTGCCAGTTTTCCTTTCAACATTAGCCTTTTGGAAGCACTTGTCTATATATTGACATCCCTACCTTCTCCAGAGCCCTTACACCATTGCTGCATGGCCCCTCCTCTCACCATCAGGGAGAAACTACTTTCTTAAATAGGACCTATAGCCTGGTAGTGTAGTGGTTAAGAGCTACAGCTGCTACCCAAAAGGTCAGCAGTTCGAATCCACCAGGCACTGCTTGGAAACTATGAGGCAGTTCTATACCGTCCTATAGGGTGACTATGAGTCCTAATCGACTTGACGGCAACAGGTTTGGTTTTTGTTTTTTATAGCCTAGTCATTGCTAAATCAAGGGACTCCTACCACCTTTCATTCTATGGAGTATTTTCTCATTTCTCATGCTATCTTAGGCTTCCATTTTGGTCCTCCTACTTCTACAATGATTTCTTTTCCATGTAATTTTCTTCTTTTTGAGTCCTTTCCTCTCTCTTCTCCCCAGGATTCAGTTCTTGATTCCCAACTGCCTACTTGACAACTCCTCCTAAAATATACCATTAAGACTTCAAACTGTTTCACTCCACCCTCTTCTTGTATCCAAACCAACAAGCTTCTTTCCATCAGCACAACCTTCCCAGTCTCTAAAACCCTGATCTCTTCTTTGAGTCTTCCTTTTTCATATTATTCATATCTAATCAGTTGATAGACACTATCAGTTATCCCTCACCAACATCTCTTATATTTCGTCTCTTTCTTTCCTTTACCTTATCAACTCCCTGTTTTAGATATCTCTGTCTCCCCTAAAAGCTTTCCACTGAATGTCATGAATATTTGGAGGGCAAAATTTATTATGAGATTGAGCCAAAGACCTAGATGACTCACATCTCTACTCCTCTTGCCTTACTTCGCGTATGTAGATGATGAAAAAAATCACTTATGTTTTACTAATAATGGCTTTGTTGTATAGAATGATATTTTATTTAACTTATGTTAGATTTTATGGAAAATGATCTTGTTTTTAAGTCAACTTGCTCTGGGCTGACCTATTTGCCAGACAGAATAGGGTTGATCAGGAGTAGTTCGAGGCAGACGAAGATCACAGATAGAGCACGTGGAGTAGCCTAGACAACGAGGTTGCCCACAGAAGACAGGAGAAAGCAGGAAACATCCTCAGGAGTTGTAGACTTCAAATAAGACAAGAGAGTCTTAATGGAGTTCATTGAAACATTGCTTCTAAGCAGCAAAGTAGTGTTGATGTCGTACTTAACATTTTAACTCTATAGCAGAGAATAAACAAGGAGAGGAGAAGAAATTACCATGAAAAAATTAGAGATAACATGGGGTGAAGGGCAGGGATACACATGAAAAATTGTAATAACAGAGACTTTATTGCAGCAAAAACATTGTGTGCCCTTTGCTCCATGTATTTATGTATGGTGTTTATATTTGTAAGTTAATTTTGTTCATTTCTATGTTGCTTTATGGATAATTGTAGTTCTGAAGGTAAAGGAGTGGGTATATATATATATTATACATAGACATACACATTAATATAATATACATACACATATACATATTCTTCTGGACTTTTTTTTTAAATTTCTCTTCCTGTGCTAAAGGAGAATCTCAATAGCTTGTCAGATACGCCAATGAGGCACCACTAACATTCCAGTGGTACCAAGGAGGAGTAGAGCTGAAATACTAAGAAATGTTACACAGCCTCCTTAGTTCTCACCCTAAAATTTTACACTTTAATCCTTTTGAAAAGGTTGAAGATACTTCTTCAATTTAAGAGCTGAAAGGAGCTTTTGAGATCAAATCTGGTACTTTACAACGTCCCTCTCCAGAGGGCCACCTCAGAATGCTTGAGGCTCTGCCCCATCCCTCTTACCAATCTTCACCTAGAATTACTCCCAGTTTGTCACCTTTATTTTATTTTTTAAATGGTAAGCTTTTATTTGAATAAAGAGTTTGTGGCTTAAAAAGTTTTGGTAACCATTGACCCATATCAAGCGCTTAGTTCAGAGCTAAGCTAAGAACATTTTGGTTACTTGTCCTGAGTCAGTCAGCTTCCCAGCTTCCCAGCTAGGTAACTGGTTTGATTGCTTGGCAGGACGACATGGTGCCATTGTTCAACACTTAACTGAAGGAAAGACACTCTAGACTGGGGGAAGGTGGGAGGAGATTGTTGGATCAATTAGCAATCTATTTTTCATTGTCCTAAACAATCCAGTTCTAGGCCCAAATTTGCGTCTTAGCTCCAAACAACGGAAGGCCTACGGTTGAGCGGATTTGAACCCCCTAAAAAGGAACATGACAAGGATCTATTGTTCCTGTAAAACGCCCCTTGGGGGTTCACCTCTCATTCCAGCGGTTATCAAAGTATTTTTTTTCTTACCGCACTCTTTCTCTTGTCACTAGTTCACTTCCATAGAGGGGATCTAAGCAGTACAAGTTTCTCGATTTTGTTAAATTTTCAGCTCCATTTACACACAGGCGCACAAGAAAAGCATATGAAGGCAGTGAACAGCTTCCATTTCTCATTGTGTTCGAGCAACAGAATGGAGCTTACATGTTTATGGAACAGACATTGATAACCAGGAAGTACATGGGACACCAGACATATTACCAAGGTGAACCTGAAGAGAGGCCCTCTGAGGCTGGAGAATTTTCTGTTGAGGGAAAACGACAGTCTTCATTGGATGGAATTCCGTGCTGTTCTTGAAGACAGCCATGAGCTGTTCTGATCCAGATGACCTCTTGTGGGCTCTCGTAGCCCTAAGACTCCATCTTT
Organism: Dugong dugon; assembly: GCA_030035585.1. Lineage (NCBI taxonomy): Eukaryota > Metazoa > Chordata > Mammalia > Sirenia > Dugongidae > Dugong > Dugong dugon. The sequence goes on along the minus strand of CM057480.1, from coordinate 73,646,415 downwards.
TGTAGTGATTAAATAATTTCTGTTTCTGTGTATGTACTATGAATATTACGCCTTTTTATTATATTTGGTGCAATTCAGTGTGTGTGTGTATACATACATACACATGCACATTTTTTATAAGTTTATTGTGGAAGAAAAGTATGGAAAACATAGTTACGTCACTCCGGAGTTTGCAGAAGTAACAATTTTCAATCCATGTAGTATTATATCGAAATAGAAAACAATCAGCTTGGAGGTTTTCTTGCAGACTGGGATATTGATGTGGTTGTGATACATCCAGCTGGCTTCTTCACACTGGGTGACAATTGCACGTGTGCCTCATGATGCCTGATGCTCACAGACCATAAAGAGAAAGGAAAACAGTGATCTCAGGTCCGCAAGGGAAGGCGATAAGCGCAGACAAAGTAAGCAAACAGAAACCCAGCTAATTGAAAGGGAGGGCAGTTAAAATTTAGCAATGTTGAATTGGGAATAGCATCAATGTCAAAGAGAACTTGAATTTCAAGGGTGATTGAAAAATAACATAGTGAAATAGTTTCTTCCTCCAAATTTATGGCACCAAAATAAGCTACACTTTTATTTCCCCTGTGTCTTACCTGGGAACCGTTGAATATACAGGCTTCAAATGAGTTTGGATAAAAGCTATTATTCTCTAACGTGAGAAATACATTGTATTGTTTTGCATGTTTTAACTGTGTCCTTATAGGTGCATTAACAGGAACACTGGTTTGATAGTGCGGAGTATCTAGTCTCTTGACTACCATGAGGTCCCCACTGTCTACCTCCAGTAATAATACTTACGGTTTTTAAGATGATGAATCATGTGTATATATTAAAGAAATAATAAACAATGGCCAGTCACTTATTTAAGCAGAGAAATTAAAAATCCTATTGCATGTTTCTTCGAGGTACTGGCATACAGTGGAAAGACCTTGGACCAAGGATTAAGAAGGCTTAGGTTCAAGTCTGCACTCTGCCACTTATTCATCATGTGACTGTGAAGTCACTTTTCTTCTCTTAGTCCTTTTTTTTTTTCCATTAGCCCAGTGAAGACAGCCCCCTGTATGTCCCTCTGATAGTACTCCTCCTTCTCTTCAGCAAGCCATTGTCGAATGGTCAAAACCAAAACCCAACCCGTTGCTGTCGAGTTGGTTCTGGCTCATAGCAACCGGGTTGGACAGACTAGAATGCCCCATAGGGTTTCCAAGGAGTGGCTGATGGATTCAAATGGCCTACCTTTTGGTTAGCAGCCGAGCTCTTAACCACTACCAGCATTATCGTCTTTGGGAAGCTGAGTCTTTTCGCAGGGAAACAATCCCTATTCTGCAAGGGATAACTTTCAGAACTGTGTGCGCATATTTGTTGCTTTGAGAAGTAGTATTAAAATGACGTTTTAAGGAATTCTGAGAAATACTGGTGGCACAAACAGTTAAGTGCTCTGCTGTTAATGGAAAGATGGAAGGTTTGAAGTCACCCAGTGACTCTGGGAGAAAGACCTGGAGATCTGCTCCCCTAGAGATTACAGCCTATAAAACCCTATGGGTCAGTTCTATTCTGTCACATGCGGTCACTGTGAATTGAAATCAACTCTAGGACTGAACAACAACCATCTTTCCAGATCTTTCCCCATCGAGCCTCGGTCTGGGTTTGAACCATTAACCTTCTGTTAACAGCAGAGCTCTTCATCTTTGTGCCAGCAACACTCCTTATGATGTTAATTACTCCCATGTTATCAGGACGTTTTTGGTCTTCGCCTGACAGGAGTGCAGTCTGGGCTTTGTCTACTCTCCCGTTAGAGCATTTAGACTTTCCCCTTTATGAAGAAACTCATGTGAAGCTGGGCTTCTTCCCTATAAGCACCTCATTATCTTCTGTGTGAATTTTTTTTTTCATGGGAGAAGGACACTTCTGTCTTGATTGCCCTTTCTTTATTTTTTTCAATCAACTTGATCAAAATATCCTGTATGTGCAACAAACTGCACGCATGTAAAATCTATGTAAGCGCACCACAATCAAGGTACAGGGCATTTCCAAGCACCTCCAAAAATGTCCTCATTCCTCTTGGTAGTCAAGTCCCACACCATTCCAAACCCAAAACCAAACTTGTTGCCATCAAGTCTATTCTGACTCATAGCAACCCTATAGGACAGAATAGAACTGCCCCCATGGGGTTTCCAAGGAGAGGCTAGTGGATTTGAACTGTCGACCAAGCTCTTAACCACTGTGCCACCAGGGCTCCCACAGCACACCAGCCCCAGGTAATCACTGACCTGCTTCCCTTCACTATAGATTAGTTTGCATGACTGTCTTCTTTGGTCCACCTTTGGAGTGAAGTTCCTTTGTGGGGAGACCAATGATGTGGTTAAGATGAAGAAGGCAGAGCTGAGTCATTTATTTAAGTAAGCTTCTTCAGTTCTGATAAGCCCAAATTTTAAGGGGAACAGGTATATCTGAGGTCCTAAGGCGAGTTAGTTACTTGAGGACTTGGTCAACAAAGAACCACAAAATTGGAGTGAGATTTACATTTAGATCATTTGATCCAGAAAGATCCCGGAGGAGGTGTCAGAGGGTTGGAGTTTGCAGCAGCTTTGATGAAGTGAGTTCTCTATTCCCCACATTAGCTTGATCCCATACATTTAACCATCACAAAGCAAAATGGGGAGGCCTGCTGGTGCAGTGGTTAAGAGCTTGGCTGCTAACCAAAAGGTCAGCAGTTCAAATCCACCAGCTGCCCCTTGGAAACCTTATGGGGCAGTTCTACTCTGTTCTATAGGGTTGCTATAAGTCGGAATCGACTCCATGGCAATGAGTTTGGGTTTTTTGATTTTGGTGGAGCAGCGGTTAAAAGCTTGGCTGATAAACAACAGGTCGGCAGTTCGAATCCACAAGCAGCTCCTCGGAAACCTTACGGGGCAGTTCTCCTCTGTCCTGTAAGGTCCTTATGAGATGGTATCACCTCGACGGCAAGGGGTGTTTTTGGTTTAAGCTAAATGGGGCTGTGATCTTTAATGTTTACGTTTTCTTCATTCAGAAGCGAGTGGATGGTTTTCCTTTGGCCATGTGAACTTACGGGATATAAGCTCTTATTTTTTGGAGTGCTGAGCTTGGTTCTACTTCAAATTTTGAAAATGGTCGAGGGGCAGGGCTGAGACTCCTCATCACCACGTGGCTTCAGCACAATCATCCCGATCACTGGACACCTGACTTTATAGGGCCAGGGGTCAAGTGCTGTTGGTGAGATGTTTGCACATGGACTGAAAGGAAAATGCCTTTCTAGTATTTTATGCTTCTGCCTCACTCCAGAAATAAACACTCCACTTCTTTCTCTAAAAGTATTTGTGTTCTGGATAGCCAACTGACAGCTATTGTCTTTTTTTAGTTTTCCAGTTAAATAGCAATTATTCTGGATGGAGGAGTGACACTGTTTAAAACTCCTTCACTCTGAAGAGACTATTGGGTGTGAAGAAAAATAGATTTCCTGATTCAGGATCCGATGGCCCTATCGATGGCCCAATTCGATGCTACTCGGATGACATTCCCCCCATACGTTGAACTTTTGTTAGATGGGGCTTTAACCTGTTTCAAAGTAAAGTTGAGAAGCTCCTAAAACAGAACTGTCCTAGACTCAGGAGACTTTCTAGCTCACAGGGCTACCATCTTCTTCACAATGTCTAGGAGAAGAACTGACTTTTAACCTTGCGGTACCCAGGTTTCCGTGCCTCTTTTTGTGGAGGTTTAATTAACCCATCCCTCTTTAATTTAACCTATTGGTTAGACCTTTCTGGGAGTATAATTTGTTTAAAGCAGGAAGCACGATTTTCTTTTCTTCCTCATCCTTTTTTCTCGTCCAGGCAAGAACTATAGTGTATGCAGATTATTGGGAGAGGGAAGATAATATCTGAAAAAGGTGGCTTTTTCTTAAAAGGCACGGGGAGCATTAGTGTCAAGTCTGAAGAACCCATTTGTGTCAACCGTGCAGACCTTTCAGTGCAAAATTGTGCTGTGCTACCTTTGAAAGTATGAAATGCTAATTTGGGATTTACAGTGTTTGAACTGGAGGGCTGCATTTTGCATGGGATTTTGTTTAATTTCCCAGTGAAAAAAGGCATTTGAAACACAACTGCCTACAGCCAACTGTCAACAAAAATCAACTGTAATAGCACTGAGCCTGTCACTGATGTATGTGGTGATGTGGTAATCTTCTCAATTTAGCTGGATATTTCTTCTTCGCACAAAATAGCTGAAAGTCTTGCTAGGCATTTATGAATATCGGGAGGTATCATTAGGCTGATAATGGGGCCAGATTAAGGAAGTGTACACTGGTTCAAAGTGTCAGTTAAAGAGACACAAAACGGGACAATGCAGGGCCCTTAGTCTAAGGGACTCTTCGGATTTCAGGTTTGCTAAAGATTTAGGCGATAGCATGCTGAGTTCCATCTGCTGTGAAAGTGGCTTTCTGGGAAAAAAAATAAGGTTGTTATGCTATTTTTTCCACCAGAAATCTGTTTTTGTTTATCAAGAGGGTGAAATAAAAAAGAAAAGAGAAAAAACACTCTGAAAATGGAAGTGAGGAGGGCAGGCTTGGGGAATCTCCTGGGGCGGCCCAATCGGTGGTCTTCTCCCCTCTGCAGGGGGGCCCATGGTTGACCTGGAACCTTTATCTTGTAGGTCAAGGCTGTCTACGAGCTAGGGAGAGGAGAATTCTTTCAGAGCTCCTGTAGTTTAGTAGCGGAAACCCCTTTTGATTCTCAGCAGCGACTGGTAAACTCAAGGCACATATAAAGCTGCATACAACCTGCTCTTTGACAAGGTACAAAGCTGGTGCTTATCACTGGTTGTAATCGAAACACGGCCTTGATGAAGCTTCTTGTATCAAAAGAGGATTTAGAATCGAATGGCACTTTAGGTTAGCAGAGTTGCTATTGTTTCTTTTTTAAAGATATTTAAAGGGAGCCATATTCAAATCCTGTCCTCACCACTTACTAGCTCTGTGGTCTTGGGTAAGTTACGCAAGCTAAGCTCCCTGTGACTAGGATTCCTCATCTACAAATTGGATTATTAATGGTACCTACCTCATAAGCCCTGGTGCGCACTGGTTAAGAGCTTGGAGGCTAACTAAAAGGTTGGTAATTTGACTCCACCAGCTGCTCCTTGGAAACCCTATGGGGCAGTTCTACTCTGTCCTATAGGGTTACTATGAGTCAGAATCGACTCCATGGCAACAGGTTAGGTTTACCTCATGAGCATTTTGAGAAAATTAAATTACTGAAACTAGATGAGAAGAGTTTAGAACAGTGCCTGGCATATACTAAGTATGATACAGGTTACTTACCATTATTATCGCTACAAACAGCATATTTTTTGTTATAAAGGACTCATGCCAACAGACTAGAAAGGGGAATATTCAGTAGATATACTACATAATACACTGTAAAAGCTGCCCTTGTTTTTCTTAATCATTATGTTTTTATGGGCAGATGGAAGATAAGAGTTAACCACATTGTCTGAACTGTGTTGAATTTAAATTTTTGGCTAGAGATTCCTGGGACATCTCTATGACCAGAGGAAACAGACAGTACCCTGCCCTGTTTTATGTACTGCCTGCCCACTGCCCCTTGCTCTGGGGCTCTGCCCTTCTGCAAACCCATATGACTCTGATGCATTCCCTTCCCTGCCTACCTCAGTCACTAAGGATGGACCAGAGACGGCCACACCCCAGACAGGCATACCCCAAACCCAAACCCATTCCTACTCACAGCAACCCTATAAGACGGTAGAACTGCCTCGTAGGGTTTTCAAGGCTGTAAATCTTTACAGAAGCAGACTGCCACATCTTTCTCCCACAGAACAACTATTGGGTTCGAACTGCGAACCTTTTGGATAGTAGCCAATTGCTTAACCACTGCCCCACCAGGACTCCTTCCAGATAGGCATAGGTATATACTGGATGAGTAAATATCCCAGATAGATACAGAACAAGGAGCCCTGGTGGCATAGTGGTTCAGCACTCAGCTGCTAACTGTAAGGTCGGTGGTTCAAACTCGCCAACTGCTCTGTGGGAAAAAGATGTGACAGACTGCTCCCATAAAGATTACCGCCTAGGAAGCCCTATGGGGTAGTTCTACTCTGTCCTATAGGGTCACTATGAGTCGGAATCAACTCGACGACATACAACAACAGGTATAGAACACTCCTACCGAGACATAAAATTCTTCTGCCTTTTATCTTCAAAGATAGCATCAAAAACCATCCATGAATTATTGAGATTTTGCTTCCTCAAAATCATTCCATTTGGAGTGGATTTGAATTATAGTTAATGAGGCAACAATTTAATGAGTCTACTTTCTACTATAAAAAAAAAAAAAAAAAAAACAACTCTGTTGCCTTTGAGTCAATTCCGACTCATGGTGACCCTATAGGACAGAGTAGAACTGCCCCATAGGGTTGTCGACGCTGTGATCTTTATGGAAGTAGACTGCCACATCTTTCTCGCTCAGAATGGCTGTTGAGTTTGAACCGCACATCTTTTGGTTAGTAGCAGAGCATTTACCCACAGCGCCACCAGGGTTCCTGATGTGGAACAAGGGATATCATTGCTGATGTCAGACGGATCTTGGCTGAAAGGAGAAAATGCCAGAAAGATGTTTACCTGTGTTTTACAGACTATGAAAAGGCATTTGACTTTGTGGATCATAATAAATTATGGATAACATTACAAAGAATGAGAATTCCAGAACACTTAATTGTGCTCATGTGGAACCTGTACATAGACCAAGAGACAGTTGTTTGAAGAACAAGGGGATACTGAGTGGTTTAAAACCAGGAAAGGTGTGTTTCAGGGTTGTACCCTTTTGTCACACTTATTTAATCTGTATCCTGAGCAAATAATCCAAGACACTGGACTATATGAAGAACACAGCATCAGGATTGGAGGGAGACTCATTAACAACCTGCCTTATGCAGATGACACAACCTTGCTTGTTGAAAGTGAAGAGGACTTGAAGCACTTACCGATGAAGATCAGAGACCACAGCCTCCGGTATGAATTACGCCTCAACATAAAGAAAACAGAAATCCTCACAACTGGACCAATGAGCAACATCCTATAAATGGAGAAAAGATGAAAGTTGTCAAGGATTTCATTTTACCTGGATCCACAATCAACACCCATGGAAGCAGCAGTCAAGAAATCAAAGGATGTATTGCATTAGGCGAATCTGTTGTCAAAGACCTGTATAAAGTGTTAAAAAGCAAAGATGTCACCTTGAAGACAAAGGTGCACCTGACCCAATTCATGGTATTTTCAATCGCCTCATTTGCCTATGAAAGCTGGACAATGAATAAGGAAGACTGAACAAGAATTGATGCCTTTGAATTGTGATGTTGACAAAGAATATTGAATATGCCATAGACTGCCAGAAGAATGAACTTATCTGTCTTGGAAGAAATATAGCCAGAATGCTCCTTAGAAGCAAGGATGGCAAGATTTCATCTCACTCACTTTGGACATGTTATTAGGAGAGACCAGTCTCTGGAGAAGGACATCGTGCTTAGTAAAGTAGATGGTCAGCAAAAAAGAGGAAGACACTCAATGAGATGGATTGACACAATGGCTGCAACAATGGGCTCAAACATAGAAATGACTGTGAGGATGAGCAGGACGAGGCAGTGGTTGGTTCTGTTGTGCACAGGGTCACTATGAGTCAGAACCAACTCCATGGCACCTAACAACAACAGGCTTGTACTAGGGAGTCCCTGGTGGTACAAACTGTTACTGCAGTTAGCTGCTAACTGAAAGGTTGGAAGATCAAGTCCACCCAGAGTCACTTCAGAGGGAAGGCTTGGCAATCTACTTGCAAAAAATCAGCTACTAAAAACCCTATGGAGCAAAGTTCTACTCTAATACACGTGGGGTCTCCATGAGTCAGAGTTGACCGGATGGCAATTAGTTTTTACCTTCCAGTAGGCAATGTGCAAGATCCATTCCACAACCCTCTCATTTAATGGATAAAACCACCCACACTGTACCCTTGTGATAGTGGCATTTACACGTGAGATGACTGCCTGGAATTCTGGCTTTTGTCTGGATCTGGAAGGGATCTGAAGTGCTTCTCTCCGGAGCAAAGCGTCCTGTAATCACCTGCCTGTTCCGTCTAGCATCAAGTTCTAGCCTAGATACAGACTTTCAATGAGCAACCCATATGTCAATAAACCCATTGCCATCGAGTCGATTCTGACTCATAGTGATCCTGTAGGACAGAGTAGAACTGCCCCATAGGGTTTCCAAGGAGAGGCTGGTAGATTTGAACAGCTGACCTTTTGATTAGCAGCCAAGCTCTTAACCACTATGCGACCAGAGCGCCCATATGTCAATAGTTAGTAGAAAAGAAAAACTACCATTATTACTCAATTGCTTTTTTCTTTTAAGAAATGATTTGCTATTCAGTTTTAAGCTTTCCAACTATTTTGATGAGAATGTACACCCAAGTTGGGGAATAGGAGTGTCATTTGCTCCCATTATCACTTCCTGTTAAAACTGCATAGTTAATTTCAGAGGTAGACAACCCCTTGAGTACCCACGATAGGAACTAGAGAGATTGCTGTTCGATGCCTTCAAGATCACTGAATACTCAGAATAAACCTCCTACAGGATACCAGACCCATAATTGTAAAAACAAAGAGGGATCCAGAGCATCGGAGAGGGAATACACCATGCGCAAGGTTGCAATTATGAAGCAACAGAATTTATTGAGCATGGAAATTTCTGCCACTAAATAAATGAACAGTCCTCATGAGTCCTTCCCAGGATGCCACACAAGTGGTCTCAGCAGGAACTTTCTCTTCTTCAGGGTTTTTATTAAAAAAAAAAAAAGTTAGATACAGACACAATGACAAGTAAGCCTTTGGATGGAGAAGTGAGGCCAGGAGCATCACCAGCTACTTCACCAGAAAGGGGAGTGTTGGCTGATTATGGTGTTCCTCCAGGAGTGCTGATCCTGGTATCCAGACGCGTCCTGGGTGATGATGCTTTTATTTCCTCTTTACAGTGCACTTTTCTTTCAAGGGCACTTGAGTGTGATGACAAAGTATGGCAGCACTATTGCTCCCATTGTCCATCACAAATGACATGTCCTGAAATAATTATTGCAGGCAAAGTGATGGTCACTCCCTGCTCACAGTCTCATTTTATCCCAATGAGAAAATGTATATCTAGTTATCTTTATGGAGTTAGGCTTGGACAGAGTGTCAGATGGGTATGCATTTCTTGTTTAATGAGCTCAGCATTGTCTGATGTTAGCCGTGAGTTTATTCAACAAATACTGAATTGGAGCACACTTCATGCGGGAAATCAGTGAAGACAGAGCAGCAGACACTAGACAAGGTGTGGCTCCCGGGAGATGACATTTCAGTGAGTGAGAAAAGAGGTCATAGGCAAGTAGATATAAAGAAATAAGCTAATTATAAAACCAAAAAACCAAGCCTGTTGTGTCGAGTTGACTCATAGTGACCCTATGGGACAGAGTAGGACTGCCCCATAGGGTTTCCAAGGAGTGGCTGGTGGATTCAAATTGCTGACTTTTGGTGAGCAGCCAAGCTCTTCACGACTGTACCACCAGGGCTCCTGGTGGATTATGAAATGGCAATAATTCCCAGGAAAGAAAAGAAGGGAAAAATTAGGGTATTATGGGTTGAATTGTGTCTCCCCAAAATCTGTGTTGGAATCCTAACCTCTGTCCCCGTGAGTATAGTCCCATTTGGAAATAGGATGTTCTCTGCTACGTGAATAGGGTCACAGCAGTGTAGGGGTGTCTTAAGCTGAATCCCTTCCGAGTGATAAAAAGAGCAGATCAGACCCAGAAGCAAGCACAGACTAGGGGAAGATGGCCGCCATGCGAAGATGCTACAGAAGCTCAGACAAGGAACTTCCTCCAGAGCCCACAGACGGACAGACAGACAGCAAACCTTCTCCTGGAGCTGCTGCCCTGAATATAGACTTCTAACCTCCTGAACTGTGAGAAAATACATCTCTGTTCTTTAAAGCCGTCCACTGGTGGTATTTGTGTTACAGCCACACTAACTGACTAAGAGACAGGATTTCTTGAAAACTTGTCCATTTGATGTTAAAGGCCATCCCCTCCCCACAGCAACCCTCCAACATGCCTCAGTCTCTGACATGCAAAATCGACTTTTTTTTTTTCTTCAGGATATAGGATTATGCAATTGCGACTTCAAGCACTCCTACAGCCCTTTCCAAACAGATTGTTATCTCTTTGTCTCTCCCATGTAGACATTTCAGAGTTGCCAAGAGCCCGGTATTAAAGAATTCCTTTGGCAAGTACAAATTCTACTTTCTAAAAGTCTGGAAACCAAAAGGAATAAGTCGCTGTGTTGTAGTTATTTGCATACATGTCTGTCTTTTCTACTAGACTGTGAACTCCTTGAAGGCAGAAACTAAGGTGGGTCTTCCTGTATCTTATGATACTTAACACCATGCCGTGCACACAGTAGGAGCACAGTATATTGATCATTGAAGCGAATTGAATTTGCAAAAACTACAGGCCCTTGCCAAACGTATTAACGAATGCATGTTTGAAGAAAATTAACTAGCAATTAAGACAGAAACGTCAGTATTCACTTGGATTTTGGCTGAGCAGACATGTTTTCTTACTGGTGAACATAAGGCTTTCCAGACCAATGAGTCTGGTATCTTGCAGATGCTCTGCCAACCAGCCATGGCAGGCATGAAGGAGAAGGGGTGTGGGCTGAATGCAGACGTTGGCAAATGGTTGGAGCTTGGGTGTCTCCTGATAGAGCCGTGGCTCTTGGTCTGCGTGCCAGGAGGTAGGAGAGAGAGGCACTGAGAGGCCCTCGGGTAGGGCTTGCCCACGGAGATGCTGAGACTCTTTCCATTTTGGCTTGATATCTGTGAGGAGCCTGCACTGCCTTCCCCTGCTGAACCAATTCAGGCTTCTTCTCTGAGCCACTCTTCAGGAGCCTGGCTCAATGCTCCCTTTGTGGAGACATTATCATGCACAAGCGCTATGCTCAGAGCTGGGGGTAGAAGGATGAACGCATTGAGAGCTTTTCTCTCAAGCCACCACTACTCTGGTTTGAGAGGCAGGACTCAAAATGTAACCAGCAAAGGAAAGCTGACTGTGATATTATCCCTGCCCTGAGTGCTCAGCTTTGTGTGTGCACATGCGTATGTGTCCACTTACACAGGGACACATAAAAACACACACAAACACACATGGGTACTTTCCCCTTTGGGGTAAATCAGAACAGCTGCTCAGGCCCTACACTTTGGTGGTAGGACCTGGGGATGGATTCAGGCTATAAGAGGGACCAGGCCGCAGGACAAGGACTAGAAACAGCAAGTGGCCTGGAAGAGCCATGTGGTTTTACCCACTGGCCTGGGCTTTATGTAAATAAATCTGTCCAGGGGTCATATGCCCTTGAAAGAACAGATGTACAAATCATTTATCCATTCATTGATTCATCCACTCAAGAAATAATTATGGAGCATCTATGGTTAAGAGCTATTCAGGAGCCCTGGTGGAGCAGTGGTTAAGAGCTCAGCTGCAAACCAAAAGGTCGGCAGTTTGAATCCACCAGCCGCTCGTTGGAAACCCTAGGGGGCTGTTCTACTCTGTCCTAGAGGGTCTCTATGAGTCAGAATCGCCTCAGTGGCAATGGGTTTTTAATGAGTTTTACTACGTGCTTGGGCCTAGGGATACCACAGAGAGGAGAACCAAGAAAGGCAAACATTGATCAAATAGTTCCACAAATGTAAAACTGCAAACATGATATGGGGCTGGTACTGGGTGCTGTGAGAGATTATGATAGGGCCATTTAACCTGTCAGGGAAGGCTTTCCTTCACTTACCTGGTTTTGCTCACAGGCTGCTTGTCTTGGGTGCCAGGAGGAGGGTGAATTTGCCCTCCACTCCGTGCCTCCCAACGTCAATCTTTTGCATCTACGTATGAACGCACGCACATGGTTTAAATAGACGGGGTCTATCTTTTTATGCTTTTTCTTTATTTTCATTTTCCTTATTTATTTACTCTTTGCACACCGTTAGAACTATTTTTAATGGAACCACAGTTACTGTCATCAAACCCACATTCTTCAGGAGACTGGGAATCACATCGCAAGGGCACTTTCTTCGGTCACTCACCAGACATGGGAGGATGTCTTTAACCAACTGGAAAACAGAGCTGAGTGATGTATCACAAAACTTAGCTTTTATGCTGAATAGTCTTATATTGAATTGTGTTCTATTAAACCAGAATGCACTGGAGACAGGGTGGTGGGTGAAAAAAGCCAGGCCTTCGGAGTCCAAGAAGTTCTATCACTCACTCTACTGGAGGCCTTGGATAACTTATGCAGCCTCACTGAGCCTCAGTGACTTCATCTGTAAATGTGGATTACAATAGCTATCTTGGAGGAGATTTTTGTGAGGATTAAGACATACAGAATATGTAATTCTCCTAGGATAGTGTCTTGCATTAGTTGTCGTCGTTAGTTGCCATTGAGTTGACTCAGGCTCGTGGCGACCTTCTGTATAACAGAACGAAACATTGCCCGGTCCTGCTCCGTCTTCATGATCCTTGGGATGTTTGAGTCCATTGTTGTTGCTGTCGTGTCAGTCCATCTCATTAAGGATTTCCCTTGTTTTTGCTGACCCTCTGCTTTGTTGTTGTTGTTAGTTGCCGTCAAGTCGACTCTGACTCACGACGATCCCAGGCGTGCAGAGTACAGCTGCTCTGTTGTGTTTTCGGGGATGTAACCTTTTAGGAGAAGATAGCCAGGCCTGAGGAAGCTCTGGGTAGGTTTGAACCACCAACCTTTTGGTTACTAGTTGAGCACTTAACCATTTTCACTACCCAGGGACTCCTGGCCCTCTGCTTTACCAACCATGATGTCCTTTTCTAGCAATTGATCTTTTCTGATGAAGTATCCAAAGTAACTGAGCCAAAGAATTACTACCCTCCCTTCTAAGGAGCGTTCTGGTTGTATTTCTTCTAAGACTGATTTGTTTGTTCTTCCGGCAATCCACGGTATATTCAGTATTCTTCACCAACACCAGCATTCGAATACATCAATTCTTCTTCTGTCTTCCTTTTTCATTTTCTAGCTTTCCAAAGCATATGAGGTGATTGAAATGACTATGGCTTGGGTCAGGTGCACCTTAGTCCTCAAGGTGACATCTTTGCTTTTTGAAAACTTTAAAGAGGTCTTTTGCATGAGTAGAGGCCCAATAATTGTTGATTTTCTTTCCTACGTTCAGATTCTTGGGCTCATTTATTTGCACCTACATGGAGAAAACCTGCTGATTTCCAAACAGTTTCCTTCACCTTAGAAAGGGGGGTTTAGGGGAAATTACAAAGGAATCGTCATCCAGATCTAGGGAAGGTGAGCTGCCCGTTCCCCAGCTCATAACAAGATTCCATAGAAGAAGGGATGAAAGATGAACGTATATTAAAATGATTCAAAACAGGAGCAGACTCTGCAAGTGTTATGCACAGATGAGTTAATTGTTTTGCCTTAAATATATTTCCTGAAGAACAGAAGCCCGATCACAGCACACATCATTATGTATTTTAGACAAACAGCACTTTGAATCAAATTAGAGTACATGCATAAAATATTAAAATAAGACATTTATAACAAATCTTTCTAACTTAGTGCTCAGCTCTAAAATAGATTTATCTGCAGATCAGCAATAGGTGCGATTAATGTGGTACTGATACCACAATTTAAATTGCAAATCAACAGGGCACCATGGGAAAAGGGGTGCAGACATGAAGTACTGGGGGAAAAGATCCAGCTATGCAATAGTTTTAGTTCTTTTGCCTGATTTTGCTGTGTCTGTATCTGGGCGCCACACTAGATAAGTTCCATTCTCTGCTCTCTAGTACACAGTCTAGTATGTAGTCTCTTTACCACCCTGATTTAAATTATCTAATTAAAACCTTCATTTATTGTTCCTCTTGTTTATTGTTGAACTGACGCCAGTATGTTGTTCCCCAGAGACTTCAAGTTATTTTAGTTAGTTGAGGGATTTGAGAAGACTGTCACTGTTTCTCAGATTATAAAACAGACCGATGAAGCGGGAGACACTGTCTTTGCACTGTACGAAGTGCTTAGCTCTGCCTGCTGGCCCAGATCACCTTGTGCTCCTGCTTCTTCCCTGTGTTTGATGGGCAGTGGGTGGTGAATGTCCCAACAACTTTCTCCAGGAATGATTCCTGCCTGAGAATATTTAGCCAGTTTCATTATTCTGAAGAACTTTGAGGCTGTTGAGTTGAATATCTACATGGCTGAGTGCTTCTAGGCTGGTGGGCCTTCTAGAATTCAGGATTCCCCCCAAAATTGGAAGCCCTCCATAAGCCCCAAAGGAATGAGATTGTGTCTTGGGATTTGTTTGGCATCCAACTAGTGTTGGGGAAGTAGATCATTTGCTCCCAGTGTCAGAGGAGGCAAGTGAACAGCTACAACTTGCCTAGCCCATTCCTTTCAAGTGTGGGGGCCTGTGAGTGGAGGGAAAGGAGGGGGTGACAAAAGGTGGGTGACAGTCTTTCTGAATGCTGACAATTAGAACGATCTCTTTCAGTCAGAATTTTCTCTTCCCAATGAATGTCCCGATGTCAGCTTTTCTTCACAAAGAAAGTCTGTATGACCGCATTTCATTCTTTTGTAATCTACTGTATCGAGTTTTTAATGTCTAAGCTTTGGGTGCAGTTAACTAGCCTTCTTCTTTCTTGCTCTGCTTTTCATAACTGTTTCCAAAACTTTTTAGAAGTAACTGCATTAAAAGCAATACAGCAAGTCCCCGGGTTACGAGCGGTCCGACTTACGGACAACTTGTACTTGCCCTTTAATGTTATGTAAATTTGCCCTCACTTTGAAACGATGGAATGAAGTCCTACTCACAACAAATTCTTCCTCACAATCACCTTCACTTTCTGCACTCTGAGCCTTATCCTGCTCTAAAGTAAGGCGAAATAAAAACCAGTATGCACCTGGTCCAACTTACCTAGAAATTCGACTTAAAGACAGTTAGGAGCAGATTTTGTCTGTAACCTGGAGACTGCCTGTAAAAGAAGAAATGAACGCCTTCATATTGAAGGTTTAAGGTGGCAAGACTCAATCATACTTCTTGTCAGCCAACCATGCCAGAAGACAAGATGACTTAGATCTGTGACAGCCGTTACAATAGCTACTAGCCACATGTGGCTATTTAGCACCTGAAATGTGGCTACTCTTAGTTGAGAAGTGTTGTAAGAATGAAAGACACGTTGGATGCTGAAGCTTTTATGCAAAAAAAAGTAAAATATCTCAATGATTTTTATATTGATTACTTAACTAAAATGATAATGTTTTGGATATCTTGGTTTAGATCAAATATGTTATTGAAATTAATTTCACTGGTTTCTTTTTATTTTTTTAAATATGGCTACTAGGAAATTTGAAATAGCATATGTGGCTCTCATTATATTTTGACTGAACAGTGCTGAGCTAGACTGATTTAAGGTAATGTAACTAAGTGGCTTAAAAGTTTGGGTGTTAGGCAACTCCCTTCATTCTTTATAAGATGCCAAAAATCGTCATAAAAGGAGTCCTATTTAAGTGTGCCAAGGGATCTTGCTGGTTAAAGCAACCACACCTTGAGAACTGCCATCTTATGAGTCATCACCCTGTGATATATCTATTTAATAGGTTTGGGTTTTGATAGGGTTTTCCTAAAGCAAAGCTCACCAATTTTATCATTTGGTCTCCAATATGACCGTTATCTCTCTCTGTGTGAAGAGTCTCAGGCTTTCCATGAGATGCGTTTTCTTGTTTGCCTTTCCCAATCACCACTTCTTAGGAGAGAAGGGGGCTAGTTGAATGGGCTTGGGCTCTGAAGTTAGCCCACTGGGCTTAGATCCCAGCTCCAGCACTTGCCAAGTGATGCTTGGTAGATCTGCCTCTCCGAGCTGAAGTTTCCTCATCTGTGAAATGGGAACAAGAGCTCACAGCTAATTAGCATTCTATGAGATGATCACTGTACTTGGTATACAGGAGGGACAGGAGGGACCCAGTGAAGTGAGTTCCCATTCACTTCTGCAGTCCAAGTTTCTAGGACACGGAGTCTGTATCACTGATCACTGATTTTTCCCCCAAGGGAAGCCATGATTATGATTATGGTGTGCTTTATATGCTCGTGACGCCTGTAGAAAGAATCACATGTAAAGCTCTGAGTCTCTGTGTTTTTGCACATGCATTCCTCCGCTCCCTGCCCAAATCATGCTCCTTCACCACCATCTCCTTCCCGCACTGTCACGTCCATCTTTCAAAGTCTAGATGAAGTTACACCTTCTTCATCAAGTCTTCTTTAACTACTCCAGGCAACACTAATTTATCAAGTTTATACACCTTATTGATAATACAAGCCAGTTTAAATTAACTAGCAAATATTTATCTCACGTTTCAAATTCCAAGGCTTATTTTCAAGCGATTTTGAGCCTATTCATTTGGTTTTATCCACTGAGCTATAAATGTTTTGAAGGCAGTGGCCTTGCTTCATACCTATTTTGTAGCCCCCATACATCTTGCTCAAAAAAATACTTACTGACTGATTGATCGATTGAAGAAGACTTGACTAATGGCAAGTCCTTTAATTTAACAGTAATTATTCATGATAGGGAATGGCCCAGCCAGAAATACCATGTGCCAGCTTTACAAGTCTCTATGGTAAATAATTAGCACTCACGTCTCAGTTTGAAAAAGATCATCACCTTGTAAACTCTCCATCACTGCTTAGTTCTAAGAGATACCCGAGTTAGTAAAAAGATGACTTACATGAGTTTCTGACTCTAGAACCTCTTGACTGGTTGTTAACCAAAGAGGGAGAGGAAGAGAGAGAAAGAAGAAAGAGAGAGAGGAGAGAGAAAGAAAGAGAGAAATGTAATCAGATCACTAAGATGCCTAGTTTCTATTTGTAGTCTTTTCTCAATAAGACAGTGGGACACTGATGCTTTCAAGTGAGCCCAGAGAATGTTGAATATGACATTCATGTCATTAAAAATAGTTAGCTGTTCTTGGCTATGTTCACAAAGCAGTCCCCTAATGCTTCCTTTAATTGGCAGGATCCACACGTGGTGTCTATTTTGCAAATGTACTGTGCGCTGAGCGACTAGAGCTGCGTCTGCGTCTGCTTATGTTCTCTGTAGGTGACACTACATCCTCATCAGACAATCGGTGCATTGTGCCAGCACATACTGTATGCAGACAATGCCTCCCCTACCACTCTCCCCCCTCTTTTTTTTTTAAAACCCTGAAATATGGTTGATATGGTCCATTGCAAAATGAACCTATATTGGAAATGGCAAAATTGTAATGTAAAATATACCGGGGTCAGTGGGGTGTGATGTTTTTTGCATATATTTTTTCTCCCCTGACCCATGCCATTCCCCTGCATACAGGGAAAAAAGCTTCATCTCACACAGAAATGTGATGTCCTTTACTGCCAGAGGCTGTTGCTGTTTTAAATGAGGAAAAAGCACAATGCATGAAGAAGGAAAATTAAAGCATATTCATTTTGGAAATTAGATACGGTGTCAGGAGACTCTCAGAAAATAGCTCCGTTTGAATGGAGGCCGTCTCTACAAGACAGTTCACTGAACTTTTGACCACTATTTATGCTACGGGAGCTTTTGAAATAGGGAAGAGAGTAAAATATTTTATAGCTGCTTAATAGCTGAGTTCATTTTTCTTTCTTTTTTTCCACCAGGCATTTGTCTGTCCCTTCGGTGTATATAAGCTATGCAAACACCATGTAGTTTATTGGCAGGACTTTGTGTGAATATTTCCAGATTGGTTCCAAAACACAGACTACTGGAAGAGAGACTCTCCCAACTAGCCCCATGACCTTCCTAATCCTCCCCTGCACAGTCAGCCGTCTGCCTATGGCTAGTCTGGAATGACCAGCCCCAGCCAGGGCCACCCAGGGCTTGGAAGTGACCATGACCTAGTTGGAGGTCATTCTGCAAATGCAAAGAGAATACCTTCCACAATTCCCAGGGATCCTTTATATAAAATTGGACAGAGCTGGGGGAGATGATTAAAAAGGCTCTTTGCCTAATTTCTCCCTTTCTGTTACTTGGAAGAACAGCTCTCAGTTTGTGATCATCCCCGTTCTGCTTCATTGCTTGCCTCCTGCCGAGCACCTCTACCAGTCAGGTTAAGTGGGATTCAAGCGCCTTCCAGGAAGGACAGCCCAGATTTTTGTTTCCACATTGATGAACCTGCAAAACCTGAGGTAGCACAAGAGTGAACCCTGAGGGAGGGTGGGGTCACTTAGAGGAGACACGGGAAATCCAATTTGTATTGGTATTAATGACAAAAAAGGCTTTAACTCTTACACAGATATGAAGCATGGAGCTAAATATTACAAATTACAGGTTGTGAGTGTATGTCAGCTTTATTATTGTTATTACTATTAATGCAATGATATCGAACCTATGGGGTCACTGTGTTTGTTTAATTTACTTTCTGGGAAAGCTTAGCATTTCGCTTCCAAGTGAAGACCTTTTATTTGGCCTCTTGATGACTTACCCACAATGGCATAAATTGGGCCCCGCCTCTCCGGGGATCTGTGAGCACTCTCTCCCTTGGATCATTACCAGCTTGATCTCACAGCTTTCCCCCTTCCTCCACTCCAGGAAACCAGAGGGCTCTTGTCCATTAGGAGGTGCAGCAGTATCAAAGTCTTCGTGGTGGCTTGAGGCGGGGTGAGGACTGGAGATGCTGAGAAAAGGCACAACAATGGAATCATTTTGTTCCACAACACGGCTGTGTGTCTGAATGCTGACCTTCTGTGTGTGTGCTGAATTTGGGAAAGAGGGACAGTATGTCCTAGCACATGGCTGTGAACTCTTCACAGACTTGCATTTGGAAAAACGTCAATAAGGGGACATGTTGCTATTTTCTTTTGCCTTGTGCTCTGGTTTTAACTTGAGAGAGAGAGAGAGAATGAGAGACCATTGCTTTCCTCCCCCACTCCCGACATTATTCATTAGGAAAGGATTTTTTTTTTTTTTTCCTCCTTTGGACTGGAAACTTCTCTCCTCTCACTAGCCAGTAACAGCCCTTCTGTTCAGCCTTATGTCAGGCCTTCACAACTGCACTGATATGATCTCTGACAATCCGAGCGGGGCTGGCAGAGAGTCGTGAAGGCCACTCTGAAGTCAGGAGTGTGCTCAGGGTCCTCTCAGGGCAAAGCTACCCCTACCATCCACTTCTTGCCAGGGCTGGGAGCTTGAGATCTGTGTGGTGACCTCGGGTCACAGGCTAGGGGAAACCTGAGAAGTGCTTTAATCAAAATCTTCTTGGCCCCCGAAACTACTGCCCTTTGTTTCCTGTTCTCTCTTAGGCTTCTTGGCACTGCTGGCAGCCATGTTGCTTTTGCTCTGGCTTTGGGAGAGGAGAGTCCCAGGGAGCCCTGGGCGTCAGCTTTATGCTTAACAGGCACCCTACCCAACCCACCTCTACCTATGGGCAGTCTATAGCCCAATGAATGGTACTGAGATGGAGGAGATGAGGAAGGTATGAAGGAGGTGAGGTCACGGCAGCCATGTTAGCTGTTAGCAAAAAATAGTCACTAGTAATGGTGACATTGGGTAACTACTTTACTGTTTAGAGCTGGGGGTGGGAAGAACTGAGGGATCAGGCTTGGAAATTTCTCAAGCCCTCCCAAGCTGCTTCATCTTCCAGTTCCTACCTCCAAGGACTTTGCTGAGGCCAACCTCTTGGACTTGAATGCCCCACATTTGTTTACTACACCTGATTTGGCAATAAAGTATCCCTACAGTTGTCATACCACTTGTGAGGGTACACAGTGTCCCTGCCATTATGGTGGCTGCTGGAGACTGGGCATTTTAGATGATGAATAGGAGACAATGATCAAATCCAGGAAAATTAATCATCATTATTTTTTTTTTTTCTCATTTTATGTCCACTGGCAGAGAATGAGGAGACAGGCCCAGGCAAGATTTCTGTTTTGCTTAATTAAAAATGGACATATTATGGCAGATATTGACGATTGCATTAATTAGGAATTTCAAGTCTCATTCAAATCTGAATATCACATTATGATTAACAGTCTTTAATTGAGGATCTATCTCAAAAGAAAAACCCCAATGAATGTAATGCTGGTGTTAAGGCCACTTAAAATTTTGTCACAGAACAGCCGAGGCCAGTAAATGAGAGTACGGGAGCTATGAGCCTAAGTGCAGGACTTTGGGATTGCAATATGAGCATAAGCAACCTTAACCCATCAGGAGCCTAAAACTGGGAGAGCATTACTGATCTGGTGACTATGAGGTTCAATTAAAATGATATGGAAAAACTTACAAAAATTCCGAAGTTCTGTACAAATACAACGGATTATGATTATCGGGTCAATAAACATTTATAGAGCACCTAATACATATACATTACATTACATATGTATATGAATTGAATCTATATATGTATGTATATATATGAATTGAAGAAAAAATTCAAGCCCTTGAATTGCAATTTTGAAGAATTCTATGGGTAAAATATTAAACGACCCAGGAAGCATCCAAAGAAGATGGTAGGAATACACAGAGTCACTGTACCAAAAAGAACTGGTCCATGTTCAACCATTTCAGGAGGTAGCATATGATCAGGAACCGATGGTATTGAAGGAAGAAGTACAAGCTGCACTGAAAGCATTGGCAAAAAATAAGGTTCCAGGAATTGACAGAGTACCGGCTGAGATGTTTCAACAAACTGATGCAGCACGGGAGGTGCTCTCTCATCTGTGCCAAGAAATTTGGAAGACAGCTACCTGGCCAGCTGACTGGAAGAGATCCATATTTGTGCCCATTCCAAAGAAACAAGATCCCAAACAGTGCAGAAATTATCGAGCACTATCATTAATATCACACGCAAGTAAAATTTTACTGAAGATCATTCACAAAAAGTTGCAGCAGTACATCAACAGGGAACTGCCAGAAATTCAAGCCGGATTCAGAAGAGGATGTGGAATGAGAGAGTCATTGCTGATGTCAGACAGATCTTGGCTGAAAGCAGAGAATACCAGGAAGATGTTTACCTGTGTCTTATTGACTAGGCAGAGGCATTTAACTGTATGGATGATAACAAATTATGGATAACATTACAAAGAATGGGAATTCCAGAACGCTTGATTGTGCTCGTGCAGAACCTGTACATAGACCAAGAGGCAGTTGTTCGAACAGAACAAGGGGATATTGCTTGGTTTAAAATCAAGAAGGATATGTGTCAGGGTTGTGTGTCCTTTCACCGTACTTACTCAATTTGTATGCTGAGCAAATAATCCGAGAAGCTGGACTTCTGAAGAAGAACAGGGCAAAACGATTGGAGGAAGACTCGTTAACAACCTGGGATATGCAGATGACACAACCTTGCTTACTGAAAGTGAAGAGGACTTGAAGCACTTACTGATGAAGATCAGAGACTACAGCCTTCAGTATGGATTACACCTCAACATAAAGGAAAAAAAAATCCCTCAGTACTGGACCAATAAGCAGCTTCATGATAAACAGAGAAAAGATTGAAGTTGTCAAGAATCGCACTTTACTTGAATCCACAATCAATGCCCATGGAAGCAGCAGTCAAGAAATCAAATGACATATTGCTTTGGGCAAATTTGCTGCCAAAGACCTCTGTAAAGTGTTAAAAAGCAAAGATGTCACTTTGAGGTCTAAGGTGCACCTGACCCAAGCCATGATATTTTCAATCACCTCATATGCATTGGAAAGCTGGATAATGAACAAGGAAGACTAAAGAAGATTGATCCTAGCAATTACTGGTGGTGGTACAGAGGAGAAAATGGTCATGGCTCTTTTCTGACCGGATTCACATGGATACTGTTGCCACCTGCACTGACTCCACCCCCAAAGTACTTAGCCGAGATACTGGACATATGCTCACAGACAACTTTGATTGACCAACTGTCTAAAAGGGAACGGGATCTTGCTGACAAGGCAGTGATGCTGGGAACTGAGTAAGGTGGAGCTGTGTATAATGATTAAAAGAAGAATCTACATCTCATTCATTGTTACCATATACCTGATTTCCTAAGGAAACATTGAGACATGTTTTTTCCTAGCCCAAGTATGGCTAAATGTGTGGTTACCTAGAGCAGAATTCAGGCCCCTGCAGTATGGTAAAAATCATGCACAGCCACCATTGCAGAGGAGTAAACTAAGGTTCATAGCAGGTAAGAAACATGCCCAGTATCACGTGGCAAATAAATAAGCCAAATTTTAGAACAAATCTGTCTGACTTCCAACCCTATGGTTTTTCCAACAAACATACAATCATATGCATGTATGGGAGTTGGACTGTGTCTTAATGAGTGGGCATAGCAAAAGTAATGTGGAAATAAGGAACTTCTTTCTCTCTTCTCCCCCCAGTTTCTTGTCTTTCATCTTGCCCTTGACGGGCTGTCTTACCGTAGTCACTGTTTTGAATTGCCTTTTCCAAGGTCCAAAGACAGATAATAATTTGGGGGCAATTAATTCAGGTGTTGTGTGTGGCCCAGCTAACCTACGCTTTTTCAGGTACCAGACAAGTCAGGTTACCCAAGTATTTATAAGAGTAATTGCTAGGTTTTCCCTCCTGTCCAGTTCTACTCTTTGGCCCATTGTTTACCTCAGAGAAAAGCAAAGAATGAATTCAACTTACAGTCTGACATTACCATGAAATTGCCAATAGAAATCAATGGCTTGTCCCATGACAAGCTAGGGTTTATGAGGCAACCTAACAGTAGCCTTATATCTTTGCCTACCTCGTTGTATTGCCAGTCAAGCGCATTATGCAATTTTCCTGTTATAAAGGGGCGTAGTCAGGGCAAAAGGGAGTCTAATTGAGTTTAATAAAGCTGGAAGTGATGGCACAGATGCCTTATACAGAAAATCATATTATAAACAAGATGTTCTAATAAGGGTAGGCTGGGTGGTCTGCTAATGTTGATATTTACGTCCCATTTATTGACCTTAGAGATGGAAGTAGGTAGAGCAGATAGAGGTCAAGGAACTCACCTTTTCAGGAGCAGGCACCAAGATCTCAGTGGATTTGAAAAGGGTTATACTCTATGGGATGGAATATCACTTTATCCATATCAACACTTCAGCTTATTTGAGTAAAGTCACTGAAAAATGAACCCTGCTCCAAACAAAGCAGCAATGCATTAATGGAGATTGGGAGTCACAGACGACAGTGTCAACACAGCCTTGTCCAATGTGGTAGCCACCAGCCAGGTGTAGCCATTGAGCTCTTGAAATGAGATATGCTTTCAAAGACTTAGTATGAAGAAAATTACTCAAAATATATCATTAATACATTGTTTTGTAATATTGCTTACGTGTTGAAATGATAATATTTTGAAAGTGTTGGGCTAAATAAAATATACTGTCAAATAGACTTTCACTTGGTTTTTTTAACTTCTTTATGTAGCTACTAAAAAAATGTAAAATTGTGTATGTGGCTAGCCATATATTTTTATTGGACGGCGGTGGTGTAATGCAATGCCTAAATGCAACACCATCTGAGAGTCACATTTCAATAATTTGACCTCAGTTAAACCAGAAGGCGGATATGCCTTCTGCTGGTGTGGAATACGGGTTCACATCCATGAGTGTGATGTGCATCTACAGACATCCATATTTATGCACATGTGAGGCCAGGAATCCCACCACCTTTGTAAGGAGAGGAATAGTCCCAATAAATCCAAAATTGTTTTCTCACCCAGTGGTCAGGCCCTGAAATCAGGAGAGGTATGGGCCACACAGAAACGATGTTTTATTTCTTTATTTTATTTTATTTTTCATGAAAGCACCGGCCCCAAAGAGCACGGTTTGGAATAAGCTACTGGCATGATTTATTCTTGTCTCTCCATGGATTAGAGAGGTGGTACTTGGAACAGCTTGTTAAAGAGAAGAGCTTGGCCCTTACCCCTGCTCTGTGCTTAATGATCCACTCTTCGTGTGCCACCTCTCTAATCTGCAGGGAGATAGGTACAAATTGTATCTATAATGTTATATTACTTAACAGTGTAATGTATGATAAATCATAGAATTGCATCCCTACCTCGTAATTGGTGAGATGCGTTGCACGAGAGATCCCCTAATTCAATAGAGAGTGGTTGCTCTTATGCACAACTGCCTCTCTGGATCAAACCAATTCAGCCTGCAAGTGATGAGGGGAGACTTAAAGCTTTTTTAATTAAAAAAAGCAAAAATATGACTCAGAATGGTTTTATAGGCCCCCGGCTTCCAACAACTGCTTCATAACCCTCTACTTGACTGGAGTCTGTTTTTTCCCATTTCTGTAGGCGGCAGGAATGGACTATGGGTGGGGAATGAGCACCTGAGAGGGCATTTTTTAGGCAAATCCATGTTCTTGTATATGGTAATTATGTTTTTTGATACATTGCCCTTAGCTGTGTGTGTTGGTTGGCTTTGAAAATTTATTGTCTTTCTACTCTCGCTCTCCCATATAGGTGTACCCCCAACACTTCTTGTTTTCATTTTAAATGTGTTCCTCTTTGTCTGTATAGTCCACTCTCTGACTCTTCAGCATTCTTTCATAGTATTTTATCTTCTCCTATTTCCTTAAACTTCTGCGTTTATGTTTTTTTTTAGCACTGCCTATTTTGACAGTCTCTTTTACTAACCCTTAACCTTCTTAACTTCCCAATATTACTGGCAAAGCAAAGGGCATCAGGACACCCATGACTGTGGAAAGATGGTGTGCAGCTGAATGCGTCTCCCTTCTCCAGAATGCACCAAGGTTTTAGTAGCAAGCCATGCTCAGTTAGAAATGAGTGGGGGCAGTGACGTCCAGACTGTGATGGTAAATAGTAACGCCTGTGTTCTTAGCTACTCGAAAAGTTCTGACTGACATTATACACAGTCTGATCATTGAATATGCAGAAATTAGTTATGAAGACAACTAAAATACAGTTTGACAGGTAAGTTTAATTAAGTGTGTCAGAATTGTTATGACTTATACCAATTTTCTACTCTGTCCTTTAGGGTTGCTCTGCTTTGGAATCGGCTTAATGGCAAAGGGTTTGTTTTAGTTTTTTATACAAATTAGACTATTCCAGCTGCATTGGACCATAGAAACAGCTAATCTTTCAGGAAGAGCCGAGAAAACTTGGATGACAGAACCAGTCCTGGATTCACACATTCCTTAAGAGGAGAGCTGGGTTTCCGGCCCTTAGTCCAGCCCTCCTCCGGTTCTTCTCACATAGTCTGTCTCAGGAGACTTCTCTTTAGGAGCTGAATTCTCTTAGGAGTGGTTTGGGGGCTGAAAAACACCCAAAAAGAGTTGTCGTGTACTTGCCACTTACAATATTCCATTCATCATTAAGCAAATGAGTGAGATTCCTTTGACCTGAATTTTCATTTTTTTAAATTTTCAGATGTCTTCTTTAAGAAAGATAAAACAGATGGCGAGGTCTTACTTACTTTGATCACTTTTCAATCCTGACTTTCTGAAAAGAGCAGAAGGGCAGTTTCATGACATGAGTCATTGATTCTGTCCAAACAGACACAGGAATATCACCAAAATGGCAGCCCAGCAGAAGCTACCTGAACTAGTGGTGGGGTTGGATGTGGGGTTGCCTCGCCGTTTTTGATTCCATCTGCATCATTTTTCCTGTTCTCTACTGTTTCACATCTTAATAAAAAGGAACAATTCATTTGGTAAATAATCTATAATATAATTTCCACAGATCACTCTGCCATTTCTCAACTGCCAGATGTATTTTACTTTTACTCCGCAGGTAACCAAGGAAAGCAAGGTTGCAAAATGATACCAGCTTACGCCGTTCAGCTATGAGATGTTGATAGCCCTTGATTTTGTGGTTGTTGTCACTAATTTCTGCAAGTTAAAAAAAAGAGTGTCATAAAAACAAATTGCTTTTAAACACCCTATCATTATTCACATAGTATTCTTACGTGAGAACTGTCAATATATCTGCCATAGCTTTTGAAATCACTTTTAATCGCTAATAGTCAGGTTCTTAGAAAAGGCTACTCAGGCTCAGGTTTTTTTTTTTTCTTCTCGGATTTTTGTTTTCTTCTGTGTGTTTTCATGCTGACATTTTTTTACATTAAAGTAGCATTTTCACTGAGAACAATGGCATCTTGCTTTTAAAGCAAACAAACATGAGACAATTTGTTTTGAAAATATGTAGGTTGATGACAAAGTCGTAAGAATTCCAGAGAAGTGTCAGCTCCAGTGTCGACAGAGCCAGTTTTGTGTGTTTCTTATAGGAAAATGGAATTTAGTGGCTGCCACCCTCCACGCAGTGCCTAAGTTTCTTCGTTTTTGCTGGGCATCGTCTTCCGCTTTTCACAGTAAGCCCACTTGATGGTTTCGCAAGATCAATTCTCCTCTGCAGTGAACGTCTCTTAACCTCTTCCCCGGAAACTGAAACGGTACACAAGTGAGTCACACAAAAGGGGGAACTCTCAGGTGAATGGCAAGGAAGCAAAGCGTTATATTATAATTCACCTAGAAGAAAGCATTTTCACTAATCAGTACCCATATCATACGTTTGTAAAAATGACTGCCTGGCAGGTGAAAAATCTTTTTTTTTTTTTTGACAGCGTACATTTAGTCCTAAATCAATCCAACACAATAGTTTCTTTTCTTGCTTTACACAAACTCTCCTTCACCTTTTGATAAACTGTACCCCCGTGAGCCGTAGCATATTTCTGACTCCAGCCCTCTTCCGTATTGCTGCAATATTTTGAGGGCAATCTAAAGCAGATTCATTTGGCAGGATGTTTTCATATGCATATCAGTGTAAAGCTAGGATTTAATGATTTTGAGGATTAAAGGCTCGGTCAGAAACTTTGTAATGTGCTATGAAATACTTGCAGCGCGAATTGCACTCTTGACCCACTGAGGCCTCTCTGAGGTATTCTATTTTAACCTGGGGCATAAAACACAATAGTGGTAAATCTTGAAGATGAGTAAGTGATTTCCCCATAGTGGTGTGTCTATTGGAGTTTCAAGTAACCCAGCATAGGGATTCAAAGGTTTGATATCTTTGGATGTTCCAGACTGTGTCTCCTCTGTATAAAAAGTTTCTAGCTGGGCAGTGTCATGCACTTTGACCCCCTTGTAAAAGTTTAAATGGATGTCCTGCTGAGCCCAGTGAATGCTAATTATTTTGCTCCTCCTGAATCCTTAAAAATAAAATAAAAGAAAGACAGAGAAGAAAAGGTGGCCCGTTTGCATGCTAAAAATATGCCAAATACTGTATGAAAGGGAAGCTTGAGACATTATGACACTCTCAATTCTCAAGATGCCGTTTGGGATTTGATTTACTTTCTCTTTTGCTTGGAGAGATTCTTGTTCGACCCAGGAAATTTTGGCTAGAGAAATTTCTGAGGCACACCTGAGACAGAATTCATGCGCATCAGTACCCCAGGGCAGCCAGTTAAGCTCCTGCCAGACCCAGAGCTGGGACTTGTCATGGCGATGCCTCCACATGGACGCCATCTTGAATTCAACCCATTTAGCAAGGGAGGGAGTTTTTATGGTGTCTTCTCGTGCCAACACCTTTATGAAGCAAAGGTCAGAGCTACATAATGAAACAAAAGCCGGGTGAGGTCAGGGAGAAGGGGGTTGTTTAATCCAGGCAACCAAAAAACTTGGGAGATTTGATTGAAAACCCAAATGCTTCCCTGGGAATAAGTATCTAATTAGTATGGAAAATCTAAATGTGCCCATGACTTCTTTGCTCCTTTCCACGAATGAGGAGTCCACTCATTAAGCACATTTTAAAAAGCAGAAATTATGGGCTGGAGCAGAATACTACAGACCGCTCATTTGTCTACTCCCGTGAAGAAAAGAACTGTGGGCCATATTGTCATTTCTGATAGAGAACACGTGGCAATAGCGGGCTGACAGCACATTGAGAAAAACAAACACGGGGAGTACAGCATGGGAGACCAGGCCACGAGGCATTCCACCACCCCCTCTGTTCCCAGCTCAAGCCCCAGCGTCTTTCTAGGGGCCAGTCTGTTGGAAGGAGAGGGGCTGTGGGGCCAAGCAAAGACGAAACGCGCCTGAATGTGTGTACACAATTGGGCATGCATGTGTAGTTGTGGGAGTGTGTTTGTGTGTGCGTGTGTGTGTACACACACATTTGTGGGGAGTGTGTACCTATAGTTAAGTATGTGTGGGTGATGCGTACTGTGCATCTGTGTGTGTGTGTGCAGAGTCAAGTGTATGTGACTCTTTAAAAAAATTATATACCACTGTCCAAAAATTATATCGCACTGCCTTTATTTTGGTGCCCTGGTTGCCTAGTGGTTAAGAGGCTCAGCTGCTAACCAAAAGGTCAGCAGTTTGAATCCACTAGCCCCTCCTTGGAAACCCTATGGGGCTACTGTACTTTGTCCTGTAGGGTCACTATGAGTCGGAACCGACTCAATGGCAATAGGTTGATGGGCCCTTATTTTGGAGCCCTGGTTGCCCAGTGGTTAAGAGCTCAGCTGCTAACCAAAAGGAATGCAGTTCAAATCCACCAGCCACTCCTTGGAAACCCTATGGGACAGTTCTACTCTGTCCTGTAGGGCTGCTTTGAGTGGGAATGACTCAATGGCGACGGGTTTGGTTTTTCTGGTTTTCCCATATTTTAATAAAACAACAAATACCTTTTTCTACCCTCTCTCTTTCCTCAAGTCTTTGCCTCCCTGCTCTTAGTTATTGCAATTTATCACCATGCAAAACAAGAAAAAGAGAAGCTTACTGCTTGCTAATGCTCATAAGAAGAAAATACAATTCTTCCTATCATGCCTTTGATGACGGCGTCCTGAGACAGCACACAGATTGGCCCAGGAACCTGAGTGAATGTAAGACAGCATCGCTTTCAAATAAAGTGTCGAACTCCCTTCATTACCTGTGACTTTTTCATTCTTCTTATGGCTTCAAGGTCTCACAACCCAGCAATTCTTTCCCTGTGGAAGCTCACATTTTGTCCTTGGAGCTTTCTAACATGGTCTGTATGTCTTGGTCCACATCATGCGCACCTCTAATTTACAAGTAATGTACTAAAAATTCAATATCCTAGAACCCCAGACTTAGAATCATAGAAGCTTAAAGCTAGAGGAGACCTTAAGAATGTTCTAATTCCGTTTCCTTATTTGACAGGGGAGCATCTTTAGAGCAGATTTCCAGCATGTTGGGGGTCCTAATTCTAAAGCAGAATCATGGGGTTGACAAGGGCACTTCACTGTAAGTCATGACATGGCAATCTGTGTCATGGCTGTGATCAGTTACAGCACAAAGAGCATATCCTTTAGGAGATTAAATGTGATAACTTACGTTTTGTGAAAGTGCTTTATGAGTTATAAAGTAGTAAACGCATATAAAGATGTTTGTTTTTTTTCCTTTTATAACTGATAATGTACTGGGTGAAAGTCGTATCACGTCTCCTGGGACTATAAAACCTAGTGAAAACTGAAAAGTCTAGGTGCGTGTTCCAGAGAAGCTTTCCATTGTGTCTCAGAATTCTTTAGTATTTAGCTTCTAGAAAGCTGCTTTGAACATTCAACCCTTTAGGCAAGAAGGAATCATCATTCACACAGTTGTATGAAAAGAGCCCTGGACTGGGGGTCTGCAGGTTCAGATTCCAGTTTTGCTTTTGAGATTCGTCCATGTTTATTCACTTGGCAACTTGAATGTCTGTTAATTATTTAACCTGGTTGAATGGAACTCAGGAGCCCTGGTGGCACAAATGGTTAAGGACTGGGCTGTGAACCAAAAGGTTGATGGTTCAAACCCACCTGGCAGCAACGTAGGAGGAAAGACCCGGTGATCTGGTTCAGTAAATATTACAGCCAAAAAACCCTACGGGGAAGTCCTATTCTGTCACATGGGGTCGCTACGAGCCAGAATCCACTTGATGACACACAGCAAGAGCGACAAATGGGACTCATCGTTTCCCTCACCCAAACCTGATTCCTATATGTTGCCTGTTACAGTGAATTGAACCTCCAAGTGCTCAGTTGCCCCAAGTGAGATTTGGGAGTCATACTTCCCTCCTATTTCTCCCTTATCTCCCCACATCCTTGCTCACTTCCCTCCCATCACCAAGGCCTGTCAGCCTCACTCCTAAATATTTCTTCCACCATCCCCATTGCCACTGTATGCGTCTTCATCTTTTGCTTAGTTTAGTGCTAACTAGTCTCTCTTTTTCCCGCCCCGTCCCTTTTTCCTTCAAGTGTTAGCCAGGTTGATCTTAAAAATTATAAATTTGGTCAGATTGCTTCCCTGCTTAGTATCCTTAATGACTCCAGAACGCCCTCAGGAGGAAGCTCAAAGTTGTTACCTTGGCCCACAGGCTTTCATGACTTGGCCTTTACTGGCCCCTCCAATCTCTTCCACACACCAGTCTTTCTGATCTTGTTTTGTTTTCTGAATGCACCATCCTCCCCCTGACATCTAGGCTTTCACACATGCCCGTCCCTGGTCTAATATGCTTTCCTCTCCCACTCGCTTGTTTTCAAATGTATAAATCCATTGTATCTTTCAAGTCCCATCCAACATGTCCTTTTGTCTGGGACGCCTGCTCTGATTGCTCCCCACTGAGGTATTAATATTTTTGTACGTCTCCTATTACGGCACTTATCATAAATATTGAAGTGGGTTGTTAAACAGTCTGTGGTCCCCACTATCTTGTAAACTCCATGAGATTACGGATTTACTCCTTGCCTTTTACGTAGTATGGGCTCAATAAATGTTGAGTAAAGGAACACATGAATGTCAGCAACCTATTATGTGACCTTGAATGTTGCATAACCTCTATTTTCTTCATTTCTTCAAGACTAACATGAGGGAACTGGATTAAAATTGCGTCTTTCAGTTTTAAAGTTATATAAATTTATAATTGCATGTTTATTGACATCAACGAAATGGAACAGAAGCTTCAAAATAGCTATGAGCTGGTGATAATTTTCTAGCTTTGATTTGGATTTGTGCATTAAAAAAAAGGTTATAATCTTCATTTGAACCTAGATCACTAATATATATATATAAAGCTAGCAAACAAGCAAACCCATTGCTGTCAAGTCAATTTTAACTCATGGCGACCCCATGTTTTACAGAGTAGAACTGCTCCATAGAATTCTCCTGGCTGTAATCTTTACAGAAGCAGATCGTCAGGCCTCTCTTCTGCTATGCTGCTGAGTGGGTTCAAATCGCCAACCTTTATGTTAGTAGTCAAGAGCAAGTCATTTGCACCACGCAGGGGCCTTCAGTACTATAAGTTGTTGTTGTGTGATGTTGAGTTGATTTCAACTCATAGTAACGCTAAGACAGAGCAGGACTGCCCCATAGAGCTTCCTATGCTGTAATCTTTATGCGAGCAGATCGCCAGGTCTTTTCTCCCTCGGAAGCACTGATAGGGTTAGCAGTCGAGGGCTTAACCACTGCACCACCAGGTCTCCTTCTCAGTACTATATACTTCTTGTTAAGTATCTTTCTAAAGGAGACGATGATTGGCTATGGTTAAGTCCAGAGACCAGGAAGAGTTTAAGTCCTTACTATTCTATGCTTTGTGGACTTTAGAATGTTAGATCCTCAACAAGAGTTGACACATGAAAAGAAACAGTGTGGAATATGTTTTTCTTGGAGAATTTAGGTCCAATTTTAAAGAAAGTCAATGTTTCAGAAGGAAACTCAGGTTCACACTTTCTTCGGGTTAATGAAATCATTGTTTGAATGTTAACAGGTTAAAGATGGGGATTAGTCGATATTTCTCTCAACTGAGTTGAGCCTGTGGAAGTTGAACTGTCAATATTTATATGGCGGCCACATCTTAGGTCTTCAATTTCATTCCTAAATGAGAAAATGAGCTATGCATTTGGTAGGTCTACAGACTGTCCATGTGAGGAAGCCGGTGAACTGAGACACCACTGATGGCAAAGTGAAGCCACAAGGTATTGGTGTATAAAATATGCAGAGGAGAAATTTTTGAGCCTCTTGTTCTGTTTTTGGATGATCCCAGAGGTGAGAAACACACAACTCGTGTCAGAGAGAGCCAGTTTGGGGGAGCCACAATGCAAATCAACAGACCTAGACGCCACACTTCCTCCCCAGAGAGGCTGAGAAAAGGTCAGAGCTTTATACCAGGAGAATGATCCTATTAAATACCAGTATGAAGCCAGCATGCTCTGTGCCCAAAAAACAAAGCTAGCTATGCATTCTGATCAGTTTCTCTTTGAAGACCCCCTCAAGCTTGACCCTCTAGTCATTGTCTTTATTTTTCCTGTTTCAGAAATATAACCAACTTTCTGTTTCCAAGGTTTTTTGTTTTTTTTTGTCCTTGACTTTCCATTTTTTACTCTTTTCTGTTTTGTTGTGCTTATATTTTAACGTATCTGTTCTGTGGTGTTGTAGTATTGGAATTAAAAACTCTACG
Source organism: Dugong dugon (assembly GCA_030035585.1). Classification (NCBI taxonomy): domain Eukaryota; kingdom Metazoa; phylum Chordata; class Mammalia; order Sirenia; family Dugongidae; genus Dugong; species Dugong dugon. Next base: position 73,613,906 of record CM057480.1, on the reverse strand, counting down.
TCTAGGATTATTTTTCCAAGTTATTGCCTTCTGGGACGAGAATTTATTTCTTAGCCCTCCTGCCAACCTGCAGCTGCTAGTAAATGATATTATACCGGCTTGAGGATCTGGATAGTTTTAGATGGGGAAAGAAAACCATGGAAGAAAAATGATTTTGATCTGAAACTGAAATTCAGACAAAGGATTAGTGGTGGTGTTTGAGCAGACAGCGCATCCACATGGCTCTATATTAGATAGAAGTGCCAGTTTACAGCAAGCAGGAGACAATTCCAGGAACAAAATAAGGCTGGGCCCACCTCTGCTTATTCAAATACCACCCACAACTTTCCGGGAGAAGAACATATGCAGAGCATATTTGGAAACATTATAAGGCCTGCATAAAGTACAATATTAGTCAATTTTATATGCTCAGTTGCATGAAATCTGTGTGTTTAAAAAATATAATAATTTGCATTTCATGGCTTTTGATAACCTCAGGAGTGCACTTGAAATTCAGCACATGCCCACACTACGTTCCACCTCACCCCATTTTTAACTGAAGACCAATGGTTTCTATTAAGGGATCGGGCAGGGCCTCTGACAAGCCAGTCAATAACTATGTGAGGTTACTTCATTAATGCTATAATGGCTGATAGAGTGAGAGGCAAAAAACAGGTTCCTGACAGCAGCAAATGAAAATGATAGAGATTCCTGAAGCAATGCGCCTTTCCTTTGTCATTGTCTTTTGCTTCGCTTATTCAAAATGTGGCATTTATGTATTCAGTCTTGATGAATGTTGCAGGCTTTAAGTACTTTTTCCATCTCTAATGCCGTGCCGACTGCACATTGTTCTCTCTTTCTCTCTCTCCCCCTCTCCCTCTCTCTCTCTTTTTCCTAAAACCTCTCCTGTCAAGGCATTGCAGGCTGAAGGGTTGCAAGCACCAGCTAAATAGCTTCTGTGCTGAAAACGGGAACGGTGATGGGACAATGCATCATACATGGTGGCTGGGCCATCCAGCAGAGTAACTGGAGAGCTGGGTTCTGCAGTGAAACGGTGAGGGGCCGTGGACCTGCCCTCTTTCACCTTTATTTGGAAGCCAAGTGGAAGCCCCTCAGGAAAATGAAGACCTTTCTGTAGAGTTCAGACGAGGATGCAGCTAAGAGAGGCCAATTCCCCACAGGGGACTCTGGAAGACAAGTCTCACGAGCAGGGTACCTCAGTTGGTCACTTTGAGAACCGTACACAGGGCTGGTGAGAGTGGGCTGGCATGAGTAGTTGCTTTCTGGAGCCTGAAGTTCTTTCCAGCTTCTGAGGGCCTTGATGGGTGCAGGCTGCTTTCTGGTTCTGAGGGGCCATGTGTTCTTTTTGAAGGAATAAGAAGGAATACGAACTGACATGTCTCTGGCATCAGGAAGGAGCCTTAGCTAGGCCAGAGAGGGAAGTGCCCACGTTTCTCCGACTGCTGCGGATGGCTCCTTTGAGGAGGGTCAGAGCCAGGCAAAGGATAGACACACAAGGAGCCAGAGCTGTGATTCTTTTCTCATTTAACCCGACAGGCCAGATTTACAGCCGCCCTCAGACTATAGGGTCACGATGAGTCGCCATCTACTCGATAGCGATGCGTTCTCACACCTCTGGTGGTGTGAGAACAATGAGCCATTGTGAAGAGGGAAAATACAATGAATTCACGGATATGTGCGGTGTTTGCACTGCAGCTGGCTTCCCCAGTAAACTGGTCTGCTTTGTGGGGTGCTTGGCTGAAGTGGGCAGAGCATCGGGACCACATGCTCATGTCAGCGACAGAGGGGCAGGGTGAAAAGTGTCATGGCTCAGTTTTCTGTGGCTTCTCCCCACACAACTTGGGTGGCGGGACACAACCTCAAATTGCCACCATGTGTTTTAAGAACTGACTCAGATGCTTGGGGAAGGAGGCTGTACCCAAATACAAACAAACAAGGGCCAACTATCTGACAAATAAATACATAATTATAGTCTGGATGTCCAGGTGCCTTGCCTGGCCAGAGGCAGCACCTCAGCAGAAAAAAATAGATCTTTATCTTTGCTTTTTAATATGGTTCCATAAATACTGAGGATAAATGTGTATATATATATATATATATATATATATATGTATATATATATATATATATACATATATATATGGAACCATGGTGGTGCAGTGGTTAAGAACTCAGCTGCTAACCAAAAGGTCGGCAGTTGGAATCCACCGGCAGCTCCTTGGAAATCCTATGGGGCAGTTTTACTCTATATATGTATTCATACAACAAACAGCCAGTTGCCATCAAATCCATTCTGACTATGGCAACCCCGTGTGTATCAGGGTAGAATTGTGCTCCATAGGGTTGTCAGTGGCTGATTTTTCAGAAGTAGATTGTCAGGCCCTCCTTTCAAGGCACCTCTGGGTAGATTGAACTGCCAGCCTTTCTGTTAGCAAAGAGCACATTATATTATATATATATATATATATATATATATATATATATATATGATGAGAACTTGGGTGGAGGTAGTTTCTATATATGTAATATATTATATACACATGCACATATATGCATATATGGCAGTGGTGGCTCAGTGATATAATTCTTGTCTTCCATGCCAGCGACTAAGGTTCGATTTCTGGCCAAAGTGCCTTGTGTGCTGCCACCAGCCATCCATCGGTGGAGGCTTACTTGCTGCTGTGATGCTGATTAGGTTTCAGTAGAGCTTACAGACTAAAGCATGCTAGGAAGAATGGCTTGGTGATCTACTTCCGAAAATCAGTCTATGAAAACCCTATGAATCACAAAAGTTCAATCCTGTTGAGTATGGGGTTGCTGTGAGTTGGGGATGACTTCATGGCAGCTAGCAACAACTATATTTGCTGTATATATGTGTGTGTGTGTATATATATATATATATATATATATATATATACACAAAACCAAAACCAAACCTATTGCCATTGAATTGATTCCGACTCATATCGTTCCTGCAGGAGAAAATATAACTACCCCATAGGATTTCCAAGGGTATAATCTTTACCAAAGCAGGCTGTCACATCTTCCTCCCACACAGCAACTACTGGGTTGGAACCACTGACCTTTTGGTTAGCAGCTGAGTGCTTAACCACTGGGCCACCAGGGCTCCTTTATATATATATATATATATATATATATATATATATATATATATATATATGTGTGTGTATATATATATGTATATATATACCTGCTTCCATATACCTGCTTCTGTAAAGATTACTAGCAACAACAACATACATATATAAATATACAAATAATCACAGTCACTCAGATTTGTATACTATTTTGAATTATTCAAAGCATTCATGTCTTTTCACTAAAACTTCTTAACAACAAAATAATGTTTTCTGGAATCTTCCTATTCCCTTTGATAAATGTGAAAATGAAGACTCAGGATGCCTGAAAGGCTTTGCCAGGGTTACCTAGTGAATTAGTGAGCAAACCCGAGCTCTGGGCGGCTGAAACCCAATCCTAGGCTTCTTCAATCACATCAAAGTTAAAAAAGAAAAATGTGGTTCACAGACAACCTGCACCAAAATTTACTTTTTAAGTGGCCAGTTCCTGGGCCTTACCTCAGAGAAAGGGCCTCTGATAAAACTGCCTGTTTACCCACATGCAAAAGTGCAAAGCACTTAATGGGCGTATGTTGGCGCTCTAATGCCATGATGAATGTGACATTCCCCCCACCCCTAGCAACGGGCTGGGTGACAGGCTAGCCTCCCACAATCCCTGCGATGCTCAGAGGACGTCTTCTCACAACCGGACAGCCCTGATCTTCATGGTGGGTTTCTGTGCCCACCCAGAATGGTCATTGTGTTGATGTGTGAAAACTCAAACTAGTCCAGGAGAAAGAACATATTTGTGGTCACTCTTTTCTTGCCAATAATGTCTTAAAAACAAAACATATTTATCCCCAGACATTCAGACAGGCTGATTCATGCAAATCTGGATAACCTTCTACTTATTTTTTTTTTTTTCTCTTTAAAAAATTAACAAATGAGTCTCAACAGTATGTCTCTAATGTAAAGGACGACTTATTGTGGCATTTGATGAAGTGTCATTTAAGCAGATTTTAAACACTTCCTGTAAATCCTTTTAATGTTGTAAGAGACCAAACTATTCAATTTTATTTTCTCTGACTTTCAACACTGCACTGTGGTTAACATGTTCTCTAAAACGCTTTGGGGAGGCCTGAACTGATTTGTGCATCATCAAAAGGAACCAGAGATTAGATACTCATAGCACTCTTCATTTCCAGAACTACGGCCAGAGGTCATGGAAGTTGTCCAGTTGAAGATGGTAGTGGCTTAGACATTGATACAGCAGCAAGGCTGGTCAGAAGGAATTAGATTTTGTATATACTTTGGAAGTAGAGCCAATAGGCTTTCCCAATGGGCTGAGAGTGACGCATAAGAGGAAGAGGAGAGGGGTTAAGGATAACTCTAGAGTTTGCCTTCTGAGCCACTGAAATGATGAAGTTGCAATAAACAACTATACTGTGAGACAGTATAGATAGAGCAGATTTTGCAAAGAAGATCAAGAATTCAGTCTGGGACATGTTATATTTGAGATAGCTCTTAGACATCCAGGTTAGGTAAATGATTGGATATATGTGTCCAGATTTTGGGACACAGGTATGGATGGAAGATATAAGTTTGGGAGCCATCAGCTTATAATTCAAGTTTAAGGCCAGAGACTGGATAAGCTCACCCAGGGAACGAGTTGTAGAGAGGAAAAGAGGAACAAGGAATAAACCCTGGGGCACTCCAATATTAAGAGATCAGCAGGAATGGAATAATCAGCCAAACTGACATGGAAGGAACAAACAGGGAGGCATGGGAAGATCAGAAGTGTATGATGTTTTGAAAGCCAGGGGAATAACAATTATCAAGGCAGAAGGAATGATCTTCTGTTAAACGCTGCTGCTGATTGAATACTGGATTTAGTGATGTGGAAGTCATGGGTGACCTTGGCAAGAGCAGTTTCTGTGGATGACAGAGGCAAACACCAGCTTGGAGTGTGTTGAAGAGACAAGGACGGAGAGGAACTGGTGCCTGCATGGCCTTGACTCCAGAGGGCTGGTCAGGTGCTATGCTGGTCCAGCACAGCTCATCTTGGGCACATGGTCCTCCTTCTCCATTTGCCTTCAGGTTGGCCCCACTCATCGGGAACCCATGTGTGTCACAGTAGAATCGTGCTCCTTGGGGTTTTCAGTGACTGTGACCTCTCAGAGGTAGACCACCAGAACTTTCTTCCAAGGAGCCTCTGGATGGACGTGAACCTCAAAACTCTCCATTAGCAGCCAAGCACATTAACTGTTTGCACCACCCCAGGACTCTCATGTGCTCCTAGTACCATGAATTTAGCCACTTGGATAGATGTCAACGACTTGGAGAGTTCTCAAATGACCAGTTTTCACCAGGCCTGACAACTTGTAGTCATCATCTACAGGTGCTTCCCTCTGCTTCTGGGGAAGATGATTATACTTGGTCCCAAAATAGCCTGTTCCATACCCAGCACAGTGCCTCATACATAGTAAGCATTTAATAGCTTTTTGTGGTCTAAATGGATTTGTAAGAGAATGAATGTGCTTGGGTATATTTGGAGCAAACTATCCATGTTTGGTCAATTTTTTTCCTTTTTATTCCAAATAAAGGGTCTATAAATGATTGCTTGCAAAAATAAATAAATAAAGCTAGGGTGGGAGGGAAAAAACAAAAAACCTGTTGGAGACAAACACTTTGTGTCCTAAAAGATCTATTCTGTCATGCCAGCAGTCTCATTGACTGTGATTTGTGTATTAAGAAGGTTTTAATTGCTCAGGTAAGTGCCTGCACCTGCTCAGACATTGTGTATTGGAGCACTTTATTCTAATCTTTTACAATACAGGGCACACTTCACCCATAAAATTATTCTCTGCACAATTATTTTGCTGAGGTAGAAAGTGCAACTTAACACTTTGGGTTTCACGCATTATTATTAAAATCATGGAAATTAGGATCATCTGGTAACGCTCGTGCAGTTAACTACTGAATTGCCCCGTCCTTTCTGTTCCTCTTCTGCTTGCACCAATGAGCAGGACTGGGAGTGAGTTTCTACATTACCTGCAGGCACGGTGGGAGCCCGATTGTTTCCTACACAAAAGGTGTTAGGGACTCCCAGGAGAGCCTTTCTACAGGGCTCTGGGTACATATGAGCTAACTTGTTTTCTTCTTTATTTTTAAAATATTTTTCTTCTGATTACAAAAGAATTGCAAATAGAAAATTAAAAATAATAGCATATAGAAAGTAATGGAAAATTTGGAAAGTACAGAAAAACACAAAAGTACTCGTAGTAAATCAATATTGCTGTTGTTGTTAGGTGCTGTCGAGTAGGTTCTAATGCCTAGTGAAGCTGTATACAGCAGAATGAAACACTGCCCGGTCCTGCGCCATCCTCACAATCATTGCTATATCTGAGCCCATTGTTGTCGCCACTGTGTCAAGCCATCTCATTGACGGTCTTCCTCTTTTTCGCTGACCCTCTACTTTACCAAGCATGATGTCCTTCTCCAGGGACTGGTCCCTCCTGATAACATGTCCAAAGTACGTGAAGCAAAGTCTTGCCATCCTTGCTTCTAAGGAGCTTTCTGTCTGAACTCCTTCCAAGACAGAGTTCTTTGTTCTTCTGGAAGTCCATGGTATATTCAATATTCTTTGCCAACACCATCATTCAAAGGCATCAGTTCTCCTCTTTGGTCTTCCTTATTCATTGTCCAGCTTTCACATGTCTTGGGCAGGCACACCTTAGTCTTCAGGGTGACACCTTTGCTTTTGAACACTTGAAAGAGGTCTTAGCAGATTTGCCCAGCGCAATACAGCATTTGATTTCTTGACTGCTGCTTCCATGGGCTTTGATTGTGGATCAAGTAAAATGAAATGTTTGATAACGTCAAGATTTTCCGTTTATCAAGATGTTGCTTATTGGTCCAGTTGTGAGGGTCTTGTCTTCTTTATGTTAAGGGGCAATCCATACTGAAGGCTGTAGTCTTTGATCTTCATTAGCAAGTGCTTCCAGTCCTTTTCACTTTCAGGAAGCAAGGTTGTGTCATCTGCGTATTGCAGGTCGTTAATGGGTCTTCCTCCAATCCTGATGCCAAGTTAGTTCCTCTTCACATAGTCCAGCTTCTCAGACTATTTTGGCTCAGCATACAGATTGAATAAGTATGGTGAAAGGATACAACCCTAAAGCACACTTTTACTGATTTTAAACCATACAGTATGCCTTGTCCTGTTTGAACATCCGCCTCTTTGTTTATGTACAGGTTCTGTATGAGCACAATTAAGTATTCTGGAATTCCAGTTCTTCAAAATGTTATCCATAATTTGTTATGATCCAGTCAAATGCCTTCACTTAGTTAATAAAAAAAAAAAAACAGATAAACATCTTTCTGGTAGTCTCTGCTTTCAGCCAAGATCCATTTGACAACAGCAATGATACTCCTCATTCTGTGACCTCTTCTGAATCGAGCCTGAATTTCTGGCAGTTTCCTGTTGATGTGCTGCTGCAACCATTTTTGAATTATCTTAAGCAACAGTTTACTTGTGTGTGATATTAATGATACTGTTAGATAATTTCAGCATTCTGCTGGATCACCTATCCTTGGAATGAGCATGTATGGATCTCTTTCAATCAGTTGGCCAGGTAGCTGTCTTCCAAATTTCTTGGCATAGATGAGTGAGTGCCTCTAGTGTTGCATCAACTTGTTGAAACATCTCAGCTGGCATTCTGTCAATTCCTGGAGACTTGTTTTTTGCCAGTGCCTTCAGTGCAGCTTGAACTTCTTCCTTTGGTACCATGGGTTCTTGATCATATACTACTCCTGAAAGAGTTGAACACTGACCAGTTTTTCTGGTGTAGTGATTCTGTGTATTCCTTCTATCTTCTTTTGATGCTTTCTGTGTTGGTCAATATTTTGCCCATAGAATTCTTTAGTACTGCAACTAGAGGCGTTAATTTTTTCTTCACTGTTTTCAGCTTGAGAAATGCTGAACATGTTCTTCCCTTTTGTTTTTCTGATTCCAGGTCTTTGCACATTTCATTATAATACTTTGTCTTCATGAGCCACCCTTTGAAATTTTCTGTTCAGCTCCTTTACCTCATCATTTCTTCAATTTACTTTACCTACTCTATGCTCAAGAGAAATTTTCAGAGTCTCTACTGACGTGCATTTTGGTCTTTTCTTTCTTTCCTGTCTTTTTAATGACTTCTTGCTTTCCTCATGTGTGATGTCCTTGATGTCATTTCACAACTCATCTGGTCTTCAGTCATTAGTGTTCAATGAGTCAAATCTATTCTTGAGATGGTCTCTAAATTCAGGCGGGGTATACTCAAGGTTGTACTTTGGCTCTCGTGGACTTGTTTTAATTTTCTTCAGCTTCAACTTGAAATTGCATATGAGCAATTGATGATCTGTTCCTTAGTCTGCCCCTGGCCTTGTTCTGACTGATGATGTTGAGATTTTCCATTGTCTCTTTACACAGAGGTGGTTGATTTGATTCCTATGTATTTCATCCAGCGAGGTCCACATTTATTTTGTTAAAAAAAGATATTTCCAAAGAATAGGTCATTGGTCTTGCAAAATTCTGTCATGCCCACTTTAGAGATATAGATATTAAATTCTGGAAAAGCAGTTTATTGTATCATTGGAAACAAATCACTAGTAATAAGTTTTTGAGTCTCTGGATGGCACAAATGGTTATGTGTTTTACTACTAACCAAGAGGTTGATAGTTCAAATCCACCCAGATGTCCCAAAGAGAAAATTCCTGGAAATCTACTTAGGAAAGATCAGCCACTGAAAACCCTGTGGAACCCAGTTCTACTGTGATACACATAGGGTTGCCATGAGTCAGAATCAACTCGACGGTGACTGGTTTGTTTGTTTTGGTTTTTTGGTTTTTAGTGTGTGTGTGTGTGTGTGTGTGTGTTTTGTACTTTCTTCTACTTATATACAAATATGGAGAATCCATAAACAGCTCTATTTAGGTTATGAGTTAAGTAACCTTTTAATCAAAAGTCTAAATAAGTTTTCCTGTTTGAGAGTTCCATCTCTGCATTGACTACGAGTATTATATGAAACGGTTTCTTCTCCAACTCACAAGCATGTCTTTAACAGCTATTGTAGATTTATAGTGACTACAAGCCCCCAGGTTAATATGTGATTTCTTCCGTTGCCCTGTCTTCAGGCAAGGCAGCTCTGGAAAGACATCACTGGAACACTTACTACCTTGCAAGCACTCAGATCTACCCAGCACTCACTTAAGCATGATGAGGGAATATGAAGAGCCATACGGCACAGTTTCTGCCCTAGAATCGCTTATAATATTGATTATAGAGAAAATAATTATGCTAAGATACAACTGGGGCAATCCAAGGCAGTCGAGTTAGATCCTTGGTGGTGCATGTTTTAACATTTTTAATTCAATTATTAAATATTTATTTACTGGTGCGGTGTTTAAGAGGCTGGTAATCAAAGGTTGGCAGTTCAAATCCACCATCCACTCCTTGGAAACCCTATGGGGCAGTTCTAGTCTTTCCTATAGGGTAGCTATGAGTGGGAATCGACTCAATGGCAATGGATTTTTTTTGTTTGCTTGTTTATGTACAGATACTATCCTAATAGTGAATGAAAGAGACAAAAGACCGTTCCCTTCTGGAGCTTCTATCCTAGTGAAGAAGAGAAACAATAAACAGTAGCATGTGAGTCCTGAGAGTTAATGAGAACAACTATAAAGCAGCAAAGAGGAGCAGAGAGTGTGTGTTTAAAGGGAGTTGTTGTTGTTAGCCACCTTAGAGTCAGCCCGCAACTCACAGCCATCCCAGATGCACAAAAGAACAAAACGCTGCCCAGTCCTGTGCCATCCCATAATTGCTTGTAAATCAAACCGTGATGATCCAAGGGATTTTCTTTGGCTGATTTTTCAGAAACAGATTGCCAGATCTTTCTTCCTAATCAGTCTTAGCCTGGAATCTCTACGGAAACCTGTTTAGCATCATAGCAACACACAAAGCCTCCAGTGACAGATAACATAAGGTGCATTGGTCGGGAAAGGAAACTAGGTCTCTTGCATGAAGGCGAGAACTCTGCCCCTGAACCACCGCTGCCCTTGTTTGGGAGGAGGGGCTGTGGTTAATCTGTTTTTAAGCTACCCAAAGACTCAGAATTCTTAATTTCATGATTGTTGAGGTCTCTTCTTGGATCCCAGCCTTTCAGGCCCCTGATCCTGCACCTCAAGGCAGTGGTGTTGTTCTGGAACCCTCGTCAAGTGGGCAGAAACTCCAGTGAAGTTATAAAATCTTTATTTCCTTACAAAACATAGTCTCAAAAGTAAAAGTGTAATTCAGCAACATGAAGAATTTTGGAAATTTATGAATGTCTCAGTTCTGGGGAAAGAGTCTGGGGCCTTTGTTTTTAACCAGACTTTCACCTGGTTTGCTCTTTACCATTCTCATCTCAGCTCCTAGGAGATGCCTCCCCTGACCACCCATCTGGCATATAAACAAAACCCATTGCCATAGAGTCGATTCGGACTCATAAGGACCACACAGGACAGAGTAGAATTGCCCCATAGGGTTTCCAAGGAGCAGCTGGTGGATTCGAACTGCCAACCTTTTGATTAGCAGACAAACTCTTAACCACTGCACCACCAGGGCTCTATCTGGCATGTAGTAAGTTCTTAATAAATATTTGTTGAATGAAAAAAGACTATCATGAGCTAGCTATATCAACCTTAGGCAAGGAAGAGAGAAAAGTTCTCCCAATCATTTGCCCTTAAATAATTGTTCATTCCAACTTACTTTAAGATTCTACTCCTTTTTTTCTTTTTTAATTTTTAAGAATAAACAACTTCTTATTTTAATTGCAATAATTCATTAATTTGAAATCATTGGAAGCTGGACAGTTCTTATTAGTGACAATTTTGAATTTCCAATTAATTTCTGGACTCAACAGCTGAGACAAATAAATGCACTTTTATTTTATGAGCCTGTTGTTGAAAAAGCTGCAAATAAAGCAAAATTCCTCATTTTCTTAAAAAGTAATGTGTTTACATATTTTTTCACTGAATAAAATGCACTCACTTTTCCTATGAATGTTTCCCTTCAAATAAGCTAATTTTATTTATATCACTTGAAGCAATTGTTTTTTATATCATCAACTAACTCAAGCAAAATAGAAAAGAATACAGAATAACTTAATAAATACCTACTTATTCACCACCAAGCTTTGTCAAACCTTAATGCTTTCTTCATATTTGTTTCATATATTTTATTTAAATAAAAGAAACACTTAAAATACAGTGAAGCCCCCTTATACTATTCCATTGTCCCCCTTCCAGGAGGTAAGAATTATCCTGATTTGATTTTTAACATTTCCATGACAGTTTTTATAATCTCATTCATTTATGCAAATCCATAAACAAGATAGAGTTGTGCATGTTATTATGTAAATGACGCTATGCTACAGGTATTATTCTGCAACTTGTGCTTTTTGCTCAGCAGGGCTATTTGATATTTATACATTTTGATACAGAGAGCTAAGGCTGGTCCATAGGATGTATACACACTTTCCCATCTATCACCTGAGGCCATACGAGGTCGGCCGGCTTCTTTATACTTCCACCTGCTGTACATGGAAGTTGTCATTAGTTCACATTCCCACTCACACTTGGTATTACACAATTCTATTTTCATATCTGTCCTTCTGTTAGGTGTAAGTGGTATTTCGTTACAGTTTTGCTATGTGTATTGCCAATTAATAGTACAACAGAATGTCATTTCTTAGGTGTATGAGATTTTAGATTTGTGCCTCTATCAATTGCCTGTTCATATCCTTTGCCCATTTTTCGTTAGGTGATTTATTTGAAGTCAAACACCTGTCCTTGAATCTTGTCTCTAACATATTCTAGTGTATGACCTTGAGCAGGTTATTTATTCTCTCTATGCCTCAGTTTCCGTGTAAAATGAAGTTAGTAATGCTAACTATCTAACGGTTGTTATGAGGATTAAATTAGCCAATGCTTATAAAATCCTTAGAATAGTATCTGGCACACAAAAGCACTTAACAAAATTATGTTATTATTATTACTACTACCACTACTTTAAAATAAGTCTTGATATTTTGATACTTGTTCTTTTTTCCTCAAAAAAAAAAAAATCTTAGCTAATATTGTCTTTTTGCTCTCACATATAAATTTTACAGTTAATTTTCCATGTTCCAAAAAATAACCTATTGGGATTTTAATTGGATTTGTATTGGCTTTTTTGGATTGAAATGTTACTGAATTTACCCATCCACGAATGTAGTGTATATTTTCATTAAATTACTTTTTTCTTTTGTTTTGTTTTGCAGTACAATTAAATAATATTCTTCATTAGGGTGCTGCATATGTTTTTTAAAAATTTATTTTATTGTATTTTTGGTGAAAATATACACAGCAAAACATTCTCCCATTCAACAGTTGCTATACTTAACGTTCATCAACATTGGTTACATTCCTCACATTGTGCCAACGTTCTTTTTCTTGTTCTAGATGTATCACTCCCATCAACTTAGCCTCATTGCTCCCCAAACTTCTGGTCTATACTTTTGAGTGAATTTTGTCCATTTAGTCCCATATAGATAATTTTTTGAAAGAGTGCAGTACCGTATTTTTACTCAAATAACACATTCTTTCTATTTGTTTGCCAACTGAACCCTCCCTCTAGGAGATATTATCATAAGTGCCGTTATGCCAATTTTTTTCACATTACTGTAAAAAAAAAAAAAAGCATAGTGCACTTATGCAAATACCTCGAAGGGAGTGGACACAGTTGGCAAACAAATGGAGAAGGTGCACATTATTTGTGAAAAAATATAGTACTCAAGGGTGACATTCATTACTTTTGAGCAAACTGGCTATTTAGTTGAAAGGTGACTTCAGGGGATAGTTTTGTCTCAGGCTTTAATGTGTATCTCAGCAAAGTAGTCTCTGGGATTCTTCCAACCTCAATGGGTCCAGTAAGTCTGAATTCTTTGAGAATTTGAACTTCCATTGCACATTTTTCTCCTTTTATATCAGGATCCGTCTATTGTGGCCCTGATCAGAACATTCAGTACCGCTAGCCAGCACCATCTAGTTCTTCTGATCTCAAGGTAAAGGACGCAATGGTTCATGGAGACAATTAGCACTGGAGTCTGGTTCCTTCTCAGATTCCTGGGTTTCCTTCTTTCTCTTTGCTCCAGAAGAATAGAGACCAATAGTTTATTTTAGATGGCCACTAGTAAGCTTTTAAGGCCCTAGGCACTACTCATCAAACTAGGAGGTAAGAAATAAACTTTTAGAACTATATTATGCCAATTGAGGGAATTGTCTCAGTAGACCATGGTCCTAAGTCTTCAAACCAAGAAAAATAATCCCATGAAGTGATTGGTTTTGTCTAAGAAGTATCAGCATCTGTAGCCCCTATTTGTTTTAATATATTATAATTTTGCAAAATTGTATATAATGTTGTTGTTGTTAGGTGCCATCGAGTCAGTTCCAACTCATAGCAACCCCATGTACAACAGAATGAAACACTGCACAGTCCTGCACCATCCTCACAATCGTTGTCATGCTTGAGCCCATTGTTGCAGCCATTGTGTCAATCCATCTCGTTGAGGGTCTTCCTCTTTTTCTCTGACCCTCTACTTTACCAAGCATGATGTCCTTCTCCAGGGGCTGATCCCTCCTGAGAACACGTCCAAGGTATGGGAGAGGAAGTCTCACCATCTTTATTCTAAGGAGCATTCTGGTTTACTTCTTCCAAGACAGATCTGTTCATTCTTTTGGCAGTCCATGATGTATTCAGTATTCTTTGCCAACATCACAATTTAAAGGCATCAACACTTCTTTGGTTTTCCTTATTCATTGGCCAGCTTTTGCATGCATATGAGGCGACTGAAAACATCATGGTTTGGGTCAGGCACACCTTACTTTTCAAGGTGATATCTTTGCTTTTTAACACTTTAAAGAGGTCTTTAGCAGCAGATTTGTCCAATGCAATGCGTCTTTTGATTTCTTAACTGCTGCTTCCATGGGTGTTGATTGTGGATCCAAGTAAGATGAAATCCTTGACAACTTCAATCTTTTCTCCATTTATCATGATGTTGCTTATTGGTCCAGTTGTGAGGATTTTTTCTTTATGATGAGGTGTAATCCATACTGAAGGCTGTCGTCTGTGATCTTCATCAGTAAGTGCTTCAAGTCCTCTTCACTTTCAGCAAGCAAGGTTGTGTCATCTGCATAAAGCAGGTTGCTAATGAGTCTTCCTCCAATCCTGATGGCCCGTTCTTCTTCATACAGTCCAGCTTCTTGGATTATTTGCTCAGCATACAGACTGAAAAAGTATGGTGAAAGGATGCAACCCTGACGCACACCTTTCCTGACTTTAAACCACACAGTATGCCCCTGTTCTGTCCGAACAACTGCGTCTTGATCTATGTACGAGTTCCGCATGAGCACAATTAAGTATTCTGGAATTCCCGTTCTTTGCGATGTTATCCATAATTGGTTATGATCCACACAGTTGAATGTCTTTGCATAGTTGATAAAACACAGGTCAACATCTTTCTGGTATTCTGTGCTGTCCTCCAGGTCCATCTGACATCAGCAACCATATCCCTGGTTCCACATCCTCTTCTGAATCCGGCTTGAATTTCTAGCAGTTCCCCGTCAATACACTGCTGCAGCTGCAGAATTTGCCCAGTCATCCTTTTTGTTGTGTACAACTTAGTGAAGTCAATTACATTACTGCCAACTTCACCCACATTCACTGCCCCTTTCCCATCACCATAAACAAAAAAAGTGACTGCTACCTAGACAACGTTCCCCCCTCTCATTCCCTCACCCCTGGTAACCACCAGTGAATATTTTGGTCTCTTTATATTTACCTACTGTTGTCATTTCAAAAAAAGGAGATCATATAATATCATATAATATCTGCCCTGTTTTGATTGACTTATTTCTCTCAGTATAGTGTCCTCTAGGTTCATCCACATTGCAAGATGATTTGGGAGCTCATTTTTTCTTTATGGCTGAGTAGTTTTCCGTTGTACGTATGTACCACATTTTATTTATCCATTCATCCATTGATGGGCATAGGGTCTTACACATCTTTTGCTGGATTTATTACTAAGGTACTTTATAGCGTTTGTTTCTATTATTAAGTATAATCTTTTTAAATTTATATTTTCCAATTATTTTAGTATATAAGAACTTAATGATCTTTGTGTATTAATCTTATACATAAGTATATTCTGAATTCTTTTAATTCTTCTAATTATTTGCTGTAGATAATCTTGGATTTTCTATGTAAACATTGATATTATCTATAAATATATGTGAGTTTTGTTTCTTCTTTTCCAAACCATATACTTCTTATTTATTATTCTTCTTTTATGTGTATCATCCAGGACTTTCTAAGGAATGCTGAGTGGAATGGGTATCTTTAATCTTGTTCTCGGCTTGGAGGCTCTGGCTCTATTATTTCACCATTAGGCATAATGTTTCCAGCAGGTTTTTATCAGATTAAGTAAATTTGATTTCATTTCTATTTAAGTGTTTTATTATGAAAATGATTGATCTTATCAAAGGTTTCTCTGCATTTGATGAGATCACATATTTTCCTCCTTCAATTTGCTAATATGATGAATTTAAGCAATAGATTTTCTTATGTTAACACATACTTTCTCTCCTAAGTTTCGATGTAATTTTTTCCACTTTGCTGCCTTCGGTTTTCTAATATTTTATATAGAATGTTTGTGTAAATTTATAGATTTTTCTGTAAATATTTGACATTATCTTGGGTTTTCTTTACTCAGATTACCCTTAGCTGTTTTGTTTTTGTTTTTGTTTTTGTTTTAATCATCAAAATCCAAACTCATTGTCATCAGGTTGAAAGAACAGCACTGTATCTTCATCTGCTTTCTGGGAGAACGTGCATACATTCAGGAGTGTCTGTTTTTCAAAGATTAGATAAATATAACAGGCCTGTAAAATACTTACGGTTACTTATTTATTTATTTATTTTTGGTGGGTAGATATTTTAAGTTACTGATTGATTTTTTTTTTTTTTTAAATGAGTCTATTCAGGTTTTATTTCTTGAGCTGGTTTTGGTTAGTTGCAGTTTTCTTAAAAAGCATGCATTCATCTAAATTTTCAAATTTATTGACACATGAAGTTGTTTAAATTATTCTCATAATACGTGTATGTCATATTGTAATTATGGTCACCTTTTAATTTCAGTTTGATTTTGTTGAGCTTCTCTATATTTTCTTACTCGGCATTACTTTCTGTTATTACTATTTAATTTCTTCGGAATGGCTCTGTTACTCTTTCTCTTTCTCAGTGCAAGGCTTGCTTTTCTCTTTTGTATTATAAGCCCATGTGGCTATAAACATTCCTGCAATGCAGTTTAATCAGCTTCTCACTACTTGTATTAGTAGAGTATTGCAGTTTTCACTCCGTTTTAAGTATATTTTAATTTCAAGCACAACTTCCTCTTTGAAAAATTAGTTATGTCAAAGGGCTTAAGTTATTAAATAGAGGTATGTTGTTTATCTTTTGATATTGATTTCCTGTTTATTGAATTATGACTATATAGCATTCTTCTGTAGTGATTAAATTCTTTAATATTTGTTGGAATTTGCTTTGTGCAAGCAGTCCTGGTGGCACAGTGGTTAAGTGCTCGGCTGCTAACTGGAGTATCTGTGGTTCAAACCCACCAGCTGCTGTATTGGAGACAGATGTGGCGGTCTGCTTCTGTAAAGATTACAGCCTTGGAAACCGTGTGGGGCAGTTCTACTCTGTTCTATAGGGTGGCTATGAGTTGGAATCAACTTGTTTGTTTTTATTTTATTTACTTTTTTTTTTTCTTTGTGCTTTTATACATGGTCAGTATTGGTTACAATAGGTATTGAACACCACCCCACCCACCCCCTGCTGTCAAGTCCATTCCCACTCATAACAACCCTGTAGGACAGAGTAGAACTGCCCCATAACATTTCTAAGGGTGTAAATCTTTACTGAACCAGACTGCCAGAGAAGTGGTTGGTGGGTTCCAACTGTCGACCTTTCAGTTAGCAGCCGAGCATTTTAACCACTGTATCACCAGTACTCCATACTGGACACAGTGTTCCATTAATGTTCATTAAATCAAATTTGCTCTTTATTAAAATCTTACGTACAATTACTTCACGTCCCAAAGATTCCCAGGCCCTGGTTTACAGTCCTTTCACTTGAATGTGGGAAGGACTTGAGACTTCCATGAGATCTTTCTCCTGTGATACAGTTAATAATGAATTAACTCAGTTTAATCAAAAAGGATGTGGCTGAGAGCTGAAAGTAACCTTTAGGAGCCAAGAGTAACTTCCTGCCCAGGGCCAGTAAGAAAAAAGTAACCTTAGTCGTATAGCCGCAGGAACTGAATTCAGCCAACAACCCTAACACACTTGACTGATGCCTCCGACCGGCAAACGAGAATGCAGGCCCGCCCACATGGTGATTTCCATCTTACAAGACTCCGGGCTAAGAATATAGACGTCTCACCTACAGAAACTGTTAGATGATAAAAGGGTGCTGCTCTAAGTGACTAAGTTTCTGGTCATTGGTCACACAGCAAGAAAACTATGATATATTTTTGGATTTGACTTATCAATGATTAAGGGATGTGTGTTAAGTTTTCTACTATGATTACCCTTGACAATTTCTACTAGAAATTCTGTCCATTTTTACTTTTTCTGCTTTGAGGTCGTGATAGTTGGACCGTATACATTTGAAATGGCTACTTCTTAATGCACTTACCTTTTATTATTATGTAGTGACCATTTTTATTACTAACTATATTTCTTGCCTAAAAATGTATTTTGTCAGCTAGTGAAATACGTACACCATATATATTTACCATATTATTTTCCCAGTATATGTATCTTTTTTATCCTTTTATTTTCAAGTTTTCTTTTTTTTTTGTTTATAGATATCTTTAGTAAACACCATATAGCTGGATTTTTTAAATTCAGTTTAAGCCTGTCTATATTTTAAATGAATTTTATCTGTTACATTCACCGATTATTGATTTATTTTGATGTTTTACCATGTTATTATTTATCATGCTTTTTTTTTTTTTTTTAAAGCTTTCCTGCCTTAAATTACATTGATCATGTTCCGTCCTCCATCCCTTCATATTAGCCCCTACTCTCTCTATTAGTTTAGAAATTATACATTAGATTTTATTATTTTGGTGACTACTTCTAAATTTTACCAGGGCTTTTCAACTTAATGAACTTTAAAATCTTTACAAGTAATCAATATTTTTTACCCTCTTTCTACAAAGATTTTTGCTTTTTAAAGACTTGATTGTGCTCTTTTCTTGAACACTATGTGCTGTACTTTAGTTCCACCTTGTTTTTATAGAATTCCCCACTAACCA
Source organism: Dugong dugon (assembly GCA_030035585.1). Lineage (NCBI taxonomy): Eukaryota > Metazoa > Chordata > Mammalia > Sirenia > Dugongidae > Dugong > Dugong dugon. The sequence continues at coordinate 73,595,395 of CM057480.1, read as the reverse complement.
CTTTTATTATTACTGATTTATATGGTTACTGCTTAATTATTTACTCATATTTTCTTTATCATAATTTGTACACCTTATACCTTCAATTTTCTTTTTTTCAAATGAATATTCTTTAGGAGTTCTATTTGTTTGCTCTCGGTATTTGCCTGAAACTGTTTTATGGTGGCCTTACTCTAGAATGATAGTTTAACTGGGTATAGAATTACAAGTTGACAACTTTTTTTCTCTCAGTGCTTTGCAATCTTTTTGCATTACTTACTGTGGGTCAGAATCAACTTGAAGGCACACAACAGACAACACGGTATTTTGGTTTGGACCAGTCTTTGACACTCCTCCCTAGTGAGGGGTGGGGAACTATGTCCCTCCCCTTGAATCTTGGTGGGCACTGTGACTGACCAGTAGAATGTGGCAGAAGTGACAACATGCCAATGTCTGGGCCCAGACCTTGAGAGACTGACAGTTTCTATGTTTTCCTTCCTGGAGTTTTCACTCTTAGGGGAATCAGCAGCCATTTAAAAAGTGTGATTACCTGATATTGCCAGGCTGTGAGGGAACTTACATGAGGCACATGGAAAGCCTACATAAAACTGACCATCTCAGGCCAAGTGACAGGCATGGGAATGAACACGCCATCTTGGGCATTTCATCCCCTGTGGATATGGGATAGAGAAGAACAAAAGCCACAGACATATGGCCCCATTCTCATTGTCTTCTCCTACCTTTCAAGTCACTCAGCTGAGGCAGGCATCATCATGGAGCTCTGTGCTCTGCTCAAACTCCTGACTCACAAAATCATAGCATAACAGAATGGTTGTTGTCTCAAATGAATAAATGTTGGAGTGGTTTCTTACATAGACATAGACATCTGGAACAACAGCATTTTACAATACTTTGATCATATTGTGAAGTTATATATTTACTAGTATAAATATTTGTTTAAAGTTTGTCTTCTCTACAAGAATCCGATCTATGAAAGCAGAAAACAAAACAGTTTGCTTTATACTTTAATCCTGGGGCGTAGCACATGTAGATAGATGCTCAATAAATATTCAATGACTGGATATTTTGGAAAAGTTTACAATGCTCAGTTTTTAGTAATAATTGTTACTTTCTTGTGAACCTTATTTTTAATTTTTTTTTTTTTACAATTTTTTTTCTGGGTTTCTGTAATCTGCTAAGAAAATCAATTGAAATAATAGATGAAAAAAAAACTTAAAAAATTCAGTTTAATCTGTGGATGCAAGATGGGATTCTTTTTAGGTTTTGAAGGCTTAGTTGTGCCTTCTGTGCTAATAATTTTCCTGTCCATAAAGGGGCTGGAAAAAGTCCATAAACAAAAATATCTTGATTGAGTAGAGATTGAGAAGTTAGGGCTTATATGTAAAGACTGCTTAATCACTGTTACTTTAAAATCTGGAAAACATCAAAATGCCTCCCCCAAATAGACGTTGACTCTACTGTGCATGATAAGACAATGTGGCTACTTCTTAGTTTCCCGACATCTGTTGCTCCGTGTCTTCACGGACAGCTGCTGAGAGTCTGATCTGCTTTTTCTCCTTGTCACTTGGTTATTTCTGCTTCCATACTCCGAAGATAAATAATTCCTTCCAATGAAAACCTCTTTCAAATGAGTTTTTTTGTTTATTTATTTAGACCTCCTTATGCCCTATAAAAATTTTAAAAGCAGCTTATATGGACACATAAAATACAATAACAAATATGCATTTTAAAAGGTAGAGAAAGAAGGAAATAGAAGGAATAAAGACAACAAATGGGAATAAAATCGTGCCTGGCATAAGCTTCAGTAAAGCTCAAACCATAACAACCTTTTCTCTGGCTCTGGTGGACCCACATTTGTCTCTTAACAGTCACAAGAAAGGGGAAACTGGTCAGTTACATGGTTCAAAGTGTCTATAATATTAATGAAAGACAATTGTTCAGAAGTACATTTGTTCTTCGTTTCCATACCAGACAGGAATTTCTCCCAGATTCCTCCCATAAAGGGAACCCAGGAGGAATAAAATAGTCTCAGCTGAACCATACTTCAGAATAAGACAACATTTAGGAGAAACTATAAGCAATTGGATCCCCTGTGGTGCAGCGCTTAAGAGCTCAGCAGCTAACCAAAAGGTCGGCAGTTCAAATCCACCAGCTGCTCCTTGGAAACCCTATGGGGCAGTTCTAGTCTGTCCTGTAGGGTCATATGAGTCGGAATCGACTCGACAGCAACTTATTTGTTTTGTTTTTGGTATGAGCAGTTGAAGAGTTCAGAAGAGAATAGATTGCATTCACCTTTATTTTCCTAGTTACCAACAGTACTAGCACATAGACACTTCTTAAATCTTCCTTAAGCATATTAGAAAAAAAAAAAAAAGCACCCTGTGATTTCTTAATAATCTCTAACAGAAAGTTTTCTGGAAGAGGAACTTTCTTCATAGGATTGGAAGCAGTATCTGGCACAACTTCCATTCCCTCCCCATCAGGGTGGCTATGGAAAGGCCGTCTTGTCCTGAGGAGAGTGGTGGGCACCATTCAGAGCTGAGCAAATACTAATGGCCTAGAACTGAGAAGGCTGCTGTGAGTTTAGATGCCTTGGAAGAAATGTTTATTCATGCAGCCCTCCCTCCTGAGAACCTAGGATGCAAACAGTAATAGCCAGTGCTGTGAACATACATCCGCTCCCTAAGACACAGGACAACTGGTCATTCGATTTAGTGTATGCCCTGTGGGTCCTCCAAATCCCTCACCCTGAGTTGTGTTTAATAAATTCCAAGGACTGACCTATCCTCCCCGCCACCATTTTTTTGTTTTCTGGAATGAATCTTAAAAACACCTGTCTGTGCTCAGTCCGTAGTAAAGCTAACTCCTCCGAGTCATAGTTTTCCTTTTACTGTGGCCTGAAAGACACAGTGGCATTGTGCTGATAAAAGTCAGAGGATAAGGGGGTGGGAGGAACATAACAACTAGGCTATAGTATTCACCGCTGTGTTGCAACTGTCCACTAGGATATGTGAGAAGGCCCAAGGGTGAAGCCAAGTCACCAGAACAGGTTGCTTTATGACCACACTGCTCCTCCCTTGGATGCATATTGCTTCCGTTAAAACAATGCTACACATTTTGTGATTCTTGTGTTGGTAAAGAATGAAGCTGACTTCCTTTTTATTTTCTTTGGAAAAGCACTCTCTGTGTGAAAAAGCGGGAAACAAAGCCTTATCATTTGGACTTTACTTTTTATCCCCTCCAGTGAAAGTATTGCAGTGGGCAAGACTCCATGATGCCGCTTTTCATCTTCTCCAATCCAGTGACTGGCCATTTAATTAAGGACCTTGTTGATTTTCTTTTTACCTCAGAACTTGTTTTTGTTAGGGGCTGCTTAGAATTTCTGTGCCAAAATAGAACACCTGTACAATAAAGGAGAGAGAAAGAGAGCTAGGGAATGCAGACATTTGTTGCTTTTCCACTGACTGGGCAGTGTAGCATACGCTGAGAAAGTCCAACAAGTCTACCTGGGATTGACAGGAGAGAAGCTTTGCTTTGTAATCCTCCAATGAGCAGACTGTTAAGGGAATAGTGTATCAGCCTGTGTTTTTTTTGTGGAACTCACAATCTCCAAGGCATCAAGGTGACGACCCACAGAATACATACAACCCTTTCCTAGAAGATTCTGCTGACATTCTAAACATTTAAGTCTGGTAAGCTCTGAAAGCCAGCTTTGATGCCCTTTCACCCATAGATGGGCAGCAGGCTGCAGGGCAAGGAGCGACTTGCAGAGGTAGGCTCTTTTATGAGCAAGTTGCCTCCACCTTGGCTGTCTTCAAGCATGCTGAGGTGAGGTCAGCGGGCTAGGGAAGTGAACCTTCTGTAGACCAGCCATGCTCAGCCCTGGCCAGGGGGCCCCACCACACCCTCTGCTCTGAGTCTGAGCTCAGTGAACTACACTGGCTTGTGTCAGAATCTGAGAAGAACGAAAAGAGCAAGAGCAAGAGGCAATCGCGGCGCTCCTAGTCTCACCTGGCCTGTGTTTGGTGGGGAGATGGACCTATAGGAGGAATGGCTCGGCAAAGGCGAGCTTCAGAGGATCAGAGCTGCATGGTTTCGCCACATGGTAGTCCAGTGTGAAAGAGATTGGGCTGATTTGATGTCAGACCAAAACAGGAGTTTAGACCAATGGCTCTGCCACTTTCTACCTGTAGCAACTTGGACAGGATGCTAAAACTCTCTGAACCTCTGTGCCTTCCTCTGTAAGATGCCGATGCTCCTGAGTGCTGTAGTTAGAACTAAATAAGATAATGCGGATCAAGTATTTAACTTACCCCTTGACAGTATTACCATCCTCAATACTAACATTTCTGTCATCGTTATAGCTACTCATTTGTTCTCTAGGTACATGCTCTTTAACATTATTATTATAATAAAGTATCGTTGAGAACAGTCTATTTGTCATAAATTAGCATAGTTGCTGCTATGAGTCAGAATTGACTTGAAAATAATGAGTTTTTTTTTTTTTTTTTTTTTTTTTTGGTTTTTGGCATAGCTGCGAAGCAAGACTAATGAAACACTTCCTACTCAGAATAAAACTCTTTTTTTTTTCCAAAAAGGTAAGAGAAGGGATGTTTTGGTTTGTTCAATACTTAATTTAGTTAAGGGTTACTTGAGGTAGTAACAACTGGTAGAGCTTTTCACAGTTTAGGAAGTGTTTTTACATATTCAATCTCTCAAAAGCTAGCAGCGTGTCCTTGAATAAGTTGCATCGTCTTTTTCGGAGAGTATTTTCTTCATTTATAAAATGACATATGAGAGCTTCCCAGCTCTCACCCACTCTGCACAACTCATCTGAACATCAAGAGGTCCCAGTGAGCTTCCTGAGACAGGAGCTGCTTTCGCTATTTTACAGATTAGCTACAACATTCAAAGAAGTTACAGGATTTGTCCAAGGTCCCTACTTGTAAGTAGAAAGGCTAGAACTTGAACCAAGAACTTCTGATCCTAAGAAGCGTGTTCTCTTCACAGTGTCTTCAATCGCATGAAAATGATGACAATTTCTCAAATAATTAGAACACGTAAAAGCCCATTAACTGTATCATTATACTGGTGTCATACAGGTCCTTCAGAATGTATAGTTCATCATGATTATCATTATAACTACACTTGTTAGTGTTAAAAATCAGTGATCATCATCATCATTTAGTCACGCAGAGATTGCTTTCAACAGTTTAAAGAGTTTGGGCAGCATCTGTACTGACCTTAATATTCTCAGGATGTTGCCACTTGTCTCTCAGTAAATAATTATTTATCATGCCAGGTGAAATGTATTCCCTAGGTACTGTTGTTATCTCTTTATCATAAGTATGTTTTAAATGTCTGCTAGTTTGACCTTTCTGGTCAGTTTTATTCAAAGATGATGATGGTCATGATAATAACGTTAACAGGTAACATTGGTAGAACTCTTCCTTAGTGTCAGACACTTTGCCCAGGGCTTGATATAGATGATCACATTTAGTCCTTCAATTATCCTATGAAATTCTTACTCTCATTACACCCATTTTACAGTAAAAAAAAAAAAAACAACTGAGACCTAGGGAGGTTAAATCACTTTTCCAAGGCCATATAGCGCTAACAAGCAGTAGCTCCAGGAACTGAACCCAGACAATGTATACATTTTCAGAGGTGGGGCAGTGGCTGGGGGTTGGTTTGTGTCTTTAAAATACAGTTGAGCACAATGCTTATAATCCATCCATGCAATCAATATGTGTCTAGCACCTATGTGCTAAGAACAACATTGGTGTTGGGCATACAATGGTAGACAAGACAGATGGCCCTGTATGTATGTGGAGAAAGAAATATTCTCAAATGATGAGGACGGTAGGTAGAATTATTCAGCTGCTTCCATAGCCAGTGCTATGTGTCTTGCTCAAGAAAACTCAAGCTCTCCTTACTGTACAAATTTGTCTTTCTCCTGGAGCCATATCTTTTTCCCTGTTAGATCATTTAGGTCTCCTTAGGATCTCAGGATTAAAAATCTTACTTCTGTATAATAAACTGGTCATCTCCCCTATAGGTCGATTATTGGAATTGATAGAGGGCATTTGACATCATGATGCTGACTCGACCACTTTGGTCTTAAAGACGTTGAGACACCTCCATTTTGAGTAAGAACATTTAAATTAGAATTTTGTTAATATTGATTAAATTTTGTTGAGAAAGACTTTGGGGGAGCATATTCCATTCAGCCAATTTAATCCATTGATTGACTATCTATAAGATCCAGTTAAACCATTTTTGATTCTTCCATTTTTATGTTCATATTATTGAAATCATTCTCTTTAAAATCAATTATTTTTCCATTTAAATTTTACAATGAAGCTTTGATTTATTGATCAGTTTTGTGCCATAACAATTGTTACAGATTTTAGTGGAAAAGAGTGTGGATCTTCTTTTATGAACATAATTTCTCCTAAATTCATTTTTCTGAACTTTGGCATTTCATATTTTTATGAAGTACTGAGGTTTCCACTTTATTTATTTATTTATTTATTTTTAATGATTTAGAAGTGTATTTCTGGCTGTTACCAGTTATAGTTCATGCTGATTATTTTTTCTAATAATATGAATCATAAATAATTACATCTTGTATTTATTTGCTAGCTAATCCAATAAAAATGATAAAAGCATATTTTTTGAAACAGTGAGCTTGAAAGGGACTGAGAATGATAGGACACGAGGAGGCTGAGAAATGGCAAGAAAAGACAGAGAGCCGAAGATACAGGTAGTAGCTAGCAGAGGAATAAATGGAAGAGAGATTGAAAGAGGAGAAAAATGAAGGCGAAAATAGACAGGAGGTGTTGAAGAGGAGCCCAAACAACTTCAGGTTCAAAAGGAAGGAGTCAAAACAATCAGCTCTAAGCAGTGAGATCTAAATAACCTATACCACTTGGTACTAATCAAACATCCTCCTTTCACCTCTTAAAATATGTTGGGTGGGGTTCTGTGATTTCAAACCAGGGCTTCAAACTGGTTCAAACAAGTTCAGTCATGGCTGATGAAGCAAACAGGAATAGACCCAAAGTTTTACAATTTGAGTAGCCCGGAAAGGTAACCAGAATGAGGAAATATAACGGTTGAAGCCCTGCAATAGGATACTGAGAAAAGGCATAGTGAGCCCCTTCAGGAGCCTGATGTGTGAGATTGGATTATTGGCAGGATTGTGGAGAGCAACACACATTCAAAGCAGCATGATCAGCCACCATCTTTGAGCTGGACACAACTGTTTCCGATTCTGCTCAAAATCTAATGGGCAAGAGATTTGTTTGCTATGCAATGCGTACGCTGCCCTTGTTTTCTAAGAAGGAGATCAAGTTTCTAGCAGAGCTTTCATCTGCAATTTTTCCTGTTCTAGTTCACCCAAATTTAAAAAATTCAGGTCCATTCTGGTGTCACTTCCTCAGCCATGAGTGAACCAGGAAGAATGGGTTTGAAGCCCTGTTTCAAACCAATAGTGACCCTTTAAAGATTTTCCCTTTGCACGTCTGCAAACCTTTATATACCTTGACAGAATCACCTATTTTCTCACTTATTCTTGCCCTAGTAACCAGAGACTTGTCTAATTGTCTAGTTCATATCATACCTCTGTTGCTAAAATTTCCTACAGGCCTGTGGATGGAAATTTGGATGAACCTAGTCAATCACTTGGAAAGAATTCAATGTTGTCTGGAATAGATATGTTCCTCCACAGAGAATGCCTTCTGATGAAGCAGGAGAGTTGCTCTCTCCATAAAACTCCACCTGAGTCCTCATTAAAACCCCAAGGGGAATAGAAGGATTTTCAGAATAGTATCAATAAAACCATTACAAGACTACAAAATTAGGAGGCAGAGCCAACATGACACCCTAGACAGAAGCATCATGCCATCTCCTTGCAGCAAAAACCCAAAAACCTAAGCAAAACAGATACAACTACCTGAAGTACAATAAAATATATATATATAAAAAAAAAAAACAGATACAACTGTCGATCCTGGAAACTTGAGCATCAAATGAAGAGATAAAGAACTGGATCAAACACCAAATGGAAGAAGAAGCTGACAGAAGACAGAAAATGAGGAGAGAACTCACAGAGTGGAGATCCCCTGCCAACTAACACAGCACAGCATCGCTATCTTGAAACACAGCCAGCAACAACCCCGGATGGGGAATATAGGCAGGGAACTTCATGGAACCCTAAACAGGAGACAAAGCACGAGGTAACCAGAAAAACATGCTTTTTCACCCCTCACCCTTTTGGTGAGTAGAAGCAAGAACCCCCCAATTTAACAGCCCCCACTGTTGGGGTCCACAATACAGACCCCTAAACCCTCTGGCCTGCCTTGCCCCCTGCAGCCACATGGCTTTTTTTTTCTTTTTCTGTCTTTCCTTCTTTTTCTTCTCCCTCCCAACTAGCCCTGTATGCCACCCCTCCTTTTCTTCCAGCTTCCACAACACTGCCATTTTCACTTTCTTTTCTTTCTTCCTCCCACCTAGCCCCATATATCATCTCCCCTTGTCATTGGCCCCGAGTCCACCCCTCCCCCACTCACCAACCCCCACTTCTCTGCCATTTTTTCTCTTTCTTCCTTTTCTTTCTTCTTCCCACCCAGCCCTCTATGCCACCTCCCCTCTATTCCTGCTGGTCCCTGCAGGCTGCTGTGACTAGACAGTCATTGGCCCAGGACCACTTCAGGTCCACCCTGCCCCCACCAACTGGCTCCCACTGAGCCATCATCCAAGAATGAACCCCGTATAAGATAGCTCCCAAAATAAAGTCACCAATACATATAACTACACTTGCCAAAACTAAAGACAAAGAAAGAATCCTGAGAGCAGTATGAGAAAAAGGAATAGGCATTTACAGAGGAGAAACAATAAGACTAAACTTTGATTACTTGTCAGAAACTATGCAGGCAAGAAGGCAAGGGGATGACATACATAAAACCTTAAAAGGAAAAAACTGCCAACCAAGAATAATATATCTTTCAAAACTTTCTCTCAAATATGATGGCAAAATTAGTACATTCCCTGATAAATAGAAATTAAGGGAATTCATAAAAACCAAACTAAGCTTACAAGAAATATTAAAGGGAGTCCAACAGTTAGAGAACTAACATTAGACAACAACCTGAGTCTAAGACACAGGATAGCATCAGCAGATACCAGCCTAGGTAAAGAACTTTTAATTAAAAAAAAAAAAAAAAAAACTAAAAGATTTAAAATAGGGAAACAGAAATGTCAATCTGTAAATGATGACAACATCAAAACAATAAAAGGGGGAATAAATGTTGTAGGTATAGAACTTTCAAATGGAGAGGAAGTCAAGGCGATATCAAGTAATAGAAGACTTGTTAAAACTTTGGCAGATAAGGCCAAATATCAAGGTAACCACAAAGAAAGTTAACTAACCTACTCTTCAAAATAAAAAAGAAGAAAAACATAAAGACCCAGTAAACACAAAACATAAAATAACAGGAAAAAAATGAAAATAAATCAACAAACAAAAGAAATTCAGCACAGGAGAGTAAGAGGAACAAAGAAAAGGTCAGCACCACACAAAAAAGCACATCATGACAACAATAAACTCATAACTATTGATAATCACAATGAATGTAAATAGCTTAAATACACACATAAAGACAGTGGCAGAATGGATGAAAAAATAATATCCATCAATTTGCTGTCTACAAGAGACACACCTTAGACACAAAGATATAAATGTATTAAAAATCAAAGAATAGAAAAAATATTTCAAGCTAACAGTAGTCAGAAAAGAGCAGGAGTGGCAATACTAATCTCAGATAAAATAGAATTTAAGGCAAAATCCACCATAAAAGACAAGAAATGACATTATATAATGATTAAAGAGACAAGCCACCAAGAAGACATAACCTTAATAAATATCTATGCACCCAGTGACAGGGCTCCAAAATACATAAAACAAACTCTAACATCACTGAAAAGAAAAATAGACAGTTCCACAATAATAGTAGACTTCAACACACCACTCTTGGTAAAGGACAGAACATCTAGAAAGAAACTCAACAAAGACACAGATCTAAAGGCCACAATCAACCAATCTGACCTCATAGACATATATAGAACAGTCCACCCAACAGCAGCAAAGTGTACATTCTTTTCCAACACACCTGGAACATTCCCAGAATATACAATATTTTGGCCACAAAGCAACCCTCAATAAAATCCAAAACATCTAAATTATACAAAGCATTTTCTCTGATCACAATGCCATAAAAGTAGAAATCAATAACAGGAAGAGCAAGGGAAAAAAAAATAAAATTCATGGAAACAGAATAAAACTTTGCTTAAAAACAACTGGGAAATAGAAGAAATCCAAAAGGGAATAAAAAAATTTCTAGAATCAAAAGAGAATGAAAACACATCATACCAAAACCTTTGGGACACAGCAAAGGCAGTGCTCAGAGGTCAATGTACAGCAATAAATGCACACATCAAAAAAGAAGAATAGGACAAAATCAAGATGTTAACCCTCCAACCTGAACAAATAGAAAGAGAACAATATAGAGAACCTCAAAGATTCCACAAGAAAACTATTGGAACTCATAGAAAGAATCAGCAGAGTAGCAGGATACAAGATCAACAACAACAACAAAAAAAAAATCAGTTGAATTCCTATACACCAACAAAGACAATTTCAAAAAGGAAATCAGGGAAACTATACCATTTATAATAGCCCCTAAAAAAATAAATATTTAGGAATAAATCTAACCAGGGACATAAAGTACCTATACAAAGAAAACTACAAAACACTATTGCAAGAAACCAAAAGAGAAATACATAAATAGAAAAACATACCATGTCTATGGATAGGAAGACTCAACATTGTGAAAATGCCAATTCTAATCCACAGATAAAATGCAATCCTGATCCCAATACCAACAGCATCTTTTAATGAGATGGAAAAACTAATCACCAAATTTATATGGAAAGGAAAAAGGCCCCAGATAAGCAAAGAATTATTGAAGAAAAAGAACAAGGTAGGAGGCCTCACACTACATGATCTTAGAACCTACTATACAGCTATGGTAGTCAAAATAGCCTAGAACTGGTTCAACGACAGACACATAGACCAATGTAACAGAATTGAGAACCCAGATGTAAACCATCTACCTATGGTCAGCTAATCTCTGACAAAGGACTAAAGTCCATTAAATGGGGAAAAAAGCAGTCCTTTTAACAAATGATGCTGGCAAAACTGGATGTCCATCTGTAAAAAAATGAAACAGGATCCATACCTCACACCATACACAAAAACTAACTCAAAAAGGATCAAAGACCTAAATAAAAACCCAAAACCAAACCTGTTGCCCTCGAGTCAATTCCAACTCATATCGGACAGAGTAGAACTGCCCCATAGGGTTTCCAAGGAGCAGCTGGTGGATTCAAACCACCGACCTTTTGGTTAGCGGCTGAGCTCTTAAGCCACTGTACCACCAGAGATCCATAAAACCTGAAACAGTAAAGATTATGGAAGAAAAAATAGGAACAATGCTAGGGGCCCTGTTGTTGTTATTAGGTACTGTTGAGTCCATTCTGACTCATAGCAACCCTATGTACAACAGAAGAAAACATTGCCCGGTCCTGCACCATCCTCACAATCATTGCCATGTTTGAGTCCATTGTTGCAGCCACTGTGTCAATCCATCTCATTGAGGGTCTTCCTCTTTTTCACTGACCCTCTGCCTTACCAAGTATGATGTCTTTCTCCAGGGACTGGTCCCTCCTGATAACATGTCCAAAATACATGACATGAAGTCTTGACATCCTTGCTTCCAAGGAGCACTCAGGCTGTACCTCTTCTAATACGGATGTGTTCATTCTTCTGGCAGTCCATGGTATATTCACTATTCTTCACCAACACCATAATTCAAATGCATCAATTCTTCTTTGATTTTCCTTATTCATTGTCCAGATTTCACATGCATATGAGGCCATTGAAAATATCATGGCTTGGGTCAAGCATACCTTTGTCCTCAAAGTGACATCTTTACTTTTCAACAACTTACAGAGTTCTTTTGCAGTAGATTTGCCCAATGCAATATGTCATTTGATTTCTTGACTGCTACTTTCATGGGTGTTGGTTGTGGATCCAAGTAAAATGAAATCTTTGACAAATTCAATATTTTCTCCATTTATCATGATGTTGCTTACTGGTCTAGTTGTGAGGATTTTTGTTTTATGTTGAGGTGTAATCCATACTGAATTCTGTAGTCTTTGATCTTCCTCAGTAAGTGGGTCAAGTCGTCTTCACTTTCAGCAACAAAGGTTGCGTCATCTGCATATCGCAGGTTGTTAATGGGTCTTCCTCCAATCCTGATGCCCTACTACATGACATAAATACAATAAAAAACATAACTTACATTGCACAAACATGAGAAGATAAACTAGATAACTGGAAGTTCCTAAAAATTAAACAATTACAATCATCAAAGATTTCTCCAAAAGATTAAAAAGAGACTATACAGACTGGGAAAAAACTTTTGGCTATGACATATCCAACAAAGGTATAATCTCTAAAATTTATAAAATACTTCAACATCTCAGCAATAAAAAGAAAGATAATCCAATTAAAAATAGGCAAAATATATGAACAAGCACTTCCCCAATGAAAAAATCTAGGCAGCTAACAGAGAAGTGAAGAAATGGTTGAGATCACTAGCCATTAGATAAATACAAATCAAAACTACAATGATATACCATCTCACCCAGACATAACTGGCACAGATAAAACAATTTTTAAAAAAGAAAAGAAAACAATAAATGTTGGAGAGTTTGTCAGGAGATTGGAACTCTTATGTTATGCACTGCTGGTGAAAATGTAAACTGGTACAACCACTATGGAAGATGATATGGCACCTCCTTAAAAAGCTAGAAATAAAAATACCGTACTGTCTAGCAATTCCTCCTAGGAATATATCCTAGAAGAATAAGAGCTGTCACACGAACAGGCATATGCACACTCATGTTTATTGCAGTATTAGTTACAGTAGCATAAAGATGAAAACAACCTAAGTACCCATCAACAGATGAATGGCTAAACACGTTATGGTACAGACACACAATGGAATACTACACAACAATAAAGAACAATAATAAATCCAAGAAACATGTCACAACATGTATGAATCTGGAGGACATTACGCTGAGTGAAATAAGTCACTCATAAAAGGACAAATATTGTATGAGACCACTATTATAAAAACTCAAGAAAAAGTTTACATGCAGAAAAGAAAAGTTTAATGGTTACTTGGGAGGAGAAAGGTGGGGAGGGGAATCACTAACTAGATAGTAGACAAGTGTTAAATTTGGAGAAGGGAAAGACAACACACAATATCAGAAAAGTCAGCACAACTTGACCAAGGCAAAGTCATAGAAGTTTCCTAGACACATCCAAACACCTTGAGGACCAAGTTACTTGGGCTGAGGGCTGGGACCATAGTCTCGGGGGACATCTAGGTCAATTGGAATAACATAGTTCATAAAGAAAATGTTCTGCAGCCTACTTTGTTGAGTAGCCTCCAATGCCTTAACAGCTTTCAAGCAGCCATCTAAGATACATCTATTCTTCCCATCACTTCTGGTGCAAGAATGAGAAAACCCAAAGACCCAAGGAAAATATTATCCAAAGAACTAATGGAGCACATGAACCACAGCCTCCACTAGCCTGAGCCCAGAAGAACTAGATGGTGCCTGGCTACTACCACCAACCGCTCTGACGGGATCATACATAATAGATGGTCCCGGACAGAGTGGAAGAAAAATGTAGAACAAAATACAAATTCACAAAAAAAGGGTAGACTTACGGGTCTGACAGAGACTGGAGCAATCCCTGAGGCTATGGCCCCTGGACACCCTTCTAACTCAGAACTGAAGCCACTCCCAAAGTCCACCTTTCAGCCAAAGATTAGACAGGCCTATAAAACACACAATAACACAAGTGAGGAACGTGCTTTTTAGTTCAATCAGGTATACGAGACCAAACAGGCAACAGCTGCCCAGAAGTAAATGCAAGAAAGCAGGAAGGGACCAGAAAATTGGATAAATGGACACGGGGAACTTGGGGTAGAGAGGGAGAGAGTGCTGCCACATTGTGGGGATTGCAACCAATGTCACAAAATAATTTGCGTAAACATTTTTCAACGAGAAACTAATTTGTGCTGTAAACTTTCACCTAAAGCACAATAATATTTAAAAAAAAAAAGGGGAGGGGGAACGAAGGGGAAAATAAGACTCCAGAATTAACTGGGGATGTCAAGGTCAGGTAGTCAGAGCCAGTAATCAGAAACTGAAGCCCGGTCTTGCTTAGGGAGGCTGAGTAAAGACCTGTATCTCTACAACAGCTGCCACCGACATATATGCTCCAGATAAGTCCTTGTTCTTTTTCTTCATAACCTTATCCAACTTTGTTACTGAAGATTTATTCTTGGGTTTTCTGGCTTAATCCTTTCCATTAACTACAGACTATAAGCTCCATGAAGAAAGGAACCAAACTGGTTTTGTTCTCCTCGATAGCAGATGCTCAATTCACATGTCCTAAAAAAAAGGGGGGGGGGGCTACAAAATCTAAAACCAAGGAAAAAAAGAATAAAGTTTTTGAACTTTCTATGAACTGTAGTTACCCTTGGGGATTTTTCTCCCTTGATTCCTTTACATGGATACGAGAGGGAAGAGGAAGAATGGTGGGGATAATGGGTATGTTAGCTCATTCTTCCACTCCTGATAAAATGTCTATGAAAGTAATAGGACACCAATAATTATCTAATTAGTGATCTAATATCGCCTAAGAAAATAAGTACCAGAATCAGGGTGTATTTCATTTTCCTTCATTACTGTCTGGTTTTGATCATTCTGCCTGTGGATGATAACTACGTTTTAACTAGGTGGGGTGTCTAAACAAAGCAGGTTAGCAATATATTAACTTTTTTTTTTTTTGGCCATATTTCTTTCCTATTTGCTAAAATTACACCAGGTGTCTGGGTCAATTTACAAGGTGGTCTGCTTCAGTTGGCTTTTACCTGCTTAAGAAGCCAAGAGCCTGGCCTCCACAAACTAAAGTCTGATGTGAATGTTGCAAATCGAGCCACCAGGAAATGCTT
The DNA here is from genome assembly GCA_030035585.1 of Dugong dugon. Taxonomy (NCBI): domain Eukaryota; kingdom Metazoa; phylum Chordata; class Mammalia; order Sirenia; family Dugongidae; genus Dugong; species Dugong dugon. The sequence goes on along the minus strand of CM057480.1, from coordinate 73,580,234 downwards.
CATAAAAGGAATTTCCTGATGACGATAAAATAAGTATTACCAACTCTTTTATTACTGATCTGAAGATACATATATATAACCTGATCCAGTCACCGCTGAGGGGAATATAGAATCTTTGAGATGGTTTGAAAGGTTGAAAACCCTCAGTAAGGAAGAGGAATTGTTTTAGAGATCCAGTTATGAACAACAGAGTGAAACTGAGTGAGAGAAAAATTGGAGCTGAACATCAAAGAGTGTTTCCTTCAATAAGGGTCACCTCTGTGGTAAAAGAACAAATCTTGGAGTCACTCCAAACAGTCTTAGTCATCACACTCACTCTGCAAGACAACCCATTCCTGGCTTGCCTGGTCCCTGGCCCCACAAGGTAAGAGGACCTTCCCCTCCTAGACTATCTTTCTTCAGAAGTGGTGATTAGATGAGGAATAGCTTTCAGGAGAGACTTAGAGGATTTTCACGGAGCACCCAAAAATGTCAAGGGCCTACTTGCACCTCCATTGCTGTTTGACAGCAGAGGTGAAACACATTGTGGCTGATGGTCACCCTCAGGAAACAAGTCCTTTATCTTGACAAGAACCTATTTTGAAGGAAATTATTGCCTTTATAGTCATAATTTATTGATATGAGAGGTAACCACTTTATTCTAAACAGTGGCTGGCTGGCTGGTAGAATGTCTTCATTAACCATGAAATGGGCATCCCCTATGGTATACTAGGAAGCACATTGAGTGAGGTTCATAATTTACCATCCAAAAAAACATAATTTACCACTTTATGAAGAGGGGACTACATTTTAAACAGAATGTTTCTATTTCATGCCTTGACGTTTTATATCTAATGCTGGAAAGTTTATAGTTCTTGTGTGTTTTGGGTATTGTGGTTATAGATTCAAAGGGAAAATGAAAACTAAGACTTTCCGAGAAAGTTTATGTGCCTGGATCCCTTTTCTTTCTTCCATTTCTTCCCCACCCCCCAAAAAAAGAGGGAGATGCATGTAGGAGTGAAGGTAGGGAAAATATGCCACTGGTTTTCATGGAAATCCAAAAGACCAGAAAACATAGGGGCATATACGTAAGTGATCACAGTTGTCTATATGCTGAAAACTACATGACATTGCTGAGAGAAGGAATGGAAGATCTAGTAAAGGGGAGATACACTGTGTCCATGGATCAGAAGACTCAATGTTGTCCAGATGCCATTTCTCCCTAGACTGATCTGTAGATTCAATTCAATCCCAGTTAAAATCACAGTGGGCTTTGTTTTGTTTTGTTTTGTTTTGTTTTGTTTTGTTTTATGGAAATTGATAAGTTGATGCTGAACTGTTATGGAAATGCAATCATTCTAGAACAGTCAAAACAAATTTGAAAAAAAAGAACAAAATTAGAGGAATAACAGTCTCCGATTTCAAGACTTATAATGCTACAGTAATTGTTAGTGTCAAGTGACGTCCAGTTGGTTCCGACTCACAGGGACTCTGCCTACAACAGAAAGACACACGCCTAGTCCTGCGCCATCCTCACAGTCATTGTTATGCTTGAGCCCATTGTTGCAGCCACTGTGTCAATCCATGTCCTTGAGGGTCTTCCTCTTTTTTGCTGACCCTCTACTTTACCAAGCATGATTTTTTCTCCAGGGACTGATCCCCCCTGATAATAAGTCTGAGGTATGTGAAACAAAGTCTCACCATCCTTGCTTCTAAGGAGAATTCTGGCTGTACTTCTTCCATGAGAGATTTGTTTGCTCTTCTGGCAATCCATGGTATACCAATATTCTTCACCAACACCATAATTCAAAGGTGTCAATTCTTCTTCGGTCTTCCTTATTATTTGTCCAGCTACAATAATTAAGACCTTAATATAAAGCAAGGATTGGCAAGCTTTTTCTGTAAAGGGTGGGTTTTAGGTTTTACGGACCACATTGGTCTCCGTCACGACTACAACGCCACTGTAACATGGAAGCAGCCATACCCAATACATAAAGGGAGGAATGTGGCTGTGCTTCAATCAGATTTTACTTAAGGACATTAAAGTGGGAATTTATATATTTTCTACAGGTCATGGAGTACTGTTCTTTTTTTAATCATTTAAAACATAAAAACAATTCTTAACTCATGGGCTGTACATAAATAGACAGTGTGCCTGATTTGACCTGTGAGTCATCATTTGCTGAATCCCAATGTTGACAGAGACAAAAAGATCAATGAAACAGAAGAAAGAGTCAAGAAATAGACCTATGCATATGTGGAAAATTATTTTTTGACAAAGGAACAAACTCAATTTCATGAAAAAGGATACTATTTTCAACAAATGCTGATACAATACCCATATGCAAAGAAAAAAAAAAAAGACTTTGATCCATACCCCACACCCAATGCAAATACAAATGTTAACTCTGAACAGATCTTAACATAAAACCTAAAACTATAAAACACCTAGAAGAAAACTTAGAAGAAAAAATTTATGGTCTTGGAATAAGAAAACATTTCTTAGATATAATACCAAAAGCATGATATATAAAAGAACAAATCAACAAATTGGACTTCACCAAATTAATAAATAAATAAATAGAACATCTGCTCATTGGAATACACTTATTAAAATAAAAAATAAAAATAAAAAAAACCGAGGCCTCACCACTTCTATTCAACATTGTGCTAGAGGTCCTAACCAGTGCAGCAGGGCAAGAAAAAGAAATTAAAGGCATAACAACTACAAAGGGAGACATAAAAACACCATTGTGATTTTTTATGCAGCAAAATCCAAAGAACTAAAGACAATTTATTAGAGTTACTAAGTGAATGTAGTAAAAATCAATTGAGTTCTATGTACAGTGCAATAAACCTCATCATTCATAAAGCTCTGAGTGATAAATGTATATACGATTACTACACAAAAATATTGAGGTCATGTGTCAAAGATCTCTCAGGTTAATGTTTTCTTGCATGGGTGGTTAGGTGAAGGATTCTAAATTGTCAAATCTCAAGAAAACAGCAATAAACAATTAGAAATCAATATTGAAATTATGATGTATTTACTTATAAACCAGTACCACTTGCTGTGGAGTTGATTTCAACTCGTGGTGACTCCTTGTGTGTCAGAGTAAAATTGTGCTCCACAGAGTTTTCAATGGCTGTTTTTTTCAGAAGCTGACTGTCAGACCTTTCTTCTGAGGTACTGCAAGGTGAACTCAAACCTCCAACCATTGGGTTTGCAGCTCAGCCTCTACACCACCCAGGGACTCTATGATACCATTTGAAATATCAAATGATCACTTACTTAGAAATAAATCTGATTAAAGGTTTGCAACACTTCTATGAAGAATACTCTAAAATATTATGTAGAAATCAAATAAAACCTATCATATCATTGAACTGTCAGAGTCAGTGTTGTGTAGATGTTAATTAGCCTATGGATGCGGTGTCATTCGAATAAAAATTGAAGCAGATTTATTTGATGGAAATTGACAAGCTGATTCTAAAATTTATGTGGCAATGCACATAGAAAGAGTAAGAATAGCCTTACTGTGCCTGAATCATGAAGAAGTACAACATTGGAGGATTTATACCACCAAATATCAAGAGTTATTATAGTCATTATTGTATTTGTTATAAAACAAATGTGCCATTGCAATGCAATGAGGGAAAGAATTGTCTTTTCAATAAATGGTGCTGTGTCAGTTGGATATCCAGAAGGAGAAAGATAAATCTTGACCCCTATCAGGTACCATATGCAAAAGTCAATTCCAGGCGTACTGTAGACCTAAATGTGGAAGGTAAAACTTCAAAGATAGCAAAGGAAAATTTCTTCATGACCTTATAGTACCAAACCAAAAAAAAACAAACCCTTTGCCGTCAAGTCAATTCCAACTCATGGTGACCCTATAGGACTAGTAGAACTGCCCCATAGAGTTTCCAAGGAGGGCCTGGTGGATTCGAACTGCCGACCTTTTGGTTAGCAGCCCTGGCACTTAACCACTACACCACCAGTGTTTCTGACCTTATACTAGGTATGCAAAAATTTATCGTATTTTATGACTAGCCTCAATCAGCTAGAAACAAGCTTTATTAAGATGATGCTCTCTTTCTATAAAGTATGCTATTTACCTGGTCATCTCTCTTTAGGCCTCTGCATCTTGATTTTAAATAGGCAATTGGAGTCCACCTTTTGTAGATGTCTTTCTATAACAATATCTCAGATGTTCTTGGGACTTTATAAAGACAATAAAAGGAAACACTGGGAATGATTGTGGGAACTCTAAGCTATATTTGGTTTACTATGCAATAAATGTAAGGATAGATCTACATAGCATCTATAAACAATATACAGGGTTGTGTTCATTTCCAAATCCACCTCAAAGGATTCAATGAAAACCGTAGCCAGCTGATGCTACAGGAATTTTCTATTTTCCACTATGGTTCAGACTGTTCTTCTTCCATCTTTCAGGTCTTGCTGTTTGTGTTCCATGCCATGCTGGTGGTCTTGGGCAAAGTTTACATCTGTCTTAGCCCATTTCCAGGATTGAGGAATAATGGAAGCTATTCATAAGGCTCATGTCTCAGAGTCAACTTGACAGTGACTGGTTTGGTAGTTATGTGGACTAAACGCAGGTATTTGTGACATTCTCATCCCAATGCCCAATTCATAGTAATCACTCAGCAATGGAAGGTGATTTTTCACTTCTTAGTTAAGAATCCTTATTGCTAATTGCAAGGAACTCTTCATTTCTGAAGTGACAGTGGCTCAAAATTTAGGTTTAAAATAGAAGTCCACAATTTGCTCCAAAATCCACGTTAATTACGTGGAGGTGTTTTCCTCTCCTTTTGTACCCATATTTCTTGGTTGCTTTTACTCCTCTACTGTGTCTTGCCCCATGGTACAAAGAAAGTGTGGTTTTATGTGAATCAAGATTTTATTTTACTGAAAAGAACAAGTCCTAGGTTGGACCTGAAGTAAAAATGGGCTCTCCATTGTGCAGAAGTAACGAGTCCCAGGATGCTTTTACACAACTCCCTCACTGCTGCAGGAGTCCAAATTTTACTGTTTAAAAACACATGGCACAAATTATGCCGTGGGACAAAGTTGCACATAAGCAGAGCCTTGTCTTTCCCTGTAGGTCTGTGTTCCAGTTCCTCCTGGTTTCACTTGTGGACACGTTGTATATTGCAGTCATGACATCTTCCCTGCTTTGCTATTCCATGGATGCCAACTCATGCCTCTCTCTTGGATGCTCTACTCTTGAAAAATAGCATATTTTTTTATTTACAAATGTGAAAACCTGCAGCCAGGCCTATCTCTTTTACAGTGCAGTGAACCTTCCAAACCCTTGCCTTAGTCTCTTGGAACCAAACAAATTACATGCCATGGTGCACTGTATATCCCAGGGAGAACGTTTATAATGTCTGGCTGAGTGGACTTTGGGAATGGGCTTCTCTGGTGAGCTGGAGCAGATTGTGCCTTTGACTGACAAGCTGCCATTTTCTTGAGATTTGACGATTTAGGGTCCTTCACCTATCCATGCAAAAAAACCTTAACCTCAGAGATCTTTGGCATTTGGCCCCAATATTTTTATACAGTAACTATACATACATTTATCACTCAGGGCTTTATGAACAGTGAAGGTTTATTACACTGCACTCAAACCTCATTTAACCTTTTCTCTTGAAGCAATACTTTAAAACAGAGTCGAGAGGGTTTCTACAACCAAGGCTGGCTGGTTGACCCTTTTTTGTTCTTCTATTCCTGTGTTTTTGGCATGGATGCTTGTGATCAGTAGATGTTTTCTATACCCCTAAAGAAAAGCATCCCTCTGGTTGAATGTGTATCATCTTGGGGCCTTTAAGTGCTTGGAAGCTTTCAAGTTGATACTGAGTTTGTAATCTGAAGACCTCAGAGTTGATTGGTCACAGGAGGACGTCATCAGTTCCTGCCCTCATGTTACCACTTCCATTTCTGAACATTTTGCTTCTGCTTTTTCCCCTTTTCCAACCCACACATCAGACAGCTAAGGGCCACTTCATTCCTGGTGGCTACTATTTCTCCCTTTACCGTTCTGATCCATGTAAAACTGCATTCCCTGCAAGTTTCTCCTTGCCTGAACCACAAAATTTAACATTTTATTATAACATTTTAGATTATTTTATGATTTTTATTTGTATAAATATTGTTTCCCCACCAAAAAAAATCATAAAATAATACAAAATGTTAAAAAAAAAAAAATTCATTGCAGTTGAGTCAATTCTAACTCATAGTGACCCTAGAACACAGAGTACAACTGCCCCACAGGGTTTCCAAAGAGCAGCTGGTGGATTCGAACAGCTGACATTTTGGTGCGCAGCTGAGCTATTAACCACTGCGCCACCAGGGCCCCACTCCTTTGTAAGTTTCCTGAGGAAAGGAAGTGTGTGGTATACTTCCTAGCTCCACCCAAACCCAGCATTAATGAACTCCACCCAAGCCTAACCCATAGTAGGAATACAAAATATGTCGAACGAATACTTTTGACACAGTATGTTAAAAAAATATAAGCATTTCCACTTGAGGAGAAACATTCCCTAGTAGGCAAGCAACAACTCATAAATGGGCAGAATTTCCTGCCTTAGAGAATCAGCTGGTCCCCATAGATATTATTCCTTGGAAACAGCCTATCCGGATTTGGTTTTCAAGAACAGCTACAATGTGGTTTCAATGGATCTAGAAGCAAAGCGTTGAATCGTTTTTGTTTTATTCCCTGTCTTAATTTTCTAGTGTTGTTATAACCGAAATACAGCAACTGGGTGGCCTTAATGAACTGAAATTTATTTTATCATAATTTAGGAAGTTGGAAGTCTGAAGGAAGTCTGAATTCAGGGCGCTGGCTCTAGCGGAAGGCTCTTTCTCTTTTGGCTTTGGGGGAAAATCCTTGTCTCAGCTTCTTGAGTGCTGTTCTTGGCATTTCTTGAAGAGCTCTACATGGCATCTATCTTTCCCCCATTTGCGCTTGCTTGCTTCTGTGCCTAATCTGCTCCTTTCATATCTCAAAAGTGGTTAGGTTTAAAACACACCCTATGCTGGTATGGCCTTATTAACAGAACAAAGAAATCCGTATTCCCAAATGGGATTACATCCACGGATACAGGGTTTAGGATTCCAATGCATATTTTGGGGGACACAATTCAATCGATAACACCCCTTATGTTCCAACTCCAATTGATGTGTAGGGGCTGCCTTTAGTGCTGGATTGCAGAAGGAGAGGTTGTAGGCTCGGTGAGAAAGAGGACCACGTCTACACAGGAAGGGTGAATAGAAGTGCCTGTGGTGTTTGTTTGTCGTCCTGCAATGCATCTCTCAAAAACAGGCCGGAGAGCTGAAGCTCCAGTTGCTCTGGATGTTACTTTTGGATTTGCCATGTAGGTGCCCTCCTGAAATCAGTGCTAATCAGCAGCCGTAGCATTTTCATCTCACTAGGGAAATGGAAGATGCTGTTTCCAATTTCAAGTAGATCTGTAGACAAGTGGTAATGACAAGATTGATCACTTTGGTTCATCTTTTCAATTTTACTCAACAAAGCCATTATGCCCCTTTCTGTCATTGCTTCCAATAGCAGTTTATATAGCATGATTCACTATTTGTAACGATGCCTGGGGCTTACTGTCTCCATGTGCATTGTCTTTCTGGTGATTTTTGGACAGGAAAAAGAGGTGACATCAAACAGAGCAGCCAGACTTTGTAACCAGCTGGTAGATCTGGGGTACAACACCAGGAAATATATTCTTGAGCCCCCAACCTTATTTATGTGACCCATACTGAGTATTTAATACCTATTGGACATTGTTTTAAGTGCTTTCTAGATATTAACATAATTGATCCTCATAGCAACATAATGAGATGGGTACTATAGTAATCCCCATTTAATAGATGTGGAAACTGAGGCACAAAGTAGTTGAAATTGTGTTGTCTAAGGTCACACAGTCAGTGAATGGCAAAATTGAGGTTTGAATCAAGGCATTCTAATTACAGGGTTCATGCCTTCAATCCCTGTGCCTCATTCCTTGTGTTCTGTATTTTATTTCTGTTTAACAGATACTTGTGAAGTGCCTTACGGCCAGGCCAAGCCAAGCCAAGCCAAGCCACACTAGTTTCCTTCAAGACAATTCCAACTCACGGCTCACTCATGTGCTGCAGAGTAGAACTGTGCTCCATAGGGTTTTCAACACTTACGACCAAAGCATTATGTAAAGCAATTTTGTGAATATAGAGAAAAAGGAGACCCAGCTACTGACTGCAAACGGCATTAGCATTCAGCACGGGTGAGGAATGTCTTACTCTGTACGGCTAATGTGGGATGTGCTCTCTACCTTAGAGGAGATCCAGTTCTTTACTGGAGAGAAAAAACAAAACAAACACCTCAACTGTTTGGGAAGAGTGGTGATACATTTTATGTGCATTGCAAAGTTGTTGAGGTACTTTTCCCTTGGGAGAATTCTCATATGGGTTGTGTTGTTGTTGTTAGGTGCCGTTGAGTCAGTTCCCACTCATAGCGACCCTGTGTACAACAGAACAAAACACTGCCTGGTCCTGCGCCACCCTCACAATCATTGTTACGCTTAAGCCTGTTGTTGCAGGCATTGTGTCGATCCATCTCTTTGAGGGGCTTCCTGTCTTTCGCTGGCCCTCTACTTTACCAAGCATGATGTCCTTCTCCAGGGACTGATCTCTCCTGATAACGTGTCCAAAGTATGCGAGATGTAATCTCTCCATCCTTGTTTCCAAGGAGCATTCTGGTTGTACTTCTTCCAAGACGGATTTAATTACTCTTCTGGCAGTCCATGGTATATTCAATATTCTTCGCCAACACCACAATTCAAAGGTGGCAATTCTTCTTTGGTCTTCCTTATGCATATGATGTGATTGAAAACACCATGGCTTGGGTCAGGCACACCTTAGTCTTTAAGGTGATATCTTTGCTTTTCAACACTTTAAAGAGGTCTTTTGCAGCAGATTTGCCCATTGCAATGCATCTTTTAATTTCTTGACTGCTGCTTCCATGAGTGTTGATTGTGGATCCAAGTAAAATGAAATGCTTGACAACTTCAATCTTTTCTATATTTATCATGATGTTGCTTATTGGTCCAGTTGTGAGGATTGGGTTGTGTAGGTTTGAAAAATAGAACTCTAGTCATTTATTAACAAATATTTATTGAGTATCAGTTAAGTGTGAGGCATGATATTAAGAAATATGAGAATATTATAGATCTTTGCTTTAAATATCATTAGAAATTCTCACCAATTTGGACTACGTGGGGAAAAGGCACTGCGAAAAGTAATGCAATTATGCAACTTTCATGTTCAACTGATGCAGTTCTATCGCCGTATATAGGTTTTTGTAAGGAAGGTCAGTGCAACTAGAGAAACAGAAAGGGGAGAGAGAAAACAAAGGACTGGACATGTGCCGTTGATTTTGGCACGTATCAGTTACCAGGGACTAGGGCTGCTTAGTCTTTCCATTCAAGGACTCTCAGTTCGGATAGCCCTGCTTGGCACACACACACAAAAAAATTTAATCCACAGGCATCGTGTACTTGGCCAATGTACCAGCCCCTTAGGAATACTAAATGTACCCCATTTCATTTATAAGAAAGAAGCAAATTAAGACAGAGCCCTTTTGGGTAAACCATAAACTTCATTTAATAAGGCAAGAGGCTTGGGAATCCATGGTCAGGTGGCTTGTTTTTCCTGGCACCTTGTTAAACACGGTTGAAAGTTTGCATGCTGGGGAGCAGCCACCTTCTCTTAGTTCCTCGGAAAAGCCCTCAGTGACCTGGTAGACCGTGTGGATGGGCTGAAGTCTCAGAAACTGGGGCTGGAAGTGATCAGAAGAAGTCAGTGGGCCTCAACTTCTACCTTCAAGCAGTGTTCACCTCCGCTGGGCCTGAGGGCTGCACACCTGTCCTCCTGTTTGCATGCCCTCCAAAGAAAGGGGCTGCCTCTGGCACCCAGTCCAACATCTAATAACCCTCATTATCCAGACGTTCTTTCTGTGTCTAACTTAAATCCTTCATCCTGCAGTTTAGAGCATCAACTCTTTCGTTCTGCCCTGAATAAAGATGGAGAACAGCTGGTCAGCAATCCCTGTAGCATGACTCTTCAGGCTCTTGGAAGCTATTATTGAGTTCCTCACAGTCTCCTCCTCTCCAGACGAATGCTGAAGCTTTCGCCCACTTATTCCTCCACTTACCTTTCTCTCTGGCTTTACGTCCTTCTCCAGCTACTTGCTTCTTGTGGTCATCTGGAAATTTAACTGTATACAGGCAGTCCCCGGGTTACAAACATCTGACTTAGGGGCAGCTCGCACTTGACCTTCAATGTTATGTAAATTTGTCTTCACTTTGAAACGATTGAACCAATCCCTACTCACAAAAAAGAAATCTTCATCACCATGACCGTCACTTGCTACACATGCAGCTTTTAAATCATTGAAAAGCCTTCGAGCGTTTTCTCACACCAGCCAAAACCAAACCAAACCCATTGGCAAAGAGCTGATTCCGACCCACAGTGACCTCTAGGACAGAGGAGAACGGTCCCTTAGGGTTTCAAGGAGCAGCTGGTGGGTTCGAACTGCCAACTTTTGGTTAGCAGCCAAGCTCTCAATCCTTCATTGCACCACCAGGGACCCTTCTGGCAGTAACCCAAAAAAACAAAAACAAAAAATGAAAAAACTGCTGCCGTCAAGTCGATTTTGACTCATAGCTTGCACTAAAGTAAGGCTGAATAAGAACTGTATGCACCTGCTTCGACTTCCCTACAAATTTGACTTAAAAACCCAATCAGGAACAGATCTCGTTCATAATCCAGGGACTGCGTGGGTATATATATTTTTTCCTAATGGTATTGTTACTGGGAAGTGATGGTGGGGGTTTCGTTTCTCAGTCATCATTTTCTGGTGGGCTTGGTCTTTGATTATCCCAGTATCTCATTCACTGGATTGAATTAACTGAAGAATTTTCCCCATTATTTAAGTATTCGGGTACTATGGAGACCTTGACAGTAAAGCAGTGTGTATGTGTGTTTGTGTACCTGCAGATGTATTTTTTTTTATTCATACCTTCCTAAATATGGTATCATGATTCAGGATTAAGGCTGATGTATATCTCTATTTTAAATGTGGTTTTGAGACACATTTCTATCTAAATTAAGGATGGAATATTGTTCTGTGTGTATGCTTTTGTATATTAACTAATTAATTTGTAATAGCCACCCAGAACTCAATGATGAGAATGATTCTGAGGCTCTGTCTCATTAAGCAGGGAGGCATAACACTGAAATGAATGTGCTCTAGCATATACTTTGGGTGAGAAAGTTGTAGGGCATTCTGACCAAGTGATTTGATGCCAGAACAAGTGGTTGAAAGTTTAAAAAAATAAATAATTGTGCTTCCTCCCACCATCCCTACTGTCATATCCTCTGCAAGAAACACAACCCTTTCATTTCACTGCCTGTGGAGAGTCTCATTAATTAATTCTGGTTTCATTATCTCCCGGTACATTTTGGTGCCTCTCTCACCTTCATCCCCTGTATTCTGCTAGCTAACCAGCAGTCTTTGGGAACATCTCCACTCTCATTTTCCCGTCACATTCTAGGCAGTTAACAACCTGCTCCTGGAATATTCTAACAGCCCACCAACTGGATGGTTTGCCTCTTGTTCCCACCTGTGGCCATTCTGCCAACACCTGGGCTGATGCTTTATCCCTGACACCCCGTTGCTCAAGAGGAGTTAGTGGCTCAGTGTTGCTCAACGTAATCAACCTAAGGGGTCTTCCTTCTGGTTGACTTTTGAGGCTCTCCCAAACCAGATACCATACCATGTACTTATTTTGATTTCCTAACACTTACCAAGAACTCTTTTATTTGAAAAGAAAGAAACCAATGCATTGTGCACCTTCGAAGATCTCTTACCACCTCACCTAGAATCTCCTCCCTTCTTTCCATTCATCTAAGTCTTACACATTCTCTGTGACCCATCATCCATGAAGTTTTCTGAATGTACATTCTCATACTTTATTGATGTCTCTTTTCCCTAACCTCCTATATGATTATATTCTGCCATTTACCCAATGATGTCTAGATAGTGTGCTCACTAACTGTTCTGCGTGACTCAACTTACTCTTCCCTTTTTCAGCTAGATTCTAAGTTCCTTCAGAAAAGGGACCCTGCCCCCCTTTGATTTACTCTGTTTGACCCTCTTTCTTTTTATCTCCATCTGCCCTGCAGCAGTGTGGTGCTCAGAATTAGTACAACAAAACTACCTGCCATGTGACCCTCCAGATACCCAGCCTGCCTGCTTTTCACAGTGATTCGACAGATTGTTTTTAATAATTTGACCAATTTTTATGGCTTTCCATAGATGGATTAATATTTCAGAAGTTATAGTTACTAGCGACATTAGTAAAGAAAAATGCATTTTGGGATTCCACATAGTTAATAAATGATTCTCTTTTGGGGAAGAATGAAAGCGATTTCATTTTGACAGAGCTCGAGTATTATTAATTACACAGATGCTAATATAGTATTGAGGAAAAGCATGGAGAGGCATTGACATGCAGTTTCTCACCTGGCTTGCATAAAGTGTGAGGAGATGTTCAACACAAGATTTCCCTACTCTGCCACAGCGAACATACAAAAAATTGCAAGCTACCTCCAAAAGCAGAACAAAAAATTCTTAATCAGTCATTAGCATATAATATCCATGAGCACAGCCAAGAAAAATAAAAATGGAACCTGTTGGCTATGGTGTGTATCTGATGCTTTGGAAGGCATGCTTCAGCAAAGGAAGGATTTAGAAATCCAGGAGCGACACCAGGGGACCTGGGCAGAGCTGTCATTCTATTCCCCAGTTAGTGCAATGCTGGAGCCAAGCAAAAGCCACCTGAGAGGCAAAGCAAAAATGTGCCCTATCATGGTATTTCTGAACCACAGCATAGTGGCTTAATTGATTTACACTTTATTCTTTTCAACAGACAGCCGAATGTCAAAGGTCTTTCTTTTGTGTGGTACTGAAAAACTGGCTGTCAAACAACTTCTACTCATTTAATAATTTATCCCATTTTGTAAAAGAGAGGCAGCTGACATGCAGTAAATCTACTCCATATTTAAATCACTACATTGAACAATAATAAGGAACGTTCAAAATCTAGTCCATGATTTACAACTAAACATATATGAAACTTTTTGTTTTTTTCCCCTGATGGTCACCAAAGGCTATGGTTTAAAGTCAGGACTGGAGCCCTGAATGGAATAAAAATGCCTAACAGTAGTCTGCAAATGGCAGCAGAATTATTTATTCTATTTTTTCTATACATAAGGAATTGAGCTAAATGAACAATGTTTAAGCATGTCAGAATTTCATCAATTTTGCATGAGCATTCTCAAATATCCTGGTGGGGGTAATTGCTTGCAAATACATTTAGACTAATGATATGTTATATCCTTACTTGATATAAAACTATTAGAAGATACCTTATTGCATTTGACAATGCCGTGCAGCTGGGTCAGATCTTAATGACAGATTTCTGCATTTGTGAATTAAGATACACTCTACGGGAAGCAAATATTTTGTAAAAATAAAACCTATATACTATGTACGTTTGATCATTTATCTAAAATTTCTGTTTCTGTTTGCTGGGAGCTACAGGAGTTAGGGAGGAAAAAGGGTTTTGTCCCTTTCCTAAATTTGGGGAAAAGGAACCCAGAGGGATAATGGAATCCTCCTCCTCCCCCACTCTCTTCAGCAGGGCGAGCAAAACTTGTAAAATTGGCCATGTGGTTTTAAGAGACCACTTCAAGCAGGGGTCTGCGTCCCGGGCAGGCTGAGGTGACTGAAGCACCACAAACCAATTAGAAAGCCTGGCCCTTTCCCACGGTGAAACAAACATGGTTAATTTTTAAGGGGAATTAAACTAGGCCGAAAGGAAATATTGGATGGGAAGAATAATTCAAGGAAAAAATAAAATCCTTGAGCAAGTGAAATAAAAATCCACTTGTGGAAGTAGTTTTGTAAAAGGCAAGTGTAACACTCTGCTGCAAAGGTTCTTTGGTCCTTCTCTTTCCGAGGAGATTGGCTTTTTATTTTCCGTATGTTCTCGGTAGTGCCTGAGGTCAGCGTAGAGAGGCCAGCTTATGTTAGCTTACGCTTTATTTGCCTCTCTCACCCTAAGTCCTGTGATCAAAACTCCAGTGAGATTTCCCTTATTGACAGTGGACTAAAATGCATATTAATTTGTTTCTAGTCCCAGGATTCCTGAGACTCCAGGACAGATTGTGAAGCAGGCATTATTGCTTATTTGTGATTATGGAACTTGGGGAGCTAGCCTGGCACCCCACTGGAAGTCAGATGATGTTATGATTACAAGGAAAGTATCGATACACTTCCCTAATTGTTTCTTAGGACTTCGGAGTCTATTTATGATGTCATTACAAAGCTATGCATTATCTGCATAATCGCCAAGGAAAAGACCCTCTTGTGAAGGAAAACGCATCCCACTGAGATAATGCCCCCAGCTACTGCTATACGTCCAAAGGCATATGTATGGTGTTGGAATAATAAGACAGCATGGAATAATGATGAATTCTTGTTCCCGTCATGACAGAAAGCTTTCCTCAAATTATCACTATTACTGGCTTAATTGATCCATGCTCAATGAAAGGATTTCAGCAAATGGCTGGCTTTGGGACTCAATCCCTACCCCACAGTACAATGGCTGAAGGTTTCAGCTTCCAAACCTCCAGCTGATCTTGCAGAAGCTGTGTTCACCCTGCACCGGATGCACATTGCGTTTCCAGAAGTTGTGTGTGCGTGTGCGTGCCTGTGCAAGCATGCAAGTGATACTCTACACAAACATGCACACACTCAACACAGTTGACAGCCTAGGGTGGAAATATAAATGTAAGATAAACTTGCCCAAGGAGTAAGAGGGAGATAAACTTTCTCAGTGAACAGATTCTTCACGGAAGGAAAAAATTATACATTATTGTCACTTGTATACACACACACACACACACACACACCCATATCTTGCCTGGATTTGGCAGCCTAGCAGGACTAGATCTTTAATATGGCAAAGAACAGTGCAATATACCTTGACTAGGAGGTTTTCAGTTACCCGGTGATTCTGATACATATTCTCTCCCTCTCTTTAAGAGGCACGTAGGCTCTGATTTTCAACACTATTGAAGATTATTACAACTTCACTTCATAATATACTGTAAATTTTATTATAAAGTACCAATTCCTTGGCTCCTAAGAACAATAATGGGGAAAAAGTGGGCTATACTTCTCACTTGCAGTAATGTGAGGGGGACCTAATGAAGCTCTTTATGCAAATTTCTCAGTTATCCGGTAAAATCTTCACACAGAAAATCTGTCACATGTTGTAAAATTTCTTCATGTTATCAAATGCTAATGACGACTCAGAACACAGCCCACAGAGGATCTTTGAAATCCTTCATAAAAACCGTATTCCACCCCAACATCAGAGGCCTTGGAAATTCCACCACTCTGAAACGAGGCGAGGGTTTGTAATTAGCATGGTGCAGGCCTCTCTGCCCTCTGAAACCATAATGTTAATTACAAAAATTACACTGTGTTTAAAAGTGCAATTAAGAGACTCCACCGCACAAAGGGAATCTTGGAACCTCTTTTCACACTTTGAAGCCAGGTCATAATGTAGCCCATAAAAAGGAGGCCAAGGCTCATTCCCTTCTAAAGGCTTCAGAAGATCATAGAGGCAATCGCAGGGAGAATGAGCTCGACGGAGCTCTGCAGTGCTCTTAATGAATAATGTTCTACCTGGAGCAAGGGAGGAGGCAAAAGGAGAAAATTAGCTGGAAAATGATGGCTGCACTACACCTAGCTTGGCTATTACCAACAGCCATGCCCAGCTTTGGTCTACTTGGGGCCAATTCTGGAGACTTTGGCTTGGTCCTGTGTCTCCACAGCTGCTGATGTGGACCACGTAGATGTGTAAGCACAACTGCAAGATGGAGTTGTGTGGATTCAGGTCTTTTTTCGCTCCAATTTTACTGTACTCCATTCAGAATGGAACTTTATGGCCTTATTCGAACAAGATGCTGTATGGGGAAATAAAGCCCCCTTCTTGCCCCTGGATGTCTCCTGCTCAACCTTCTTAGAGAAGTAAAGGAGAGAAGCTCTAGGGTTAAGATGATGGCTTTCTTTGGTGACTTAATGGTAGGACTGAAGCCACACTGTTGGTGGTGACGTGTGGAGATGGTCAGCACCAGGCAGGCAGTGTAGAGGAGTGGGCAAATCACTGGGCTCAGAGTCCTGGATGTGGTCTCAGGCCGCTAGCTAGGTGAGGTTAGAGACAACTTAACTTCTCAGAGCCTGTTCCCAGCCAGGACAATGCAGACTTTGGATCAACCAAAATTATATGAAAATCAAAATGTTCAGAAGTCTATAAAGTAGTAAACTTGTAAAATTTAGTGATGTGCCTTGGGCGACCTTATGGGAATTCTGGTCAACTCTTGAGGAATTTCTTTCTCTCACTCTGGAATTGAATGTATCTTCTCTTGGGCAATATTTCTCGGAAAACAAGGAGGCATCTTACTTGTCTTTCAGATAAATATACATGACATCACACAGCCCTGTATGCCCATCCTCCTTTATGCTTAGCCAGAGTCTTTGCTGAGTCACAGTTCTCTGATGCTGGGCCTTCAAATACACTTTTGGATTCTGGAAATGACCATAATTTCTTTGTACGCCTTCCTTTTACTTTTCTTGGGGAATGCTATGGTGCACTGAAGTTGTCACCGTTTAAAAGATACTTCACAGGGCATGGGCCCAGGAGGAGCATTCAGCCCTATATCTATGAGGCAGAAGCAAAGTTGCCAATAATTTATTTATCTAAAAAAAAATATTTTGCTTATTTCTCAAAGATCAACAGAAGGTAGAGTGGAGAAAATGACATTAGCTAGGGGATTTTTTTTTACAGAGTTGTGTAACGTTGCCAAAGTCATGGAAGTTCAGAGAGAAGGATCCAGAAAGATGACAAATGGGGAGATTGGCAGCTCAGAGCTGGCAAAAGGCAAACCTACAGAAGGACATGTTCGATGTTCTAGAGGGTTACACGCAATTTTAAGTCTGGCACTGTTCTGGCCTCACAGATAACAGCGATAGTTACTTTAGAACGGTCCAGAGATGTATATACACGAGATACAATTATTTTTAAAATTCAGAATGGTACTTTTATCTTCCTTTTTTATGCCTGTTCTGTTCTCTTTTTCTCTCTATACACATTCATGTGTGCACACACACGCAACCCACACACATACATGTGCATACATGCTGAATTCCAAATGGAGGAGATTATCTTTCTTAAAGAATTGCATGGCCAAATCTACAACATACACTTCCCAGGGATCTAGGACTTTCAAGTAAGTTGCTGCCTAAGTCATTTCCATCAGGGGAATTTTGATCATCTGTCCCCTAAAAACCCAAGACGTGTCAACCACCACCGTTTTGTACTCCAGAGCTCCTATGTGGTCTTTTTGAGCTGGTGAGTTTTGCTCAATCCTTCCTTGAATTTGCTAGTAAGTTTCTTGTGATGTCTAATGTGAAAATTCCCAACACCGCCCAATAAATCACCAAGCTGACCTTTTGCAGAAACATTGAAAGCTGGTATTGAAACCGATTTAAAGATAGGAGGGAAATTCCTTGGCCCCCCTCTAGCCTCACCACCCCCGCACCAAGGGCCTGCTGTTCATTGGCCTGAGCTATTTGGCCTATGTGTCTGGAAAAATTCACTTCCTCCTCCTTTATCTTCTACCTGCCCGACTCGTTACAGAACCAGACAGTTTACATATGTGATCCTTCCTATTTAGAAAATTAATGGTGTTTTCTGGCTCCAAATCACAGCTTGTGGTGCTCTGCAGGCGATGAGAAACTTGGCCAGCTTCTGCAGCAAGGCAGCCATTAGAAAATTAACCCTTGGTGGTCAAGGAGCAAAGGTAGGCGAGCGGGCTCCTGGAGACGTGGCAGGCTGCAGCTTTCCGGTGTTGATACATATGTTAGCCGTGTAAGAACAGCACACACGGGGCCCTGGGAGAGCGCCTAGCTAGCATGTTTGTGGCTGGCCACTGCAGAGAGGGCACGCACATAGCACTGGGCAGCCAGTGTGACCAATATGCCAGGCTTTTCATTACAGCTCAGAAGAAATGCCGGTCCCACTGTCCATGCATGCCACCATTTCCCACGCCAGGGCTGGGCTCCCTGCTCACCTCAGGAATACAGGGCTTGCGGGGGTAGGGACGTTAAAGTGATCGATTCCAGGGTAACCTAAACCTCCCTGTTCTCCTGCTTTCCCGGGGTATTTTGTGCATGGGATTCAGGAGGAGCTATTTTTACGTGCGGTCTTGGAACTTCTGTGTGAGTGTGTGCGCGTGTGTGTGCGCATGTATACATATGTGGGTGGGTGTGCTTGTGCGTGAGTGGGGGTGGGGGTGTAGGGGGTGGGGGAATGGGGGTGTAGGGGGTGGGGGGATGGGTGTGGGGGTGTGCGTGTGAGTGTGGGGGGTGTGAGTGTGTGTATGTGGCTGCGTGCGTGCATGTATGTGGGGGTGTGTGAGTGTGCATGGATGTGTGTGTGTGCAGGTGTGCAGGTGTGTGGATGTTGGTGTAAGTGTGTGTGCATGCAGGTGTGTATGTGTGGGGGAGTGGGTGTGTGTGTGTGTGTGGGTGTGGGTGTGGGTGTGGGAGTGCACGGGTGTGTGGGGGGGTATGGGCGTGTATGTGGGTGTGTGTGTGCGGATGGGTGTGTGCACGTGTGTCTGGGGTTTGGGTCAGGATATAGGGCTTGGGGGCACCAAGCTTAACTTTGGGAATTTGGTTTCTTTGGAGTTTTGTTCTGGTTTTCTCTTTTTATAGGAGCCACAGAGCCGATGCGGTTGGAAGTTCCAGCTGTTGCCCTGGACTTATCCCGGATGATGGAGCATCATCTTCCTTGCCCTGCCTCAATGGAACTGATACTGTGACCCCAAGGATCAATGCACAGGGCCATGAGTCTCTCTATTTACTTCCACAACTTAGGAGGGGCAAGGCCTGTAGCTTCTGAACACCTGTGGGTCCCTGGGCCTACCACAGCGGAGCCAACACGGGTAGCCTAGAGGGTAGAGCATGGATGATCAGAGATGCCAAAGTCCCTGTCTTGCCTCCTGCACACCTATCCTGCAATCCTGAAGCTGATTTTTATTTTCAGGTTCCTGGTACAGGAAAACACAGCTGCTAATTTTTTTTCTTCTGAATGCTGTGCTCCACGGTATTCAGTGAAATCAGGCCATATTCATCTCTAACACTGCATAACACCAGCTTTACTACAAACAGGGGTAAATAACGCTGGCACATTAATTACTCCTTTCTAGTTTGCTCTGACAAAAATGTACTAAAATGAAGACTAATATAATTATAGATGATTCATTTTCAATTAGCCTTTGTTAATACTATTAATAAGATTAATAATATATACTAAAAATGTCAATATGCTTATCTAAATATTTTTTGTAAATCACCCTTTCAAGTCCCAGCATCAAACACTAAAGCACAGTGTCTTATTTACACGGGCTCATCAACAGAGTTAAAGGGGTAACATTCCTCAGGCGTAGCAGGGACAGACAGGTGAGCTCAAGGGCCTGCGTGTTCACCCTTCTCAGCCTGGTCTTACTTTCCTGTAAACCGTCAGTGTTTGGGAAGAGAGTGTGAATTAGCACAGGGCTTTGAGAAGTTCTTATATAGTTAGGGCTACTCATGGCATGGCTTATTCACTAACACACACACACACACACACACACACACACACACGCGCGCACACACACACACACACACCCATATAAATGACTCCTTTCTGAACTGAATGGTAAACTGTGTTTTCTGCCTTTATAATTTTAATAACGTGCACGGCACAACTGTGACTGGTGTTAATGTATAGAATTAATTGCCCCAGTGAGATTTTTTTTTTCCAAAAAAGCAATAATAGCTGGATTCTCCTTGAGAATGTGAAAACCCTTTGGCATACTAATAAAATGAAAAAAAAGGTTCACAAAATAATATCCTAAATAATTGGGCTCCCCGTACCAAAGGACCCCATGCAGTTTCTCTTAAGCAATCTAAAGGAAAAAAAATGTGATTATTCCTTTGGACTTAATAAAACATAATTGAAAAAATATCTATGAGAGTAACATAGACAATCACATCCATATCCCCTTAATATTTTTAAAGGTGAAATTCTTAGCACTTTCTCATGATTAGGGAGAAAACAATCTTTACTAGTAAATAGTGATGCTGACTTGGCTGATGATAGATTGATATTTTGCCCAGTTCTCTCTCTCTCTCTCTCTCTTTCTCTGTGTATTATATATACTTGATCATTAAAACTTTTCAACCACTCCAGTTTGTAAATCCACTGGCCCTTTCTTCCCTCGGAATCTGGGGAGCGGCACACTCCTACTGCGCTACATTCATAGTCAAATGATGTCCTTTGAATAGATGGGGCACGGGGTTGGGGGGTGGTGCACACAACTGCTCTCCTGCCTGGCTGGGGCTGCTGGCTTGGCAGTCCCAGTAGCCCTTTCTTTCTTTCTTTTTCCCCTCTCTTTTTTTCTTTTTTCCCCCTTCAGACATAAAGGTTTCTCCAGACTGAGAAATCTCACCCTTCATTTTTTTCCAACTCATCTTAGCCTGTTTATTTGCTTGTCCTTATGCTAAACAACAGCTACACGCACATACACATTGAAAACAAAACCAGTGGCTGTAAAGGAACATATTTTCCATGAAGAAAGAGGAGTGATGGAGAGTGTTGGGGACCAGGAGGGGGAGTGCGAGATGCAAAGGGGGACCGCGGACAGAGTGGGGACGCTGGAGCAGCAGAATGCTGAGGATAGTCTTTCCAGCTAGGAGATAAAAGCCACATTACATGAAATTAATGGAGGCTGTCTGCGACACACATGAATCACCGTTTCAACGGTAAGAAACCAGCACAAAAGAATAAAGAAATCTGAGTACTAACTACGTCTTCAAAGGTCTCCTATTTACCCGGCTATACTGGGTGCTGACACAAGTCGGGAGAAATATAAGAAAAACGCACCGCTGGGATCGAATGAATGCGACCGTATGAGCCATATTGGAGCCGTATGCATCCTATTTAGCTGATATCAAACACAGTTTAATGAAAGTTAAATAGTTTCTGAGGAGTGCATGAGCTGGAACAGATTAGATTCCACCGAGGGGTCTCTCAGCACATTGTTGCTCACATGTATTCCCTGCTCAGGGCTGCTACAATTCCAGCACTCCATTAGCAATACACAAAAGACTTATGCAGATAGCGGGCATAAGCTCCTTCCGCCATGTTGGGAAATAAACACACACACACACAGACACACACACACACACACACACGCACACACACGCACACGCGCGCGCGCGCTCGCGCTCAGGTGAAGGTTTTGTATAATGTGTTCATCGCAGAATAGATCTCTGTAATTCAAAACCGGTAAGAGCATTTCTAGAAAGAAGGAAGTAGCTGCCTATATTTTTTAAAGAGTGAAATATGTAAACTGCCTTAGACTGAAGACACTGCATCAGATACCTAAGGAGCCTGATCTTCCAGAGGACGATGACATGGGTGAGAGCGGTGCCCTTTTCATCCACAAGCTACATCTGGTCTAAAGGTATGACAGCTTCTCTGCTAGCTCCCCGTGAAGTTATAGGGGTGCGTGCTTCTGCAGATCTACACACACACACACACACACACACACACGGTATTTCTCTAGCAACGTCTCGTTTTTAAATGTACAACTCCTTCCAGAAATACTGAGAACAGCCCGTCCATCTATTCACATTGCTGTCGTAAACACTGACATGAATTGCAATTAATAATTTCATTACTTGGCAAAAGATTTGCTTTAACTTCCCCACAATTAAATTGTCTGCACGCTTTTTGCTTTCTCCTGCCCAAGCACCCCCTGCTGTCTTTACTGGGCTGACTTTTCATGGACAGTGACAGTGACATTTTAATTTAAATAAACAGAACCCATCCTTCCCATCGGTCTTTCCGTGAAAGTGGCCAGAATGGCTGAATAGCATCATTTGCACCTTTCAGATGAAGAGAAAAACATGTTCCTTCCAACCTCGGCTGTGTCCATGTTTTAACTCTTACATAATTGCAGTTGAGCTTCACTGAAGAGTTACTCTATTTCTAGCGTTTCCCTTGTGCCAGGCCAGGTTACAAAGATTCGTCAGATATGCCCCCTGTTCTCAAAATATTCACACTTTCTAGAAGGGTTTCCCAGCTGGGGCGGTTTTGACCCCCAGGGGACATCTGGCACCATTTGGAGACATTCATTTTCAGCTGTCACAGCTAGGTGGGGGGCGCTACTGGCATCTAGTGGGTAGAAGCCAGGGACGCTGCTTAATATCCTACATGACACACAAAAGCCCCCTTCCCCTCAAAAGGAAAGACTGAGCCGGTCCAAAGTGTCAAAGTCTAGATTATTCTTTCCCACAAAGAAGCAAAGAGAACTTCCCCGTAAACTTCGAACTCTCTAATAGATCACTATACCTTGCTCCTACACCCAGTAAGCCCTGGACACTTGGGTGTGTTGTCACCTGGTAGAACCCAGGGGCTGAATGAGGCTCCCACGGCAATTTGCCCAAACTTTGGGAGTAAACTCTTAAGAGTTTTTGTAACCAAGGGCGGCGCGGCATGTTTTGGAAAGCTGGTCTTAGTTTGCCAACCGCTTGAGACTAGAGATAAGGGCTCGTCTGTAAATCCCGTCAGAGGAAAGGAAAACAGAAAACACCACGCTCTCCCTATATTCTGTCTCAGCTGCACGGAGACCCTCCTATTAGCACTATCCAAACCCTCTAGAAGGGGTGGAATTACCTCCGGCATCTCTTAAAAATGGCCCCACATCATGGAGCTGAGTACCCAGTTATGGTGGCCCATCAGATGCACTAAGGAACTTGCCTCAGTTTCTTATTCTCTGTGCTCAGATGTAATAATTTCATTAAGGAACAGAATAGACACTGAAGTAGTCACCACGTGCCTGTTTTGGACAAGAAGATCTTCCCATGTTGTCCCTGCTGTCTTCTGACCACGTTATGTCGTCCCCGTCCATATGACATCACAGCAGAGGGTGTGTACACCTGGAAAGCTGCCTCCAAGTGGCGGTGACAAAATGGGGGGCTACTGTCCTTACTGGCAACACCAACTAGCCAAGAATACCTGTAAAAATATCAACGGGCACATCCTTCATTTCGTTGTACATTTGTGCCCTCCAGACAGTTGAGAATATAACATCATCGCAGCTTGAAGCTGAAGCATGATTTATAATGAACTGATAGCCAGGTTTATCTACTATGACTAACAATCATAATGTAGGAACAGTAATGTTACTCATAATAAGAAAGAACTAATTAGAGTGGAAAACAATATCTCTCCTTAAGAAGCCTCACCTAGCTGAGGAAATAAGACATGTAGATGGCACATGTGTGCTACCTCGTTTAGCAAAGTGAACCCAAGCAACTGCACTTGCCGGGATGCTGTCTGATTGACCCAGGAATTAATTCACGTGGAAACTAATTGATTGAGGATAACTCTCATACCACCTTTACCTGTAACACGAGACCGTTTACAATGGCATCCGGATGCTATCGCAAGAAGTAGCTCAAAGCAATTATTTCTGAGAAAATGCCTCCTTGTGGGTTCCTAGATGCAAGTGTCAGCTGGCCTGAGTGTCGGGTGAGGAGGGAAGGCTGGCTGCAATGGAGATTACAAAGGCATATTTTTAGAAAAAGTGTCGTCAGTGGAATGAGACTACATGTTTGCTGACTGGCAGGGCTTCGGGGATGGTTTGGAGGTAGTTAGCGCAGTGTGCTGTGAGGATTGCAAGAATTTTGGAACAGTTTCACTCTAACCTGTAGGCGGCATTGGTAGTAAAAATGTATTTCCTATCATTGTTGAAAAACTACCCAGCAAGGAAGTGAGGGAAACAGTCAAGAGCTTCACAGCATGACTCAATTAGAGGAGCAAGCCCGATTCATTGCAGATGGCTTTTTGCTATGTTTAATAATCCAAAGAACTCAACGATCCAAATCCAGAAATAGTAAACTAGAATCCTTACAGGAATTGAAAAATCTGGGGAAGTTTTTCTTTTTTTTTTCCTTTCTCTTGAGTTTGGAATACACGCATACGTCTATATGCATATACACACGCACCTTTGTGATTCCGTTTCCAAGTATCTGAGCACTGGGAGCAAAGTTGATTCTTTACTTACAGAGAGAGAACTGAAACTCAACGAACTGTGATCGAAACTCTCCTGAAACGAACCGCACAAGACTCCCTCTCTTTCTTGCTGGCCCTGGGTCTAGTCCAGAGAGACTGTGTGCTGTGAGTAATGATACCTGCAGCCACAGTACTCATGATGTTCTCACCTTCATGGTGCGGCAGCAACTTCCTAAGCACATCCTTAAAAAAAATGAAAATACAGTGGTTGTGAGTTGATTCTGACTCATGGCAACCCCGTGTGTGTCAGAGTAGAACTTGCTCCGTAGGATATTGAATGGCTGATCTTTTTTTGGAAGTAGATTGCCAGGGCTTTCTTCTGAAGTTCTCCTGGGTGGAGTCCGACTGTCAATCTTTCAGTTAGCAGAGGAGCCTGTTAACTGTTTACACCATCCAGGTAGTCCAAAAGCAAATCCTGGGACTCCGTTCGATATCTGGAATAGAGACAAACTGAAATAGTAGCATCTTCCCTCTCAACCTCTCCAGATAGATTCCAATCCAAATAGTAATAGCTGGTAATGGGAACGGAAAGCTGAGAGAATGTCTCTTTAGGAACTCTAAGGCATTAAAGAGATTACAAACTCTGGAAAACACAGACAGCAGATGTAAAAACTGTTGGGATTGAAGTTTGTAATCTTATTCGGGGGTGGGGGGTGAAGATTTTAAACAGGGTGGCCCAGCATATGGCATGTAAGCAGTCCCTCTGCATCCTTTAGGGAAAATATGACTTTCTAGAAGAAATGGTGTGAAAAAAAACTATAAGCATGATTGGAGTTTTCGTAAACAGAAAACTCAGATTGGTGAATAGAGATTCTTCAAGAACAGGCTTACTAACCAGTCAAGTCAGAGATTACTCTGAAATGAGTATTTTCTTCTAGAATGTTTTTTACTGTGCATGCCTCTACTTCTCTTTCGATGGGCAGTGGAGTAGTTTGTTGACTTCTAACTATCGTAATCAAAATGGCAGAGGTAGTTCTCTAGTCATGGGAAATATCTCTCTAATTTTTTTAAACAAATTTATGAAAAGGCCAATAATTTTTAAACTATTTAGCATGACTACAATGTGAAGGGGTCTGTCAATGAGTCAGTTAAATGACAAGCTGTTATTGAGCATGTAAGCTATAATCTAAACACTGCCTTTTCTCAGTGGTCTCTGCCTAGTTCACTGTTTCTCAGGCTCTTGTACACAGACTCTCCGCCTCTTGGGAAGCACAGGACCCCGTGTCATCAGTGTCGGTGGGTGTTTCCATCAAAAAGTCCACTTCTACTGGAGGACACCACTTCCTCAATCTCTCACTGAAACTGAGCTTTGACCACATACTGTGGTGCCCTCTGGGCACTGCTGTTCCCTGCTCTAGGTAAGGCCTTGGAGCCCCAAGAGCCCCCAGGAGGCCCAGCTGATCTGTGGAGAAGTGGCAAAGAAGACCTTCCTCTCCTTTAACGCTATACACTATCAAAGGGACTCCAAGCACTGTTGTTTGTGTCCAAAGGCTTGGAGAATATTTAGCAAAAATAACTTCTGCAGTAATAACTGTACCCTTTGATTTCTTGACTGCTGCTTCCATGGGTGTTGACTGTGGATCCAAGTGAAATGAAATCCTTGACAACTTCAATCGTTTCTCTGTTTATCATGATGTTGCTTATTGGTCCAGTTGTGAGGATTTTTGATTTATGTTGAGTTCTCCACAGAAGTCAGAGGCAAGGAGCGTGGGGACGGGGCTGAGACAGTTGAGTGACAGACATCTGGCTGTACTCAGAGCCATCTTTACCCTCAGATGACTGAAGATTTTCTGGTAATCAGATGAGTCCTCTCTAGCCTCTCACGCAGACGGGCCGCCAGCATTGCTCTGAGGGAAGGTGCCCATTGTGCATACCCCACCATAGCCCTTTTAGAGGCAGCTGCCCCTGACCTCGTCCTTGATGAGGATTACAGCTGTGTTTTCACCACATGACTTACCCTCCTGTGACGCCTGACACAGGAGGGCTTGTTAATAGCTTGTCAGTCAATGGCTTGTGGAAGGTGAGTTGGGCCAGTCAAATTCCTCATTTGAAAATATGGACTTGGAGTCTGAGAGGACGAGGCAGTCAGCAACAGAGACAGCAGCTGGAAGATTGAGCTGAGCACTGCAGTCGGATCCAGCAGTTCTGGATCAGGGGTGAACTGAAGTGCAGGTAACAAATTGTCATAAAAAAGAAAATGGAGATGATAAGGTTGTGGTCACGTGTGTTCCCAAGAGAAATGGGGAAGAGAAGCCTCTCTTCCAAGTTCCAAATCCAATGAGGAGGGCTGTGATTTGGCATCTGTCCTTGCTGCGTACTTACAACAAATGCCCATATTCTTCAGCTAACTTGTGTTTCCCTTTGTGCCTTGTCACCAAACCCAACTAACTCAAACACAAGTCAAACAGGCTGTTGCGCCCTCATCTGTCTGAGGCCTGGCTTAGGCTCAATAGGAACCCCCTGGGCAGAAGGCAAGTCATTATGCTCATTGGGGGTCTACAGCTGGGTAAAATATGCTCCTTCCTCTCAACGAATCTTCAAACGAAGTCAAAGACATGTTACACACACATATGAATAAGGACCTGGAAAAATAAGGCTAAATGTGCCAAACAATATAGATAGAAAACAGGTGTCCTTATTTTTGAAATATTTGATTCAAATGTAAATCGGATGAACAGCTCCATAAACCAAGGGAAGAAAAGCAGTTATTACATGAGCATTCCTTCACCCCACCATAGTGCCCCTGTCCTAGGAGCAGGAAGTCCAACATCTTCCTCTTAAAGCAAACAAGAACCCTGGGGGCTTAGAAGTCCAAAGATGAGTCAGTCTTCTTACAACAGAAGCACAGACAGGATCGTTGTCTTTATGGTTTCACTGTCGTTGTTAGTCACCATTGAGTTGACCAACTCAGGGTGACCCCGTGCGTAACGAAACAAAGTGCCGCCTGGTCCTGTGCCATCCCATGATCATACGGGAATTGGACCATTGTGATCCACAGTATTTTCATTGACTGATTTTTGGAAGTACATCATCAGGCCTTTGTTCCTAATCTGTCTTAGTCTGGAAACTACTCTGAAACCTGTTTAGTATCATAGCAACATGCGTGGCTCCACTGCCAGAAGGGTGGTTCTACTACTGCCATTCTTTTGCTGCCGCTGGGCATTGCCAGTGAAGCTCCATTGGGTGCCATCCCTAGGATTCCACTCTGCACAATAACCACATTCCCAGTCTTGTGTTAGTTCAACCACAGCACAGCTTTGGTTTTCAAGACTAAAGCCCTCTTATTTCACACTCACACATTCAACCACCCAACCCAAAGCACAACGCAGTGCCAGGCTGGGGCTTCCTACTTAGCCATCGAGTATAATACTAGCTCTCGATATTACTTGGTATGCTGTGCTGAGTTCAGACTTCACTGCCCTCAAAGTAATATTATTTCTGCGCTCCATTGCCCTTCCCTTTTACTGGGACTTGCTGGGATGCCCTGATTCCTTCTGTCAGGTATCTGTAACTCCAAATTTTATACATTGTTTATTTGGATTAAAATATTATCTGAGCCAAAAGTATGACATGTGGTCTCATAAAATATCTTTTTTTCTGATTTGAAAAGTTATTATTTGAAAATGCTTACAAGATTATAAAACATATCACAACTGGTATTATATTTATCAAATAATTTTTAAAAAATCACATGAAACCCAGATGGTCCTGGAAAATCTGGACATATGATTGCCTTGGTGTTAATGTATAAAATAATAATGATCTTCTGCAGCCGAGACGCCATTGTCCTTAGTCCCCTCCACCTAGACCTCTCTTATTAATTGGTTCATTCCTTCAGTTTAGCTTCTCTATGTTACAGAACATAGGATCTATATGGTAACTTATGAAAACTTTGCAACTTCATCATGGAATATAATGGGAGTCCCTCCTTGGCTGTGTTTTCTTTTCCTGACCTGCTATTGAATGGACTATAACCAGTTATCTTCAAGTCGATTCCAACTCATGGCCACCCCATGTGTATCAGAGTAGAACTATGCTCTATAGGGTTTTCAATGGCTAGTTTTTCAGAAGTAAATCACCAGTCCTGTCTTCTAAGGCATGTCGGGATGGACTCGAACTTCCAACCTTTCCATTAGCAGTCAAGCTTGTTAACTGTTTGTACCACCCAGGGAATCTGAGTGGACACCTCAGTTTTCACTGTACACCTGCAGTATATTTTTCAGCCCTTTAGCATTTCAACACTTTTGGCAATGCATTACTTCACCTTCGTCAAATTCTATTAAAAAATTCTTTATAGATAATATGAAGCACTGGGTGGTACAAACAGTTAACATGCTCAGCTGCTAACCAAAGTTTGGAGTTTTGAGTCTACCCAGAGGCACCTGGTGATCTACTTCTGAAAAATTAGCCCTCGAGAACTCTATGGAGCACAGTTCTACCTACTCTGATGCACATGGGGGTGTCATGAGTCGCGTCTACTCAATGGCAACCGGCACTGGGATTGATGATATGAGTCCTTAGCTGTGTGAGGTCTCAGATGTATGCTTCTCACCTCTGATTATTGGAGGCAAGGAGTCTTTGGAAGGCTGAAAACTACCACTCCTTGTAATTCCACTAATATGTTTGCTTCGTGCTTATCTAGGACTTGTTTCTATCAGAACTCTCCAAAATGGTCACTGACCTGGCTCCAAATTGTCCCCAACTCCTATGCTCCACAACTCCCCCAATACACACACACACACACACACATACAAACACACACACATGCACACCTTCAAGTATGTGTAATTGAACCCAATTACTCATTTCGACTTTCTATTCTGTGCAAAATTCTGAAGAAATTTTACTATTAAAAAACAATCGACATTTCAGATTTGGGGAGCAGAGAGATAAAACAGAGGAGGGGTAGGATAAGGAAGGTTCAGGGAGCGCCAGGGATTAGTACTGGCATTATAACTCAGCCACTCTTGGTCTCAACTTACTCATCTTTGGAATAGAAACACTGATGCCTTTGATAACGTTATGTACTAGATATAACGTTATCAAAGCAAATAAAACAGAAGAAAATGCTTTGAAAAAGATACAATAATTTGGAAGCATAACAATGGCCTGTGTTTGACACACTGTTTCCTAAAAAGACCTAGATTACCTGGAGGATACTCAGGAACGCTCAGTAGTCCCACCCTGCACAGAATGGGTATCAGCTCTGCACTTGCTATGAGGCACATAATTGTCGATTTGGGCTCTTATGGACACTGGTCTCTTCGGCTTTGTTTTATCTTTTATTAAAACTATCCTTCACTGACTTTACAGAATGATTCAAAGCATGCGGAAGGGATGGTAGTTTAAAAAAAAGTGGGGTGCGCAGAATAGGGTAACTACGGAGTGAGACCACTGTTAGAACTGAGTGAAGAGGCAAGGGGTATGGAAGGGGCTTTGGGGTCTCCAGCTGGAAGACGGAAAGAAAGGAGCTACCTGAAACCCATTGCCATCTAGTCAATTCCGACTGATAGTGACCCTATAGGACAGAGTAGAACTGCCCCATAGGGTTTCCAAGGAGTGGCTGGTGAACTACAACCGCTGACCTGCTGGTTAGCAGCCATAGCTCCTAACCACTGCACCACCAGGGCTCTGAAAGGAGCTGAGGAGGATGCATTTTATTTTGTTTTTTCAGAGTGCTAGCCCTTAAGGATGGGAGCATTGACACAGTAAGTCTCAGACATTATTTTGAAGAATCTTAAGACCCATTTGTTTTGACTTAGGTGTGCATATTTCTGAACTTCTGTCCCTTTACAAACACATTTGTTCTAACCATACTGCAGCAGATCTGCATTCCTAGCCAATTCCCTTGAATTCTTAATTCTTGTTAACAACTCTGGCAATTAACCAATTACTCCTACCACTGAAGGGCTCAGGGAGGAAGGGACTGATGATTTATAGCTGCACAGGGCCCGTGATTGTTGAAGTGAGCTCAATTGCTGGAGTACTTCCTTTAGGGAGTAGATAGGCAGGTGAGTAGCCAACAGGCAGAAGCCAATCAAGAGGCTAAAACTTCCAACAGGTGACAGATTGGAAGCACTGTGTCCTCTGACTCTTTTGTGCTGTCTGTTACTTGGTTTAATAGAATGGTGGAATCATAGAGCTTAAGGATTCTTAGACGCTGTCTGGAACTCTAAGAGTTGTAAGTACAAGAAGCTGTCTGCAATGCCCTGGTGAGTGGCCCTTAGACCTTTTTAGATATTATCAGTAATGATTTGGAAGACAGCTCGTTCCACTACTGGACATCAGTATTTGTTGGAGAAACTTCCTTAAAATGAGAGAAAAATCTACCTTTTTGTAATGCACAGCCACTAATACTACCTTTGCCCTATGGACCAATCCGGAATAAGTCCACTCTTCCTCCAGGATAATGTGAGGACAGTTCGCATATCTCTGTCTTTACTGAAGTTTCTCTAACGATCATGAGACATAGTCTTCTGATCCCTTTCCAACCTCTCCTGACTAAAAAAAACAAATTGCCATCAAGTTGATCCAACTCATGGCTACCCCATGTGTTGCAAAGTAGAACGGCACTCCATAGGGTTTTCATGACTGTGACCTTTTGGGAGCAGATTGCCAGGCCTTTCTTCCAAAGCACCTCCAGTGGATTTGAACAGCCAACTTTCAGTTAGTAGCTGTGAGCTTAACTGCATGTGTCAGCCACCCAGGGACTCAGCCCTCCTAAGGACATCTCTTAGTTTTTAATGCCCTTCTTAAACTGAAGCACCCAAATCTAATTTCCCATACCGTGTTCCTTGTGATGCCCATTGCACATCCCATAGTATCTTTAGTCCCAGCAAAACCACAGATTTAGGGGGACGCATTGGATTAAATCAATAAAGTGATCAGGGACACTTTGATGGCATTTGCTAGTCCTTACCTGAAATAACTTTGGATTCATCATTTCTGTTTCAAGAACTATTTCTAGGGCTGCGTAGCATGACTTGAACTTTTGATGTGCTCTTTAAGAGGGTCTAAATTTACAGAGTTAATAGTAAACGCAATAACAGATCAAGGGGAGGTGAGCAATAGTATCAGCCAGACGGAGAAAGCGAAGGTCAGTCAGGGGAAAGGAAGGCTAATGGTTTCTGCAGAGAAGAAAGCTCTTTGACAGTGGAGATGGGATCTCCCCAAAGGGCAGGACTGACCAGATATGCAGGCAGATCAGCATGTACATGATATAAAGTGAGGGGTAATAAACCACTTCAGACCCCAAATATTCACTGCATTCCTCCTAACACCAAAATCCCCATGTGCCTAACTCCTTTTGCTTAAGGCCACCATAAACATGCAAATGTTCTCTGGGAGAGTAAAAGATTAAGCCATTATCAACCAGTAACATCTTACCTATCTTTGACCAAATTAGAACTAGCTGGTCACTGAGTGGAACCCTAAGGGAATATACCATATAACTGATAGGTTTTAACTGGGAGAGAATATAGAAGGCTATAAAAGAAAAAAGTCTCAAGACTTTGTGGTGTAAGGGGTGAAGAAGGATAGAGATAAGGGTTTGATGGGTAGCAGGCTAGCTGAGACAAGAGAGGTCTTCCACAGAGGCTGTGGGGCACTCAGCGACTATGTGGATATTGGGAATTGGGTGAACAGAAGCAGGACAATGAAAAGCAGCTGAAAAAGAAAATTAATAAGCCTCTAAGGTTGAAACGCTGTGGAGGGAAGCCCTGAGGAAAACATGTACAAAGTTCGAGCTCAGGAAGTATGAGTAGGCCAAGTAGCCTTGATGGCCTAGTTCTTTGATTTTTAATCGTCACTTGCCATTTCTGAATGGACTTAAATGACTCCAGAGCTGTGAACTATCACCTGATTCCTTGATTTCTCCCTTATTATTATATTCTCTTTGTTCCTGTCATTTCCTGTTCCAAGCTCCAAAGCGGTGGAGACTTAGCAAAATGGGATGCAGGTGGTAGAGTCAGAAAGCGAGTCATAGACCGTAAAAAAGAGAAGAAAGAATAGTTTCCATATCCTTTATAATCATGAGCTAGGGGGACTGTTTGACTTTTAATGACAGAAAAGCAACTTAAAGTAGCTTAGACAAAGACGAAGAGTGTATTGATTCATGTAAATAAAGGGTGAAAAGGGGAAGGAATCTCAGCGGTGATGGATTCTGAGGCTTCTGCATTCTCATCTCCTCCTTCCCTCCATTTCATATGTGAGTCTCTTTCTCGCTGTTGGGTGGATCCTTTCCTACCGTGGAAGGGCTTCCCCCGTAATGCAGGCTTACATCGTCACAACTGCATGATCACCTGAGAGTTGGTGTTTTTTGTTTTCATTTGTTTTTTCCAAGTTCAGTTTAGGAAAAATATAAAACAAGGAAAGACTCTGATTGTCTCAAGGTAGGACATGTGCTTATTCCCAGAATAATCACCAGCTAAGGTGGCCTTGACTTCTTCTGGATTTCATGCCACCACCCTTGGTCAGGCAGCTGAGTACAGACAAGGGGAGAAGGGATGTTGGACAAAGAAATTGTGCCATGGTAGAAAGGAATGTTGGAGGTTTATCAGCCATGTGCCCGTGCCTAATGAGAGTGAGGGTCTCGGGGGAGATTTTGAGATGGATTCACCTGGGTGTCACTAAGGAAATGGCCTCAACTGAGGAACTGTTTGAGTTTAATTTTTTCCCCCAAATTTTAGAGGGTTAACTGTAAATCAGGGACAGTGAACCCCTTTGAAACAAATACAAAGAATATTTGTAATGTGAGGGTTGAAGGGATTAAGATCATGTGGTTATATCTGACAAGGCCACTGAAGAACAAACGTAGCAATTTGGCCTAGTATGAGCTGGCGGTTCTGCCTAATGGAATGACTGATGTTAAATTCTAGGATAAAAGCAAAAAACAAACAAACCCATTGCTGTCTATCCGATTAGATTTTGACTCATAGTGACCCTACAGGACAGAGTAGAACTGCCCCATAGGGTTTCTAAAACTGTAATCTTTATGGAAGTAGATTGTCACTTCTTTCTCCCAAGGAGTGGCTGGTGGGTTCCAACTGTCGACCTTTCAGTTAGCAGCTGAGTGCTTTAACCACTGTGCTACCAGGGCTCCTAATTCTAGCATAGGTCTCCCCAAAGAGGAAGACCCCTTGTACTGAGAGATACAGGTGCTTCTGAGCTCAGGTAAGGAACAATCTGTCTCTGATCCCGTCTGATGTAGAAGTTGGCAGTATTTTTTGGCAGAGCCATCATCTAAGAGATGAGTTTTGGAAAATCCTAGAAAAATGCAATACTTATTTTCAAATGTAAATGCTAATGGCTCCATTGCAGGCTAATTTCCATCAGGGGAAATAGCTGCATATACAAAATAGTTATGGGTGGACCCTTGAAATTACCTTTTCTATTAAAAGTCATCTTAAGCCAGAGCTCTTGTTTGTGCTAAAATGGAAATTCTGGCTCTATACTGAGAAAAATAATAATCTGATATTAAAAAACAAACAAAAAAACCCGTTGTCATCAAGTCGATTCCAACTCATAGCTACCCTACAGGACAGAGTAGAACTGCCCCATACGGTTGCCAAGGCTGTAACCTTTACAGGAGCAGACTGTCACATCCTGTCCCACAGAGTGGCTGATGGGTTCAAACCTCCAACCTTTTGGTTACCAGCTGAGCAATTAACCATGGTGCCACAAAGGCTCCTCTAATAATCTGATCCACCTCATTAATTAACAGGAAGAAATGGGGTTTGGGAAAACAGAAATAAAAACATTTTCTTTTTAAAGAATCAACCAAGTCTGGGGAATAATTACTTTTGTGATCCATTGAATGGAAGCTGTTGTGCAAATTTGTTGACTTGCGTGCAGGTCATTTTCAGTCCTCCTGCCTGTGTACACAGGCTATATTTGGTGCGTGTGTGTGCGTGTGTGTGTGAGAGAGAGAGAGGAAGCGAGAGAGCTACAAATAAGAAGGCAAAAGTGGATGAAATCAATGTATGAGGAATATAATTTAGGGGTTTCCTTTTTCTTTTTTTTAAAACAATGTAGTTTGAAAAGTAAGGTAAACATGGTGATGAGTTTGTTTGTTTTTTTTCACTTTTCCCCCTTGTAGCCAGGTTTGTGTAAGAAAGGAAAAGGCATCCACAAATACAAATGAAAACCCCTGTGGCATGACCCCTGCAAATGTAAGGAAGGACATGCACATATGTCCCAAATTAATTCTGAAGCAATTTTAGACCCAGATTTGTGTTAATGTGTTTAGCAAGTAATTAGTTGCCCATTCATTCATTAACAGCATATTTTAAAACTTCTTGCAAAACCCCACCTCCCCCTCAACAAAGTGGCACTTCTAAGAAGACAGAAGGGACATAAAATATGTCGGGAAAGATGCGAAAACAAATCAGAAAAAGAAAATTACATGTTAGTTGTAGAAGAGCATTAGTCATAGAAATGAGATTTACAAAGAAAACACTTTGCTTCCCTTTACCTTTGTGCACAGAAAGGGGGAAGCTGAGCATTGGAGCTGCATCAGCGGGTACTTTAGGATTTTATGATGCCAGTTTAGTGCAATGTTTTTCTCTCTTGGACATAATAATTTGTCTTCCATTTGTAAAGTGCTTTATAGTTTTCTAAGCAGTTTCACATAGAGTAGTTCATTTGTGGAACTAATAGAATTTACATGGGATAACAATATTCTAATAGAATTGTGCAATTCGCATAATGAGTTTTACTCATTATAAAATGAATGCCACTTGGATAAGACTGAAGGGGGATGCAGGCTGGTCAATAGTTGTGGGGTAGGTGCTGACCATTCTCAGTTTATAAGAGGTAGGGGGTCCATTTGTCTCCCTTGAAGCCTTTTGATTCTTCTCTTTTACATAGTCACTGCCTGTCCTCTATCTCCATTTTCAGTTAGCACAGAAGATGACCTAGGACAGAAAAAGTGGGAGTCAAGGGCTTAATATCCTGCTCCGTATCCACCAAAGGTACAAGAAATATATTTATTTTTTGTTTATTTGCGTACATTTTGTTAAAAAAAAAAAAAAAACTGAAGTTGAGGTCAAAATGAACAGTTAACCACTTCTTACTAGTTGACTTTAAAATTTGGGGGCTTTGATGCAGAGGTTAACAGGAACCCAAAGCAGTGTTTAGGATAAACTGCTAGCATTCTGTCCCCTTGAAATGCACTTCTAACTTTAGCACAGAGAGAAAAGACTGTTGCCTAGTGTTGGTCCACTCTGCTCAACATTGATAGAGGTCTGAATCTCCACCATCAGAGCTTCATACCTCCTTAAAACCCTAGTTTTTGTAAAAATAAAAAATCGTCTCAGATGGGATAATTAGCTGAAGAGTTATCATTGTGAGATATTTTTGGGAAAAGGAATTTGAGGATCCTGGAAAATAAAGGGGGGAGGGGGGGTTAGGAGGTGGAAATAGAATAACCTCGGGAGAGTGACCTATTACCCATTGCTGTTGAGTCAATGCCAACTCATAGTGACCCTATAGGACATAGTAGAACAGCCCCAGAGGGTTTTCAAGGAGCAGCTGGTGGATTCGAACCGTCTACCTTTTGGTTAGCAGCCGTAACGCTTAACCACTGCACGACCAGGGCCCCTGGGACAGTATAACTATGGATAAAACATTTCAGGCTCAGAAATGAAGGCTAAACTCACCAAGGATAACCTGTCCCTATTTCAGATTTTCCTGAAGGGTTGTGGCAGAAACTGCTGGTTTCTGTTCTTCCCAGTTTCTTCCTT
The DNA here is from genome assembly GCA_030035585.1 of Dugong dugon. Classification (NCBI taxonomy): domain Eukaryota; kingdom Metazoa; phylum Chordata; class Mammalia; order Sirenia; family Dugongidae; genus Dugong; species Dugong dugon. The sequence goes on along the minus strand of CM057480.1, from coordinate 73,544,175 downwards.
TCTCTCTTTTCTTTTCTTTTTTCTTCTCTCTCTCTTCTTCTCTCTTCTCTTTCTTTTCCTTCCTTCCTTCCCTCCTTTTTTTCTCACTTCCTTCCAAACATATCCTCTCCATTACCGGGAGCAAGGTACCCAGCTGAAAAACCCCATGACTCAGCCTCCTTTCCCCTTCCTGCTTTTACTGGCCTACAGTTTTTACAGAACAACCATCTCCAAAGAGAAGCTACACACTAAGAATGGGGGGTAAAAAGGTGGAAGGAATCTGACCTCATGCACACTCTTCATCTGTTATCCCAGCCACTGCCAGGTGACTAGCTTCACTCAGGTACAACCTAAGAGCCGCTTGGTGAAGACTGCACTCCACTTCTCCCTTCCTGACCCACGGATTTTCTAATTGTTGCCTTCATGTGGGACACTAGCAGAAACTCCCTTGGTACTCAAGAAAATGCAATCCAGAAGTGTTAGTTGTGGTGTATGAGAAGCATTAATATATCCTGAAACTAACCAGTATCCTTATCCAGTGGAGGTTGGGATCAATAGATAAATGCTTTCCTCTTTTTTTTCTGTCCTGAGATATATTTATAAAGCTTATCTGACAGCCCATGGAACACAGCAACCAGTCATCCACAGAGGTAGTATCTCAATAAACCAATCTTGACTGATATTCCCTTCTCTCTGGTGGCGCAGTGGTTAAAGTGATCAACTGCTAACCGAAAGGTCAGTTGTATGAAACCACCAGGGGTTCTGTGGAAGAAAGATGTGGCATTCTGCTTCCATAGAGATTTATAGCCTTGTAAACCCTATAGGGTCACTATGAGTCAGAACCAGCTCCACAGCAGTGGGTTTGGTTTGGTTTTTTTCTCTTTGAGTAAGAGTCCTTGGGTGGTGCAAATGGCTAAAACATTCAGGGGATAACTACAAGGTTGGAGGTTGCAGTTCACCCAGAGGTGCCTCAGAAGAAAAACCTGATAATCTACTTCCAAAAAACCAGCCATTAAAAAGTCTGTGGACCACGGTTCTATTCTGAAAAACACGGGGTTGCCGTGAGTCAGAGTTGATTCCAAGACAACTAGTCTCCCCAGTACACAATCCCTATCCTCCACCTCTGCTTGCAAATAAACTACTTTACATACTAACCTTTCCTCAGATCCCTCTTTCCATGGAGTGCCCAACCAGCACTGGATTGCCCAACTCTGAACCTTTTTTACAAGAGAGAAAATTAAAGTCTTATCTTCTTTAAGTCTCTGTTATTTTGAGTCTGTGGTTACCAGAAACTGAATAGAATTCCTAAATGATACAGAAGGGCCACTCCATTGTCTCCTACTTTTTTTTTTCTGCTCATTATTATACATCTAATCTGTTGGCATAGTGGTTAAGAGCTATGGCTCCTAACCAAAAAGCTGGTAGTTCAAATCTGCCAGCCACTCCTTGGAAACCCTATAGGGCAGTTCTACTCTGTCCTCTAGGGTTGTTATGAGTCAGAACCAACTTGATGGCAATGGATTTGGTTTTGTTAATCTGTTATTACTAAGTATTGCCTAGTATACCATATGTAGGTATTCACACTCTCTCCTCCTTTGTACAAAACAATGAAAACACATAAAAGAATATCCATTCTGCTAAACACTAATAACAAATTTATAAAAAGTGTATATTAGTCCATAAAGAAGATTGCAATAAAACAAATAAAAAACGAGACAAGCTATATTTTTACCTCAATGTAATAAACCTAGAAATTAAAATATAGAGTAAAATATTCTATCCATTTGGAATATCAAAAACATTTTTTGAAATAATTCCAGTGTTATATAGAAAAAACTGAATTGAGGTTACAAGTTACACACTTTCTAGAAATCAACAATGAGAACAAACTATGATGATATCTGAGAGATAGAGTTTAATACTCAAAGCAAGTTTTATATTCTTAAGTACTTTCATTAGGAGACATGAAATTCTCAAAAAATGAATAGCAAATTCAACCTAAGAAGCTAGGAATAGAAGAGCAAAAAAAAAAAAGCAATAAAAGTAGAAAATAGAAATGAGTAAAACTAAAAGCAGGAACCAAAGAAATTCATAAAAATTAACGCATCATTTCTGCATCTGGAAAGATGAAATAGACATACTTTTCCTTATTCCTCCAACTAAGCACAGCTAAAAAATATTGAGAGTATGTATAAAACAAACAGCAGAGACTCTGAAAAGAGAAAAAGTTAGACTAGCTAAGGACCTTGGACCTGAGGAATGATATGGTGATGATTTTCCTGGATTTTCTTTTCATCTCAATTATCCCAGAATGGGTACTGGAGAAGCTAGTAACCTGGAAACCCCAACAGGTACTAACATAAAAAGCCCTAACAAAAGCTTGTTCTCATTAGCCAAAGATCTAGGCAAGGGACACCCTAGCAAGACAGAAAACCTTTAGACAGTAAGTGCTTTATTATAGTCAAACTCCACAGAAAAACAAAGAAGAAGAACTGTAGCAACTCCGAAAGTCCAACAAGCAGAGGCCAAGCGGAAAGCCTAAATTTTTACATTTGCCAGGCTATAATGATGTGTCCCAACCCTCCACTCAAGTGCTGTCAGAGGAAACCTAGAAGAGAGTCAGGACTTTCATCATTGCCCTGTGGTAATAAGGACAAGCCCTGTGGTATCAGTGAGGCCACATGGGGAGTCAGAACTACTCCCACACACATCTAGCAATGTTTCTGCCAAAACTACCATCCACGGATTAAAGAAAACCAAATCCATTACCATCAAGTGGCTTCCAACACATAGCGACTCTATAGAATGGGGGAGAACTGCCCCAGCATGTTTCCAACACTGTAATCTTTACAAAAGCAGAATGTCACATCTTTCTTCCACAGAGCAGCTGGTGGGTTTGAACCACTGACCTTTCAGTTAGCAACTGAGCACTTAACCACTAGACCATCTTACCACCATCATGATATTCCACATAATATTACCTCTGATCAAGGAACCCATTACACAGCAAGTAAAGTGAGACAATGGGTCTATGCTCATGGAATTCATTGATCTTACTATTTTCCCCATCATCCTGAGACAATGAGCTTGATGGAATTGTGGGATGGCCTATTAAAGACTCAATTATGGCACCAGTTAGGTGGTACTACCTTTATACCTATAAATGCCTATATTTGAAAAAGAAGAAAGATATCAAACCAATAACCAAATTTCCAGATTAAGAAAGAAAAAACAAAACAAAAAAAAGAATAGCAGACTAAACCCAAAGCAAACAAAAGAAGGAAATAGTAAGACCACAGTGGGAAGCAATTAAATAGAGAATAGAAAACCAATACAGAAAATCCACAAAAACAAAAGTTGGTTCCTTAGAAATGTCTACAAAATTGACAAATCTTTGGCTAGACTGACCAGAAAAGGGAGAAGACCATTATTAAAATCAGGAATGAAAGATGGGACATTATCATCCTTACATAAGTACAAAGAATTATAAGAGAATATCAGCTTTTCCTATTTAGTTTATTGGTCAGCTTCTTGTTTGCCCCAATCGTTATCCCTTGTTCAAGCAGCCGCAATGTTAAGCAATCGCCGAAGATTTTTTTCAACAAACACCATGGGAAAAAGCTATTTTTAATGAGCAAGTTCTAAATATGGTCAAACAAAGAAATACCCTGTGAGTTGGGATTTTTAGGTAACTACCAGGCAGGTTAAACAATGACAATCTTTTGGGTATCCGTACCCATTGCTGTTGAGTTGATTCCAATTCATAGTGACCCTATAGGACAGAGTAGAACTGCTCCATAGGGTTTCTAAGGAGTGACTGCTGGATTTGAACTGCTGACCCTTTGGTTAGCAGCTGAGCTGTTAACCACTGTGCCACCAGGGCTCCAATTCTTTGGGTATAGGGCTTTAATTCTTTGAAAAAGTTACTGAAATTGACAAACCTCTGATGAAACTGATAAAGACAGAGAGAGAGAACACAAGGCAAGAAGGGAAAGAGAGAGAATATGAACAAATAAACCAAATTCAGAATAAAAAAGGGACATTGCTACAGATCTTACAAATAATAAGAAATAAGATGATTACATGAGGAACAAATTTTTGGTAGGCATTTGAAAATACAGCATGAAATGAGCAAATTCTTAGAAAAATACGTCTTACAAAAGCAAAAATAAGATGATATAAAAATACGATGTACAAAACAGTTAAACAAAATGAGTCCTTTATCCTACAGAGAAAAAAAAAAGGCATCAATATACTCCATGGCCACCCATCCCATCCTGAGCAAAAGAGAATGAAGAAAACTGAAGACACAAGGAAAATATTAGCCCAAAGGACTAAAGGACCTCATGAACCACAGCGTTCACCAGCCTGAGCCCAGAAAAACTAGATGGTGCCTGGCTACCATCACCAGCCACTCTGACAGGGATCACAACAAAGGGTTCCGGACAGAGTAGGAGAAAAGTGTAGGGGGAAAAAGAAAATCACAAAAAAAGACCAGACTTGCTGGTCTGACAGAGACTGGGGGAACCCCCAAGACTATGGCCCCTGGACACCTAGCTAACTCTGAAATGAAGCCATTCCCGAAGTCCACTTTTCAGACAAAGATTAGATGGGCCTATAAAACAAACAATAGTACCTGAGGAACGTGCTTCTTAGTTCAATCAAATAAACAAGACCAAATGGGCAACTCCTGCCAAAAAGCAAGATGAGAATACAGGAAGGGACAGGAAAACTGGATGAATGGACACGGGAGACCTGGGGTGGAAAAGGGGAGAGTGCTGTCACATTGCAGGGATTGTAACTGATGTCACAAGAGCAGCAAATATCACTCTTAATCATGAAATATTGAAAGCTTTCCATCTAAGATGGAGAATAATTCAAGGATGACTCTTCATACCTTTTCTATTCAGCACATCACTGGATGTCTTTGTCAGGGCAATAAGATTAAAAAAAGAGAGAGAGAAAGTTAAAACAAAAGAACTAAAATTCTCACTATTAAAAAGAAATCATGATTATAATTGTAAAAATTTGAAACAATTTATAGATAAATTATTATCATTAAGAAATGTGTAATAAGTTTGCTGGGTAAAAAATAATGTACACAAATCAATCATATTCCAGTACACTCAAAAAAAAAAAAACCATTGCTGTTGAGTCCATTCCAACTCAGGGAGACCCTGAAGGACAGAGTAGAACTGGCCCATAGGGTTTCCAAGGCTGTAATCTTTATAGAAGCAGACTGCCACATCTTTTTCCTGCAGAGAGGCTGGTGGGTTGGAACTGCTGACCTTTTAAGGTTAGCAGCTGAGTGCTTAACCACTGCGCCATCAGGGCTCCTTTATTTCAGTATACTGGCCTCAAAAAGGTTAGAAAAAATGAAATATCCTAAGACACATTTTCAACAGTATAAAAAATATCAATTAATTGGAACAACTCTAATGGAAGGTGACTTCTACACAGAAAACTCTGGACAACATTGAGAGAAATGCATAAGTTTTAAATAAGTGGAGGAAATACATGATTATTAATTAGAAGACCCAAGATGCCAAAAATATAAATGCTCCCCAAACTGATACTTAGATTCAATACAATCACAAACAAATTCTCCTTTTCAGTTATGGAACTGAAAAGCCAATTCTAAATTTTATATAGAAAATAATAGCCAAGTCAAGTTGCAAGGGTTTGTTCTACTAGGTATCAAGACTTATAATAAATCTATAGTAGTTAATATTAAATAGTGAGATATAGAAAAAATAGCTAATGGGATTCAACAGATTCAGAAACACGATTTATGACAGAGATGCCTCTGTAGAACAGTAGGAATGGGCAATATTTTCAATAAACTTTGCTGGGTCAACTGAATATCTCTGTGGGGATAATCTTTTTTGATCCCTACCTTACACCAATTAAAAAAAAAAATCTTTTTTTTTTTGGTTGCTAAGATTCTAGAAAACATACATAGCTCTACTCCCAAATGGTTTAGAAACTTGAGTGGACACTTCCAAAACAGAACACCTACATGATCAATAAACTTATGAAAAAATGCTCGAAAGTAAAATGTAAATTAAAATTATGAGATTAGTACACACTGCCCACTCTGGTTAAAATTAAAAAGACAGACAATGGCAAGCTGTAGCAAAAATAGCGGTTGTGGAGCACTGCTAATAGATCATTGCTGCTGAGAATATCAATTTAGATCAGGGTTTGACATCATCTACTAAAGCAATTCTGCTCCTTGGAACACCCAATGGAGATTCATGTGCACATGTACCAAGAAACATCAAAGACTGTCAATAGAAGCACAGTTCATAGCTGAAACCTGAAACAATATTAGACAAGTGCATTGTAGTATATACACACAATGAGATATTATAGAGCAATAAAATGATCATACTATAGCTACCTGCTAAAACATGGATTACTTTATAAACATATGTTGAACAAAGGAAGTCAGACATGAAAGGACACATAATATATGATTCCATTTACATTAGATTTAAAAGCCAGCAAAACTAAACTATAATGTTAGAAATCAGGATATTGATTGCAGTTGGACAGGAGAAAGATGGTGGAGATTGAAAAGGTGCATAAAGGAGTCATCCGGGGTCTTGGTAACATTCTATCTAAAGACATAGATGATAATTTCATGGATGTTCACTTAGTGGTAACCATCGTACAATAAACCTTTATGCTTTGTGTAATTCTTTGTATTTTTCTAATATCTGGATTAATATTGTTTTAAGTGAATCAGTTATCTTCCCTTATGCAAGATCTTCCAATACCCACCTCTCAGATTGTTGTGCTGAGGAGGCTTCATGTGGCAAATCAATATAAAAAAACAAATAAGAAACAAAACTGAAGACCAATCTTATTATTAAGTACATTGTAAAACATAAGCAAATATAACAATGTAAGTAGATACCTCAAATATAACCTCATTTTGTTTATTAATGGATAACCTGTTAAAAGAATACAAAATCCTGAAGAATTCAAGAAAGTTTCGATAGGAGATCTATTAATATAATTAACTAATTAGTAGATTAAAAGAGAAACAAATAATCATTTCAATAAAGAAAAGATATTTTATGTGAATGAATACCAATTCTTAATAAGTATTTGAATGAACAAATGAAAGGCCTGTGGAAAAAAAACCAAACCCATTGCCGTCGAGTCGATTCCAACTCATAGGGACCCTACAGGACAGAGTAGAACTGCCCCACAGGGTTTCCAAGGAGCAGCTGGTGGATTTGAACTGCCAAACTTTTGGTTAGCAGCCAAGCTCTTAACCACTATGTCACGAGGGTTTCCAAAAGGCCTATAGTATATTGAAGAAAAAAAAAATTAGAAAGGCCATACAGGTTTAAAGGAAGAAAATATAGGACAGGATTTTTTTTTAAACCTTGGAGTTGGGAAGCTTTCTAGGGCAAGAAGAAAGAAAGGAAAGAAAAAAAAAAAAAAAACCCTCAAAATCTAAAAAGAAAAAGATTGATAGATCTGCTGATGTAAAAATTAAATCTTCCATATGGCAAAAGATTTCATAGACTATAAGACAAGCTGCGAGTTTAAAGAAATTAATTTACACATATAAAAAAGAGCAATTGTGTATATGTACATACATATATATTATGTGTATACTAACTATATGTGTATATATGTATATAAATATATGCTTATATAGATATATCTATATATATACTTATATATCTATTTATATACATATAGATAAAGATATACAACAATTCAACAAGTAAAACAAGCATCCCAATACAAATTGTCCAAACAATGAACAACACAGAAAGAAATAGAGATGACAAATGAATTTAAGGAGGGGCTAAACCTCAAAAGAATTCAGGAAATACAAATTTTAGAAAATGAAATTTTTAAATAAATTAAAAATGCTTATAGGGTATTCAGGAGCCCTGGTGGAGCAGTCTTTAAGAACTCAGCTGTTAACCAAAAGATCATCAGTTCGAATCCACCAGCTACTCCTTGGAAACCATATGGGGCAGTTCTACTCTGTCCTATAGGGTCTCTATGAGTCAGAATCGATCTGATGGCAATGGGTTTGGTTTTTTGTACATGGGATTCAAGAATGTGTAAGGAAATGAAAATCCTCATACATTATTGGTTGTAATACAATTTTGCATAGTCTTTTTAGAAGGACAAAAATTTTTATCAAAATTTAAAATTTTCATAGACTTTGATCTAGAAACTCTACTTTTCAGTATCCATTCTTGAGCGATGCTTGGGAAGTGCATAAATAGCATAAAAAATGTTCATTTTTGCAATTGAGAAAAATTAGGGGTAAAAAACCCTGATAAGTATAAGTGATTAGATATTTACGTGGATTAAGTTCATCTATGTTATGGAAAACTACCCAGAAAAGTGAAAGTATAAGGTAGAATTATAAATACTGAAATAGAATTCAAAATAATTATCACATGGAAAAACTGTTATAAAAACATATTATTACCCCAAAATGAAATGCAAAAGTGTAATCATTTATTAATATATTAAATATGTATATAAATATGTTTTATGTAAAGGAATATAAAAATTCAGGAAGATACACTTAAATGATAAATTATAGTGATTAGTTCTGTATTTTGTGGTGGGGAGTAATATCCAGCATGTGTAAAGTGAGATTTTTACTCTTGCAGTCTGTATAGGTATATATTATTTTAATTTATAAAACAAATTTGTTTTCTTGTGTTGCTGTATAATTAAAATGTAAATTAAAATATCTGTGATGGACTACCGAAACATTCACTTATGTCAAGGCATATGGGTTCCTGGTTTTATCAGACCCTCAGTAAGATTTTTTTTCAAGATTGCAAATCTATACTTCTGTGATTTTTCTACAAATAATCTCTGGTATCAAATTATAAAATTCCAACCTGAAATATCAGTTACAAGTACAGAGTCCAGTAGAAACAGAGTCCTAAAAACTCATAATAAACATGTAGTAAACAGTTGTAATAGAAGTAGTAAAAAGAAAATCACAAGTAGGTTAATTTGTTCAGCTGAATATGTCATTTTCCAACATGTAGAATAACAAAGAATCTAAAGATTACTCTCAGAAACCCCCTGCTACTATTGTAATGCAAAAACGGCTCTATATTCCATCTGGTATTTACTGTAGAACTGGAGACCTGCACGGGAACATTTCGTCCTCCACTTCTTCCTTCTCATTTCCATTATTATTCTGGCTACACGCAGAGAATATTGACTTTTGTTCCAAGCATATGCCTCTCTTCATGGGACTCCCCTTCTGGACCCTAGGGACCTCGAGCAACCCGTTTGTGTGCGAGCAGTTCTGTATTTTGGATGATGAAAATTGATTTTCTTTCTCTTAGCAGGTGCAGGCTCTGAGCGCACCTCTCCCCACGACCTGTGCAGACTGTGCCATCGACAGCGGGAGAGCTGGTGGGGAGGGACATCCAGGGCACTAGGCACGAGCGCCTGAGGTCCCGCGAAGCCTTGCAGTGTGAAGGTGCCCTCGAAGTAAAATAATAGTAACAAACTCAGCTTAGACATGTTTTCATCCTGGACACCTCCTGGATAAATTCAGTATCAATATTTATTTTCTGGGATTATCAAAATGAACAGACAACCACAGAGGGTCTATGATGGTCCATGCAGTTGTAAATAGTTCCTTCTTGTTAAACTTAAGTAATGTGAAGACTCTTTTTAAGGAAAACAAAAATAATTATGAAGGAACTCAGTGATGAGTTAAATTATGTTTACTATAACGCCACCTATAGTTGTTCAAACATAAAACTAAGCCTTATTATGCTTAGAACTGTTGTACAGCTATGGAGATCTACCTTGAGAAATGATGCTTTGTCTCTAACACAGCGGGAGACTGGAAGAGTTTTTGAGTCAAGCAGTTAATGCAAAAGTAAATTTTGGGCTTGCATAAAGGACGGATTTGGGTTTTAACTCTGGAGATAGGGCAACGTTAGAAAGTGATTGCAAATTCCTAGGTCTAAGTTGTTAAGTTGGAGACCTGGTGGAGCAGTGATTAAGAGCTTGGCTGTTCCAATCCACCTTCTGCTCCTTGGAAACCCTATGGAGTAGTTCTACTCTGTCCTATAGGGTCGCAATGTGTTGGAACCAACTGGATGGCAATGGGTTTTTTGGTTTTTAAGCTGTCGAGTAGGAGCCTGGTGGTACAAATGGTTAAGTGCACCCCCCCCCCCCCCAGAGGCTCCATGGTAGAGCAGACGTGACGATATGCTCTGCTCCTGTAAGGATTATAGCTAAGAGAAACCTACGGCGCAGTTCTAGTCTGTCATTATGAGTCAAAAACAACTCAACGGCACCCAGCAACAACAAGTTGTTAAGTGTCTGAACTAGTGTGTGGTAGCTGCAGGAGCAGGGAACAAGAGCTAGATGCAGATAGGAAAACAGGTGTCCTCCTATGTTGTTAGGTACCAAGGAGTTGGTTCGGACTCATAGTGGCACAATGTCCAACAGAATGAACTGGCCTTGTTCTGACCGATGATGTCGAGCTTCTCCGTCGTCTCTTCCCACAGATGTAGTCGCTATGATTCCTGTGTATTCCATCTGGGGAGGTCCACGTGTATTGTCACCGTTTATGTTGTTGAAGAAACGTATTTGCAATGAAGAAGTCATTGGTCTTGCAAATTTCTACTGATCCTTCTTTTTTGTTTCCAGCTTACACTTCCCAATCACCAGTAACTATCAATTCATCTTGATTGCATGTTTGATCAATTTCAGACTGCAGAAGTTGATAAAAATCTTCTGTTTCTTCTTCTTTGGCCTTAGTGATTGATGTGTAAATTTGAATAATAGTTGTAGTAACTGGTCTTCCTGGCAGGCTTATGGATATTATCCTATCACTGACAGTGTTGTATTTTAGGACAAATCTGGAAATATTCTTTTTAACTATGAACGCAATGCCGTTCCTCTTCAATTTGTCATTCCTGGCAAATGAGTGGCGGGTCCCTCTCTCTCTAAAAGATAAGAAAACACAAGCGAAAAGCGATGTAAAGGTCTACGTATTTTGAGGTGTTTGGTAAAGAGGTTAGGCTGGTAGCTATATTATACATTAGTGTCAATTGATAAGGCTTTGGAAGATTGGGAAAATAGGGGATAGGCTTGGAGGGTATGGTCATCAGGCTGAATTAAATATAAAACAAGTCTTTCAGCAGTGAACATACAAGACAAACAGGCAGTCTGTCCCAGCAATTTGACAATTTACAGGGCAGTTTCTAGTAGAAGTCACAAATGACAGTAGTTAATCCAGGTGTCCAGGAGGTAAAGACCCCACAGGAATCATCCCAAATACCCTGGTGTCTTCTAGGTTAATGTTCTTCCTTCAAGTACTCAGCTGTTGGATGTAGAATAAATAACAATTTGACTCCTTGCTATACCCAGTGCCATCAAATCCATTCCGACTCATAGTGAGCCTATAGGACAGAGTGGAACTGCCCCATAGGGTTTCCAAGGCTGTAATCTCTATGGAAGCAGGCTGCCACATCTTTCTCCTGGATCGACTGGTTGGTTCGAACCCTCAGCCTTGTGGCTAGCATCGGTGCACTTAATCCCTGCACCACCAGGGCTCTCTCCTTGCCATAGGAGAAGGTAAAAAGGAAAGAGCTAAGTGAGCAACACATTTTTGTGTTTTAGATGATTATATGACATTGAGGAATTCTAGAGAAGATGGAAGAAAATCTACAGAACTAAGTCCAAAAAGAAAGATTTGGAAAAGTCCCAAGAAAGTAAAATCAGGATAAGAAAACAGAAGTAAGAGACAAAAAGCAGAGATATAAGGAGCACATCCACGATGTCCCGTTTCTAATTCATGTGGGACAAAAGCAACCACAAGTGGAATTTAGCATTTATCTCCTGTGATTCTCAATTTGAGGGGATACGTGATGTTCCATGTCAAGGCACGGGGCTTGTTTTTCTGGAAAAGCATTTGTTGTTGTTATCAAGTGCTGTCAAGTTGGTTCCAACTCCTAGAGACCCAGTGTAAACCGGACAAACACTGCCGGCTCCTGCGCCATCCTCACAACCATTGTTATGTCTGAGCCCATTGTTGCAGCCGCTTTGTCAGTCCACTTTAAAAGCATTTAGGTCACTAAAATTATGCAAGAGATGACATCTCCGAAATTTGATGAAGGGCTCTGAAGGTAGCTTTGAAAAAAAAAAAGATTCCAAGCATAGCTCAGGAAATGGTAAACCTAAAAAAGAATAGTAGGTGGAGTTGCTGTAAATCCTCCAGAAGAATAATAGGAGCTTTCATGTGTTAATATAACAGGGGCAGAGTGTGAGTAGTAAACAGTTAAGTTGAAAATGTGGTATAGTAATTAGATAACGTGTGTGGATCCCTTGTGGTGCAGTGGTTGAAGAGCTGGGCTGCTAACCAAAAGGTCAGCAGTTCAAATCCACCACCCACTCCTTGGAAACCCTATGGGGCAGTTCTACTCTGTCCTATAGGGTCACTGTGAGTCAGAATCGACTCAATGGCAATAGGTTTGGTTGTTTAGGTTTGACAGGGTGTGTGACTTGTGCTTGGAGTACAGCAGTAGAGGTGTAAATCTGCCTGGTTGTAGTTTATGTGAAAAGACTTTTTGGTATTGATTTGTCAGTGAATCAAGGGTGGGAAGTGCTGCATTGAAAGAATCGTAATTATATTATAAATATGTATTATATATTTACATTATATATATACATATGTTACACATATAATGTAAATATATAATACCATATATAATGTATTTTTTATATAATATATTAAAATATTTATACATTTATAATAATATATAGGCATTATATAAATATATATGTTATACATAAATATGTATGGAGTTCATAGTTCAGCAGCATCTGAAATATGATTCCCATTTCTGGATTCCACATATGAACGCCACCTTGCAAAATCTGGAGCTCGTCAGAGAGGAGGAAGACACAAGCGCCTTGTCTGGCAGTTGTTCAGGTAAGAAGTGGGGTATTCAGCCAAGAGAAGAAAGGGCCTGCTCGCTGCATGCTTCCCCTTCCAGCGACTTGAAGAGCTGCTGGGTTGAGGAAGGATCGGCCCTCTTTACCGTCTTAGGGCCAGAACCTGAGCAAACGGGTTAAGCTCCCCAGGAGGCAGATTTCAGCAAATAGAAGGAAAGCTGTCTTTCTAACAATAAGAGCTTCTCCACGTTGGACCGGCCTCCTTGTGAGACAGGGGTGTTTTAGTCACTAAACCCAAACCCAAATCCTTTGCTGTCCAGTCAATTCTGACTCACAGTGACCCTATAGGACAGAGTAGAGCTGCCCGATAGGGTGTCCAAGGAGTGGCTGGTGGATTCGAACTGCTGACCTTTTTTGGTTAGTCGCCAAGCACTTAACCACCGCCCCACCAGGGCTCCATTACTAGGGGTGATCAAGTTGAGGGTGGGTGACAACTGCCAAAATCACTGCAGACGACGGATTCATTGGATGGGAGGCTAGACTAGTTAGTGTGAAGGTGTTTCCGAACTTCAGAATTTTACTTTTCTATGAAAATAAATTAAGATCTGACTAAGATGGTGGCTGCTTTTCACATGTGGTTTACACATTGCCTATGAAAGTAAACTGAAGGGAGAAATTAAAAAAAAAAAAAAAATCTGAGAAAGGCTGAGATGGGGGATATTCTCCCAAACTGGTCACTTTGAAAGGTACAGTACTTATTTAAAGAAACTAGCAGATAGATAGACAGATAGATAGAGAGACAGACAGACAGAAAGATAGGCAGATAGATTGCAGATGGATATATATACAGGTGTCAATAAACATAAACGTTCACTACTAATAGATCTGTCTCATATGCTCCAGGTATTATAAGGCATCTTCTAGTGAGCAGACCTTGGAATGGCAAGAGAGGGGTTAATCTTTTGTCCTCAAAGCCCACAGGAATGTTTATCGACTCCTGTACAGGCCTCGTCTCTTCCTTTGGGTGAGTTAAGTCTGTCTCTGCTTTGTTTGACGCTGCCCATTTGAGGAAAGCTTATCCCTGACCTTCTGCCAGAGAGACTGATGACAAGGACAGTTTGCACAAACCTTGACATTCACCAGGGTAAATGGCTTTTTCCACAAGTAGTCAGCAAACAGGGAGAGCCAGTCAAGAGCGAATGACTTCGCACCTGAGAGAAACTGAACAACAACCGTGCTTTTAAAGAAGAAAGGAGTCCTGGGAAGGTGTGGGCCCATCTAGTGCTTAAAGGTTCAGGGGAAATGAACTCTTAGCCAAAGCAATTTGAAAATAAATAAACAAAAACAACCCCTGGTCCTAAACGCTGTCGTGAAGGTTCCTTTTTAAGTCTGACATTCTCTTACTTCCTGCTTGAATGAATTCTCAGTGCTGTTCTGAGGTCCCCTCCCACCCTGCAGGAAGACAGAGTGATATGGCTTCTGACTGACCAGGATGGCAAAGGCACATTTTTTTTTTTTTTTTTTTTGCCATTAGTTATGCCACTCATCTCAAATCTTCCTCCATTGAGTTCAAGGGGAGTAAATTGTGTATCTTAATATTTGAAGGAGCTCTGGTGGTTTAGTGGTTAAGAGCTACGGCTGCTAACCAAAAGGTCAGCAGTTCGAATCCACCAGGTAAAGTGGCTCAATTTACCTATGGTGTATTCTATTAAAAATTCCATAAAAAGTAATATAGAATGGAACTTCTCTAAAATAGACAATCAAACTAATTTTCCCAAGGGATTCCTATGACCAGATACAAACCCCATGCATGGAGCTAAAAAATATAGTCCTGGAGTTCCAGCAAAACGGCGCTCTAGGCAGAAGCACACGCCGTCCTCCACAGCAAAGATCTGAAAAACTAAGCCGAACAGAGAATACAACAATCCTGAAACCCTAAAATATCAAATGAAGAGATAAAGAACTCAGCCAAGCACCAAATGGAGTGAGAAAACTGACAGAGAACGGAGAGCTAGGAGAGATTCATGCAGAGGTCACCTACCAGCTAACACAGTGCGGATCCGCCATCTTGGACTCCTATCGGAGACCAGCAAACGGGGGTACGAGAGAGCAGCCTCACGGAGTGTCCAGCGGGAGACAAAACAACCAGTAATTTGCGGTGTGCGCTTTCCCACCCCCCACATCTCTTTGCCCTGGCTCAGCCTCCTCTGCTTCCCGCGGCCACCGTCTCTTGACCGGGAAGCGCTGACTGCTTGGATTCCACATGCCCGAGCGGGCAGCTCTCTGGGTGCCATTTGTTGGCTGCTGGTATTGCTTTTTTCCACTTCTTTTGATTGTTTACTTGCCTCTCGCCACCTCCCCCTCCTTTCGCTCAAATACCTCACTCTGTGCGCCATCTTTGCTTCTTCCTGAGGGGCTGCAGAGCGCCGGTAATTTGTGATATACGCTTTCCCACTCTCTACACTTCTTCACCCACACTCGGCCCCCTCTGCTTCCCACGGACACAGTCTCTTGTCCAGAAACACCAGCCCGCACTAGCTGGCTCTCTGAGTGCCATTTGTTGGCTGCTGGTGTTGCTTTTTTCTTTTTCTGCTTCTTTTGATTTCTTGCTTGCCTTTCGCCGCCTCCTCCTCTTTTCACTTGAGTGCCTGGCTCCACGCCAGTGAGAATAACAGCACAATTGGAAAAGCATAGTCAATGTCACTGAACTGTGCATGTAGAAATTTTTGAAACGGTGTATCTTTGGCTATGTGTATTTTCACCAAAAAAAAAGATTGAGAAGTTAGAGGGTTGATATGTTGTGGGGTTGTTAACCAATGTCATAAAACAACATGTGTACTGTTTCACGAGAAACTATTTGTTCTGTAAGCCTTCACCTGAAGTACAATTAAAAATAAATAAATAAAAATAAAAAATTATTCAATTATTTTTATATAAAAAAAAATCTATAGTCCTTTGATGTTTCCCATCCAAAGCCCAATTCATTCCATGTGAATCCTGGCCTAATTCCTCCAATTACTCTATTTTCATAGTGTATAGCATCTGAATTACGGTGTTGGCGAAGAATATTGAATATACCATAGACTCCCAAAAGAAGGAACAGATCTGTCTTGGAAGAAACACAGCCAAAGTGCTCCTTGAAAGCGTAGATGGCGACTCAATGGCAACTAACAACACAAAATAAGCGTCTGTCTGTACATTATAATCTCTTCTATCTAATTTTGTCCTTAATATAAACTTACTCTACCTTGTATACCGTGGCTCTTCACTAGACTTGTCAAAGTCATTCAGGGCACAAGACACATTTTCTGCCCTTTTTATCCACCACAATAGGTTGCTCAATTCCAGGAAACTTGATAAGAGTTCAGAAGGAAGTGTATGTTGATACCTTACAAAAGTTGACCAGCTCTATTTTCCCAAGCTTCCAGAGAGTTTTTGGTCTTCATCATTTACGATCACTTCCCACCCAGATGCCTGTATCTATGACAGCAAAAATATTTCTAAGTTTTTATTCTTCTCTGTTCTTTCTAATTCAGTGAGGAAAGATACGTAGATGTCAAGTGTATAACTCAATACGTATTTTTACAAAGTGACATATCCATGTGACCACCACTCAGATGAAGAAATAGCTCATTATCAATGCACCAGAAATTTCCCCTATGCCTTCTCACAGTCATTTCCCCTCTGAGGTAACTTTTGTGCTGATTTCTGACAACACAGATTAGTTTTCTTATTTTTAAACAGTGCTGCAGTGGGTAAGCACTTGGCTAGTAACCGAAAGGTTGGTATTTCAAACCCACCAGCACCTCTGTGGGAGAAGGATGCTTCAGTAAAGATCACAGTCTTGGGAACCCAATGGGACAGTTCTACTCCCTGTGAGTCGGAATCGAATTGAAGGCAGTGGGTTTTAAAGTAAATACTCTTTTGTGTCTAGATTTTTTTGCTCAAGGTTGTATTTGTGAAATACACACAGGTAGTTGTGTGTAGCCATAGTTTCTTTATTTTCAATGCTGTATAGAATTCTGTTGCGTGAATATAAGGCAAATGGTTTCTCCAATCTCCGGCTGATGAACATTCAAGTTGTTTTTTTTTATTGTTGTTCTTTGTTTTTAGGAATGAAGCAGCTGTGAACTTTGTAATACATGTGTGTGTTCCTGTTGGAAGCGAAATTGCTGAGTCATAGGAAATACATATCAGCTTTAGTAGGAATTATTAAATAATATTCCAGATGTGTGAGTTTTTTTTGCTCCGTCTCCTCTCGGCACTTGACGTTGTCAGCATTTCCATCCTTCCCTCCTTCCTTCCCTCCCTCCCTCCTTCCTGCGCTCCCTCCCTCCCTCCCTCCATTCTTCCTACTTTCTTTTCTTCCTTCCTCCCTCCCTCCCTTCCTCCCGCCCCTCTGTTCATACTCTTTTTTGGTCTTGTTTCATTTTCAATTTTAACATCTCTAGTGGGGACATAAAGGAGCCCTGGTGGTGCAGTGGTTTAGTGCTCGGCTGCTAACCAAAATGTTGGCAGTTTGAAGCCCCCAGCTGCTCTGCAGGAGAAAGATCTGCTTCTGTAAGGATTACAGCCTTGGAAATCCTATAAGGCAGCTCTACTCTGTCCTGTAGGGTTGCTATGAGTTGGAATCAATTTGATGGCAATGGGTTTTAGTGGGGACATGGTTAGTTTGTGATTTTAATTTGCATTTCCTTGACACTAAGATGTCAAGCATCTTTTCATACATTTATTAGGTATTTGAACATCCAGATGCTCAAAACGTTTGCTAATTTTTTACTGGGTTGTTTGTCTTTTGATTGCTTCTTTATAGGGGTTTTTGTATATTCCAGATGCAAGTGTTTTGTCAGATAAATTCAGCAAATATATCCTCCCTCAACTATGTGATTTTTCTTTTCACTATTTTAATGATGTCTTTTAATAATTTAAAGTTCTTAATTTCAATCAGATTTAATTTACCAATATTTGTCTTTATGCTTAATGCTTTTTATGCCTTATTTAAGTTTTATTGCTCTATCTTTACGTTTTGTTCTTGAAACCAGTTGAAATTTTTTTTTGTATGTGTGAAAGGAGGAAATTTATTATTATTTTTTCTATATGAACATTCAACTGACCCAGCAATTATTGAAAAGACTGTCCTTTATAGTAAAGTGATTGTACATTTGTGGGTTTCTTTGTGGATTCCCTATTCTGTCTCAATAACCAGTCTGTCTACACTTAAGGCAATACCACACAGTATTATTTACTGTAATTCTTGATATAAAGTTATGTAAATCCAACTTTGTTCTTCCTCAAGATTATGTTGTCTATTTTTGGCCTTTACATTTCCATATGAATTAGCTTATCACTTTCTACACACACACATGCACACACACACACACAACAGCCTGCTAGGATTTTAACTGGGTTTATATAGGTTAATTTGAGGATAACTGACATCTTTACAATATTAAGTTATGCGTTGAACAAAAGTGAATTGCTTGCTTACTAAACATTTGGGCATTATCTAGTTATCATTTTTTAATTTTTACCATAATTTCCCTGTTGTCAGGGAACGAACTTTGTATTTCAGTATTTTACAATTTTTAGAAACTTCTCTTTTTACCTATATGTTAAATGTTCCATTTGCTTTTAAAGAAAATGTGTATTCTGTAGTTTTTCTATTCAGCATTTTATATAAGTAAATTCGTTTACGTTGCTCAATTATGTTTTTCAAATCTATATCCTTACTGATATTTTTGTCATTTACTCATTTCCTGAGAGTGTTTTTCAAAAGTCCACTGTGATTATGGATTTTAATAATTCTCCTTTTCGTTTTGCCAGGATTTGCCTTGCATATTTTAAGACTATGTTATTAGGTGTGTACAAATTTTGAATACTTACAGCTTGGCCAATTTTCTTTGGGTTACTGCTTACATTATATCCTTTTATTGTTAACCTTTTTGTACTTGATATTGTAAGTAAAATATTCTTGGATTTTGTTCTTTTATTCAATCAGATATTTTTTTACTTCTTATTTGGAACAATGAATTCATTAAATTTAATGCAATTATTTTGGGGTGTTAAGTCTACCACTTCGCCATAAATTAGCTATTTGCATCATCAGGATTTTTTTAGTTAAGTAGGAATTTTTTATTTTTCCTTCCATTATATTCCTCTATTATTCTTTTAGTAGTTACCCTAAAGATTACAATATGCATCCTGAACTTGTTACAGTCTACTATAAGTTAGTAAGTTTGCTACTTTACTGATAATACAAGGAAAATTTTTATTTACCCCTTCCCAAAATATGTTATTGTCTTTAATTCTCTCTATATTCTAAATCCTCCAAGACCGATTTTAATTTTTTTATTTAGTCATTGTTCAGTTAGGTTTACTGACATATTTACCATTTTTATATCTATTCATTTATTCCTGAACTCCCAAGTTTCCTCTGGGAATCATTTTCTTTCCACTTATAGAGTATCCTTTAATGATTCCTTTGTTACAGGTCAAATGGTGATTTTTTTCTCTAAGTTCTTGTTTGTCTGAAAATGTCTTTTTGAAAGAAATATTTCTCTATTTGAAAAAAAGCAGGATTGTAGTTTGATAGTTATTTTCTCTAGTCCTTTCAGGTTGCATTCCATTGTTATCTAGCTTCATTGTTTCTGTCGAGAAGTCAGCTATTGGTCTCGTTATTGTTCCTTTGAAGATAATATATTTCTTTCTCTCTGTGTTTTTAATAGTTTGCCTTTGTCCTTGGCTTTAAGCAATTTTACTGTGTTGTGACTAGATGTGTTTGAATTTATTCTATGAGTGGTTCACAGTGTTATTTACTTATGTGGCTTAATGTATGTTCTCAATATTGAACAATGTTGAACTATTTTCCCTTAAAACATTACTTCTTCCCCTATTGGCACTCTAGTTACATCAATATTAGGCCTTTTCACCGTGTTCCGTTTGTCTCTTACATTGTCCCATCATACTTCCATCTAGTAGTTTCCTTTCTTCCACAGTGTCTAATGTGTGGTAAATCTATTTATTGAGTAATTTATTTAGTTAATGCATTTTTAAATACTATAATTTTCATTTTATTATTTTTACAGATTCATTTTGTAATCCATTTTTCTTAAATATATTGCTCAATGATTTCTTAATCATCATTCTTGAACTTAAACTCCAATATCTGGATCATTTGTGGGTTGATTATATTTTATATTTTTTCTGCATCTTGGTTTTCAGTTATGTGACCCCATCTCTTGTTGTTATTTTTACCTGGAATTATATAGGGAAAAAAATTATAGAGGTTCTGTATAATATTTTCTTTTCCTCCAGATATTATTTATATTTCTTTTGGCAAGCAATCAAATATGGGCAGATTTCCTTGGCCCAGACAGTGATTGAAATGTTTCACTGAAGACAGCTTCACTCTTCCTAAGGGTTGGACAGTCTCTGGATTACCTTTATTATTTCAACATAGTCCTTCAGGTTCTCAACTGGAATCCTCTGTATTACCCAGAGTTATTCCAACTTGCTAGGCTCAACTCCAATTTTTCTCTTCCAAGTACCATGAGATTGTCAAGAGCTTTGATAATTTTCTGCTTTTTATTTGCTTCCCTGACTTTTGCTATTTTCAGCTTCAGAATTGGCAAAGGCCTCAAGGAAAAAAGCCTCAAAACACGTACAACTGAATACATAACTGTAGTTACTTTTTCTCTAGTAGTTTGACTCCTCAAGGCCTGGCAGCCCTGGTAGCAGTGAGATCTAAATTTCACCTCCTGGACTCGTGTAACTATTGAAAGCTCTTAGTCATCATTTTCTTCTTGAATTTCCTTGGCTTTGGTCCACTTTTGTTGTTGTTGTTAGGTACTGTTGAGTCGGTTCCAACTCATAGTGACCCTATTACAACAGAAGAAACATTGCCCAATCCTGCACCATCCTCGTGATCATTGTTATGCTTGAGGTCATTGTTGCAGCCACTGTGTCAATCCATCTCATTGAGGGTATTCCTCTTTTTTGCTGACCCTCTACTTTACCAAGCATGATGTCCTTCTCCAGGGACTGATCCCTCCTGATAACATGCCCAAAGTATGTGAGATCCTTGCTTCTAAGGATCATTCTGGCTGTACTTCTTCCAAGACAGATTTGTTCATACTTTTGGCAGTCCATGGTATATTCAATATTCCTTGCCAACACCATAATTCGAAGGTGTCAATTATTTGATCTTTCTTATTCATTGCCCAGCTTTTGCATGCATACGAAGTGATTGAAAACACCCATGGCTTGGGTCAGGCGCACCTTAGTCTTCAAGATGACGTCTTTGCTTTTAACACTTTAAAGAGGTCTTTTGCTGCAGATTTGCCCAATGCAATGTGTCACTTGATTTCTTGACTCCATTTCCATGAGTGTTGATAGTGGGTCTAAGTAAAATGAAATTCTTGACAACTTCAATCTTTTCTCCATTAGGAGCCCTGGTGGATGCTAGAAGCCCTGGTGGTACAGTGGTTAAAACCTACATCTGCTGTCCAAAAAGAAAAAAGAAAAAAAGGTTGATATTATGAATCCACCAGCAGCTCCTTGGAAACCCTATGGGGCAGTTCTACTCTGTCCTACAGGGTTCGTATGAGTCAAAATCAACTTGATGACAATGGGTTTGGTTTTTTGGACCACTTACTTATGGTAAAATACCTCAAGGAGAAAGTAGAAGACACCATTGTGTTTCACCTCATTGTGTTTTTGTGTTCTCTAAAACTTTGGTTCCTCAAGTCCTGATTGTCACTGTTGCTCTCCACTGTCTAAAAATAGTTATGTTTTATAATCTGTCTGGCTTTTGTAGCTCTTTATGGAAGGGTTGGTTTGATACTCTTCATATCTGGATATAGAAGTAATATTTTATTATTCATAGTCATTAGTGTTTCCATATTCAAATGGTATTGAGGGTAGAGTAATAATGGAAACTAGACACTTTCTTTAATTAAAAAAAAAGAAAAGTAAGTAAAAATATGCAGTGTTCGCATAACACTAAGCATCAGTGGATAGGCTGGCTAGATAGAATCTCTGTGATCTAAAAAATATTTTTTGTATGAATTTAAATACTTTAAAAAATTAGAGCTAGAAATTATTTAGCTATATTTCTTCATTGAGAAAAGAAGGAATCGTGGCACCCTACCCTAGGATCAGCTGGTGAGGATCAGAGTTGAAAGATCATCCCAGGTTTCTGAATTTTCGGCAACATGGCTGTCTTAGTCATCTAGTGCTGCTGTAACAGAAATACCACAAGTGGATGGCTTTAACAAAGAGAAATTTATTGTCTCACAGTCTAGTAGGCTACAAGTCCAAATTCAGGGCGTCAGCTCCAAGGGAAGGCTTTCTCTCTCTGTCGACTCTAGCGGAAATGTCTTGCCATCAATCTTCCCCTGGACTAGGAGGTTCTCGGTGCAGGAACCCTGGGTCCAAAGGACTTACTCTGCTCCCAGTGTTTTTTTCTTGGTGATATGAGGTCCCCAGTTCTCTGCTTGCTTCCCTTTCATTTTATCTCTTGTAAGATAAAAGGTGGTGCAGGACACACCCTAGGGAAACTCCCTTTACATTGGATCAAAGATGTGACCTTACTAAGGGTGTTATACAATCCCACTGTAATCCTCTTTAACATAAAATTACAATCACAAACTGGAGGACAGCCACACAATACAGGTAATCACGGCCCAGCCAAACTGATACACACATTTTTTGAGGACATAATTCAATCCATGACAATGGCTTTTTCACTAAGTCAGCAGTCTTCAACTTCTTCTTCAGAGCTCTATTGCTCCACAAAAAAACCCAAACCAAACCTGTTGACGAGTTGATTCCAACTCATAGCAACCCTGTGGGACAGAATAGAAATGCCTCATAGGGTTTCCAAGAAGAAGTACGTGAATTTGAACTGCCAACCTTTTGGTTAGCAGCCAAACACTTACTCACTGTGCCACTAGGGTCCCATTGCTCCATACAAGTGTCTAAAAAGAGTCAAGGATGCCTACTCCCCTTTCAAACAAAGAAAGCTTCATGTTTACTTTTTCTCAACACTAGGAATCTGCACAAGAATTTATTTGAAAAGTTCTGGTAAAAAAAAACATGTAAAAGGCAGTTATGCCATACTATGTCAAAATTAGGAATATTTCTTTAAACAGAGGTAGGTAAAATGATACCAAGATTTCCTTCCAACTATTGTGTTAAAAAGAAAGCTGAGGTAGTTCTACTGGATGTCAGAGGATGATGTGATATGAACCAATTCATTGTAATTTCTCCAAGTTTCAGTTTACTCACTTGGGTAGCAGGTAGAAATTCTAGTCCTTGCACAAAGTTGGCTGTGCAAGAAATATAACTTTGTTTATTAATCTATAAATAAAAAAAACCCCAAACCCATTGCCATCAAGTTGATTACAACTCATTGTAACCATATAATTAAATTTAATTTCTATTGGGCCAAGACGGCAGAAAGGTAATCTCATTCTTTTTGAGATTCGTCTGTTTTTCCATGGCTATATCTATGTTCTAGGAAACTTATTTAGTGTCATGGCCTTATTGGGGGTAGGAGGAGATTAGGATAAGAGTATCTAATTGATGATGACCCATATTCATGACGTCAAACACTGAGATACCATTGTCCCATGTGGTCCCTCTCCCCAGGTTGTAGTTGAAACACCCCTTGCTTCTGTCTGCTACTCTCTTCAGGCCCAGTGGCCTTCTTTGTTACTTTCATGTTCTAATGGATGTTCACTGGATGTGATAAATTCTTTGGGGTAACCTAGGCCTTGTCTTCCTAGATACAGCACGAAGACCTTTTCTTTTTATGATTCTATTGTCTTCCTTTAGCCCACCCTGTCAACAGTGCTTCAAATCTGGGGGTTTTACTTATTCTATAAGGGCTTTGCCCAGAGAGCAGGCATAGGCCTTCACTTTCTTAGGAATTTACCAACTTCTATACATACATTGAAGGAGCCCTTGTGGCGCAATGGGTAAGCGCTTGGCTGCTAACCAAGACGTTGGCTCTTAGAACCCATCAGCTGCTCCAAGGGAGAAAAGACCTAGCAGTCTGCTCCCATAGAGACAACAGCCTTGGAAGCCCTATGTGGCAGTTCTGTTCTGTCCTATAGGGTTGCTATGAGTCGTAAACAACTCGATAGAACACAGCAACAACAACAACATGCATACATCAGGAGCTCTGGTGGCAAAAACTGTTAAGCACTTGGCTGCTAAAGGAAAGGTGTGGTTTGAACCCACTCGGCAGTTCCACAGGAGAAAGGGCTGGTGATTTACTTCAATAAAGATTGCAGCCAAGAAAACCCCAAGGGGCGCGTCTACTCTGTCACAGGGAATCCCTATGAGTCGAAAATGACTCAAGGGCACCTAACAACTATAACAACATGCATACGTCATTTTCTCAACCAATCCATGGGAGGTGAACTGCCTATGGGAATGGGAAGTTTTATTCTTACACCACTATGCTTATTTATAAATTGATAGTCTATACTGAGTTGTTTCTGTTTCTCAAGGATCTTGGCTTTTGAAATTCAAGAGTCAGAAAAATAGTGCTTGTCTTTCTGTTTTGTACTGTTGTATCTCTTCAGTGAGGCAGAAGTGTAAAATGGTTTAGCTTTTACTTGAATAATGGGGAAAACAGGAGAAGTGTTATAGACGTAGGTAGATATCTAGATAGATACATAGATAGATTTCTCATAAAGTGTGTTGCTTCAATTATGTCTCTAGATTTACTTCTAGGTCCTACAATTGTAGGATATAATAAAAATAACAGACCATCATTCCTTTTGCTGAATACTTACTCTGCCAGGTTACCATGCTTAGCATTTTACACACAATCATTTTTAATCTCCCCAATAACCCTACTGGTCCCTGGTGGTGCAGTGGTGAAGAGCTATGGCTGCTAACCAAAAGGCTGACAGTTCAAATCAACCAGCTGCTCCTTGGAAACCCTATGGGGCAGTTCTACTCTGTCCTATAGGGCCTCCTTGAGTTGGAATCAACTCGACAGGAAAGGGTTTTTTTGTTTTTTGTTTTTTTTTCAATAACTCTATAGAGCTACATCTCATGCTTAGTTCGCAAATAACAACAACACAATGTGACTTAGAAATGGTTAACTTCACTAAGATCATGAAATTAATAAGTGGCAGAGCCAGTTTTCTAGTCCAGGTCCATCTGACTTTCAAACTTGTGTTCTTTATCAATTGGAGCTACTTCTCTGAAGGAGAATGAAATCTAGTGATTCCACTGTCTGGGTCAGAGTATATTTAATGGTGCCAAACAGATGGAAGGCTATGAAGGAAAGAAACAAAGCATTGACATTAGGTATAAAACAGGCCAGGACTTAGCCTGTGATAAGTAATTGGTGTATGCATGTGTCCATTTAATCTTCATCCCAAATTTAGGAGCTTGTCCAATCAGTATCTTCATTTTACAGATAAAGAAAGTGAGGCACAGAAAAGATTTGAACCCATGCAGTTGGGCCACAGAGTTAGGCTACATTCTTAGCCACCATATTTTGTTGCCTTCTTCATAAAAGGGACAGGAGAGTGATGGGAACCACTAGGAGAATTCGGACAAGTGGTAAATACATGTGTAACCTCTTTGAATCCTCATGGGATCTTCACAGCCATGACTTCTGCTGTTTGAAAGCTTATCAAGCAAAACTGTACACAGTCGGGAAGACATTTCATCTCCCTTCAGTTGGTGCTCAGCAGCATGCTTTTGGCTGAGGATTTGAGGATCTCTGGCAGATAAACTCCACAATCCAACAAAGGTCAATCGAAGTATCAGCCACATAAACAACACCTGAACTATAAGCACATGGTTGGTTTAAACTCTCACTCCATTCTTTCTTTTTCATGACAGAGCATCACATGGATAACAGAGAAGGCAAAGACACAAGGATCTGCTTGACTTCCTGAGGAGTCTGCTTACCCAAAAGTTGTTTTCGTGGCTACTTGCTCTTTTATTCCTCTACAGCCTGAACCCTTCTTTCTCATTTTGCCGGATGTTGAGTCTTTAGTCTTCCTTCATTTTTCCTCCCATTTCCTTTGTTGTGGTTGTTGTTGGTGATGATGTACGTGTGGGTATTTACAAGAAAGATGGTATGTTTGATACCATTTGCAAAGTAAAAGCATAATGCATGGAACATACTTTGACTTTCAATGCAGTGGTTTCAGGATAATAAATACGTGCTGCTCATAAGTAGGTCATTACTTGGAACTGTATCCCTGCACTTCATTCTTCACCCACGGGCAGCTGCCCGCGTGCTCTAGGCCTCCTTGGAAGTCTGCAGGAAATGGGCAAACACCACTGAGCCCACCCTCTGATGGAACATCTGTGACTGAACTCAATCACAAACTGTCCTCACAATCTTTTCTAATATTCCCCCCACCCTGCCCCTGAATATATCAAAGAAGTGATAATCTTCCAATTTTGCTAGTAGATCTCAGCTGGGATGGCTTATTGTACTTAATGTATTTAAGCAGATCTTCAGCAAACTTTAAAATTAGTTAGAGTTACTTCCTCCTTGCTTCCTGTTGTTACTAAATGGGCACTAATGCTACTGAGGTGTCATGTGTGCATCTATAATATTTTACACCTCAGTCAGGCAGTGGGTGTTACTGTAGGGAATCTAATTTCTTTTTTGCCATCAGCTCTTAGGTGGGGTCCAGTTTATCATGGCCCTCTGGTGATTAAAATACAGACAACTCTGTTATTTGTAGTGGGAATTACTCATGCGATATTTTCCCTGGAGCTAATATTTATCCCCAGGAGCCCTGGTGGCAAAGTGGTTAAAGCTCACAGATGCTAACTGAAAGGTTGGCAGTTCAAATTCACCAGCCCATCTGCTGGGGAAAGATGTGGCAGTCTGCTTCCCTAAAGATTTACAGCCTTGGAAACCCTATGGGGCAGTTCTCTTCTGTCCTATAGGGTCTCTATGAGTCGGAATTGTCTCGACAGTAGTGGGTTTGGAGATATTCATTCCCAGTCTGAAATAGTCTGTTCCTGGTCCCTGTTTTCCAGCAGCCACCAAGGAAATCAAATGTTGACCAAAAGTAACGAAACCTCTAGCCAGAACACCACCCCGCATAGTACTCAGTGTATTCAAAGTAATAATGGAAGAATTTGATTACCTATCTGCTTGCTAGTATTCCACTGCCATATATCCCCTACATTACTTATGTCAGGAGAGTATTTCCCCCAAGGCTGAGACCTCTTTTTACCCTGAGTTCTGGCACTCCCTGGATGCCTGGTCTTGAGCAAATTGTTTGACCGCCCAGGGTTCTTAATTTCTTAATTGTTACAGTAACAAAGTTGTATGTGGGTGACCTCTAACATCCCTTCCCTCTTTGATAATTCCCTTATTACACTCTGGAAATCTCAATAGCCTGCCTTTCCACTTTTTCTACATCACGCTTTTGTCTGATTAGCGCATCACATCAGAGGGGTTAAGGAATCAGTCCCATATTTTGGGTGCCTGGGGACCATGGGTGATGCAAACATTTAACACACTCGGCTGCTAACCAAAATGCTGAGGTTTGGGTTCACCCATTGGCACCTTGGAAGATAGGTCTGATGATCTACTTACAGAACATCAGCCATTGAAAACCTTGTGGAGCAGAGTTCTTCTCTGACACACATAGGGTTGCCATGAGTAGGAATAGACTTGATGGCAACTGTTTTGTTGTGTTTGTTTGGTGGGGGAAGAAGGGTGTCCTAGCATGTGTAAAGCACTTTGTGGGGTGTTCTGTACTTCCCCAGCTAAACTGAAAATGATCTGAATTGGGGAAATTGCCCAGCAAGCACTGGTCTTTCTATTTTCCATCCAGTGAGACTTGAATGTTGATGACATTCAAATCACACTAGAATCATTCACTCATTAAAATGTATATATATATATTTTTTTTTTCTCTCTATTATATAACTTTTTTTCCCCCCCACTTGAATTTATTTGTCTTTTCCCAACAGACACTACATTTAGTCAGTTTGTGGAAACTAGTTTTTGGTGTCATTGCACATTTGCTCCAGGTATTTTTTTATTTTTAAACCACAACAAGCTAGTTTTTGCCAGTGAAGGATCCTATATGAGCTTCAGTGAGGCAACTGGAGATGCTGGCAAGAGAATTCTGGTTCCATTAGCCAGTTCCCTGCTGATGGCTCAGGATTCTAAATGACACAGATTATATCTCTGCTTTGAAATCTTAATACAAATAACTTTCCAATAATTAGTAAGGTTTTTATCACATGCATGAAGACATTGTAAAGTTATGAAAACCACTATTGTTATTTTAATTGCTTTTAAGTCCCCTGTGGGAGTTGGATTTTCATAAGGATGCCACTTACAATGTTCACAGCTGGGAGGACACCACTGGGTCCAGGGACGAGTACCTTTTAATTCGCTTGTCTCTTTAAAGCTCTTCCCCTATTCTCTATCCAAAATACTTTAACATTTTAATATATAAAGCCATATCTGAGGGCTTTCCCATACACCATACTGTTTTGAAAAGGAGTAAATATGGGGTTAAGTGCATACATAGAGAGTATAAGAGCTCAGTGAGGGGGAAGTAAAGAACAGAAGTAGGCTGTTATCTTTCATCAACCAAACTAGGTATCGGGCATGCAGCAGACTGTGCCCCCAGAATGCCGGTGCTCTTTGTATTTGAGTAAAAGTGTCATAAAACGTCAATTAATGTTTTCTTCTCAAGATTGTCTTCTTCAAAAGCAACAGAGATTTGGTATAATTATTGGAACTCCTGCCATTTTGGCTATGGTGCAATGGAAATGCACAGTTGAATTGTCCAGTGGGCACTGAGTATTATCTTACTTCTGGTGTGGAAGAACTCAGTAACTTCCAGTTGGAGCTTACATACAAATGCTGTCCCGCCTCCTCCAGGAAAGACCAGTCAAGACTTGTGGCCACAGCTTGGTGTGCTCCCCCTACGCCTGAGTCCCCATCATCTCTCTCTTCCCTTTAATCTCTGCACTGTCCCCCCTCACACTCATTTTCAGTCCCTGCTCCTCCCTTGACCTCAATGCTGGGCCAAGAACAGCCAGCTGGAGTAAGAAATGAAGAAGGCATGCTCCTTCACCCTGGACCCTAGTTTGCTGAATTCCAAACACAGATGTATTCTTTAGGGCAATTTTCTCATTTTCAGATTAACGGGGCTTGGCACAGGACTGAACGTGACTGAGAATGTTCTCCTTGGCCTATACCAAATTCCAGTGCAAAGCCCTTGTACCTGTATATATGACTGGTAACAGATTTTTCCAGGCTATGGGACTATAACTGGGGCTTGGAGTTTCCATTGACCAACAGGTGGGACGGTGGGTGGAGGGAAATATTAAATCCTCATAATGAGTATTTTTCCAGAGAAAAGGTGGCATATGTACCAATATAAGTTCTAATTCTTAACATATTCTAACATAATAGAGACTGATAATATTCCTCGGTACTGTAGCTTACATTCTATCACAGCTGTATTAATGTATGGAGTCATAACTCTCACTATCATAGGTTACATAGAATTTTCTCCAAAACCTTCATTCGGAGTTCCAAATAACTAAGTGATAAAGAACTTATAGGGTAATAAACTTTTCATAATGTATTTGTGTTTTATATATATTAAATTAAATACATATCAATATTTATCATGTACATACATAAGTATATATACATGTTGTATACTTTCTAAATAAATGCATGTATTATATATATATATATATATATATATATATATATATATATATATATATCTACATACAAAAAAAAAAAATTGCTGTCCAGTTGATTCTGACTCATAGCAACCCTAGAGGACAGAGTAAAACTGCCCCATAGGGTTTCCAAGGAGTGGCTGGTGGATTTAAACTGCCAACCTTTTTTGGTTAACAGCTGTGGCTTGCTGCAGCTCTTAATCACTGCACCATCAGGGCAGGATATATACATATATATGTGTATATTATTAAAAACAATCTGTCTTCGTTTCACAGTGCTGCTATAACAAAAATACCACAAGTGGGTGGGTTTAACAAACAAACATTGATTTTTTCAAAGTTTAGGAAGCTAGAAGTCTGAATTCAGAGTACTAGCTTTCAGGGAAGGCTCTCTCTGTCTGCTCTGGGGGAAATCCTTGTCTCAGCTTCTTCTTGGCGTTCCTTCATTGTCTCAGATCTCCACGTAGCATCTATCCTTCCTCCATTTGTGCTTGCTTCCTTCTGTGTCTGATCTGCTCTTTTTTATCTCAAAAAGTGATTGACTGACACATCCCACACTGATATAACCTCATTAACATAACTAAGAAACCCCTACTACCAAATGGGATTACATCCACATGTGTAAAACCCATTGCCATAGAGTCACTTCTGACTCACAGCGACCCTGTAGGACAGAGTAGAACTGCCCCATAGGGTTTCCAAGGAGCAGCTGGTAGATTTGAACTGCCTACCTTTTGGTTAGCAGCCATAGGTCTTAACCAGTGTGCCACCAGGGCTCCAGCATAAGTGTACAGGTTAGGATTTACATGCGTATTTTTTGGGGACACGATTCATTCTATAACACAGTTTCTGTTGGCGAAGAATATTGACTATACCATGGACTGCCAGAAGAACAAACAACTCAGTGTCAGAGGAAATACAACCAGAATGCTCCTTAGAAGCAAAGATGGTGAGACTTCAGCTCACTTACTTGGGATACATTATCAGAAAAAACAGTGACTAGAAATGGACATTGTAGTTGGTAAAGCGGAGGGTTGGCAAAGGCCAGGGAGGCTGAAATATAACAATTCTGAAGACTGTGCAAATGTTTCATTCTTTGCTATATAAGGTCACTATGAGTCAGAGCTGACCTGATAGCAACTAATAACAACAACATCAACTTAAATGGTAGAACACTGAATGTTTTTCCCCTAAAATTAGGAATGAGACAAGGACGTCTTCTCTTGATGTTCTACTCAATATCATGTTGGCTGTTCTTCTCAAGGCAATTAGTCAATAAATTAAAACAAATAAACAAATAATAATAAAAGAAACCTAACTGAAAAAGAAGAAATGAAACTACTGTTATTCACAAATGGCATGATCTTATATAGAGAGAATGCTAAGAAATACCCACACTCCCCCACTGCCGATACACACCAAACCTCAAAAACCTGTTGAGACTAGCAAATGAGTTCAGTACCGATGAGGGTTACAAAATCAATATATATAAATCAAATGAGTTTCTATATGCTTTTAATGAACAACTCAGGAAGAAAATTAAGAAAATAATTCTATTTAAATAGTATCTAAAAGAATAAAATACTTAGAAATAAATTTAACAGAAGACATACAATATTTGTACACCCAAAAGCACAAAACATTGTTGAAAAAATTTAAAAAGATCTAAATAAATGAAAAGACATTCCATGTTCATGGATCAGAAGATTTAAAATTCGTAAGATAGCAATACTACCCAAATTGATCAACGGATTCAATGCAATTCCCATCAAAGCTCAGCTGCAGTTTTTGCAGAAATTGACAATCTAATTCTAAAATTCGTAGGGAAATGCAAGGGACCAAGAATAGCCAAAATAATCTTTAAAAATAAAGAAATTGCAATTATTAGTGGTTACCAGGGGTGAGAAGCAGGGGAAAAGAGTGCATTTTGTTTAGAGGACATTGAGTTCATGGTGGTAGAATTATTTGGAAAAGGATAGTGACAAAGGTTGCACAACATGAAAAATGTCATCAATGTCACTGAATTGTACATGTGGAAATTGTTGACTTTGTGAAGGTTTTGTTGTATAAAATTTCACCACAATAAAAAAAATAAATAACAAAAGGCAAAAACCAAACAAAAAACAAAGTTCTTGCCAATTTCAAAGCTTTCTGTAAAGTGTAGTAATTAAAATGGTATGGTACTGGCATGAGAATAGACATATAGGTCAACGGAATAAAATTTAGATTACAAAAATAAACACTATATTTACAGTCTATTGATTTTCAACAAGTGTGCCAAGACATCTCAATAGGGAAAAGAATAGTCTTTTCAACAAAAACTGAGCCATCTGGACATCCAAATGCAGTGCAGTGAAGTTGGACCCCTACTTCACACCATATATAAAATTAATTCAAACTGAATCATGGACTAAATGTGAACACTAAAATTGTAAAACTCATCGAAGAGAACATCGGAGGGCATTTTTGCAATCTTGGGTTAGGCAACAGTGTTTTAGATGTGGCACTGAAAGGACAAACAACAAAAGAAAGCAATTGATAAACTAGACTTCATCAAAAGTAGATTTTTCCTCCAAAACAAACAATCAAGAAAGCGGAAAAGGAAACCCAGAATGAGAGACTATTTGCAAATCACATATCTCTTTAGAAACTTGTATTAAGAATATACAAATAATGATTACAATTCAACGATAAAAAACAAATAATCCAATTGAAATGGAGAAATATTTGAATGGATCTTTCTCCAAAGAAGATATGCAAATGGAAAATAAGCCCATGAAAAGATGCTCTGTGTCATTAGCCACTGGGGAAATGCAAATGCAAATCGTAGTGCAAAGCCACATTACACCCAGAAGAATAACAAAAATCAAACAGACAGACTATAACAATCTTGGTCAGTGTCTTAGTCATCTAGTGCTGCTATAACAAAAATACCACACGTAGATGGCTTTCACAAAGAGAAATTTATTATCTCACATTCTAGAAGGCTAGAAGTCTGAATTCAGGGTGCCAGCTCCAGGGGAAGCTTTTCTCTTTCTGCTGCCGCTGGAGGAATGTCCTTGTCATGAATCTTCCCTTGGTCTAGGAGCTTCTCAGTGCAAGTACCCCAGGACCAAAGAACAAATTCCGCTCCCAGTGTTGCTTTCTTGGTGGTATGAGGTCCCCATGTCTCCCTGCTCACTTCTGTCTTTTATATCTCAAAGGAGATTGGCTTAAAACACAACCTAATCTTGTAGAGTGAGTCCTGAATCATTAACATAACTGCCGCTAATCTCGTTTATTAACATCATAGAGGTAGAATTTACAACACATAGGAAAATCACATCAGATGACAAAATGGTGGACAATCACACAGTACTGGGAATCATGGCCTAGCCAAGTTGATACACATTTTGGGGGGACACAATTCAATTCTTAACAGTTAGGATATAGAGAAACTGGAATTCTCATACATTAAAATGGTTTGGCTACTTTGGAAAACAGTTTGGCAGTTCCTCAAAACATTAAGTATAGAGTTATGGTATGATCTAGCAATTTAATTGTTAGATACATACCAAAGAGAAAGTAAAGTATATGTCCAGCAAAACAAAAACAAAAAGCCTTGTACAGGAATGTTTGTAGGAGCGTTATTCTTAAGAGCCGCACTGTGGAAACACTCCTAATGTCTATCAATTGATGAATGGATAAACTAAATCTGGTATATCCATGCAAGGGAATATTATTTAACAATAAAAAGGAATGAAGTGTTGATATATGCTACAACATGGAAGAACTTTGAAAACATTAGGCTAAGTGGAAGAAGTCAGATACAAAGTACCACACATTGTGTGTTTTCATTTATATGCCATGTCCCAAATAGGTAAATCTGTAGATAAAGAAAATAGATTAGTGGCTGCTATCAGCTCAGAGGGAATTGGGGAGTAACTGTTAATGGGTGCAATGTTTCTTTTGGGGTGATGAAAATATTCTAAATTTAGGTAGTGGTGGTGGTTGCAAAATTATGTAAATACACAAAAGAAACCACTAAGTTATCCATTTTTAAAAGATGAATATTATGTATATAGATTATATCACAGTAAAGGCCATTACAAAAAAAAAAAAAAAAAATGAGCTTGCTTTGCCCCTAGCTTTGTCATACCCAGAGCTGCTTGGAGATCTGAGATCCCTGGCAGTGATCTAATGTGAGGACGTTCAAGAATATTAACGCATAAAATGCTACCATTATATTAATAGAAAACTGGGAATTACCAGGTTCTAGCCCATATTCGGAGCCCTGGTGGCTTAGTGGTTAAGAGCTACAGCTGCAAACCAAAAGGTCGGCAGTTCAAATCCACCAGCCTCTCCTTGGAAACCCTATGGAGCAGTTCTACTCTGTCCTACAGGATCGCTATGAGTTGGAATTGACTCAATGGCATTTTTTTTTTTTTTTGATGACACCAAGCACATAGGATATGTTCCATATGTTTGTTGAATATTTGAACTATGTAAAATTTTAGATCTGATAATACTTTAAGGGATCATGAAATCCCGTTTTTCCTAGACTCTAGTAATTAATAGCCTAAAAAATATTAGCAGAATGAAGACTTCTGCTTCTGGCAATGGGAGAGTAACTAGAATGGGACTCGTCATCTTACATAAATAATTATAAAACTGAACAAAATAATTGAAGCAATTGTTTTCAGACTTTGGACAATAGGCAGCACAGAACCTGGATTCTTGAAAAGGGAAACAAGGAGGTAAATCCTAAATTATTCTTGCTGTCTGCCTAGAAGCACTTTCAAGATCAAGGCAAAGGGAAGGTGATCCCAAGCAGAGTACAGTGAATGTACTTAGCAAAGGAGGAAGAGACCATAACTGGAGGCAGCTGGAAATTTGCTGGGTAGGGTTCCAAAGAGGAGGGAGATGTGCAGAGAAGGATCACCAGCAATCTGCCTAAAGGTCCTTTTAAATATTTGACTAAATACTAGCCTGAATTTGCACAGGAAGAAATGGCAAGGCCAGCCAGAGAACAGCTCCTGGGGAGTTTGGGATTGAATAGAAATTCCAGAGGTGGCTAAGTGGTAGGGTTTCTGATCTGCCAGGGCGAAGAGACCTTTCCTAACATCCCAGGTATTCATTGCTTAGAAAAGTCGCGTATTAGTAGTAGGAGAACTTAAGATCTGCCCTAATAAAGCTTTCAAATAAGCCTTGAAATGATCAACTTGATCTGCCAGAAACTTAAGTGCCTTCCAGAGCAAAACTAAACACTCTTTAAAGGAAGTAAACAAAATCTAGACTCTCAACAATGTAACAGTCTTAAAGTCTAGCATTAAAAAACAACCAAGGAAAAAAACAACAAAAAAGTAGATGTGTGAAGAGCAGGGAATGTAATCCATTTTCAGTAAAAAAAAAAAAATTAGCCAAAGAAAAGATAAAAAAGAGACCAAGACATTACAGAGTGGATAGAATTAGCATTGAAGGCCTTTAAAACAACTATTACTGATATTCCAAAGAATTTAAGGGAAAATACAAATACCATGATAAAAAGAATGGAAGATATAAGAACAAAACTGAATTTTTAGAGGTGAAAAGGGCAATATCTGAAATAGAAAATTGACTAGCTTGGCTTAAATGCAGATTCCAATAAAAAGCAAATCCATTGCCGTCTAGTTGATTCCAACTCATAGTGACCCTGGAGGACAGAACAGAACTGCACCATAGGGTTTCTAAAGCTGTAATCTTTACGGAAGCCGACTACCACATCTTCCTCCTCTGGAGCAGCTGGTGGGTTCGAACGGCTGACCTTTCAGTTAGCAGCCAAGTCCTTAACCAGTGTGCCACCAGGGCTCCTTAAATGCAGGTTAGATACTGCTAAAGAAAACACTGAAGAACTTGATATTATCATGAGATAGAGACTCAAAACTAAAGAACAAACAAAAGACTCAAATAATGGAACAGTTTTAAGGACCTTTGTGGAATTAGCAAGTGGTTTACTATATATGTAACAGTGTCAAAGAACAACAGGAAAATTAATACAGGGAAATATTTGAAGAAATAAAGGCCCAAAATTTCCCAAATTTGATTACAACTAAACCCACCAATTCCAACAGCTCAGTGTATCCCAAGTAGAATCAACACACACAAAAAATGCAACACGAACATCATACTCCAACTGTTGAAAACAGTGATAAAGAGAAAATCTTAAAAGTAACCAAAGATAAAGGCTACATTACATACATAGAAACAAATATAAGATTGATTTCAACTTCTCTTTAGAAACAATACAAGCCATGAAATAATGAAATGACATAGTTATGGTGCTGTAGGGTCACTATGAGTCAGAACTGACTTGACGACAATGGGCTTTTTTTTTTTTTTATGGAAAACAAACAAATGAACAAGATCTGTCGACCCAGAATTCTAAATCTAGATAAAAATATTTGTTAAAAATTAAGAAAAAAGAACTTTTCAGACCAGAAAAAAAAAAAAAGAAGAAGTTTGAGAGAAATCGCTGCCAGCAGATCTACAGCACAAGAAATGTTAACAGAAGTTCTTCAAGCAGAAGGAAAAGGATACCCACATAAAACTTGAAACTATACAAGAAAATGGAGAACTCAAAAATACATATGCGTTAGCACACAAGGCTCTTTCTGGTTTTTAATTTCTATAGAAGATAGCTGACTGTTTAATGTAAAAATAATAAGTACGTACTGTGGCGTTTACGGCGTGAAGATATGGAGCACAAAGGATGTGTGTGTGAGGATAAAAGAAAGTTCACTGTGACAAGATCCTTACATTATAGTTTAAATGAAATAATATTAACTGACAATAGAAGGTGACAAGTTAAGAAAGAATATTGTAATTGATCAAGCAACCACTAATATTAAAGAGGTATAGCTAAAACCAAAATCAGAGATAAGATGAAATATGAACAAAACAAAACAATCCAAAAGAAAGCAGGAAAGGAGGAAATAAAAACAGCAACGGACAGACGTTGTTAGGTCCCTCTCCTCTCTGCTTGCTTCTCTCTTTCATATCTCAAAAGAGATTGACTCAAGAAACAACCTAATACTGTAGATTGTGTCCTGCCTCATTACCATGTTGTTGTCGTTAGGTGTCATTGAGTCAGTTCTGACTCATAGTGACCCTATGTACAACAGAATGAAACACTACCCAGTCTTGTGCCATCCTCACAATCATTGCTATGTTTGAGGCCATGGTTGCAGCCACTGTGTCAATCTATCTCATTGAGGGTCTTCTTTTTCGCTGACCATCTACTTTACAAAGCATGATGTCCATCTCTGGGGACTGGTCCCTCCTGATAACATGTCCGAAGTATGAGAGATGTAGTCTTGCCATCCTTGCTTCTAAGGAGCATTCTGGCTGTACTTCTTCCAAGACAGATTTACTTGTTCTTCTGGCAATCCATAGTATATTCAGCATTCTTTGCCAAGACCACAATTCAAAGGCGTCAATTCTTCTTCAGTCTTCCTTATTCATTGCATGCATACGAGGCAACTGAAACACCATGGCTTGGGTCAGGTGCATGTTAGTCCTTAAAGTGACATCTTTGCTTTTTAACACTTCGAAGAGGTCTTTTGCA
The DNA here is from genome assembly GCA_030035585.1 of Dugong dugon. NCBI lineage: Eukaryota > Metazoa > Chordata > Mammalia > Sirenia > Dugongidae > Dugong > Dugong dugon. Next base: position 73,506,965 of record CM057480.1, on the reverse strand, counting down.
GCAGATTTGCCCAGTGCAGTGTGTCGTTTGATTTCTTTTCTTTTTTTTTTTTTTAACTGTACTTTAGATGAAGGTTTACAGAACAAACTAGCTTCTCATTAAACAGTTAGGACATTTATGACATTGATTAACAACTCCGTGACACGTCAGTACTATCCTTTCTTGACCTTGGGTTCCCTATTACCAGCTTTCCTGTCCCTCCTGCCTTCTAGTCCTTGCCCCTGGGCTGGTGTGCCCCTTTAGTCTCGTTTTGTCCTATAGACCTGCCTAATCTTTGGCTGAAAGGTGAACCTTTGCAGTTACTTCAATACTGAGCTAAAAAGGTGTCTGGGGGCCATAGTCTTGGCGTCTTTCCAGTCTTAGTCAGGCCAGTAAGTCTGGTCTTTTTTTGAGTTAGAATTTTGTTCTACATTTTTCTCCAGCTCTGTCCAGGACCCTCTGTTGTGATCTTTGTCAGAAAATAAGCACTCTATGGGGGATTTTTCCAGTTTCCCTTGCACTTATTAAAACAAAACAAAACAAAAAACCACTCTTGCGATGCCCAGGAGATCTCTGTGTTCTGCCTCGCTTATCTCCAACTTCATCTCTTGTCACTCTCCTCCTCACACACTCTTCAGAGCCACTGAGTAAGTGTTTTCTTCTCCCGTGATCTTGCTCATTCTGTCACCTCTGTCTGGAATGTTCTTCCTTGTCTTCCTCACGTATAAGTCTTATTCCCATCCTTTACATCTCAGCATAAATGTAACTTCCTCAGAAAACCCTCTCTGATCTTTCCAGTCACTCCTCTCTGTCAATCTTCCTTTCAACCACTTGTTTATGTCCTTCAGGGCACATATTACTTCTTGAAGTTATTGTGCTTGTAGATCTGTTTGCCTGTTTATTACTATCTCATCCACATTGTCCCACATAGTTTGGACGTGTTATCAGAAGGGATCAGTCCCCAGAGAAGGACATCATGCTTGGTAAAGTAGAGGGCCAGCGGAAAAAAGGAAGACCCTCAGGGAGATGGATTGACACAGTGGCTGGAACAAAGGGCTCAAGCATAACAACGATTTGTGAGGAAGTCTCAGGACAGGGCAGTGTTTCATTCTGTTGTACATAGGGTCACTATGAGTCAGAACCAACTGGACAATATCTAACAATAACAACAACACCTACTAGAAAGTAGGCTCCATGAAGGCTGGCAGGGTGGACATTGTTTCTTCTTGGTCCCTGACACCTAGCACAGAGCCTCATACGGTTTGGAGAGAAATGGGCCACCATTTCCTGCTCTGCCCCCTATGTACCCCAACCAGCCTTCCTCTTGCTCTCTGCTCTTGCTCTGTGAAGTACTCCTGACCTCCACCCCCAGATCCAAGGCCTCTGTTAGCCACACTCATCAAGGTTTGCAATTATACAATCATTTGCGTGATTAATTGAGGTAATACCTGTCTCTCCCCCTATGGGGCACACTCCCTGTGGGCCTGCTCATTGTCTCTTGTCCACCTCTGCATTCCTGGTGTTTTCTACAGTACTAAACACGTAACATTGGGTGGAAACATATGAGACTGGCACCAACTAAAAAAAACCCTTTGCCACTGAGTCAATTCCAACTCATAGCAACCCTACAGGACAGAGTATAACTGCCCCATAGGGTTTCCAAGGAGCGGCTGGTGGATTTGAACTGTCAATCTTTTGGTTAACAGCTGAGTTGTTAACCACTGTGGTAGACCATTTCTGACCTGCCAAAATGACAGTTGCACAAGGCTCAACCTAAGTGCTTGATGAAGGGTTTTTCCTTCTGAAATTAGGCTTAACTATGTCTTCCACCTGGAATTCTAGCAAAACCCATTTCCCAATGGGCACGGACCACCTTGTGTTGTAGAGAGCTGCAAACAACAACTGAAGGCTGTACACTCAACTGATCCAGGAGCAAACAAAGGCAGCTCACCTACAACCACACAACAACTCCTCTCCCCTCTTGCCACACCCCTTTCTCTGCACCCACCACTCGCCACCTGCTTCAAGAGCAGACGAAGAACAGAAAACAAGGCCTGTAGAGTATTCTGGTGGCAGGGTGTCTGGCTGTACCTGGCTACAGAGGGCCATCACTGGGGTAGACTGCACTTTTCTGTGATTCTTGTTATTGTGTCCACATCCGTCTGTTACACAAAGAGGTCAGTTGTGTGGGAAAGCCAGGGAAACTGGAGGTGGTTAAGGACCAAATTCTGTTTAATATATATCTCATTTGGGCATCTTTCTTGCATCTAAAAGCAGCCAAATGCCCCTAACAATCATTTTAATATCCTACGTTTCCTTTGTGCGGACTGTGTGTCCTAGTATAGTCTTCAAGCCTACTTCTTATCTCTACATGTCATTTCTCAGCCCTCACTTGAACTTCTTCCCCTTGCTCCTTGTCTCCACCTTCACTCTTCTTCCCTGTCTGCTGGAAGACAGATTCTGTGGTCCATTGAAAGTGTCCTAAATTTTAAACTACTTGCACTGTTCCCATCAGTAAGGAATTTTTCTTGTTAACCCTTCAGCTACACCATGGGATCCACTTGTTGGCCCCTCAACCTCTCTGAGGAGTCGAACACGGCGTATGCACACGTTCCCTGCGGTGTTTTATGATGGGAGTCGGGTTGGTATTTCCCTCCGGTATATCTCCACCCCTCTCTGTTGTGTCTGACTCAGTGTCCGTGTAATCTGAGTCACGGGACGTGTCCCTGCCTTTTGCCATTTGTCAGGATCTATTCGGAATGAAGAGGCCAGGAAGAGAGGCTCTAAATGAGCAAAATGAACGAAGGAGGAAAGGAGCCGGTACATAAACAACAGAGATTTTGCTGCGGTTAAGTCAGGGATTGTGATCAGATGGAAGCTGATTAACATTTTCAAGGTTTACCAACCGCGATGAGTGATGGAATAATAGTCATGGACAAGTATCTTCAGATAGAATCCTGGCAACCCTACTCATGACAACAAATACTCAGTATGATTACCAGATTAATAAAATGAATTCTGTGAAAACTGCTTCAATGCAGTAATTTAGCACTTTCAGGGAACCAAAAAAAAGACAATAATTTGACTCATGAAAGAGTTCTACATTTTCCCTGTCCTGAGTTATAATTGCTTTATTCATTTGAATATTCTTAGAATTACATAATTTGGGGATGGAACTTGGCAGAGGGCTATTTTTCAAAACTAATCTGTGAAGCTATGCAAAACTTTGAGCTTACATCTCACAGTAATAGGAGATGGTCTGAGAACTTTGGGAGACAAGGAGGCATGAGGAGGAACCTATTTAGTGAACATTTCAGGGAGCCCTGGTGGCACAGTGGTTAAGAGCTCAGCTGCTAACCCAAAGGTCAGCAGTTTGAATCCACCAGCCACTCCTTGGAAACCCTATGCGACAGTTCTACTCCATCCTATAGGGTCACTATGAGTCGGAATCAACTCGACGGCAACGGGTTAGCATCTGAAAACTTTTTATTTGTTTGGGGAATACCCACCTATGTAACAGAGCCTGCCTCCTAATATGCAAAGTGAACATTTCAGATACTCACTTTCCTCAGTGTCTTTGCAACTAAGCAGAGGACCTCTACTTTAGGCATCTGACCAGAACTCCGCAGCTCAAACAGGCTGGCTCCAGACACTGATTTTGAAGCTAGTAACACATTTATTTTAAAGAAACAGGGATCTTGCAGACACCATTCTCGTGTGCCTGGCAACAGACAGTGGCTACATGTGGTTGCCAGATGCGACAATGGCCCTAGTAACGATGCCTGTGTCCAGCTGAGTGATGTTAATGGTGTCCATTGGGGTCAGTGCCCAGTGACTGCAGCCATGATATCTCTACGAGGTTACTCCCATCATGTGATTTGGAGACTTGTTCCTAGCTGCCTAGGCTCCAAGCCTGGTTTCTCCAAACGTTCTGGAGATTCTGTGAGCTACATTGTAAGTTTTAATAAGTGCCTTCTGTGTTTAAATTAGCCAAAATTGACTTCTGTTCCTTATAATTAAGACCTTGACTGATACAGAGTCTAAGATAGACCCAGGGGTGAGGTGGCTGCTGTATTAATTTTCTGTTGCTGCCTGACAAATTACCCCATAAACTTAGCAACCTAAAAATCACACGTTTATCATCTCACATTTTCCTGGGCAAGGAATCTGGGCACAACTTAGCTGAGTCGTTTTCTCAGGATCTCCAAAGTCTGCAGTCAAGGTGTTGGTCAGGTAGTATTCTCATCAGAGGCTGGACTAGGGAAAGATCCATCTCCAAGCTCCCTCAGGAACTCTTTCCTTGCGGCTCTAGAACTCACGGTGGCTTGCTTCATCAGGGCCAGCAAGAGAGGGAGTCTTTAATGTCTAGACACTCTTTTTAGTGGCTCACCTGATTTGGTCAAACCCATCCAAGAAAATCCCCCTTTTGATTAACTTAAAAGCAGCTTTAATTGCATCAGCAAAATCCTCTCACCTTTGCCATATAAGGTAACCTAATCACATGAATGATGTCCAATCACATTTGCCATATCCTATTGGTTATAAGCAAGTTACAGGTCCCACCTACTCTAAAGGGGAGGGGATGGTTCAAAGGTGTAGGTCACTGGAGATCATCTAAGGAATTCTGCCTCCCACTTTGTGTTCCCACTCCCACTCCTTTGAGTCAATTCCAGCTCATGGTGACCCTACAGGACAGAGTAGTACTGCCCCATAGAGTTTTCAAAGCTGTAAATCTTTATGGAAGCAGACTGCCACATCTTTCTCCCACAGAGCAGCTGGTGAGTTCCAACTGCTGACCAGTGCTTTAACCACTGCACAATCATGGCTCCTTCAGTTGTGTTCACACACATGCATTTCTGGATAGCCTAATTTACCACTTCAAATTGGGGCTGCATACAAAGTGGCTTCTGATAAAATCCTCCTTGTGAGGCTGGGGAACCTCCACAAAATGCTACCTTGAAGCAAGAATTTCTGTCTTGGGTCAAGACACTGTCCTCTGAATTAGATAATGAATGCTTTTGGTCCCATGGTTATAAAAATGATGATACAATTTTGTTACAGAGTTATAGATTGACTAGACGTGGGCTATGTTTGAATTATAAAAGAGTGATTGATCTATAAAACAAGGAGAACCATCAATGAGATATATTGACACAACGGCCTCAACAGTGGGCTCAAACATAGTAAAGAGTATGAAGATGATGCAGGACAGGTCAACTTCTCTTTCTATTACACATAAGGTTGTGGTGAGTAAGAACCAGTTCTGACTCTGTGGCAAAGAACAACAACAACAACAAATTGACTTTTAGGTTTATAGTTTGAGAGAATTGATGGGTTATTTGTGCTTGGGGAGCTTAGCCTGTGATTTCCTGGCTGTTCTTAACAAAAGGCCCCACTCTATCCAGTTAAGACCCTAAAATGTGGGTCCTTTTCCCTGAGCAGCCTGCCAGAATCTGTTCCATGCAGTTACTGTTCCATATATTGAACCTGCTCATGAAATTGCTGTCCTGATTGAGTAAGGCTGTGGAAGGAGTCTTCCGAAGGGCCCTCACGGGATGCTCAGATGTTATACCCTCCCCTCACCCCATACACACCATCCTGCACCTTGACTGGGGTCTTCAGTGTGAGACCTGCAGTGGTGTAGCCTCTAGTGCTTCCTCTCCTCTGCGCCGAGAGCCTTGACTTTCTCTGCTAGAAGCAGGATGTTGGGAGGAGGTTATCAGCTGTGTACAGGCACAATCAGTTTGAGAAAAATAACTTACTCTTAGTTTTACCTACAGAAGAAGAAGAGCCTTTTCTCAACCAGGCTAAAAATGGCGAGAGATAGCTGCCAAAATTGTTTTCTGGAGTGTGATAATGAGCACAAAACACTAACATAGACTGTTGCTTCTTTATACAATCTCTGGACTTTCAATACTGTTATGCAATGGTGTGTGATGTCTGGCATTTGTTTGAAAGGCAAATGTGTATCATTCTAATCTCTGTGAGAATCAGTTTCTTAAAATCTTAACTGTATTCTGCCAGAGAGGGAATTCATTCCTATGTTCTGATGAGGTTTTCTCCCTCTTGGGGTTTCACCTCTCTTCCCTAATATTATTATTTTTTTCCTCTTGTTAAATATAAGACCAAGTCTCTTTTATCTTAAAACAGACAAGTAAACAAACAAACCAAGCTTTTATGGTCCTAAGTTTCCTACTGGCTACTTCCCTGTTTCATTTCTTACCTTCACAGTCCAGTTCTGCAAGGAGTCTACACAACTTGGTCTCTTATTTCTTACCTCTTGTTTCCTTTGCACTCCACACTGATCAGAGAGTCTATCCCTACCAATTAACTGAAATTGCTGGAAAATTTGCCCCCCTGACTTCCTGATTGCTTGATTAATGAACATCTTTTATTCTTAAGCTTTTATCACCATCGACTCCTTCAGGCTTCTTGGACATCTCTCTCTCTTGGCTCTCAAAGACAACACACTTTGCTCGTTTTCCTAAGTCTTCTTCTCAGTGCACTTTGTCCTTTCTTCTCCTTTTCTTATATCTTATGTTCTTATTCTTCATGCTCTTTCTGAGATTTTTCATCTACTCCGTCATTCGTACCAATCACCTTTTTACCAATGAGTCCCTGTCCCATCAAGAGATAATTGCCATCTTAAATTTTGTATAATCGTTTTCTTGCTTTTCTTTCTAGTGTTGCCATGCTTGTTTAGATCCCTAAATAATGTGTTGTTCATTTTATCTTTTTTGAATGTCATGTATATGTGTTGTGAGTTGAATTGTGTCCGTCAAAATATCTATTGAAGTCCTAGACTCTGTACTTGTGGATGTCATCAGGTTGTACCAGAGGAGGATGGGGCCCTAAATCTAACCACTTCTGAGTTAAGCACAGAATTGACACAGACACACACACAAGTGGAAGACAGACACCACGTGAGGATCCATCTACAAGCAAAGGAATGTCAAAAATTGCTGGCAGATACCAGGAACTAGGAGAGAGGCCCACAGAAACTACTGACACGGTTGAGACTCTGATTGGGACTTTTAGCCTCTAGAAGTGTAAGAAAATAAATGTTTTTTAGAGCTACCCACTCACGATATATATATTTTTTAATTTTATTGTGTTTTGGGTGAAAGTTTACAGTGCAAATTAGTTTCTAATTCAAAAATTTATACACAAATGGTTTTGTGACATTGATTGCAATCCCTGCAATGTGTCAGCACTCTGTCCCTTTCCCTTTCCACCCAGGGTTCCCTGTGTCCATTTGTCCAGTTATCCTGTCCCTTCCTGTCTTCTCATCTTTGCTTTGGGGCAGCTGTTGCCCATTCGGTCTCATATGCTTGATTGAACTAAGAAGCCCCTTCCTCACGTGTGTTATTGTGTGTTTTATAGGCCTGTCTAATATCTGGCTGAAAGGTGGACTTTGGGAATAGCTTCAGTTCTGAGTTAGTAGGGTGTCTGGGGGCCATAGTCTCAGGGGTTTCTCCAGTCTCTGTCAGACCAGTAAGTCTGGTCTCTTTTGTGAATTTTAATTTTGTTCCACATTTTTCTCCTGTTGTGTCTTGGACCCTGTATTGTGATGCCTGTCAGAGCTGTAGGTGGTGATAGCCAGGCACCATCTAGTTCTTCTGGGTTCAGGCTGGTGGAGACTGTGGTTCATGTGGTCCATTAGTCCTTTGGACTAACATTTTCCTTATGTCTTTGGTTTTCTTCATTCTCCTTTGTTCCGAACCTGCTGGGACCAATAGATGTATCTTAGATGGCCACTCTCAAGCTTTTAAGACCCCAGAACTTACTCATCAAAGTACTTTGCAAAATATTTTCTGTATGAGCTATGTTATGCTGATTGACCTAGATTTCTCCTGAGACCATGGTCCCCAGCCCTCAGCCCAAGTCAGCCCCTCAAGGTGTTTGCATGTGTCTAAGAAGCTTCTATGACTTTGCCTTGGTCAAGTTGTGCTGACTTCCCCTATATTGTGTGTTGTCTTTCCCTTCACCAAAATTAACACTTGTCTACTATCTAGTGATCCCCACCCCCACCCCAGCCCTCCCTCGTAACCATCAAAGATTATGTTTTTTCTGCGTGTAAACCTTTTCTTAGGTTTTTTATCACAGTGGTCTCATACAATGTTTGTCCTTTTGTGATTGGTTTATTTCACACAGCATAACACTCTCCAGATTCATCCCTGTTGTGAAATGTTTCGAGGATTCATCATTATTCTTTATCATGGTGTAGTAGTCCATTGTGTGTATGTACCATAATTCATTTATCCATTCATATGTTGATGGGCACTTAGATTGTCTCCAACTTTTTGTGATTGTGAATAATGCTGCCATGAACATGGGTGTGCCTATGTCTATTTGTTTGATGGCTTTTATTTCTCTAGGATATGTTGCCAGGAGTGGGGTTGCTGAATTTCTGTTTCTATTGCACAGTATTTCTATTTCTAGCTTTTTCAGGAGATGCCATATCATTTTCCGTAGTGGTTGTAAAATTTTACATTCCCACCAGCAGTGCATAAGAGTTCCAATCTTCCCTCAACCTCTCCAACATTTGTTGTTTTCTGTTTTTTTGATGAGTGCCAATAATGTCGGAGTGAGATAATATCGCATTGTAGTTTTGATTTGCATTTCTCTAATGGTTAATGATCTATAATATTTTTTGTGACTGCAGTACTAGGTAACTAAGACAACATAGATACATTTTGTATATATATTTGGTGACTTGTTTCTTCCACCTAATATTAGTTTTCTTTTGAGATCCATACACGCTGAAGCTTGCAGTTGTATTTCATTTATTTTCACTGTCATGTAGTATTTCATTGTATAAATATACTACAACAAACCTATTCACTTTATGATCTATGGATATTTGGTTTTTCTTCTAGTATTTTTGGCTATTTTGGACAACGCTGCTGAACATCCTAGCACCCATTTCTTGCTTCTCAAGAGTTTCTCTATTCAAGAGTGGGATTAAAGGTCGAAGGATATATGCATGTGCAACTTTATCAAACAGTGGCAATCTTTTCCAAATCCATAGTGTCAGTTTAGCCTCTTTCTAGCAGTAGTTTAGAGTTTATACTGTTCTACATCTTTACCAACACTGGGTACTGTCCAATGTTGTAACTTGCTGATACGGTCTAGCATATTTTGAATCAAGTTATAAACTCTTGCACGGGAAGAGACTGGTACATATAGACATTGACTTTGCTACTGATACTGGGGGTCATAGGTGTCCTAAGGGCCCCAATTCCTTCCCAGACAATTTATGAAATAGAAGATTGAGCCCATTATCCAGGCAATTTAATTACACTTAATATTTTTGTCTGAGATATACATGGGATTATGGGATTAGTACATGGTTTAAGAACTATTGAATTTATCTAGATAACTGCCTTAATATTTTAATATCTCCAAAATACTTCTCATAAGAATAAACAGTTTTTGACAATTCCATTTCATACAAAATTTTGGTTAAAGATGTGTATGTTGACAAAGCTGTAATATATAGCCAGCATTTTTGTTTGTTTATTTTCTATTCTGTTCCCTGAGGTCTTTGGATATAGCTTAATAATGCAGACCCAAACAACATTACTTTGAGAATAATTATCAGAAAAAAGTGTTTATCAATTGGGCAAGTAGACAATTGTAAAACAAAACTTTTGACCTAGGGCTCAACTGAGATAGGAAAAGTGTCCAGATGATTTAAACTTCCAAGTAGTATAAAATAATGCAGTGGAATATACCACTAATACTCTGATTTTTTTTTCAGAAGAAAATTTACAATGTAAATAAAAATAAGCATATTATTATTTTTTAAAAAAAATTGTAAAAAATAAAATTGAGCTTGTTGACTCCATTCTCTCAATTCTGGATAAAAAAAAAAAAATCAATACTATTAATTTACTCTGATTTTTAATGTTTCTTATTCTTTTTTAGTTTTATTTTTTGCCCTAGGATAGTAATATATTTGTTTGTCTATTTCTCAGACAATTAATATTAGGGTAATATCTCCCCACTTAAATGTTGGGACTAAAGCATACAATCAAATAGCATTTTTCTTTTTATTCATTTGTCTTTTGCAGCCATGTAAATGTCAGATTACCTTATATTTGAATGGTCCAAAAGGGTGGTAATGATTTCGAGAATACTACTATGCATTTAATATGTTACTTTACTACTCCAAAGCACTTCCATATACAAGTAAAGAAACTAGGGTTGAGAGAATTTAAGTGACTTGTCCAGCTCCAAAGCTGCTGTTTCTATTTGATTAAAAGTGAAAGATCAGAGTGATGTTGGTAATCACCAAGACCAGAGCAACCTTGTTCTGAATCCTTCACTGGTATGTTCTGACTTTCCAGGCCATCCTACTGATACTGATGAGCATCATGTTGGCTGGTTCTACTTGTTAAGTTAAAACCCACTGGTTAAAGAGTTCACCCGGTTAGAATCAGCTTGATGACAACTAACAACAAGAACAAAGATTTCAGAGTGAAGGGAAGGCCGTGGGGGGAAAAATGTTGTTACCGTTGGTTGCCGTCGAGTTGATTCCAACTCATGGAGACACCATGTGTGCAGAATAGAACTGCTCCATATGGGTTTCAAGGCTGTGACCTTTCAGAAACAGATCACCAGGCCTGTCTTCCGAGGCACCTCTCTCTGGGTGGGTTTAAACTGCCAACCTTTTGGTTTGTAGTTGAGTGGTTAGCCATTTGCTCCACCTTTATGTGGAAGTGTATTTTTTGGCTTAAGTAACTTTCCGTTTCATTCTGCATGGGCACACATGACAGAGGAATGTATTCATCCATCCAACAGTAGATGAATATAAACAGTTCTACTTTAAGAAAGGGGGCTGTGGTAGTTTCGTAGTAGAACTCTCTCCTTCCACGTGGGAGACCGAGGTTCAATTCCTGGTTAACGCACCTGATGCACAGCCACCACCCATCTGTCAGTGGAGGCTTTCGTGTTGCTATGGTGCTGAACAGCTTTTCAGCGGAGCTTCCAGACTAAGACAGACTAGGAAGAAAGTTCTGGTGATGTACTTTCAAAAATCAGCCAATGAAAACCCTATGGATAGCAACAGTCAGATCCCGGGGATGCCATAGGACCAGCAACATTTTGTTCCATTGTGCGTAGAACCGATGGCAGCTAATAACAACAATAACTTTACTAAAAATAACTGTGCCCAGCCTTTATGAGGTGCCAGTTATGCCTGGCACCGTCTAGTGGGAATTATAGAAATAAAATCTCAAAGTTGTAATACAATGGGATATATGCTAAAGTATAAAGGAGCATAAATAAAGAACTAATTTCCTTTGAATGAGAAACTGACTATTCAAACTTATTGCAGAGGGATCACATAGCAATAGCAATACTCCGGGACCTCCACAGAAGCCAGTGTTTCTTTAACAAAGTATCAGTGTGAGCCGACTGGCATACCTGCCATCGCAGACTAGCAGTGGGGTGGCACAGGCATGAGCAGAGGAAGACAAGGTAATAGAAAGCAGATTGAAGAAGAAGTAAAAGAGGGGGGTTACTGCATCTGCCACTGTCACTTCATCCTCTTTCCTTTCTTCATTGTCTTTCTTCTCTCCCCTCCTCTTGGTGGGGCACAGGGTTTGGGATTTGTTTGCAGTCACTGTCAACCATAGTCGTGCCAGATAAGCTCCATTCGCTGCCATTGCCTCTGCCTTTGAAGACCAGCCCCACAGCCCTGTTCTGTTTGTTGTCAAGAATGACCTGCTTGGAGTAGGACTGTTTCCCAGACGGGAGGTGAAGAGGTCAGTCTGGACCTCTGGACATTTGCAGTGCTTAACTCGCAGGCGAGTCTTAGGAAAGGGAGGATGATTCACAGCGCTTTGGATGGCAGTTTGCACACAGGCTGCAAAGCGCAGCTCAGAGCCGAGACTGGCTGTGAGGTCATCTGCTGTGAAATCCATTATGAAAAACACCTGGACACAGATGCCTGACTTGAAATCCTTAGTTTACTAAATTGCAGAAATTATCTTTGGAAGGTTTTGTCGTATATATATATATATATTTATAAAAAAAATGTTTGCAGTAATGCCTCATGCAAAGTGCTAGTTGAATGAATCTGTCACTGAAACTCCCATTCCAGATTACCACACTGCAAGATCTGCTATTATAAACGAAAACACATCTTTAGAAAGTTCACAGCAGTTTGAAGTAGATGAGCTATTGAAATGCAATAGAAAAATCTACCCTTTGCAGATTAGTCAAACAGTGATTGTAGTCCAATATGTAAACACAGCCTCACGGTATTGTCAGGGTAAAATGGCCCTTGAAGAGCTGTTACAAGAGCAGGTTAGAATTACCTAAGCCTCCGAATAATGATATAAATTATATCTAAGAATTCTTTGCTTGTGAGTATGGCCGCAGAATTCAAAAGCAAATAGAAAATCACGGCGTTGCCAAACTACTAGACTTTCTTGATAAGCTTTTTTTTTTTAACCTTAGTAAGCACCAAGCCACACTTTACCAGAAAAATGCTGCTGAGTAGTTCTGAAGCCAAAACAGACAAACAAAACCAAACCCGTTGCCCTTGAGTTGATTCCAACACATAGCAACACTGTAGGAAAGAGTAGAGCTGCCCCATAGGGTTTCCCAGGTTGTGATGGGTGTGGAAGTAGACTGCCTCACCTTTCTCGCCAAGAGCGACTGGTGGGTTCTAAGCACTGACCTTTCAGTGAGCAGCCGAGTACTTAACCACCACGCCACCAGGCTCCAGGCAGTTGTTAGAGGACGTTTAAAAGCAGGTTTTATCAAAAGAGACCTAAAAAAAGCCCCGTCCTTGGAGAAACCTGATCCAACGTGAATAAGCAGGTTTTACTTCCGGTGTAGGTACTCTGCTGTTTATTGTCCCTTTGCAAAATGATTTTCTGATGGTATTTTATGACGAATATGAGCTACGCTTTTTATAATCAAGATTGCATTTCCTTAGTGTACCAAATGACAAGAAACTGTGTTAAGAAAAAAGAAATGGGGCCACGAATGTGAGAAGGCCAAAGAGCATTGAGAATCCTGGGCAAATATATCAAAATTCTACTTTCCTTGCCAGTTTTACTTCAAGATCAGCTATCCACAAAATTGTACATTGAGTGTACTTGTAATCAAAAAATGCTGGAATGATGATTCAGCTCCCCAAATTAGCTGAGTATGGCAAGAAAGGGCAGAAAGAGGAAGGAGTGGGGCCGGAGAGAGAAAGGTGAAGTTCCTTTGTATTGTGCCTGTCTGGAAACAAATGCCCGCATTTCAAGGCCCAGGATCACGGCTATCCGTTCAGATTTCAAGGCCGGCCCTGGCACATAGCACCTCTGTATCTTTTTTATTTGCATAAAGCCATTACCCCCATGGTCAGTGGCTTCATAGTTGTCTAGACAACATGCTTCCGATGGTATCGATGACCTCAGACACACCAGGCTAGCTCTAAATTAGTGATGAGCAGGGCTGGAGAGATGTGTTACAGTAGTTATAAACCATAAGAAGGTATTTAAATAGATAAGACACATGCAAATCTTTTCATTGCCATGACAACCATCTCGATATAGGTTTTCCATATGTAGCAAGAAGGGCAGAGTAAGAGGCCCTGGAAAAAGAGCTGGAATCTGTAATGAAAATAAACCCTGGCAGGGGATTAGTCCAGATCTTGGTCATTTATTAACTCGTAATCGAATACAACCTTCTGTAGTAATACACTGCTCCCCGGGTCAGGGCACCGTTGCTCCCACACCTCAGCTGTACAGTTCTCCGGTCCCAGGGCTTCACAAACGGCTGGGTTGGTGACAGGAAGGAAAGAAGGGCAGAAAACTGTGCATTGTTGCTGTTAGTCTTTGAAGAGTCCGTTCAGACTCATGGCAACCCCGGTGTGCAGAGTAGAACTCTGTTACATAGGGTTTTCAAGACTGACCTTTTAGAAGCAGATCCCCAAGCCTGTCTTCCAAGGTGCCTCTGGCTGGGTTCAAACTGTCAGCCTTTTGGCTAGTAGTTGAGCGCTTAACCTTTTTTGTCACCTAGGAACTCCTGTTATTGCTGTGTGTGCTGTCCAGTCGATTCTGACTCATAGTAACTCTATAGGACAGAGCAGAACCGCCTGTTGGGTTTCCTAGGCTGACATCTTTACAGGAGAAGATCTCCAGGTTCTTTCTCCCGCAAAGCCGTTGGTGGGTTCAAACTGCTGCCTTTTAGGTTAGCAGCAGAGCGCTCAACCATTGTGCCACCAGCGTTCCTTCAGGGACTCCTACGAGCTGCAAATTTCCTTGGTACCCCAAAAGAGCCTTTCCAAAAAGGATGCATCCGACATTGAATGTCTACTTTGTAGGTATGTCTTTAATTATTTCTATTTTTGGTTAGAGAAACTAAGGAATTTCCCAAATAATCATCCATCGAGGTAGCGCACTCCATTTCAAAATCGGATTGTGTTTGCTCTCCTGTGCGAATACACTGACGGGGAAGAACAGACCTTTGCCTCCCTCTCTCCCTCTCCCTCTCTGCTCGCCTCTCTTTTCTTCCTTTCTTCTTTCCAGCGTCCACCTCTCGTCTCCTGTTTTTGCTCTGAGAGCTTGTCATTTTTTCTAAGTGGCGACATAGTTTCAGGGCTGGCTTTAGGCAGTCAGGATCCTCCAGTGGCCTGGGAAGCCCCCTCCAGCAATGCTTTTCTGCAACAGATCGGGGCCTGCAATGAGTCCTGCAGGCCCCCCATCCCAGCCTGGTTCACTCTGAGCGTGTGCCCCAAGGTGGACGACAAAGGCCGGGGGGGGGGCACGGCCCCCCCAACCCCAGCACCGTGTAACATTTTCCTCGGCAGATCATAGACCGCTGGATCTTTTGAAATAGAAATGGCAATTCTATTTGTTACTTTTAAGGCTGAGTCTGGTACCACCGGGGCAGGCACCCCAGAGCCATTTAAATTCCTCAGTTAGATCTTTGTATGTGCGATCAACGTATGGATTCCTTTTGACGCAAATAGCATTTTAACACACAGGGGAACATTGGTGAAAACAAGCTGATTTATTAATTAAAGTGATAATAAATAATTCCCCTAAACTTCAATATGCTTAGTACACGTCCGGCTCAGCCATCCGGGTTCTGAGGCTTTTTTAAACTGGGGAGTTCCTCTGTGCTCTTTCTAGCATGAAACCAGATCAAAGCCAGAAAGACCCTCTCCTATCACAAAGCAACTTAAATGCTAATTTGGTAGGAGCCCTTATAAACCGAACTCCACAGGGTGTTATTTAAATATGATTTCTTTAAGAAAATAGTTTAAAGGCAACTTGTTACTGCAGGAGGAAGACCCAGGAAATAGTTAAACAACAAGCGCCCTTCAGTAAAGCACAATTTAAAACCTCATTCACCAGATCCCACCTGTCTTTTAGAAAATGGTCTAACTTTATAGAAACTGAGGACTAACCATAGCCCCCAAAACTGTTGATATTAGCACTCTAAGGCATCTCATGTACCGATGTCTCGGTTCCTTGTCGGGGATACTTGTTCTGTCTGACAAATTTGGGGGTGTTGTTTTGATTCCCAGATATTCAGATGTTCCTGTTTTGTTGACATCTGGGGTTTTAATTCACAGCTTTTCTGTGTATTTAAAGCAAAGTGAACTTGCTCTGATCCGGACAATCTTGTGCAGTATTTTTATTTACTAACACCCCTGTCATGCTAATTTGTGCCACGTTTCTGATTTATCCTAAAAGAACCCATTACACAGTGGATTTGCAGGAGTTAAAGGGAATCTACAGGGTGACTTTAATCTTTATGTCTTTATATACTGGAGGGCATTTTACTGCCCTTCTGCTCTTGCTACAGAATCATTTTCTGCTTTAGAAATGTAGCCATTTGGATCAATAGTTACTGTACGATATATACTGTACTTCTGATGGGAGCCTCCTAGGACACCTTGGTGATCTCGCCAAGTGCTTGGTTATCCTCTGAAACAGTTTTTTTTTTTTTTTTTTTTTTTAAATACAGTTAGCATGACATACACACAGCCTGATTTACAGCGTTCTAATGAAATTTTACTTACTCTAGTTACAGATATTAAAACAAATTAGGAAAAACGGAGTGCAAAAGAGCATTTTCCAGCTTAAAAAATAAAGGTTTTTAATGGGGCGCTAGAGCCGTCGCAGCTAGAAGTAGCTGTCTTTGGGAATTTGTTGCTGCTGCCATATTTCAGCTGCTACCCAACACGGATTTGAGGTTGGGTGTCTATTTCTAGCTGCTGTGATGACTGAACACTTCCAACGTTGGAAAGAAAAGGGCAGACAAATCCCCGCGATGGCCACAGATGTTTGCAAAGCTCACAGAAGACGGAGCAGGCAAAGACGTACAGAAATTATACATCTCTTAAAGTGTTAACAAATGTAGGCTGCAAGTTGAGGATTTTACTGTAAATTCTTTATCTATAAACAAACTGGGTTATCACAGCTGTTTATTGTACTGCTAGCCGTGATCCTAACCTTTATGTCTTTATTGCTTACATACCATTCCCTTATTTATGTGTCTGTACGATTTGGTGCCCTTGAACTTGGTCCCTCTGAGCCCGACTCTTGCAGGCTTGCTCACTCACTCCGCTCACGTCTGCAATCAGCAAATCTGAGAAAGGCCCTGGCTGATGGCCGGGCTGCAGTGGGGTAATTAACACAGAGCTGACGTGTCATTCTCCGCAGGGCGGGAGAGACACAGACCACAGATGACACTTCTCAGTTCTGAAGCTGTGACACCCAGGCCAGACCTGGGATTATAGGGGAACAAGGGGAAAAAGAGGGATGGAGAAGCAAGAGGGGGCTGTATTCGAGGGGAGAGAGTTCTCCAAAGAGAAGCACCGAGTGGCTTCCCTCTGAAGAATTGTTTATTTCCCATATCGGATTCCAGCTGTCTGACCGGTTAATTGGAGGAAGACCTAGAGGAAAACATTTTGTGTGCTAAGTGACTAGGGGAAAGTGGGCATCTTTCTTTCTCTTTAGAAGGAGAAAGTGTTTTTTCTTTAAAAAAAAAAAAAATCACCCACTCTCGATCACCTTTTAATGGTGTTTCTGCCAGACTTAGATTAAAAAAAAGGAAAAGAAATATCTTTTATTAAGTGCTTGCCTCCTCCCGTCCTTTTGCCCGCTTACGGTTTCCCCTGCAGCTCTGAGATCTTAATAAAGTTAGCGTGGAATAGAAACCGAGCGCCCAGAGGCTGCCTGCCGAGAAGCAGCTTCCTTTCTAGCCCCTTCCTATCAGCAGCTCTAGAGACCCACCCAGGCTACACAGAGCTGCTCCCGTGGACCCCAGTCTGGAGGGCTAGAGGGCCACCCCAGGCCACCAGGGGGCGTCATGGATCCTGAGGCTGGACATCCAGGCCTCAGCTTCTTGGGAGCTGTGCAAATCAGACTCTGGAGTGAAATCACTTCTTTGGACTTGAGAGCTGTCCCTCACTTCCTTGTGCTCTCCCCTTTCCTCACCCTTGTCTTTGCCTACTATTCTCTTTACATGTTTCGATACTTCACGGGGTTGTTTCCAATCGTCAGGAAACTATATTTAATAATAAAACCAAAACCAAACCCGTTGCGGTCGAGTGGATTCCGACTCATAGCAACCCTATAGGACAGAGTAGAACTGCCCCAAGGGGTTTCCAAGGTGCGGCTGGTGGATTCCAACTACTGACCTTTCGGTTAGCAGCCGAGTACTTAACGGCGGCACCACCAGGCCCCGTATTTAATAATGGCTATCATTTATTATTTATTGGTGTCAGGTACTCTGTTGTTGTTACTGTTAGGTTCCATCAAGTTGGCTTCTACTCATGGCGACCTTACGTATGACAGACGGACAGACAAACAAACAAGCCCACAAGGCGTGGATTACTATCCGCAAACCCCAGATGAGGAAACAGGGGCTCCTAATAATCAATTATCTTGCCCGAGATCAAATAACCAGTAAGGGTAGAACCAAATTTTCGGCATACTCTGATGCCAAACAAATATGTCTCAGCTCTGTTCCTTATTAGCTGTGAGATCTTGAGCCAGCCCCTTACCCGCTCTGTGTCCAAGGCTCCTGACCGTAAAATGGGGAGAATAAACTTTTGAGAGTTATTGGGAGGATTCCACGAGTTAATGCTGCATACGCAAAGCGCTTGAAGCAGTGTCTGGCCCGTCCTCAGAGTGCAGTAGGGGTTGTGGTTGTTGTTGCTGTTGTGGTGGTGCGGTGGTGGTTGTCACTGCCGTCATCCTGCCACCCTGATGACTCACGATGTGGAGGTGAAGGGACCAGCAGGATGAGGAAGCTGGTGTGGTGTGGGAGGCTGGGGAAGGGTGGAAACGAAACCAAATGCTTTGCCATCTACAGCTGTAAAGAGAAGACTGGAATTTTGCACATAGGGACATTTATTTGTAAAGCATTGGGAGATCTCATCCAAAGAAGTGTAGGTGACTAACTTGTGTTCTGAGCCCCCAGAAGAGGTGGAGCGCTGAAAGGCGCGCCTAGGCTTACCTTTTTCACATTCCTGATTGCTTACACAACGGCCCAGAAGGCCCGGCACCTACTCTGTGTGTTCTACTGGGTGGCTGTGAAACAAAGTTAGTTCAAACTCTG
Organism: Dugong dugon; assembly: GCA_030035585.1. Classification (NCBI taxonomy): domain Eukaryota; kingdom Metazoa; phylum Chordata; class Mammalia; order Sirenia; family Dugongidae; genus Dugong; species Dugong dugon. The sequence continues at coordinate 73,488,404 of CM057480.1, read as the reverse complement.
TCACGTGAGCAAGACGTATTGAAATTACATCTTGTCCAGAAAGATAAAATCCGAGTCCTTAACGTTTATATTGGGCAGTGTGGTGCTTCACAAGTATACACATTGGTAGGAAAATGGCATTTAGAGCTCGTCCCAAGGATGGGGATACTGAATAGTTAAGTGACAGGATGGTGTCCCACATGTGCCACAGGTAGGGTCCAGCTCCCCTGCCTCCTGGTCCAGCCCTTTTCCCGGCACCTCAACCCCAACTTATCACCTCTGCACTTTCTACCAACACGTAGAACTGAGAACATGACGGGTATGCTCAGTAATTATTATAATACCAGGGCTGGCATCATGTAGCACTCAGGATGACAAGAAAATAAATTATGGGTTACTATTCTCTAGAAAAACTAGATGAGAAATTGTGAAATGTTGATTTCAACATAGAAATTGTTAGAGACAACTTCTTTTAAAAAATATCATCTGGCCCCTGTGCTCTTCTGTATTTTTAGTGTTTGCATTTGCTCTTGCCTTGGAAGCATTCTGGACGTGCCCCATGGTTTAACTGAAGGGCATTAGCAGTAAACATTCCTTTACCTACCCCCATGCCTCCATTAATCCCACTCACTACTTTTGGATATTTCTGCTCTTATTCTATTGTTTCAGCGCTCAGCCAATGTTTCCCACACTATGTACATACCGTGGAACTTTATTTCTTTGAGAGATCAGTAGATGTTTTTCAGAGAAAAAGTCTTCATGACTAAAGTTTGGAGAATTTTGAATGGTTTAATACCTTCTTAGAAACTCACAATGACCATTATTATATTGAATTTTAAAAATTATCCATGGAAGAAAACTCTTTAATTGACCTAGCATTGCCTAAACTTATTTAACCATAGAATTTGTTTCCCAAGTAACTGTGTTACTATAGCAGAATTGCCTGCTGGATCATCTGCATCCAGCCACAGTCAGAGGAAGGAAACGTGAGGATCATGTAGCACCTGGAAGAGGCATATTGGCCAGAACTCAGTCACATGACCACACCTAACCACAAGGGAGGCTGGGAAATGTAATCTAGCTGGTGCCTAGGAGGAGAAGGACCTCGGTTTGGAGAAAAACTAGTTAGCTTCTGCCACAAATACCAACTGATAATTTCTCTAAGAACTATTGATCCACAACCAAGAGACTGATTTCTATGCAATGTTCTTCCACCTACCTGAAATGTGACTAGATGCCCTCTAAATTCCTTCCATTTCTAATGCATACATGTTTGTCCTTAAGATATGGTTGATAATGGAGTAGATGGGGTTTCTGCTATAATATGCTAAAGTAAAAAAAAAAAAAAAATGTTATCCTACTAGATCTTATTTTGCTCCATTATAATCATTGAAGAATCAATATTAAATCTTAATTCAGAGGTGGAAAGGAGAGAGGACGATGTACATGGTGCAGGCGGAGATCTCTCTGCTGTTCTAGATTAACACGGGGATGTTGTTAGGAGCTTTCAAGTCTATTTCGACTCATAGTGGCCCATTGTGACAGAGTAGAACTGACCCATAGGGTGTTCTAGGCTGTGATCATTACAGAAGCAGATGGCCAGGTTTTTCTTGTGAAGTGGCCAGGTGGGTTTGAACTGCCAACTGTTTGGTTAGCAGCCTGCTCTTAACTGTTGTGCCAACAGGGCTCCTCAACACATGGATACAGCTTAGATATCTGAGACCAGTGGTGGATAAGACTTTGATGGGACAGTCTTTCTCAGTATATCAGATGTCTCAGACTAGCTTTGGACCAACAATGGTTCAGTCAATCCATGGTTGAATTATCTGATGAATATTTAAAATGTTGCTGTCCCGTACTTTGAGTTGAAGAAGGATTCCTGTGTTTTGGTAATTGGGCAGGCAGGCCAGAAGCAGATGGGCATGGTGGTGCGAAGTTCTGAAGCCTGGCTGCCTGGCTTTTTCTCACAGACACAAAGCCAATTACTAGCCCATGGGAGTAGTTCAAGGACTGCTTGTGGGTAGAACCAGGATTTCTCTGGAAAAGAAGTAATAAGTCGGCGGTAGTCCTTCAGCATGCACAGAAGTGGTATCTCAGAGCTCTAAATCCATCTTGTGATTATGGAAAACAAGGTGAATTTTACTAACAGCTCTGTTGACCATAAAGGAACCTCAATCCATGTGAAATAAATGATTTTGCGTAGAAGAATTGTATCCTTACAAGCCCTACAGGTTAAGTTAATTCAAAACCCATCTTGGAAATGTTTAATGAATTAATAGGATAAGGAATTGTTTAAACAAGCAGGCAGTTATTTACTATCCCTGATCAGTTAACAATCACCCCATATGCTGAAATACAATGTATCTTAAATACATGTAATGTCCTTATTTAAGAGGACACAAACTTGAAGTACAAAGAGGCAAAGTGACCCTGATAAAATCATAGGTAATTTGTGGCAGCACTGACCCAAAACTGTAAGGTTTAATGGAATTGCCCAGTCTCCCATCTATTGGTTCAACATATTTAAATAAGCTGTTTCCACAGTTATTTACTTAGCAAAGATAAATATATAGAAAACCATAAATTTAAGATATTTTTAAATTTTTTAAACCTTTTTTTTTTTTTTTTGAGTGTTGGGATGGATGCTGAGCAAATAATAACAAAAAGAAGTTAGCGGTGATGTGAGGGATCAGTGAGCTAGTGAGGTAGTCCCCTTGGAACCAAATCTGGCACATAGGAAGTGATCAGCAAACATTTGCTGCTGCTGCTGTGTTTGGTGTGGTTGTTAACTCCTGCCTTTATGGAGTTTCAGCAAAACAAGAGAAGAACTCCCTTGACTGGTTCCTTCTTTGTAAAATCTCATTTAGGGTGTTCGAGGCTTCAGGAAGTTCAACTTATTCCTTGAGAACCCTGGACACAAGCCCTTTGCTCTTCATGGACTTCCATTTTTTCTGGTCATTCTAAGCCAGAACTTGTTTAGCAAGATGTTCCCTGGGAATATTTACAGTTAGCAGCCGATTCGGGGCATACAAAGGGTCCAAGCTCTGTGAGCAGCTTCTGTTCAATACATTTTACTGTTTGTTTTTTTTTTTTCCTGAATTGACTAAGTATGCAGTTATGGTAGGTACTCCTGTTTGCCGTTCCGCGGTCTGTGAAACTAAGCCAGAGATAAGAAAGGAGAGAGATGGAGAGAGAGGGAGACATCAAGCGATGAGGATGCAAGTTCTTTAATCTCTAAATGCTGAAGAAGTGCTACTGTTGGATACTGCAGTGAATATGAAAATAGTGGGTGCCATCTTTATTCTTAGCTGACTTTGCCACCTCATAATGGAGATCAAGAAGGTGCACAAATAACTTGGCATGAGGTGGGAGGATGTAGGATGCTCTCTGCCAGGGAAGAAGAAACAAACTTTGAGGGAAATCAGAGGAGGCTTTGAAATCATCAAGAGCAGTGGCCACTGGGCCAGAGGAGGAAAGGGTTGAACTCAACCATGAAACAGCACTCCAATGTTCTGATAGCACAGGTTGTCAGTGTTGTTTCTTTGTCTGCTGTAAAATATAGGTTTCAAATTGCCTGTTGCTATGTTAGTGTTTGGAGCCCTGGTTAAGAGCTTGGCTGCTAACCAAAAGGTTGGCAGTTCGAATCAACCAGCCATTCCTTGGAAACCCTAGGGGGCAGTTCTAGTCTATCCTAGAGGGTCGCTATGAGTCTTAATCGACTGACTGACAATGGGTATATTAGTATTTATGTGTTGATCACTGAACATGCACCCTGTTCCTGAGAGAATTTCCCTTCAAGTTTTTCAGATAAGACATTTCAGGTAGAACATAGGTGTGAAGAGGTGTAGACTCAGAGGTAGTATTGCTATGAAAGGTAAAGCTTCCATGCTGAGTAACGATGAAGGATTCAAAGGCATTGGGATTGAAGAAGATAGAAGTGTTGCTTGAAAGAAGGGGCTTATTTTCTGAATAGAAAGATGTTCCGGTGATGACTAGAGTTGTTTCAAGCTTTGGAAATTTTAACAAGTAAACTTATGTTCTTACACTTGGTGAGCAAAACTGTAAAAAAATATTTCTTCACTAAAGATATGGAGCGACCTAGATACATTTCATTTAAAACACACCATCGACTTCACCAATCAGCCTTTGAGAGCCACAAGGTTTTCCTCTACACAATAATCATCACAAGCCAATAATTTACCCCAAACTATTGTGCCTCTAATCCGTAAAGAAATGGACCAAGAAGGGTGTGCAGTTGGTAACAAATATATATTTTAGAAGATCAAAAACAAGTGATTTTGATGTCAAACCAACCACTTTTTTGTTTGTTTTCTGTTCAACTAGCCTGTCCAGACTCTTGACAGTTGCTAACTGGTTATTTCAGTTATACTAAATCTCATTTTGCATGTAACATTCTTCGGATGGATGTTGAAAACAATCATTTATTTCACCCCTATTAATTTCTTCCCATTGTAAGGTCTATGTCCACTGTAATAAATAATATCCACATATTTCTAACTATCTGGGCATTCTACACCATTAAAAATCATAGTGCTTTTTTTCTCTATTTTGATTGATTGATTGATTCACTCATTCCTTTATCCACCTGGCATTGATTATCTACTATAAGTGAGCTACCCGTAAGTCTTGCAGATGAGAAAACCATGGAAGACTTGCACCGGTTGTCTTTGCTCCCCTCCAAATTCACCCTCTAGACTTCTCACCACCCTATGCCTTGGAAGCCTCATCCTTACGTGCTTTATCAACTAGCTCTCTTGACCTCCAGTCCAATGGGATGCATTGACAGGAAAGAAAGGTTGGGGTGCTTTTTGCCCCCTGTTCCCTCTCTGCCGGGTCACTCTGTGTGGCCTATGTTTTGGTACTTAAGGTCATACTCCCGTCAGTGAGTGCTTTCCATACAGCTACCTGCTCAGGCTTTGACACCTGCTCAGTTTCCTTGCTACTCTGGGCCAAGGATTAATAAATGTCTGTTACGAGACCCACAGTATTGCACTATTCCTCTTGGTTTTCTTACACACGTCTTAAATAGTCCCTTTATTAAACTCTGCTCAAATACTCAGTTTGAGAATGACCTGTGTTTCCTTCCAGGACTCTGACTGTTACCCCGTGTTTCTTCCCTTCGAGGAACTGAAAGACTGGGGGGTAAAAATAAATTCACAGTGAACATCTATTAACATGAAAAGTTGCACTTTTTACACTCCTCTTCGGATCCAGATATTTGCAGTGATGACCCAACTGATAAAAATAGCCCATGACCCTCTCTGGTCTTAATTTCTGTCACAATTGCACTTGTGGATTTTTAATCATTTCTAGATGCAAACATATTTCCTGTCAAGCACTCCAGTAGAGTCTTGATGGTTATAAATACTCTGTAACTAAAAATGTCCTTTCTTTTTAGAACCCATAACAAAGACATAACAATGGTGTACAAAGCTTGGAGCAGGAATGTGGCATAAGTCTTCTGTGTGCATTCGGGTCTCCAGCCCAGCTTCCAGCCTATCTAAACAAGACCATTGTAAAACTCCACTAACCATTTCATAGCCCTTCATGCCAGCATACTTACCAATCCACATACAAGTAGAAAACAATTAAAAATCCACATTCGCTTGCCTATTCTCATTCACAATCTTTTCTCAGTAGTTGGTTTCCTCTGCTGAAGACGTGAAATCTTCCGTGCTCTCTGTATACATTTCTAACCATTTTTTGAATGTTTTTACTGTTCTCAGATTTTTTTTCCCCCATTTCCCTTATATCTTTTTTTTTTTTTTTCCTAAATGATGAAGTCTCCCTAAATGAAGGCAACATTTAAGGTGACTTTTTAATTCCCTATTTCCTGAATGGCTGTTAAGATGTTTTAATATATAACAAAGGCATATTATTTTTCACATTATCCTTGATTTCCTTCTTAATACAACCCAAGATCCTATTTATTTTTCTCATCTTCTCCTGCATGTCAAGTCAATGTATTCTCTCAGCTGTCGACTGTGGCTTCTTGATTTCTTTCTTGAGAGGCTGTGGGTAATTCAAAAACCATTAGTGTACTGTGTAGGAGTAGTTTGAATTGCTTCTTCCACTGCGTCTCACCTTGAACTTGCTGCAGTGAATTCCATTCACCATTGTGGAGCTCGAGTACTTAGCTGCCTTTGGTCTTTCTGAAGTTCTTCTCACCCTTTATTCTTGACTATATCTGTGTTTAGTATGTGAATAATTATGTGGTTTTGACAAATTTTCTCCCCTGCTATTCACCTCATCTTTCAAGTTGTTAATAAACTCATGGAACACCAGTGCCACTTCTGATTCAGGGCCATCAACTAATTTCTGAGCTGATATCTAGTGTTTTCTCAAAGCATCTTTCCTTCTAGCCAGTTTTCAATCCAGTGGTCCTAGAATTCAATGGTTTTTTTTCTCTAAAAAGATATCCAAAGCATCAGTTAAGCTTATTGTTCGATGAAAATAAAAATGGTTAAAACAGTTATGAAGACAGAGCCTATGTTTTATCCCGACTTAACAACTTTCTGCAGCTTCTTTTGAATCTCAGCCTATGCCTACTGCTTTGGGAAAGCCAAAATGAATTATTCCCCAGATATTTCTTCTCAAAAAATATTAAAAATTTAACAAGCAAGGTAACATGCGATATTACTTAATAAGAAGTGCAATCTTATGATCTATTGAGATTCATCAAACTGCCCATTTGTCAAATACTTAGGTTTGGAACATATAGTCAAAGGTACTGCAGGGCAGACAGAGAAATTTCAGGCTTCATTTCTTCCTTCCTCTGTTTCTGTTGGCTGCTGTCAAGCTGGCAATCCAGTGCACAACAGAACAGAAACACCGCCCAGTCCTGTGTCAGCCCCATGAATGGCTGTGGATCAGACCGTTGTGATCCATAGAGTTTTTGTTGACTTATTTTAGGAGATAGATCACCAGACCTTTCTTCCTACTCTGTCTTAGTCTGGAAGCTTCACTGAAACCTGTTCAGCATCTAGCAACAACACACAAGCGTCCACTGACAGATAGACGGTGGCTGCGCATGAGGTGCCTTGACCAGGAATTGAACCCGGGTCTCTTCATGGAAATGGAGAATTCTATTGCTGAACCACTAGTTTCGCCTTAGGGGAATAAAAACATAAAGATTTATCATATGCACCTTTGAAGAGTTATGGAAGAATACATGTAGGAATATGGCAATATTCCAATGAATGAGTTTTAAGCAATTCTCTAACCACATTATTTAAAGTAGATTTATTTTATTTTCTACTTCATATTTCTTGTCAAATTTTTTGTATTGCTTTTTATTCCTTTGCTCTTATTACTTTGTTTTTCTCCTCCATTGAGAAATAATCTCCAGGAAGGCAGGAACTTTGTCTCATTTGCCACTATAACCCCAATACATGATATATAATTGGTGCTCAGTAAAATTTGTTACTAGAATTACTAAAGAATACTAAAATAAAATTCTTACATCTCTTCTTCTAATTCATTTGGACAGATGTTGCAATTTGAGACTTATATTAGTGTTTCTCTTAAACTTTCTAACTTAAAGTTCATCTTCGTATCTTAATTGGGAGATATCTGCTTGTAGACATTGATGATCAAGGAGGTCACACTGAGAAAACACAAAAGCTCCTGTAGCTTTCTGAAAAGAGAAGCGTAGGTCAAGCTTAAGTAATGGAATTAGACCAATAATGTTAATAAAAAGCAGAGAGACAGTGAAGAGAAAATTGCATTGTAGAAAAGTGGTCCTCAACCATTTCTTTGAGGAGAACAAGATCTCAACGTAATTTTTACATATTATCTTGGCAGAGAATATGAACAAGTTCTAAAAGGGTTTTTGATGGGTTTCCACAGTATTCTCCAGCGTTACTACAGTGAAAAAATAAGGATCGCTGGCGGTGCAAACAGTTAAGTGCTCCACTGCTCACCGAAAGGTTGGAGGTTCGAACCTACCCAGCAGCTGTCGGGAGAAAGACATGGTCACCTGTTTCCACAAAAATTACAGCCTAGAAAACCCTATGGGGCAGTTCTACTCTGTCACATGAAGTCACGATGGGTCTTAACTGACTCGACGGTATCCAACAACAACAATCCAATGAAAAAGAAAAGACATGGCAAAATGGCTTCTCATGACTGGGTGACGCCATGGACTGAACTGTGTTCTCCAAGAAGATGTGCTGATGTCCTAACCCCTGGTACTTGTGAATGCAACCTTGAGTGGAAATAGGGTGTTTGAGAATGCTATCAGTTAATATGAGGTCATACCCAAATAGGGTGGATCCTAACCTCATCTGAGTAACCCAACCAAAGCCATTGCTGTCAGGTCTATTCTGACTCATAGCAACCCCATAGGACAGAGTAGAACTGCCCCGTAGGGTTTCCAAGGTGCAGCAGGTGGACTCGAACTGTCAGCCTTTTCTTAGCAGCTGTAGCTCTTAACCACTGCACACCATCCGAGCAGCGTCCTTATAAAAGAGATGAGACACAGAGAAACAGAGGAAGGAAGAATGGCCACAGAAAGATGTATCTAAAGGTTGAGAAATGCCCGGGACTACCAGAAGCTCTTAGCCTCCAGAACTGTGAGACAATAAATTGATGATCTTATAAGCTACCCAGTTTCTGGAGTTTCGTTACAGTAGCTTTGGGAAAACAATGCAGGTGGCAATGTGTGCTAGTAGCTGAGCTGTTGACACTTGATGCAATTTTTCCCCGCTGAACCACACTGTTTTAATTACTGACCACAGCTTTTACGGTTAGCTGTAGATTTTCACCCAGAACCCACTGTCTTCTTCCTGACACTGCTCTGCCCATCGCCTCTTTCCAAGGTTGTTCATCTTCCATCAGTTAGTTTTGCCAAGTTCTCAGCAGCCTTTTGCTCCGAGGATATCAGGGTAGAGTTAGAAATTACAAGGTGCAAACAGACATTGCCAGCTGGCTGCGTGTGTATCAATAACACCAGCAACCATCACGCACAGTCTAACTAATCAGCAAATCACCCAAACACAAGTGGTCCCATTGGCCGCTTCAGGTGCCAATGAAACAGCTGTTGAATTTAGTTTTTATGATTGCAAACTCATATCCTGAATCTGGGATGTCTTTATTACTTCTGTGATTTATTTCATTTATTTATTTACTTACTTATCTATTCATTATTTGGTCTTCCTTGGCATCTTTATGTGGTTCTAGAATTGTGTTTCTCAAAGTGGGTGACATGTATACTGGCAGTATATACAACGATATTGGGGGTACTTTGATGAACTTAAAATAATGAAATAGTGATATGGTTACTCTCAGGTGTAACAGAAAACATGTGTATAGCTATGAAATCCTGATTTATTCCTCAGAACAAGATTAAGCAGTGAAAGGGAAGCTGATTTAAAGTCTAGTTAATGAACAAGTAAATAATAATACAAATAATACTCAGACATGGACAAAAATATATGAATGTGCAGACGACGTTGGAGAAGCATGCTAATATTCCCTGGTCGTAATCTAGCTTGGTTTATGATAGGGATAAAACAGACTAATAGCGTAAGGTTGAGGAACTTCCTTTTCATTTGGCCTCTTAGCAAAAAGAAAGTTTTCAACACGAAGTCTGAATAGAACCCCATGTGGAAGCATACACAGCAAAAACACTGAAGGTCAGAGGGCAGACAGGAGAGAGTAGGGGTGGGAGAGCAAAAGGGAGAACAGCGGGAAATAGGGGTCCTGGTTGTAATCAGACACTCGGTGCCTTTTGAGCAAGACTAGTAAGAGGAGGAAATACGATTCTGGAACATCGGCTACTCCAGCCCCTAAGAACCTCCCAAGAAAAGAGCTTCAGTTGGTCAGAGCCTGTACAATCGCCAGCCACAACTGAATGCTTTATTGCCGTCTGGAAGTGTTTATTTTCTGCACATAAATTCAGGGGACAGATTCAAGGCATGTCTAGAAATAAAGCATATCATCATGTGAGCTGAGCTGACAAGGACAATTTACTGTACCCTGCATTCGTTCTGGGCCGATCCGAGGAGAGCCGGCGATTAACATCCTAAAATCCCCGCTGTTCAGTTCTGATTGTCCCTTCACTGAACTTTGGAATGGCATGTATTAACCCCTTGAGGGACTCCAGCCCAGAGCCCGTGAAGGGACACTTGTTCCTCCCTAGAAGACACAGGCAGTGACAGGATGTACCTGCAGCAACAGGCTGGCCCTTTGAGAACCTGGAAGGAAGCAAGAGCCGAGAGCTACGCTGTTTCCTGAAGGCTTTCGTTGAGAAGCTGAGGCTTGGGATTTATTGGTTACGTTTCCGTCTGATCTCACAGTGAAGACAGGGCAAGTGTTCATGCTGATCACTGGGACAGGGACTGGAAGACCGGCTAATTTGGAGAGGCAGGATAAATAGTGTTTAAGAGCATGGATTCCAGACTCCAGTGGGGCTGAATCGAAATGGCAACTTCTCCATTTATAGGTCTGTGCAAGTCATTAATGCATCTGACCTTCTAGTTATTTACAAAGCAGAGAAAGCAACGCTTATGAGAAAGCTGTGAGAATTAAATGAGGTAATGCAGGCAAAGTGCTGGACTCAATAAACGTGCTCCGTAATTGTTGCTACTTCTTAGCTATTATTATTTTGTTTACCTGCAGAGACAAAGGTAGGAGCTGAAGGGAATATTTTCATTATTTTATGGAGGTACGAGCGTTCCTTTACACATCATTTTTTTAAAACATGATCTCAGCTATAGGTGGCAATGCTTAATCCATTCTTATAGTATAGACTTTTGAGATCTTTTTCAAACCTTAAAGACATTACATTGAAAAGAAAACTTCCTTTCAAAACACCTCAACAGACTAAATTTTGGAATGGTAGATAGAGGCAAATTTAAAGTCAAATAGATTACAATCACTCTGATGTACAGTGTATTAGAAAAACGAGCCTAGAATTAAGTTTAAGTTGGAAAAAGAAATTGGCTAAGATAGTTTGATATACTTGAGATTAAGATTTCAGTACGTATTTCTTTCCATCATGATGGGAAGCCACTTTCTCACCATTTCCTTTCTGAGTTTTTCTCCCCAACTCCTCTTCCTCCTATATCTGCTTCCTTGCTCTAAACAAGGGACATTGTCAGCTGTCAGATGGGTGGAAAGGAAGAATCGCAAGGAAACATTAATCTGAGAGGACGGAACTACTGCTCTAGCATAATTTTTTCCTGAGAGACCTCTGAGCATCCTGGTGGGCTACTGGGAAGACAAGCAGCATTTTAGAAGTACGGCTTTTATCTTGGTTGTATTAATATTTGGCTCTTAAACATTCATCTGAGAGACAAAGGAGAGTTAAATTGACTTTAAAAAAAACCACAGGGCTTCATTGTCCATTTTAATGGTTCTTTAAACAGACTTTTTTGAGACAAGTTGATTTGTGAGCTGAGAGTATCCCGGGACCAAAGTTTTCCTTTCTTTATTTTTGTTTTAATAATTTTGCACTCTCTGATTTTGCCTAACTGTGAAGATGAATCTACATTTCAAAATCTACTGTTGATTATTCTTTGATTTTCGATTTTGCCTCATCCTAACTCATTCAGAATAAGAAATAAGTAAACTCAAGAGGGATTCTAATTCCTACTCTTGCAGGCCTATTGTCAATGTCCTTATTTAGGACATCTGAGTTAGTGATGTATTTCTCCACTATCTGTATAACTTAGTGAGGCTATAGTATCAGAAGGACACTAATGGGGGATTAAAAAAAAAAAAAAAATAGCAAAAATAGTGCGTTCCATTTCTTTTACAGATAACTCCATATATTACCAGTTCTGTTTAATAATTAATGCTCTTGTTTTTAAGATATTAACAATTCAGCCCTTGTCCCTTTCCATTCACTTCCATAATGAAAAGCTCAGGGTGTTCTGTGGGGCTTGTATCACTTCCACATTAATTGTGATGAAATGTTTAGTGTAATGCACTGATAAATATTTGAACACTGGGTGGAAGGAATGTGGGGAAGCACTCTGCGCTTTTAATTGACGCGCCAAACAGGATTAGTTGTAAGTGGAACTAATGCGCTTCTTTTCCTTTTTTTCTCCTCCAGATGTGATTTAAAAATTGTAGTGCCTAAAATAATCTAGGTTGGTTATTCAAAATCTAGATAGAATATCAGTTTACACGTCAGCTGTTCTTGCTTTCTTTTTCGTTTTTAGACTAGGAACAATTTACTAGTAATATATTCAGCTTAGACACTGAACTTCATGCAGACTAGTAGGAAAGTTTTCCTAAAATTTGGTTCGCTATCACATTTTATCTTCCCTCTTTTCAATTTGTATTTCCTGAAGTCTACTTTCTCATTTTGCCTGAGTTAGCTAGTTTGTTAGTTAGGTGTGTTTACCTGAACTAATCTCAGGGCTAAGGACCATTGGGCATCTTCCATTTTTACATGATGCCAATATTATGGGCTTAGTTTCAAGTTTTGGAACTGTGCTCAGTCTTAGCCATTGCCTTTGGTTCTTGTGTTTACAGAAGTATTTTCTAGATTAAGAAAGATCTCTTGGTGGCCTCCCTATCGTTTTCATTGATATTCTCCTGGTCAGAATCTTAGTAGCAGCCTTACAGCTGTTGGGCTCCTTCCACCTTGGCCATGTATTCTAGATGTCCAAGACTCCTCGTGGTTTGTCTATTTCTCTGCTCTCATCTGCTGTACTGTCCCCACATCTTTTGCCCCTGGGACCACACCAATCTACTCATATGTTCCCTCAAGCCTCTGTACTTGTCCTGAATTTCCACAACATTTCCTTTTCTTTCTTAAAAAAAAGTTCAAGAGCTGTCACCTGCCGATATCCGTCCTCCCCTGACACCCCAAGGCATAGTTTTCCTCACTGAGATCACCATGCCCCACACATCCGTTTTTCATGCTTCTTATCACATTGAGCACAATGGCCTGTTTACTTGGCTTTTCTCTTGTGACTGAAGACGCTTGAGTCAGAGATTCTGTGTTTGAGTTTTGGATCCTCAGTACTCAGCAGAGAGCCTGGCAAATGGTACAATGTATTTTTTGGTTATGTGAATATATGAATGAGTAGAGATGGATTTTTTTGGATGAATTCTCCTGAGCTCATTCCACACCTCCAAACTATGGAATTGCTTATCCTGGAATTTACTGTTTTCCTTTTCATAAGACCAAGAAAAAAACTGAGCTAATGTCAATTTCTAAGTACCCACTAAATGTTTTCAGCACTCTTGGTAAGAAAAATGAGATAGAAGACAAGAACTTTTCTTTAGGGAGTTTGAATTTCCAACAAATATCAGAGTACTGGACACTGTTGTTGACGCCATTAAAGCAGGAGCTATTCAAATGCTGGTATTTGGTGGATGCTCTACCAGTGCTGAAGAGCTGACCGAGTAGATAAGACAGATTGAGAGTCTTTTGATCACAGGTGAAATGAAGACCTAAAGAGGTCTGAGACAGCTGGCACTCCTTGGTGCCCACAGCACAGGCAGAGCCCCTTCTTTCAGGGCAGTTGGCGAAAGAAGTAATAAAACCATTCAAGCCCCTCCCTGAAATACGAAACCCTTTGGCCTCCTTTCCCCTCGTACCCATGTGGACATGTGCTAGTTTCCTCTCACCTGTTAGGAAGTTGTCGCGTGGAATTTGGGGAATTTGTTTTAATGTTATAGTAATATAGTGAAGCTATCCCAGCTTTCTATCAGAAGTGGCAGGCAGCCAAAAACTAGAATCATTGTTTGCAAACTCCAAATATAGAGTCAAGATTTATATGAAGAAAACAGATATGTCTTGTTATAAAACCATGAATAAGCATTGGCACAAACATAATAGTTTATTCTTCCTTGATATTGCTTATTTTAAATAGCTATCTATCTTTTACCAAGATACCATAGAAAGGTACATTATAGAAGCATTTGCTTTGGCTCCAAGTACCGGAGGGTTGCGCTTTTCTTCATGCAGTAAAGATTTCATTATTTCTCTGAAGTGATGAGGGAAATAAGGGCCTAAAGGTGATTTGGTCTTTCCGAATTTCAGGTGGCCTGTGGTGATGCTGTTATTAATAATGCATCGTATTCATCTTTAGGTCACTGTTGATGTGGTTTGCTTTCTGTTCTGGATTTGTATAACTTTGTACAGAGGTTGCCTTGATCCTGAGACATCTTTGGCCTTTAGTCTACAAATGTTGTCTAATTCAGGGAAACAAAGCAGCTGCCCGTGTGCTGGCCGGCATCTGTGCTTCTCCCTCCTTCCTTCCCGTCCTGCCCCTGTCCTTGAATTTCCATCCCCCCTTTAATCACTTCTGCCTGGTCCATAACAAAGGGGCAGCAGGAAAAAACTCAACTTTCAGAAAGAGTTAAAAAAGGACGGATGAAATTCATACAATGTACACCATATGGCCTGACATTCTCCAGATTAGGTAAACATTTCTATTGGGGATAAATAGTCCCGTATATCGCTGTAAAGAAATTACATGAGACAAGGGCGCATTCGGCATAGTTATGCTATGGAGTAATGTTTGCTCAGGAGGAGAAATCTGAAAACTCCAGGGCAAGTGGCAGGGGAGTCTTTCGCACAGTTCAACGTTTGGAAGAAGGGGTTAAAAACTATGAATGTGGGGCCAAAGTAAACACTGTCTTCTCTAAGTTGAGCATTAGTAATTGTTTTCAAATGCATGCATGCGTGCATGCGTGCGCGCACACACGCAGTGACATCAACAGTTCATCAACAAACTTCTCTGAAACGGCTGAAGAATTCAGTTTCGTCCACATCCATTTCTGAATGGTCAGTGCGTATGGAGAGGCCCCTGCAATGGCTGGTAAGTTGATCCCAGGTGGATTGTTGCCTGTGTGTGCCTGTGCTGGCTAGAGATTGCCTGGTTCCTTGGTGAACGCCCCAGAGCCATAGATTGCATTTGATCTTTGCAAAGGCTAACATCTGTCTGCTGTCATTTTAGTAAGATTGATGACAGGCAAGAAAGCGGCGAGGGGAGTGTGTGGAGGGACTGGAGCCTGGGAGAAGGAGGTCTGGGCAGCCCCAGTGGCAGTGGCCAAGGCTGCCAGGGGTCACTGCTTCGAGCTCTGTGGCCGAGGGCGGTGGCAGCGGGAAGCAGCCAGGCCCCACACTGGCGGTAATTGCACTTGGTTGTTACAGCTGGTAGCTGGAGCGCCAAGGCACGAAGGCGGCATTTTGCACCTTATATATCTTAATAGATTACTCACACTGCAAGCAGCACCAAGCTAAATGTTATGACAGCCGTAAGAATGTAGTTTACTGTTATCTTAATGTAGCTGGGCAGTGCAGGGTAAAGCCATCAAAAAATGTTACATTTTTTCAAAGTTTCCGAGACAGACTAACTGCTGCCGACGTGGAGCTATTTTTAGGCGGAGCCCTGAATATTGGCAAACTCCTTCCAAACCATAATTTTAAATACACACACACATATTTCACATATGCATATGTATATGCATAGATGTGCACATTTGTGTATGCATATCCCCCGTTTGCTAAATATCATATTTTCCTTTCACTGCTTCCCTCAAATGGTTACAGGGACACCATAAAGGGATGATTCCATTTAGATATTTTTAAGAGACAATCTCATGTTGGAAGTGTGTCTAGGAAATAGTAAACATTCTTTCTGAAGCTATAAATGGCACACTTGGGAGATTTGGAATGAGTGAATGAATGAGTGAATAAATAAATGATGACATAGACCTTCCATAAACCCATTGCTGTCAAGTCGATTCTGACTCATAGAGACCCTATAGGACACAGTAGAAATGTCCCATAGGGTTTCCAAGGAACATCTGGTGGATTTGAACTGGCAACCTTTTAGTTAACAGCTGAGCTCTTAACCACTGGGCCACCAGGGCTCCAGACCTTCCACACGCCTGGTTTAATACATTACTTGCATTCACTTTCTCCAGGTACACACATCTGGCCCGAAGAGGCATTGATTAGCCTGTAAAGTAAATTAGATCTGATAGGGTTAAACGCCCCCACTGAACAGGGGAAGTCCAGGTGAAACATTGAGACCTATTTCTGTGCATTTGCTTGTTTTTCTACTGGTGTGGTAGGATGTTTGACAAGAACTTGCTAAAGCAGTGGCTGCTGGGAGATTTAGGCTAGTTTTGCTCTTTGTCAGCAGGAGGCAAATTCCATGAAAAGAATTTAATCCAGACCCATAGGACACATTCCAAATTTAGGTGGAAAGTCGAACAACTTTGCTTTATTCAGTGGGAACCCTCAGGGCCTCAGGGTTTCTGTGACATCACGGTGATGAGATAATAGACTGGCTTAGTTCCATGGGCCAATTCACGTAAATTCCAGAACAGTCCATAAAGCAGCATTGAAAACCAAATTATCTAGTCCAGTGCAATTATTCCACAAATAGGAAATGGGATATTTTCAAAAACAAAGTCAACCTCCAAATAAAATACCATACCAGAATTCTCTTTAATTTGACAAATAATGTTGTGATTTAAATGTATTCATATAGAAGTTGATCAACAACGAGAGAGGGAATAAATGTTTAAAACATCAGAAGGGAGTGAACACATAAATCAAGGTAGGTTTCTGTTTGCACACCAGAAAAACAGTTTAAAAATTGCAAAGGCTGGTTGATCAAGTGATTGGTCTACATGATGCCAAACAATTTGTTTACTACAGTTGGGTTTACTGACCACTCATGTTATTTGGGGAGATTTTAAAAATATATTTAAATATGTGTGTGACAGTTCATTATGTTTTAGTGGTGGGTGGGGATAGCTTCATTATAAAGATCACCCTTTTGTACAAAGGTGCAAAAAGTAGAAAATGTCTAAATGTGACATAGAAAAACATACAGATTTGGTTTCTCTGCCCCTTTGGCTTTTTTTTATAAGCCTTTCCCAAGTTTGAAGTGGTAAATCCTGCTGGATGAATCAAAGGAAGATGGATTCCCATGGAGGTGGGTGGTGTCTCTAGCTGAGACTCCAAAACACTTAATTGTGCTCATGCGGAAGCTGCAAATGGATCAAGAGGCAGTTGTTCAGACAGAACAAGGGAATACTGTGTGGTTTAAAGTCAGGAAATGTGTGACTCAGGGTTGTATCCTTTCACCACACCAATTCAATCTGTATGCTGAGCAAATAATCCGAGAAGTTGGACTATATGAAGAAGAATGGGACATCAGGATTGGAGGAAGATTCATTAACAACCTGCGTTATGCAGATGATACAACCTTGCTTGCTGAAAGTGAAGAGGACTTGCAGCACTTACTGATGAAGATCAAAGACTACGGCCTTCAGTATGGATTACACCTCCTCCACGTAAAGAAAACAAACATCCTCACAACTGGACCAATAAGCAACATCATGAAAAATGGAGAAAAGTATGAAGTTGTCAAGGATTTCATTTTATTTGGATCCACAATCAATGCCCGTGGAAGCAGCAGTCAAGAAATCAAAAGACATGTTACGTTGGGCAAATCTGCTACAAAAGACTTCTTTAAAGTGTTGAAAACAAAAGATGTCACCTTGAAGATTAAGGTGTGCCTAACACAAGCCATGGTATTTTCAATCACATCATACGCATGCAAAAGCTGGACAATGAATAAGGAAGACTGACGAAGAACTGATGCCTTTGAATTTTGGTTTTGGAGAACAATATTGAATATACTGTGGACTGCCAAGAGAACGAACAGATCTGTCTTGGAAGAAGTACTACCAGAAGGCTCCTTAGAAGCAAGGATGGTGAGACTACATCTCACATACTTTGGACATGTTGTCAGGAAGGATCAGTCCCTAGAGAAGGACATCATGCTTGGTAAAGTAGAGGGTCAGAGAAAAAGAGGAAGACCCTCAGTGAGATGGATTGACACGGTGGCTGCAACAATGGGCTCAAGCAAAACAATGATTGTGAGCATGGCTCAGGATTATATATATATATTATATATAGTTTATATTACTATCTTAATAAGAATCCAAGGAGCCTTGGAAGTAGAGTGGTTAAGAGCTCAGCTGCTAACTGAAAGTTTGACTGCTTGAACTCAACAGTGACTCTGGGAGAGGAAAGATCTGGCTATCTGTTTGTAAAGATTACAGCCTAGGAGACATTATGGGGCAGTTCCACTCTGACCTAGGGTAGCTATGAGTTGGAATCAACTCAATGGCACACAACAACAACAATCAGAATCCATGTATACTTAAAAGGGCAATTGGAGGAAGTTTAATGGAGGGAGTCTTACTACAGATGTGGCCAGATTTAAGAGGATCAACATTGCAATAGCAATGACCCTTCAGAGCAATAACCATGGGATCCCAATAGGACCCACAGCCAACACAGTCCATGGGAAGAGGTAGAGGCAACATAAAACACAACTGATTCCTCCTCCTGTCCATTGATTTTCCACTGGTGCCTCCCATTGGTCAAAGCATACCAGAAGCTGGGAGACCAAGAAAGCCCCAGTGAGGTGGACGAAGGAGCCCAGACTCTGGGACTCAGAACAGAGAAGAAAAGGGTCTGGAGGAGAAACAGAGAATATTGGGCACAATGATGATACAATATGCATTCCTTTATAACTCAATCTCTAAAAATCAAATCTCTGTAATACTTTGTTACTGGGAGACTTGAAAGGTAAACTCTGGCTTCTAGATATCACTGTGTTTTTTAGGGAGGCATGCTCCCAAAGGGAGGTGATGGTAAACATGAATTTTTGGGGTTTGATTAGAGTTGGAATGGATATGGTCAAGCTCATCAAATGTAGTAGACAGTAAACAAGTGTTAACTCTGGTCAAGGGAAAGATAACACAAAATATAGGGGAAGTTGGCGCAGCTTGACCAAGGCAAGGTCATAGAAGCTTCCTAGACTTATCCAAACACCTTGAGGGACTGAGTTACCGGGGCTGAGAGCTGGGGACCATGGTCTCAGGGACACCTAAGTCAACTGGCAAAACATAGATAATAAAGAAAATATTCTACAGCCTACTTTGGTGCATAGTGTCTTGGGTCTTAAAAGCTTGCCAGTGGCCATCTAAGATACATCTTATTGGTCCCATTCCATCCAGAGCAAAGGAGAATGAAGAAAACTAAAGGTATAAGGAGAACGTTAGTCCAAAGGACTGATGGATCACATGAAGCACAGCCTCTACCAGCCTGAGCCCAGAAGAACTAGACGGAGCCCAGCTACTACCACCTACTACTATGACAGGAACCAAAATAGAGAGTCCCGGACGGAGCAGGAGAAAAATGGAGAACAAAATTCAAATTCACAAAAAAAGACCAGACTTACTGATCTGACAGAGACTGGAGGAACCCCCAAGATTATGGTCCCCAAACACCCTGCTAAGTCAGAACTGAAGCCACTCCCAAATTCCACCTTTCCGCCAAAGATTAGACAGAACTATAAAACAAACGATGACACACGTGAGGAACGTGTTGGTCAGTTCCGTCAATTACAGGAGACCAGATGGGCAACATCTGCCCAAAAGCAAAGATGAGAAGGCAGGAAAGAACAGGAAAACTGGACAAACAGACATAGGGAACCCAGGGTTTGCAACCAATGTCACAAAACAATTTGTGTATAAATTTTTTAATGAGAAACTGATTTTCATTGTAACTTTCACCTAAAGAACAATAAAATTAAAAAAAAAAGAAGGAAAACAAGTATGCGTTTTAAACAGCTGAGAAAAAAAGATTAGCTAATCACTGAACTAGAGATGACATGCCAAGCAAAAATGGATAATTGTTATCATCTTAAGAAGATACTACCAAAGTAATTTTTCTGTCAATGTACTATATATTTGGCTTTTGGTCAGTTACCTACCGGTTGGTTAAGTTCAGATTTCTAACTGTGTCCAGTGAAATGAGGGTTTGACCTTCCGTGGAGAGTCTCCAATTTCTGGGAGGTGAGAATTTTGGTAACTTTTATCATATCACTAACTGTCCACCTGTATTCAAAAGCTTCACGCCCATTTCTAGACAAACCATTTCCAAATGTGTAGGTTCTGAAATTTGGCATGAAAAATTGGTATCCTGAAGTGGAACAGTGGAGGCACTCACTAAGTATACACTGTGGATAAATAACACATAACACATTTGTCCCGATTTTAATTTTTTCCTCTGCAAATTTTTATTAGAAATGGTGCGTGCTAGCGGGTATATGATATGCAATTATGTCTAATTTGACACAAAGTATGCATTTATAAACATAGTTTACATTTTCTATGTCAGTTTTTTCGTGGTATTTCACAATAAGAACCCAAATTTCCAGGTATGAGCAGCCCTGGTGACAGAGTTGTTAGGAGCTCGGCTGCTCACCAAAAGGTCTGCAGTTCAAATCCACCAGCTACTCCTTGGAAATCCTACAGGGCGGATCTACTCTGTCCTATGAGGTCACCATGAGTCGCAATCAACTTAACGGCAGTGGACTTTTTTTTTTCTTTTTTAATATCATAGGAAACTTTAGAAAAATATTGCCGCCAAAGTTTCCTTTGTGGGAAATTTCACAAGAAACAGTAAAATGAGCAGCATCTTTTCCTGAGCCTTCATCTAGGTGGGGTTTTCCCTGAAGCCATATGTTGCTCCATCTTTCTATTAAAATTATAGTATTGATTCAAAAACTTCCCTCTTGCAGGAGTTTATGAGCCACTCTCCTGCTATGCTTGCTCTATTCGCACAGTAGAAAGTGCACAACTTTTGGAGTCAAGCATACATGGAATTGAATTAGGACTTTGCCACTAACTAGAGGTGGAATTTACTTCCCCAAGCCTCAGACTCCCTTCTTGTAAAATAGCCTTTCACCCAGGATTGCCGCAAAGGTCTAAACGAGATCACGTAAGCAAAGTGCCTCATGTGGCACTGGCCCATGGTAGGTGACTGGTAAATATTTAGTGATTAAATGTCTGTCCAATGCTATGAAAGAAGGCAGGCCAGCAAGATCAAAGGGAACGAAAACTGGTACGCCTTGAAAAGTTGTCTTTGTTCTTATCATCTTGGGTTTTCTGTCCCTTTTTCTTCCTCCTTTTTCTTCCATCTGCTTTACTGTAAATTTTGTCTGTCTTTCTTCATAATTTATTCCCCCTTCCCACCGTGTTTTATTTTCCACCCTCCCTTTACCCAGCTCTGGCTATTTGGTGCCCCAGAGAGAGCCCAAAGGGAGGATTTGGTGAGGTATTATCTCCCCACTTCCTTTCCTAAGTTAAACACAAGCTCTCACTTGGAACACCAGGTTCATTTTCAAGACCTATGGTGGGATAAGGAGCTGGTCTGTTGCTATTTAGAATGTGTGGCCCTGGGCTGATTCCAAAGATTAGAAAAAGACAGAGCTACCCGCTCTAGCATTGCCTGACAGTTTCTTCCGGCTCTCTTTTCTTCCTGAACCTAGAGAAAGGCTTCCATCAAGAAAATCACCTTCCTTCCATGGGTTGGATATCATTAGAGTTGGTCTCTGTTGTTGACGAGAGTGGCGTTTCCATCATAAAATTACCATGGGACAGAACCATTACATGATCTAGAGAAGTCAGAAAGAAAGAGAACAGACAATCGTGAAAGAGAACCAAGTGCCTACCTCAAGTTTGCAAGTGATCTTCCAAAACATAGAGACGTCGGGTAACATTAGAACTCAGGAACATGCTTTTCTATTGAGAGAAATCCCACAAATGCTTTTGTAAGAAGGAGTCCCTTTGCACCTCGCACATAGCCACCACCCCTCTGTCAGTGCCGGATTGCAGGTTGCTATGATGCTGGACAGGCTTCCAGACGAAGAAAGACTAGGATGAAAAACTTGAAGATCTACTTGCAAAACTCAGCCAGTGAAAATGCTATGGATCACAGGTGTCTAAGCCACAACCAGTCATGGTGATGGTGCACCATGAGGCAGATTTTCATTCCACTGTGCATGGGGGAGGCCGTAAGTGAGCGACTCACTGGACGGCAGCTAGCAACACATAGAGTCCCTTTGTACCCCCAGGAGCCTTGGCGGTTGCTCTCCATGAGGGCAAATTTGGGATTGTGCTGGAAGCGGGAGTTGATGAGGCTGTGAAGAGGAGATGTGCAGTATGGGTTTCTGGAAACTAGAAAAGTCTTTGGGTATGTTTTACCAGGAAGAACAAAAAAAGAAAATATTTCAAAAGCAATAAATACTACAGCTTAGAGAATCAGTACCAATGAAATCCACCTTCTGACAGAAGCTTTGCAAAATCCTAAGAAGTGTAACTTCATGGGAGCTAACTGCTCTTCACCATTGTATTCCTAGTATTTAGAACAGGCCTGGGACAAAGTAGGTGCTTATATTTGTCAAAGGAATGATTGAATAAATGAATGGATAGATGAGAATATTCCAGGAATTGGCAGTGTGCTTTGCATGGATTATCTCATTTGACCCTCTGTATTAGTTTACTAAGGAGTCCTGGTCGCACAGTGATTAAGCACTCGGCTGCTAACTGCAAAGTCTGTGGTTTGAAGTCACCAGTGGCTCCACCAGAGAAGAGACCTGACAATGTGCTCCTGTAAAGATTTACAGCCGAGGAAACCCTATAGGGCAGTTCTGCTCTGTCCTATAGGGGGGCTGTGAGTCAGAATTGACTCGATGGCACCCAACAACAACGTTAGCTTCTTAGGGCTATGGTGACAAATTACTACAAGCTTGGTGGCTTAAAACAATTTAAATTTATTCTTTCACAGTTCGGGAGGCTTAAAGTCCAAAACCGAAAATGTCAGCAGAGACATGCTCCACCCAGAAGCTCTAGGGAAAATCCTTCTTTCCCTCTTCCAGCTTCTGGTGGCTCCACGCATCCCTTGGGTTGTGGCTGCATCGCTCCCATCTTTGCTTCCACATTTCATGGCCTCCGCCTCTGTGTGACGGTGTCTTCTCCTGTTCTGTCTGTCTCAGATCTCCCTCTGCCCTTCTCTTACGAGGACACATGCCATTGGATTTAGGGCCCTCATGGATAATCCAGGGCTACCTCATTCGAAGCTCTTTAACTGAATCATATTTGCAAAGATCCTTTTTCTGAATAATGTTATATTTACACGATCCAGGGCTTTACACGGATATCTTTGGGGGGCCTTTTTCAGCCCACCCAAACCAAACCAAATCCCTTGCCATCAAGTTGATTTTGACACACAGCAACCCTATAGGACAGGGTAGAACTGCTCCACAGGGTTCCAAGGCTGTAAATTTTTACCAAAGTAGACTGTCACATCTTTCTCCCACAGAGTGACTGGTGGGTTCAAACCACTGACCTTTTGGTTAGCAGGCAAACGCTTAACCACTGGGCCACCAGGGTTCCTTTCAGCCTACCCCACCCTTTTAAATGCTCCATAAGATTGTTATTATTATTTGCTCATTTTACACATGAGAAACTTGGAAGGGGTCTCAATTTATCAGTTGTCTTCAGAATTCACATGAAGCCTTGGAAAAAAACTGGTAAACACAAATCCTGCAGGAAAAAAAGAATGTCCTGTTTAAATTATAGATTTAAATATGTTCTTAAAGTATGATATTCCCTCTTGTGAAACACAAACAGGAACTCATATCTGAGCAATACGCTCAAAACTTCAGTATTAAAAAAAATCACACACCAAAAGAAACTCTCACGTGTCCCACAAAATCCAAACTAGGCGTGCTTTGTGGTGATTGGCAATCTGATAGTTTTCTATTTCTATCAGGTTTTTTTTTTTTTCCTGATCCTCCTCCTCCTTCTTTCGCTCCCCTTTCAGTTTTTAATTTTTGAAAAGAGAGTTTTGTGTAGGGTGTTGATGGAAAGTCTTATTGGGGAGTGTAGAGAGATTAAATCTAAATACCAATGAATAAATGTAGTAACTAAAATGTTTTCTCATCCAGTATTCATCCCCACTCACCAGGTCCCTGGTTCTGTTTGGTGACGAGTGCCTTGGTCAGGGAGAAGGAGGAGGAATCAGAGAATTACAAAACGATGAGGTGTTTCTCGAGTGTACATTATATCCTAAACACTAGTCTTGGTGTTTAACATATGCCAATTTATTTAATTCTCATGAAGAAACCTAAGAAATGCTTGGAATGGTCAATACAGGCTTACGTGGGGCATATGGTTGAGGAGCAAGGAACCCAGGCTTGGGGATTCTGAAGATGAAACCTTAAAGTAAGAATTAACCAGACCAAACAAATATTGAGAAACCCATTCCAGGCAGGAGGAATATGTATAGACGAATTCCTTGCAGCAGTGGAGAGCACCATATATACCAGGGGCTGAAATAAACATAAATATGGCCGGAACATAGGTGCGGAGGGAATCTGGGACCAGCATGAAGCCAAAGAGGTTAAGTAGAGGTTGTCTACGATTTTCGTAAGGCAATGAAATCTTTTGACTAAAGGACACATTGAAGAGAGATTTTGGGTCAGTTGTGTCGTTTTATTTCAGAAAATTAACAGAGATACACAAGCTTGTCATGCATGAACCCGTTGAGTTTATTGCAATATAGTCATGGCAAGGCTTACAAGTAAGACCTCATGACGTTAGTTTAGAACCAAAGAATCAGAATTAACAATTATAATTACAACATTAGTTCACTGGTTAAAGTCTGGATCTTTAGATTTTAGGCGTTTAGAGGTCTCAGGAGGAGGCTCAACCTAGGTTCAGACTCGGAAGAGGCCCCTCGTTACGTCTGAGGTGGGCTGTGGCAGGCATAGTCTCAGCAGGCTCGTGGTCTTCAGAGACAGTAAGAGACTAGAGAAAGATCTCTTCTCCTCTGCCTTCTCCCAGTGAATGAGCAAGAACTCAGGGTTTATATGTGAAGTTCTCCCTTTGGCTTCACACAACAAGGGCATGTGACCTCAAAGACTAGTGCATTATGTCTTTTCTCCAGGGTTCGAGCTTAGCTGAATGCAGCATTTTTCCTCCACGGTTAGAGATTAAGGAGGATGTTTAGATTTATGTCTCAAGGGTGGTTTACAAAGGTTGACCATGTCATGCCTTCTTTCATCGCCCTAGGGGGGTCAAAGTCTGCATGAGGTTTGTTTACCACGTTCTTCACGGACTTCACATGCTTCTACGTCTACACCAAGCTTCTAAAATAACTTTCTAATGACTTACAGGTTGCTAATGATTTATAGTTCATGTTAGAGAGCCTCACAAAGGTACTTATTTCTCTAAGTTCATATTATAGATGCTTATACATTTGTATTCTGAAAGCCTGATAGTATTTGATGGGATTTGAGAGGATCACAGAGACAGAACAGTTTCTCTTTCCTCTTCACAAGGGCTCAGGCGTCTACCTCTGCGTGCAGGGTACAGCAGTGTCAGGGTTCTGGAAGACTGAGGGGGTCAGTTTCTGAGCACACTCTGTCCTTGGCATCATTGGTCTTGCTGTGGCCATTGGTTTGTCTACAAAATTAAAAACAGACAAAGGAAAAAAGCAGAAATCATTCAGCAGATTCTGGTCTGACTCTTTCTAGTGAACTTCAGCGATGGTCTGCTGGGACCCCTTAAGCCCATACTGGATTCCCTGAGTGCTGCAAATGGATAACATGCTCTGCCATTAACTGAAAGGTTGGAAGCTTTAAGCCTGCCCAGAGGCACTGTGAAAGAAAGGCCTGGTGATCTACTTCTGAAAACTCAGTCATCGAAAACCTTATGGAGCATGGTTCTACTCTGACACATGTGGGGTTGTCATGAGTTGGAACTGACTTGATGACAACTGATTTTTTAAGCCCTTACTGGGTTGTTCTCTCCTCTCTCCTTCTCTCTCCTCTTTATTTCCCAACTTCTTAATAAAAGACACAAAGTTAAGGATCAGACCATAGGCTTGATTTGTAACTCAGTACATTGTGGGTTCCCCCCTCAAAAAGCAATTAGTCTGTTGATCATCGTGCATCTGAAAAAATTGCTTATGAATTTCCTCTTGTTTTCCAAAATACTTTAATGTTTAATTCTTACAGCATTTTTCTCCAGTAAAATGCTTGCTTTACTCTTTATTTAAAAACACATTGCTCTAAAATACAAGAAGTGTGCTGAACACATCAGAGGCACTTGGTAATTACATGCTAAGTTGGGGGAAAAAATTTTCAATTTAAGGTAGTAGGGGAATGAGGCAAGTTGTTTCTGAATTATTTAAAAAACCAAACCCACTGTAGTGGAGTGGATTCTGATTCATAGCGACCCTATAGGACAGAGTAGAACGGCCCTCTATAGGGTTTCCCAGGCTGCTATCTTTACGGAAGCAGACTGCCACATTTTTCTCTCGAAGACTGGCTGATGAGTTCAAAACACCTACCTTTTGGCTAGCAGTTGAGCAATTTAACCATTGTGCCACCAAGGCTCCTTCTTCACAAAATCTATAAGCCCCTAAACTTGCTTACAGATCCCGTGTTTTTCAACCCTAGCTTCTCAGGGTGGGGAAATGTAATAACGGGGAGAAAAGCAATTGAGCAACAATCTTTAAAAAAAAAATCTATCTGTATACCATGTGTTGAGAACCTCCCAGCGCCTCCTGCATTGGATGGATTTAACCCTATAATTCTTGAGGGAGTCTAGAAATTGTGATTTACTTTTTACTTATTCGGACCAATGGAATGTTCAGTCTTTTCAAACCGCAGGAGAGAGAACAGGACTGCTAAAGAGGATGTGAGGCCAGAATCAGCTCAGCCACACTCGCCAAATGCCTGTCCTCAGATGGAGACCCACGGGTGGCTCTTCCCGATGCTATTTTCAGAATCTCCACTAAGGACTGCGTGGTGATTATATGTATTCATGATGTGCATATCGTGTGCTCAGCTCATGATTTTTGAATGATGCATTGAGAATCATTCCTAAAAAAGGATTCAGCATCTGTAAACTGCTTCGTCTTCGAGAAGTGGGAAGGAAAAAAAAAAAAAAAGGCTTGATTTTCTTTAAAAAAAAAAAAAGAAAAGCAACTCACAAAGCAGAGTAGCTTATGTGAGTTGGTGTTAATGCCCTATTACATGCAGACACACTGAGGTATAGTCACATGCACTCATGTGCACACACTCACATGCACACATAAACAACCATGCTGCATTGGTTCTTCCTGATTATTTTCATCTTGAAATTCACTTTTCAAGTCACAAGACCCCTCTGCATAGGTTTCCTGCCTTCCTGTCTCTCCGTTGGCCTCCAAGGCTCTGGAAAAAACGTCTGTAAGAACATACCCAAGACCGAGGATTTTTCACAGTTGGTTGATTAAATTAAAGCATGAGTTTGTGTGTACCATCGTATATGAGAATGTGTGGTGTGATTTGTGTATGTGTGTAACAAACCAAACCCGTTGCCGCTGAGTCGATTCCAACTCATCGTGAGCCTATGAGTATGTGTGCACATATGCACTGAAATACTGTTAGCTTGGAGTTATCTCTGTTTTTAGGGTTGACCTGCCCTTGATGATATACTTACGGCAGAGCTGGAGAGTCACATCCTAGCTGTTTGTCTTCCCTGCCTAGAAGTCAGAGGACCTGAGAACACTGTCTGACATGGGGTTTCTGCCAGGTCTGGGCTGTTGGCGCTCTCTTATCTCCGTGAGACTCTACATCACACCAGTAGTTGCTGCCTTTCAATGAGGAAGGCCAGTTAACTGGTGGTTTGAACCTCCAGCTGAGAAACAACCCTCCTCCACCCCCAACCAAAAAATAAAGATAAAAAGAGAGAGAAAAAAAGGAAATAATTAAATGGGGGAAATTAAGTTTACATACCAATCTCTCTTGGGTAATTTATATTTTCTGGTATATTTTAAATACTAAAGAGAGGATTTATTTCCCAAAGACCGTCTTACAGAAATCTTAGAGAACTTTTGCTGTCTGGAAACTTCACACTTTGCATGACCAACAAATATGCGTTGCCTATTACAACATGCAAAATACTGTCCAAGTGATGCTTGCTTTATGCAAAAGCCTAGGACTGTGCCTTGTCTGAGAACAGGGATCATATATTAATGATACGTGTACCCAGTGAGAAGCCTGGAAAGCAGTAAATGACTGGTCAGAGTCTACTGGATAAATGAATGAACGAATGTTCATTGCATCTCCCCAGTTAGCTTGAAATTTATTGGAGGGTTTTTTTTTTTTTTTTTTTTTTGGTAATCTGAATTATTTTGTTAAGTAAGTCAAGGTTGTTGCTGTAGATTGAACCAATGACCTTGATTAATGAATGACCTTGCTCTATCTATTCTCTCTGTAGTATGGCTTTGCAGCTCCTCCAGTCAGGAGGTGGCATCTACTATTTCACCCCTCTGATCTGGGCAGGAGCCCTGGTGGCGCAGTGGTTAAGAGCTCAGCTGCTAACCAAAAGGTCAGCAGTTCAAAACCACCAAGCCACTCCTTGGAAACCCTGTCCTATAGGGTTGTTATGAGTTGGAATCAACTCAATGGCAATGGGTTTTGTTTTGCTTATAGAAGGGATAGGAGAAGCAGGTGAGCAACATGGACAGCACAACCTCAGAGATTTCTAACCCTGGGGCAGAGTCTAGGGTTAAATATGATTGTGTTCACAATCTCTGCCTTCTGTGGGCTTTTAGTCTAAAAACAGCAGCAATGGCTCAGGGAAACAGAAGAGACAATTCAAGACAACTGTATATAATTTGATATATTTATGAAATTCTTTACATTTGCTTAAGGCCAAAGAATGTACTAAAATACTAAGAAGTTGTTTCAAATTTTCAGAATATAAACAACTGACCAGTAAAATGCCTGGAGTGTACATCCCGTTGACCGCACCGGTTTGGACATGAATTGAAAGTCCCCAGGGAATGCGCAAAGACGGCAGAAGTGCGGTGGGAAGACTTTATTAGTAAGAATATAATACATGTTGAAATATGAAGATAAATATGGGACAAAACTTCATCTTGTGGGTGGAAGATTGTCTGGCACAACAGAAGATCATATTTGCGGAAAAAGTAACAAGTGAGAAAAAAGAAAAGAAAAAAATCTGGAAAGTCTCCCCAGAGGACGTGGAGATACTTGAGCTTCTGAAGCCAGGATAGCAGAGCCCAGCCAAAGAGCGGCGCTTGTGGGATTGTAAAGAGTTTTGCTCTTCTGTGTGTTCCATTAAGCCACAACCTGGAAAACTACTGCAACACTCCAAGCATTACCAGTTTTACTATGCAACTCACACTGAACAGGTCTTCAGTCATCAACCATCAATGATCATTTATGGAGTGTTGACAACACACATGGAGCATCAGAGGTGGTTTTGGGTTTTAAAGAATAGAGAAGACTACTTCATCCTGTCCCTAAGAGTTGAGCTGTAGGAGATTGCTCATTCATTTTGCTCAATCACTTAATTAATCATCAGTCCATCAATCCGTCACTTCATCTTCAGCGGGTATAACACAAGCAGAACTCTGCAGTTTCGGCTTCTCTGGTCCTTACACGTAAGCCCTGCAGCTGCATGTAGAAAGTGCTGCGCAGATGTTTGCTGAATTGATACAAGTGCTCCATATATGTTGACTGACTGAGCAGCCCCTTCCCAGGTATTCTGCCAAGACATTGGGTAGAAGAGATCTGGAAAACTCATCTTCTCTTTCTGTGGTATCTGCATCTCCCTTTAGAACTGACTCGACATCTAACAATAGGAGTTGAGAGTGCCTTTTTGGTTGGTGATCTGGGCTTTTCTGCAGAAGCAGGAGCCAATGTAGACTACATGCTTCTGATATTTTTTCTATCATTCTCCTTGTGGTGCTTCCTGCGCACACCTAGGTCCCAACCAAAGTACGTTAGAGGAGGGTTCTGGTTACTTGTTGTGATTTGGTACAGATTATCAAGAGACCACAACTGTCTATTACATCCCATGCTTCCCCAAAGCATATTTAGTTATTAGGCCTGGTGTCACAATTTATTTAAATTTCACAAAGACGTTTCCTGTAAGTTTACCCCAGCCAGGTGGCCAGACCAAATCAAACGGGTGATTTACAGAGAATTAATGAGCTCTCCCACAGGGAATACTTTGCTTCTCAACCCACTCTGTGACATTGCAAAAAAGCGAAGGTGGTGCTCTGAGGTGTTCTACACCTAGGACAGATCTGGGGACTAAATTTGGCTACAGTAGACAAACAGGACACTCCTACCTCCAGGGTGTAAGGAATGAACTGTGAGGACTCGGTCCCACAGCAACAGTCAGTATTGCTCTAGCATACTTTATTTTGGATCAGCTTTCACAGCAAACGTTCTTGGTGTCCTACCCACATTGGCTCAATCCTCAGCACTCTGTGCATGCGGAAGGCCCTCTCGGGTGGTGGGAGCATGCTCAGCCAGCTCGTGGGCAGGTCAAAGTGCTGGGGAGCCAGTGCTTGAGAGCAGCTCTGGGCCAGCTGCCAACAGAAATTGGTGGATGAACACCGCGGCTTCCCTGCTCCTCAGGTGGGACAGCTCTCTGCATGATCCACCCTGCCATAAGAGGCCCCTGCAAGGTTGTGCTCCATTTGGCCACCGTGCTCATTTGCTCATTAGTGCCCCCTGGGTTGACTTCCCTTCCTTTCCTGTCTATCTCCTCACTCCCTTCCTGGGGCTTCATGGGATTACTTTCAGAATAAATGCTTATCTCAGGTCTGTTTCCTGGGGAAGAAGTCCCTGGGTGGTGCAAAGGGTTAATGTGCTTGGCTGCTAACCAAAAGGTCGGTGGTTCAAGTCCACACAGAGGGCGTTGGAAGAAAGATCTGGTGATTCACTTCTGAAAAATCAGCCATTGAACACCCTATGATGAGTTAAATATGGCACATGTGGGGCTGCCATGAGTCAGAATCAACTCAGTGGTAACTGATTATTTTCTGAGAAACCTAACCTACCCAACTCTCAGCACAAATTCTGCACTTGGAGAGTTCATATTTCAAGGCAAGGCATGGCACAATTCAAAAATCATCATGATGGTGCTTGGGGCTTCCCCTTCTGATTTGCTTATTCCCAGTCTGAATTACAGAGAGCTAGTATGAAACACTGAAATTATACACTCACACACACATGTATACATATTAATGGGTATACATGTATTACGATATCAGATTTCCTCCCCTTCCTTCCTTCCTTTCTCCCTTCCCTCCTTCCTTTCTTCCTTTCCTTCCTCCTTCTCTCTCTCTGTTTCTCTCCTGCTTTCACTTCTTTATATTTAGTTTCTGGCTTATAGCCACTCCAGTGAATATCTAACATCCTTGAGATGAACTCATATCATCCTCTTTGACCTAGCAAGCCATTTTTTTTTTTCCATGATGACAAGCTAGGATCACGCTTCATAATGACAGCTGCAAGATTGTCTTGTTAGGAGAAGAGCTAAGGTGGGATCGTCTTTAATGACAGTGAAAGCACCTCATAAAGCCTGACTCCTCAGTTTTACAGGCATTGAGTCTGGAATGTTAGCAGCTGTAGACTTACTAAATCAGTCAGTCAAAAAGTATACCAGTTGAAGTGCAGTGCTCCTGGCAGACCAAAAGCCCTCAACATGTAGGTGATTTGGAGGGCATTCCGTTAACTCTTTAATTGGTCGTTTCAGTGCTAGAGGTAGTAGCTAATTGCCTGTAGGTCACTGTAGTCCTGGAGTTTAGGTAAATGTATATTGTCATATGTCACATTTTCATATGGTCCCTTTGCACAGGTTGGTAAAAATGATTGCTGCATAATTAAAATTAAGACAAGGTGGGAAAAAGTGATTCAATTAAAGCCCTGGAGCCATTGCACAAATTATCTGATGTACCAAAAACCAATGAATAGTTATCACAAGTTTTCTCTTTTGTCTCTTTGTTCTTCAAGCCTACGTGCCTCATGGAATACCAGGATCTCTTCTTGGCTTCTCTGGGGCTGGATGTTGGGTAGGCAACTGGTTGCAGAAGCAAGCGTACACACATCTCAAGCTTTTAAAATACATGCACGCAGAAACCTTGTGCATGGGATTTAAACTGAAACTAACCAGATGAGAAACTCAAGAGATCTCTGTTCTCTCCCTAGTCCCATATTATTCTGAAAACATCTGCAATATTTCAGTCTGCGTGACACAGGTGTCATATACCAGGGAGAGTGATGAAAGTGGAAGTAAGGAGATATGTCAAAGGAAAACATCCCTGGTTTACATCAGTCACTGTACAAATCTCCTGAAGCTCCTCAGGAATTATTAGATCGGAGGTAAGGGAGATAAGAAACTGTATAATGCCGTGTTTAACAACATTTTTTAATTACTCAGCACTGACATAACAACTGAACGCATAGCTTGCTTATACAAAATGAAGCAAGAGGATGGCTTAAAAAAAATACAGAACATGTTAGATGAGCAATAAGCACTTACCACCTGAATTTTAGGTGTGTAGAGAAAGCTGTCACATTTTGCATTGATTGTATGCACATACAGGAGAAAACTAACAATTTCTAGCTACCAATAACTGCTATCATTTATTGGCATAAACTATTGCAAGGAGATAGCTAGCTGGCTACCTAGATCTGATGCTTACAACAGGTTTGTGAAGTGTTACTATTGTTCCCCTCTTAGAGTTCAGGAAACTGAACCAAGGCTATTGTTATTGCTATTAACTGCCCTTGAATAGGCCAGTGACTCAGGGCAACCCTAAATACAACAAAACGAAACGTTGCCTGGTCCTGCACCACCCCATTATCGGTTGCAGATTGGACTCTTGTGACCCATGGGGTTTTCATTGGCTGATTTTTGGAAGTAGGTCTCCAAGCCTTTCTTCCTAGTCCATCTTAGTGTGGAAGCTCTACTGAAACTTGTTGAATGTCGTAGTAACACACAAGCCTCCACTGACAGAGAGATGGTGGTTGCACAGAAGTATATTGGCTGGGAATTGAACCCAGGTCTTCTGCATGGAAGGTGTCATGGATTGAATTGTATCCCCAAAAAACATGTATCAGTTTGGCTAGGCCATGATTTTCAGTATTGTGTGATTGTCCACTATTTTGTCATCTGATGTGATTTTCCTATGTGTTGTAAATCCTACCTCTTTGATGTCAATGAGGTGGGATAGGTGACAGTTATGTTAATGAGGCAGAACTCAATCCACAAGATTGGATTGTGTCTTGAGCCAATCTCGTTTGAGATTTAAAAGAGAGAAGGGAGCAGAGAGACAGAGGGAACTCATATCACCAAAAAAGCAGCTCTGGGAACAGAGCGCATCCTTTGCACCCAGGGTTCCTGCTTGGAGGAGCTTCTAGTCCAGGGAAAGATTAATGAGAAGGACCTTCCTCCAGATCCAACAGAGAGAGAAGGCCTTGCCCTGGAGCCAATGCCCTGAATTTGGACTTCTAGCCTACTAGACTGTAAGACAATAAATTTCTTTCTGTTAAAATCATCCACTTGTGGTATTTCTGTTATAGCAGCACTAGATAATTAAGACAGAATGTGTTTCTTTGTGAGAGCAGAGCTCGTACCTGTAATTTTTTTTTTCATCTTTATGCCTCTAGTATCTAGCATTGGACTTGGAATGTAATGACTGATCAATCAATATTTGTGCAACGAGCTGTTATTGTAAGTCTAATACGTAATATTATACACCCTCTCTCACTTATCTGCATGGTTAGGATCCAAAGACCGGTCATTATGTGAAATCTGTGTTATGTGAAAATGGAGGATGACTACATCTGATCACCAAATGGAGGATGACTACATCATTACATAACTGCCAAATTACATCATTACACAAATGCCAAACTACTGAGAACCATGGCCCAACCAAGTTGACACATAACCTTATCCATCACAGCCAGCATTACTCTTGCCTCGCACCTCAGCATTTGTTACTGCCAGACATACATTGTTAATGTGCAAAATATTCAGATAGTAGTATTTTTTACTATTGTCCTAAATGTGAACTGTTGGATGACGAGATAGTTGGTAAATGACGAGAAGGTGTACCAGGAAACTGTTACAGGCTCGTGTTCACAAGATAATTTCTCCGGGAGTGAGTTTGGGTATACCTGAGTTAAATATGAAAAAATGATACAGTGTATTCCACTGATGGCTGGAGATGAACCTGGAAGGGTTAGATCATTCCCTGGTGTGCAAGAGTGTCAGCAACAACAAGTGACAGGCCTTGTTGTAAGTGCTTAACTTGAATTAATTCATTTAATTGTTTAACCAAAAAATGCTGTGAAGTGGGTGCTACTATCTTTCCCATGTTATAAATAAGGAAACTGAGGCACAGACAGACGTGTGAAATAACATGCCTAGGGTCGCACAGCTAATAAGTAGCCCAGCCATAAACTGAAACCATACAGTCTGACTCCAGGGCCTCTGCTTTTAACTACTGCATTATCTTTTGTCTCTCTATTTTTCCACATTTCAAAGGTGATTTTTCTCAAACTGGACACTGGAAATGTTGTGTGTAACTTTCTGATTGGGAGTGTTGAGCCAGGATAGTGTGCGATTTTGAAGGATTTAAATAAACTCATCCTTAAAGATCAGAAAACAGACAGAACTTATAAGCAGTAGACCCAGGAGGCTGGGAGGGGAAAACAACCAGCTACCTCTAGGATTCCACCAACACTTCCCAACTAATGTGTACTCATCTAGGCAGAGTCCCTTTTAGCACTCAGTAAGTAAGGTCTTGCTCTCTTTTTATGAGACGAATTCTTGAAACACAAGCTAACATCTTGGAAATGTGACTATTTTTTAAGTTATCTACATTTTTGGTAATCATTTTCCTTTATGTCTTTCATCCTTCTTTTTTGTAAAGTTTTGTTGAGACCCTGAGGATGCCTCTGTTGTGCTCAGAATATCTAGTAACCTTGGAGGCTTGGTGACACAGTGGTTGAGAGCTTGGCTGCTAACCAAAAGCTTGGCAGTTCAAATCCACCAGCCGCTCCTTGGAAACCTTACCCATAGGGGTAATTCTACTCTGTCCTGTAGGGTCACTGTTACTAGGAATCAACTCGACAGCAGTGGGTTTGTTTGTTTACAACTGAGTCAGAAAAGAAGCAGCAAGCAACCCCAGTAAGGAGAAGTTGGGGCATTAGGGATAAATATGACAAAATCCTAGGGGGGAAATGAAAAGTGTAAAAAAAACCTAAGAGATTTTTTTCCCCTCAATTGTTTTACTCAGAGACAATTTGGAGAGGTAGATTCATGTTGTATTTTTTAAGTGATGGCAGCTTAGAAATAGATAACACATGTGCATTATATAATTAGACTGTGCCTGTGGAGACAGGAGGAGCTAGGACCTCCTCGTGTCAGTGGATACCTCTCAAACAGAAGATACTGAATTGAAGGAAGCAGAGAAGGAACAC
Organism: Dugong dugon; assembly: GCA_030035585.1. Lineage (NCBI taxonomy): Eukaryota > Metazoa > Chordata > Mammalia > Sirenia > Dugongidae > Dugong > Dugong dugon. The sequence continues at coordinate 73,453,251 of CM057480.1, read as the reverse complement.
AGTGGTGGTAGTGAGGGTACCCAAGAGAAACTTCATCAGACTCATGATTTTTTTTTTTTTTATGACTAGCTGAACTCATCTTAACAGTGAACTTTTTTTTTCCATATACGTGGACAAAAAACACCACCAAGATATACGTCTACACAGTCTCTTTTGAGCACTGGGAAGGATGAAGGGGACTGTGATGCTTCATCATTTTAGAATTCAGACTATTCTGTAAGTTGATCTCAGAGAAAGAAGGGTAGATACTTAAGGCTGAGGATAGAAGACTTTGGCCAGCCATGGAGAAGCAGACAGGAAAATAAAGAACCAGACAAATAGAAGGAGAAGACCACAAAGAATGCTAAAAACTACAGATGAGGTGAATATTTATGGACTGGCTTTTCAGCTCTTCTGTTAAGAACTAGAAGTCACCATAATCCAGCCCAGAACAGCCTGCTCATGTAAGGTCCAAACAGAATTCCCTGGGGAGGAAGGTAGGCCATTTGCCTACCTGCATTTCCTTCTTGCTCTTCGAGTAGTGCCAGTTAATTCCTCACATGTCCTGTGAGGCTACCCGTACCTGAACTTTGCCCCTTTGACTGTAATAGGATAGGAATTGGATGCCTATGTGATCTTTCACAATAAGAGCTGGCGATGAGCATGAAAAACCATTGACGGAAAATTTTGTAAGCTGTAGAAAAATATAGGACTATAGAGGGAGCCTGGACATTTTGATACCTACAAAACATTACCCTCAAGGATACCAATTTCCTACTATTGAACAGATGCCATGGGTACTGTTTTTGAATAATGAATTGGTCAGAAAAAGCAGCCACCAATATAGGCAATCATAAACCTTGGATCTTAAAGAATACTGACACTTTTTCACCAGCAATAAATGTTATAAAAATCTACTTTAGTCGAAAGAGTTTACTGAAAAACTGTTATGGGTGAAGTCAAGTTTTGGAATCAAGCGCCCAAGTCCTTGCAAAAAGTATGTATCCTTTTAAGATGTTTTCCTCCAAGTCTGTCTTTTCCTTCCTTGCCTCGACAATCACAACCAGAACAACTGGTTGAAAAATGACGTTGATTCTTTATTGCTGATGGCGACAATAGACAAACAATCCACCTATCTATAGCTGTATTTCTAATACGAGTCTCTCCAGAACACTGAGATACCCTCCAAAAATATTAAAGGCATATGGAGAGGGGATGATTTAATTCTTCCTCACAGCTTTGGCACTGAAGCCAAGGTGATGGAAAGGGGCTAGGTGTTACTGTGATCAGGGAATTTCAGATCTTTTGATTCACTGGATAAAGGTCTCTGGAGAACATATTCCAGAGACATATCAAAAACTGTATCAAAATCCATACAGAGACATATCAGAAGCTAACATTTTTATCTTGGTTGCCCTTGCCTGCAATGTCTAAAAGTTGAATATGGGAACCTATTGAAGTTTAGTGTTTGCTCACTGAGATTTCAGGGTGAAGCAGCACAGCAGTGGGACACCAAGAAACAAAAGCAGTTCCACGAGCCATTATAGAGGCTCATGCAGAAGGTGAAAAATCAACCAATTACTCTGGCAATGAATGGGCAAGCTTTCCTGGAGAGCATTCCATGATCCCAAAACCATGTCATATGTTGCTGGGGGGAAGTTGTGGAAATAAAATAGAAAAGCATGAGTGTTACATAATAGAATTTTGATAGTAAGAACAAGTGGCATAAGGGACCACAGATTTACTGAATTTGGAGGAAGGCAAGGATGCTTGAAACAGGAGACGTTTAAATTAGTCTTGTTGCTCTAAAGAAGATAGGGAAAGAGAAGGTTATAACCCCGCAAAAGCAGGTGGTCTCTAGTCCTTGATGATTCTTGTGGGTCTCTTCATCTTCCTCTTCTTTATTTTATGCAAGAAGAACTATATGGATTATTCTAAGCTTCCTTCTTTGTCCTTAGTACTTTGATATTTTTAAGAGAGCCTGGGGCTCCAGTTGGAATTCCTGGAGTCCTAATGGATGGCTGATGTTTTCAGTTGAAAACCAGGGTTTCCATGGCTATTGGGGAAATTCTGAATGGGACACTCTAAGGTTGGGGCTCATCAATCACTCAATTTGGAATCTACTGTTGATGCCATGTTTTGGTAGTATCACTCCCAGCTTTCCTCTTGATTAAGGCCATAAATTGTCTCTCATTGAAGTCTGATAAAAAGAGAGTTTCAGAGCCTTGAAGTTGCCTTGCTCTCTCAGCCTCTGAAGTCCCAGCCCAGTGCTCAGGCTGGAACATTATTATCCTCAAATTACAATGTGACTTCATGACTTTTTAAAGTATATTTTCTGTTTTCAGACTTAAAACCAAAAACAAACCCATTGCCATCGAGTTGATTCCGACTCATAGCGACCCTATAGGACAGAGTAGAACTGCCCCATAGAGTTTCCAAGCAGCTGCTGGTTGATTCAAACTGCTGACCTTTTGATTAGCAACAAGCACTTAACCACGACATCACCAGTGCCCCTTTTTCATACTTAGGGAGAGGAAAAAAGGTAATTTCAGGGCAAACGTCAAATTATCATAGTCTCAAGATAACTTCACTCCTGGTTACTTAGACACTTTGCCAATTTGCTCAGTTGCACAGTGTAGCCCAACTATTCCTGATGCTCTATATGCAGGAAATTGTATACCTTATTTATCATAGGTTTAATTTGGCTCTTGGAGTCACTCCACGTTCTTGGAACATCTGTATTTAGAATTTCATACATTTCTCCAGGAATCCAGTTGTTGTAAGTTGTGATATACGGTGAATGTACTTTTCTGACTCCCCTGGGAGGTTTTCAGAGTTGAATACTCTAACCACAGATTCTGATGTTCTCCGATTCCAAATGCTTATTATCAAATTTTGGGTCAGAAAAGCCCTTGAACTCATGTTACTCGGCCATTTATTTAGTAGGAGGTCAAAACACTCATGATAGCATAATTCTTGCTATTGGATTATTTCCTAACTTGTCTTGAAAATTTGACTTTGGGACTAGAAGAGGCTTTAGTTTCATTGAAGGCCATATACTACTTTAGGCCCGGAGACCGAAGGCAGGAAAGGACTCAAGCACATCAATATTACACTCTAATGGGGAAAACAGAAAATAAATTCATAAATAAATAATTTCAGATAACAGTAAGTGCTATGTTGGGGAGAGGACTATTTCAGATAGAGTAGCAAAGGAAGGCTTCTACATTTGAGCTGAGAAGTCAGCCAGGAGAAAATCTGGGGTTAATTTCCAGAAGAGGGAACAGAAAGTTTTGATATAAATTCCATTATGTAAAATCATCCTATGAGAGTATTTAACAAAAAGTTGGCATTGGTGAGGAGATGGTCATAGGAGATACTTTAAAAAAAAAAGTTATGATTGAACTGAAGTACAAAGAGTCAAATTTGGTGAAGAATGGGATAGGAGTGGTAGGCATGGATGACTGACTACCCCAGATCCATTCCCAACTCCCCTCTCCCTTGTCTCCTTTAACTATAGAGAAGGTAAGCCAAAAACTTATTTTCCCAGCCCTACTTATAGTAGACATGCCATATAGGTCACTTTTGACATAAGAGACAAAAAAGAAAGTTTTCCAGAGACTTCTATCCAAGATTTTGTGTTTGTATTTAAAAAGAAACAGTATTGACAGGGGTGGCCCACCAACCTACCTCCTTTTATTCATTCATTCAAAAATATTAATCGAGGGGTGACTATGTGACAAGAACTGTTCTAGGCGCTGAAAATGTGTTGAGCAACACAGACGTCTCAAGGAGCATAAATTCTGGTGAGGGGAGATGACGATAAAAAGGAAACACACACACACACAACATGACGGTCAAGGACCATGAAGAGATAAAGCAGACAGAGATATAAGAGTGTTGTTATTTTATTTGTTACTGTTGCTAATTGCCATCAAGTGGGCCCCAACTCATGGCAAGCCCGTGCACAGTGGAAGGAAACTACTCTGCCCCATCCTGCACCATTCGCATTATCGGCTGTGGATTGGACCTTTGTAATCCATACTGTTTCCATTGGCTGATTTTCAGAAGTAGATCACCAGGCCTTTCTTCCTAGCCCATCTTAGTGTGGAAGCTCTGCTGAAGACAGTGCTTGTATTAGTCAGGATAAGCCACAATTTCAGTTACTTCACCCAACCAAAATTGATTTTTCACTCACACAAAATGTGCTATGTTTCTGGGCAACCTTTCAGGACAGTCTGTCTTCTCTGTGGTGATGAGGCAATCCAGGCTGCTCTGATCGCTTAATTTTGCCACCTTAACACAAACGCTTTACCACAGTCACTGAGGCAAAGGAAAGAGGGCCCAGAGGCATCACACTTTGTCCTATGTGTTTCAGCTTGGCAATGACTCACAAAAATTCCACTCATTGCCCATTGGCCAGGACTAGTCACATGGCTCCATCTGGCTGCATTATATTCTTCTGTGTGCATGGAAGGAAAAGAAAACTGAATATTTGTGAGCATAAGTAGTATCTGCCATAGATGCCTTCAGTCAGGAAAAAAAAAATAGAAGTTCAGAGTTCATTGGGTCAAAACCAAGCGCTCTGACTAGTGAAATGCGGAAATACTACTCTGCACAAATGTGGTCACCTTGAGTCAGAATTGGCTGGCTGGCAACTAACTAGAGAGAGAGAGAAGTTGGGGGAGAGAGGGGGACAGAGACGAGAAAGAGGAGAGAGAGAGAAAAGGAAAGAGAAAGAGGGAGAAAGAGAAAAGGAGAGAGGGAGAAAAGCAGAGGGAGAAAGAGGGAGAGAGGGAGGAGATAGAGAGAGCAAGCCCTGGTGGCACAGTAGTTAAACACTAGGTTGCTAACGAAAAGATTGGTGGTTCAAATCCAACCAGCTGCTTCACGGGAGACAAATGTAGCAGTCTGCTTCTGTAAAGATTCACAGCCTTGGAAACCATGCAGGCAGTTGTACTCTATCCTATAGGGTCACTATGGGTTAAATTTGACTAAATGGCAATGAGTTTGGGCTTTTTTAAAAATATATTTACACACACATACATTAGGCTGTGTGTGTGTAAATGTGTGTGTATATATGGTATGTTTGAACAACATATCAACCAACTTGATTTAATTGACATTTATATAATACTATGTCCAATGCTAGCAGATATTCTGGGTCAGAACACAGATCACAATAAATATATCAAATGATCAACATCAATCAGAGTATGTTTTTGAAACAGCATTGTTAAATTGGAAAGAAATAGTAAATGATATACTATTCCAAGAGATTTTAAAATTAAAGAATGCGCTTCTACATAATCCACGGGTCATTGATAGAGGAAATCATCCATTATAAAATATTTAAAGCAAAATGATAATTTAAAAAATAACATCTTGAAATGTGTGGACTGCAGCTAATGTAGGGCTTAGAGATGATTTTAACTCCAAATTCACCTGTTAAAAAAGAAGATTGATTTAAAAGTTGATGATCTAATTTTCCACCTTAAGAATCTTGGGAAGAAACTAAACTCAAAATAAGTAAAAGGAAGAAGATAAAGATAAGACCAAAAATGAATAAAATAGAAAACAGGCAAACAATAGTCATAAGAGCAAGGACAAATGCTAGTTCTTTCAGAATATAAATTGCTAAAACCTTAGTAAGATTGATCAAGAGAACACACTAAGGAAAACACATATGATTACTAAAGACAATGGAAGATAAGCTGTTACTACAGATCTATAGAGAAGGACATCATGCTTGGTAAAGTAGAGGGTCAGCAAAAGAGAGGAAGACCCTCAATGAGATGGATCCACACAATGGCTGCAACAATGGGCTCACGCATAACGATTGTGAGGTTGGCACAGGACCCAGCATGTTTCGCTCCGTTGTATATAGGGTCACTATGAGTCGGAACCAGCTCAATGGCACCTAACAACAACCGCATAAGTAGTAAAAGAAGAGTGAGGCCAAATTATGAATAGCATTTTGCCAAATAATTTGACAACTTAGATAAAATTGACAAATTCTTTGTAACGCGTAATTTACCGTACTGACAAAAAAGGAATTAAGAAAATATGAATAGCATTGTACCTATTAAAGAAAGCGAATTTCTAATTTTAAAACTCTTTCCACAAAGCAATCTGAAGTCCAGATGGTTTCACAGTTAAATTCTCTAAGACATTTGAAGGAGAGACAACATCCATCTTACACAAACTCTTAGAAAATGAAGAAAGTAATACCTCCCAACTTGCTTTATGAGGCTGGCCTAACCCTGATACCAGAACCTGACAATAATATTACAGGAAAAGAAAACTAAATTCTTAAAAAAAGTACATTAGCACATTGAATTCAGCAGCATATAAAATGGATAATACATCATGACCAAGTGGAAAGTATCCCAGGAATGCCCAGTGGTATTTTGTAAAGTACATTAACAAAATATATTTTGTAGCATAAACCTGTCCCCTACACTGAAATATACAAATCATTGCAGAAAGAAATTATTGAACACCTAAATAGAAACATACAGCTTGTTTATGTACTGAAATATTGTCAAAATGTCGTTTTTTTCCAAATTGATCTGTAAATTCAATGCAATGTTAAAATATGAATATGCTGATTCTAAAATATATGGAAAAGAAAAAGGAACTAGAGTAACTAAGGCCATTTTGACCAATATGAACAAAATTATAAGACTTATATGACCTGATTTGAAGTCTTGGGTATAAGTCTTACTATAAATTGATTATTAGAGTGATGAAGTCAGTATAGTATTGGTGTGTAGATAGACAAATGAATCAATGGAACAATATAAAGCTCTGTTGCTTGATACAGTAGCTACTAGCCACATGTGGTAACTGAAACTTTAAATATGGCTAGTCTAGATTGAGATGTGCTCTAAATATAAAATATATACTAGTTTCAGAGACTTAGTACAAATACAAGAAAGTAAATATGTCATTAATAATTTTTAAATTGATTATATGTTTAAATGATAATTTTTGATTCAAACTGCTGGCCTTTTGGTTAGCAGCCGAGCTCTTAACCACTATACCACCAGGGCTCCTTAGTACATTAGGTTATATAAAATATATTGCTAAGATTCATTTTATATTTATTTTCTTTTTGTTTTTAATTTGGCTACTAGAAAATTGAAAATTGCATATGTGACTCACATTATATTTCTACTGAACAGCATTAGTATAGAGAGTCCAAAAACAAACTCACAATATGTGGTTAATAGATTTTCAATTCAGTGTGTAAAGAAAAGTATTTTAAGAAATGGTTCAGTTGGGGTTCACCCATAGAAGCTGAAGTAGAACCAATATATATACTTGATTTGCTTCTACTGAGATGAACGTGTGATTTTTCTCTCTCTTTTTTTGCTGATGAAATAAATTACATATATTTTCTAATACTAAACCAACAATGCATTCTTGAGATATAGTCTGACTGGTCATAATGCAGATAAACCCTGTGGACTGTGTAAATATTTATGCACTAAACTACAGAGCTGCAAAATACGTGAAGCAAAAAAAGAAATGAAAGGAGAAATACACAAATTCACAACTATAGTTGGAGATTTAATAAACTTCTCTCAATAATTGATAGAACAACTAGGCAGAAAATTAGAAAGGATATAGAAGAACTCAACAACACCAACAGAATCTAATCAACATAGAATAGTCTATCCAGTAACAGCAGAATATACATTTTTTTTCAAGTGTTCATGGATTATATAACAAAATAGACAACATCTGGGGTGTACCAAAAATCTCCACAAATTAAAAAATGGAAATCATACAAAGTGTTTTCTCTGACGATAATGAAATCAAATTAAAAAAAAAAAAATCAATAGCAGAAATAAGTTAGGAAAATCTCCAGCCACTTGGAAATCGAACAACACACTTCTAAGTAATCTATGAGTCAAACGGAAGTCACACAGAAACTACGGTGAATTGAACTGAATAAAATGAATATACAACATATCAAAATTTGTGGAACTCAGATAATGCAGTGCTGAGAGGACAATTTATAGCCCTAAAAGCACACATTGGAGTCCCTGGATGGTGCAGAAGGTTAAGGAGCTTGTCTGCTAACTGAAAGGTTCGAGGTTTGAGTCCACCTAGAGGTGCCTTGAAAAAAAAGGCCTGGAAATCTATTTCTGAAAAATCAACCACCACTAACCTTATGATCCATAGTTCTACTCTGACATACATATGGTCATCATGAATCAAAATCAACTCAATAGCAACTGGTACTGGTTTAAACACACACATTAGAGAAGAGGAAATCAAATCATAATTAAAGCTCCCGACTCAAAAACGTAGAAAAAGAAGGGCAAAGTAAGCAAAGACCAAAAAAAAAAACCCGCACCCATTGCCATCGAATTAATTCCGACTCATAGCAACCCTATACGACAGAGCAGAACTGCACCATAGGGTTTCCAAGGAGCGGCTGGTGGATTCAAACTGCCAAAGTCTGGATTAGCAGCCTGAGCTCTTAACCACTGCACCATCAGAGCCCCAAGCAAAGACAAAGGAACTAAAATATCTAAAAAATTAAAAATAATAAAGTGGGAGGGCTCAAACCCTTAAAGAGACCCAAACAAATATATCAAAATGATTTTTTTTTATTTTAGTGTCTGAGACAAGCAGCTTTTTAAAAGTTGATGTTTAATTCACATACAGTAAAATTCATCCTTTTATAGTATACAATTTGATGTTTCCTAGTATATTTACAAAAGCATACAACCATCACTACTGTTTTCAACCCAAACAGAAATTCTGTGGGCATTATCAGTCAGTCCTTGTTCTTCCCTCCTCTGAGTGGATGGCAGCCACTAACATACTTCCTGTTTCTATGGATTTGCCTACTCTGCCCATTTCATATAAATGGAATCCTATAATACGTGGCCTTGCCTACCTGGCTTCTTTCACTTGGCTAACGTATTCAAGTTCCATTTTTGTTGTACCATGAATCAGTATTTTGCTCCTTTTTATGACAGAATAATAATCCCGTGTATAGATGTATCACATCTTGTTTATCCATTCATCAATTGATGGGCACTTGGGTTCCTTCACCTTTGGCTATCATGAATAATGCTGTTATGAACATTCATACATAAGATTTTGTGTGGACATATATTTTCAATTCTTTTGGGTATACTTAGAAGAGGAATCCATGGGACATATGGTAACTCTAATTTGACTTTTTGAGGAACTGCCAAACTGTTTTCCAAAGTGGCTCCAATCATTTTACACCCCGCCAGCAGGGAGTAAGGGTTCAATTTCCTCCACAGCTTTGTCAACACTTGCTATTTTCCATCTTTTTTTACTATAGCCATCCTAGTGTATCTGAAATGGTATCTCATTAAGGTTTTTTATTTACATTTTTCTAATGACTAATTATGTTAAGCATCTATTCATATACTTATTTAACCATTACTGTATTGATTTATTTTTGGATAAATGTCTTTTCAAATGCTTGGCTCATTTTTAAATCAGACTATGTGTCTTTTTATTCTTGAGTTGTAAGAGGTTCTTATATATCCTGGGCTAGTCTCTTGTCAGGTATCAGACTTGCAACTATCTTGTCCTGTGCTGTGGATGGTTTTTTCACTTTCTTTACGGTGTTCAAGGGCTTTTAATTTCAATGAAGTCTAGTATAGCTTTTTTCTTGTTTCTCAAGCTTTCGGTGTCATAAAAAAATTATTGTCTAATTCATGACTACGATGATTTATGCCTACGTTTTCTTCTAAGAAGGAGCCCGAGTGGTACAGTGGTTACAAGCTCGGCTGCTAGGCTGCTAACTGAAAGGTCAGTGGTTCAAACCCACCAGCCACTCCACAGGTAAAACATGTGACAGTCTGCTTCTGTAACAATGACAGCCTTGGAAATCCAATGGAGCAGTTCTACTCTGTTCTATAGAGTCACTACGAGTTCCAATGGACTCAAGGGCAATGAATTTTTCTTCTAAGAGTTTTTCAGTTTTAGGTCTTTGATCCATTTTTATTTTATTTTATTTTTTTTTATTGTACTTCAGGTGAAGGCTTACAGAAAAAATAGTTTCTCATGAAAGAGTAGTACACATATTGTTTTATGACATTGGATAACAACCCCACAACATGTCAACCCTCTAACTTCTCAACCTATTTTTTTTTTTTGGTGAAAATACACATAGCCAAAGATACACCATTTCAAAAATTTCTACATACACAGTTCAGTGACACTGACTACACTCTTCCAATTGTGCTGCTATTCTCACTTAAGATGAAGGCTTACTTAACAAAATAGTTTCTCATTTATCAGTTACTACACATGTTGCCCTATGACAATGGTTAACAATCTCACAACACACCAACAATATCCTTACTCAACCTTGCGTTCCCTATCACCAACTTCCTTGTCCCCTTCTGCCTTCTGGCCCATGTCACTAGACTACTGTACCTCGTTAGTCCCATTTGGTTTTACGGGGCTGTCCACTCGCAGGCTGAATGGTGAACCTCAGAGATAACTTCACCACTGAGCTGAAAGGGTGTCTGGGGGCCATACTCTCGGGGTTTCTCCAGTCTCCTTTAAGTCAGTAAATCTAGTCTATCTTTGTGAGTTAGAATTATGTTCTACATCCTTCTCCGACTCTGTCCAGAACCCTCTGTTGTGATCCTGGTCAGAGCAGTCAGTGGTAGTAGCCGGGCACCATTTAGCCGTACTGGACTCAGTCCAGGGGCGGCCTTGGTAGCTGTGAACCATTAGTCCTTCGGACTAATCTTTTCCTTGTATCCTGTTCTCTTCATTCTCCCTCGCTCCCGAAGGGATGAGACCAGTGGAGTATCTTAGATGGCCGCTCACAGGCTATTAAGATCCCAGACACTACTAACCAAGGCAGAATGTAGAACACTGTCTTTATAAACTGTGTTATGCCAATTGAGCTAGATGTTCCCAGAGACCATGGTCCACACAGCCCTCCACCCAGCAATTCAGTCCCTCAGGGAGTTTGGATGTGTCTATGGGGCTTCCATGACCTTTCCTTGTACAAGTTGTGCTAGTTTCCCCTGTACTGTGTACTGTCTCACCCTTCACCCAAGATACCACTTATCTATTGCCTATTTAGTATTTCCCCCCCACCCCTCCCATCCCTGGTAACCAACAAAGATTGTTACATTTTGTGTGTGAACTTTTTCATGGGTTTTTACAATAGAGGTCTCATACAATATTTGTCCTTTTTTGATTGACTTATTTCACACAGCATAATGTCCTCCAGTTTCATCCATGTTATGAGATGGTTCACAGATTCACTGTTGTTCTTTCTTGTTGCATAGTACTCCATTGTGTGTATGTACCATAGTTTGTTTATCCATTCATCTGTTGATGGGCATCTAGGTTGTTTCCATCGTTTTGCTACTGTGAACAATGCTACCATGGACGTAGGTGTGCATATGTCTATTCGAGTGACGACTCTTATTTCTCTAGGATATATTCCTAGGAGTGGGATTGCTGGATCGAATGGTACGTCTATTTGTAGCTTTCTGAGGAAGCACCATATCATTTTCCAAAATGGTTGTATCATTTTGCATTCCCACCAGCAATGCATAAGAGTTCCCGTCTCCCAGCAGCCCCTCCAACGTTTGTTATTTCCAGCGTTTTTGATTCGTGCCAGTAACGCCGGGGTGAGATGGTATCTCACTGTGGTTTTAATTTGCATTTCTCTAATGGCTAGTGATCGCGAGCATTTCCTCATGTGTCTGTTGGCCATTTGAATGTCTTCTTTGGTGAAGTGTCTGTTCATTTCCTTTGCCCATTTTTTAATAGGATTATTTGTCTTTTTGTTGTAGAGGTGTTGGATTTTCTTGTAGATTATGGCGATTAGACCTTTGTCTGACTTGTACTGTCCAAAAAGTTTTTCCCAATTTGTAGGTTCTCTTTTGACTCTTTTGGTGAAGTCTTTTGAAGAGCATAGGTGTTTGATTTTTATAAGATCCCAGTTATCTAGCTTATCTGTTGGGGTTTGTGCATTGATGGTTATCGTTTGTATCCTGTTAATGCTGTGTATTAAGGCCTGTAGTGTTGGTCCTATTTTTTCTTCTACAAACTTTATAGTTTTAGGCTTTATATTCAGGTCTTTGATCTATTTTGAAGTAGTTTTTGATATGGCGTGAGGTATGGCTCCTGTTTCATTTTTTTAAAGACAGATTTTTGCCAGCACCATTTGTTACAAAGACTGTCTTTTCCCCATTTGATGGACTTTGGGCCCTTGTCGAAGATCAGGTGACCGTAGGTGGATGGATTTACATCTGGGTTCTCAATTCTGTTCCATTGGTCAATGTATCTGTCATTGTACCAGTACCAGGCTGTTTTGACTACTGTAGCTGTACAGTACGTTCTCAAGTCAGGTAGTGTGAGTCCTCCAACTTTATTCTTCTTCTTCAGTAGGGCTTTACTTATTCGGAGTTTCTTCCCTTTCCATATAAAGTTAATAATTAGTTTTTCCATCTCTTTGAAGAATGTTGTTGGTATTTGTATCGGGATTGCATTGTATTTGTAAATTGCTTTAGGTAGAATTGCCATTTTCACAATGTTGAGTCTGCCTATCCATGAGCATGGTATCTTTTTCCATTTATGTAGATCCCTTTGGTTTCATGCAGTAGTGTTTTGTAGTTTTCTTTGTGTAGGTCTTTTACAACCCTGGTCAGATTTATTCCTACGGATTTTATCTTTTGAGCGGCTATTGAAAATGATTGTTTTCCTGATTTCCTTTTCATCATTCTCCTTATTGGTATATAGGAATCCAACTGATTTTTGAATGTTTATCTTGTATCCTGCTACTCTGCTGAATCTTTCTATTAGTTCCAGTAGATTTCTCGTGGAGTCTTTAGGGTTTTCTATGTATAGTATCATATCATCTGCAAACAGGGACAGTTTAACTTCTTCATTACCAGTTTGGATGTCTTTTATTTCTTTTTCTTGCCTTGTTGCTCTAGCTAGAACTTCCAGCCCAATGTTAAACAGGAGTGGTGATAAAGGGCATCCTTGTCTTGTTCCTGTTTTCAAGGGGAATGTTTTCAGCCTCTCTCCATTAAGAATGATGTTGGCCATTGTTTGTGCATAGATGCCCTTTATTATGTTGAGAAATTTCACCTCTATACCTATTTTATTGAGGGTTTTTATCAGGAATGGGTGCTGGACTTTGTCAAACGCCTTTTCTGTGTCAGTTGAGATGATCATGTGATTCTTTTCTTTCCTTTTATTTATGAGGTGGATTACGTTGATTGATTTTCTAATGCTGAACCATCCTTGCATACCTGGTATGAATCCTACTTGGTCATGATGTATGATTTTTTTGATACGATGCTGAATTCTACTGGCTAGAATTTTGTTCAGAATTTTTGCATCTATATTCATGAGAGAGATTGCTCTGTAATATTCTTTTTTTGTGACATCTTTGCCTGGTTTTGGTATCAGTGTTATGCTGGTTTCATAGAATGAATTTGGAAGTGTTGCTTCTTCTTCTATGCTCTGAAATAGCTTGAGTAGTACTGGTACAAGCTCTTCGGTAAATGTTTTGTAGAATTCTCCAGTGAAGCCATCTGGACCAGGGCTTTTTTTGGTTGGGAGTTTTTTTTTATTCCTTTTCAATTTCTTCTCTTGTTATGGGTCTGTTCAGATTTTCAACATCACTTTGTTATAGTTTGGGTAGGCCGTGTGTTTCTAGCAATTTATCCATTTCCTCTAGGTATTCAAAGTTGTTGGAGTATAGTTTTTCATAGTATTCTGTTATAATCCTTTTTGTTTCAGTTGGGTCTTTTGTAATGTCCCCCATTTCATTTCTTATTTGGGTTATTTGTGTCCTCTCCTGTTTTTCTTTTGTCAGTCTGGCCAGTGGTTTATCGATTTTGTTGATTCTTTCAAAGAACCAACTTTTGGTTCTGTTGATTCTTTCTATTGTTTTTCTGTTCTCTATTTCATTTATTTCTGCTCTGATCTTTACTATTTCCTTTCTTCCGGTGGTTGTGGGCTTTTTGCTGTTCTCTATTTGTTTGAGTTCTGTAGTTAATGTTTTGATTTTGTCCCATTCTTCTTTTTTGATATGTGTATCTATTGCTATAAATTGTCCTCTGAGAACTGCATTTGCTGTATCCCAAAGGTTTTGGTATGATGTGTTTTCATTCTCATTTGATTCTAGGAATTTTTTGATTCCATTGCTTATTTCTTCTATTACCCAGTGATGTGTAAGCAGGGTATTATTCAGTTTCCATGTAGTTGATTTTTTTTCCTTGCTCTTTCTATTGTTAATTTCTACCTTGATGGCATTGTGGTCAGAGAAGATACTTTGAATTATCTCAACATTTTGGATCTTGTTGAGGATTGTTCTGTGGCCTAAGATGTGGTCTATTCTGGAGAACGTTCCATGTGCATTGGAAAAGAATGTGTATTTTGCAGCAGTTGGATGGAGTGTTCTATATATGTCTATGAGGTCAAGTTGGCTGATTGTGCCCTTTAGGTCTTCTGTATCTTTGCTGCGTTTCTTCTTAGTTATTCTGTCCTTTACTGAGAATGGTGTGTTGAAGTCTCCTACTATTATTGTGGAACTGTTGATTTCTCTTTTCAATGTTGTTAGAGTTTGTTTTATGTATTTTGGAGCCCTGTCATTGGATGCATAGATGTTTATTATGGTTATGTCTTCATGATGGATCGTCCCCTTAATCATTATACAGTGTCCTTCTTTGTCTTTTATGGTAGATTTTGTTTTAAAGTCTATTTTATCTGAGATTAGTATTGCCACTCCTGCTCTTTTATGTAGTTGTTAGCTTGATATATTTTTTTCCGACCTTTGACTTTTAGTAAATTCACATCTTTGTTTCTAAGGTGTGTCTCTTGTAGACAGTATATTGATGGATTCTGTTTTCTTATCCATTCTGTTACTCTCTGTCTCTTTATGGGTGCATTGAGTCCATTTACATTCAGTGTAATTATGGATAGATGTGGGTTTGTTGCTGTCATTTTGTAGTGTTTTTTTGTGGTGCTGACGTTTTCTTTGTTCTTCTTACTCTCCTTTGCTGAGTTACTTTTGTTTGTGGATTTTGTTTTTCATTTCTTTTGTTTTTGTAGGTTTTGTTTTTGCTGAGACTTTATGTTCTTCCCCTTTTTTTATGAGTATGTTTGTTAACTTTCTTTGTCGTTACCATGAATTTTACCCTTATATCTTTCTAAGTTTGAAGCAGTCTACGATTACTTGGTATCGCCTTGCCTTCCCTCTCCATTAGAAGGTTTTATACCTATGCTGTTTATTCCCTCTTTTATTGTTTTGATGTTGTTGTCATTTACTGATTAACTTCTCTGATTCCCTGTTGTATTTCTTTTGGTTTTTGGAAAGTCCTCGAGAGTTCATTTCCTTGATTGCTATCTGGCTGGTACGATCCTGCATCCTAGATTCTGCCTGTGAGCTGAAGTTGTTTGTCCTCAGATCGAAGAACTCCCTTTAATAATTCTTGTAAGTTTGGTTTGACTTTTACATATTCCCTTAATTTCTGTTTATCTGGAAATGACCTAATTTCACCATCAAATTTGAACGAGAGTTTTGCAGGATTTATAATTCTTGGCTGGCAATTTTTTTCTTTCAAGATTTTATATATGTCATCCCATTGCCTTCCTGCGTGCATGGTTTCTGCCAAATAATCTGAGCTTAGTCTTATTGTTTCTCCTCTGTATGTGACTTCTTGTTTTTCATGCGCTGCTCTCAGGATTCTTTGTTTGTCTTTGGTTTTGGTGAGTGTGATTATGATATGCCTTGGTGATTTTTTTGGGGGGGTCTCTCCTATATTGGTTCATTGAGCTTCTTGGATGACCAGCTTTTCATCTTTCATGATACTGGGGAAGTTTTCTGTCAGCAGTTCTTCAAAGATCTTCTCTGTGTTTTCTGTTTTCTCCCCCTGTTCTGGAATTCCAATCACTCAAAAATTTTTCTTTTGATTGTGTCCCACATAACTCTCAGGGTCTCTTCATTTTTCTTTGTTCTTTTTTCTGAGTTTTCCTGAAACAGAGTTGTATCCAAGTGTTTGTCTTCAATTGAACTGATCCTGTCTTCACCATTTCAAATCTGCTTCTCTGCCCTTCCATGACACCGTCCATTTCTGAAATCTTGTTGTTTATCTTTTGGATTTCTAATTGTTGTTTTTCTATAATTTATAGTTGTGAATTTATTTTGGCATTTTGTTCCTGCATTGTCTTCCTGAATTCCTCCAATTTTTTGTCTGTATTTTCCATGAATTTGTCTATTTTTTCCTCATGTTTGTCAGGTTTTTGCCTCAGCTCTTGGAGAAGTCTGAGTATTAGAGATTTGAATTCTCTATCAGGTAGTTCTCGTGCCTTTTGTTCCACTGGAGAGTCATCTGGTGTTTTATTTTGAACACCTACTGGAACCATCCTACCGTGTTTTTGTAAACGTTTTGATATTGTCTGCTGTCTTCAGGGCATTCAGTAGTTATTTTTCTCGTTTATTGACTGTAGATTTGTTTGGTTTGTCCCTTTTCTTAAAAATTTTACTATGTCTGAGCAGGCGGACTGTGTGTTCTTTGTTGTTTGCTCGTCTGTGGGCACAATACTTTTTGCCTCCTTCTCCAATTGGCAGGGTCAATCACTCAGATATGGTATGGCAGGGCAGGTCTAGCTGAACAGGAGTTACTGGAACGGGTTTTTTCTGGCACTTACTACAGCCACCAGAGCGGGTCGGTAATCAGTGCAGGGCAGGTTCCAGTAGGCCGTGCCTGTGCTGCTTGGTGGTGTGATGTTAAGCACACGGTGCAGGTAGGGAGGATGTAGCAGGGAGATTGTTATGTGTGGAGCTAAGATGTATATGGGAGAGAGGAGAGAGGAACAGGAGCCAAAAACATACAAACAAACATAAAAGAAAGCTAGGGGAGCTTGCCATTGGAGTGGAGAGATGAGAGACTTTGAAATGGAGAAAAACAGAAAGGGGAAGAGGGAGAAAAGAAAAAAATGAATAAATAACAATTGGAAAGGTTAAAGAACCACAAAGCTCCCAGGGATCCCACCGGTGCAGCTATGAGGTCTGGGGAAGTCGCTCTCTGGTGTTGCAGTACAGCCTGGCTAGAAGTCATAGAGGTACACGACGCCAGGTACTCAGGGACCAGAAAGAGAAGAAAGATATAGAGAGATGAGAAACTTAGTAATGAAGAAAGACAAAAAGTGAAAAAGAGGGAAAACGAAACAAAACAAATAATTTAAAAAAATTGAACAAGAAAAGCCCCCAAAAAAACAGAAAAAAAGAAAACCAAAGAGAAAAGAAATGCCCTCGGGGATCCCTCTGCTTGTCTCTGCAAGCCGAGGGTGTTGTCTGCTTGCCATGCAGCACCGCCTCGCCAGAAAGGGCTCCCAACTCAAGAAAAGGAAAAGAAAACAAACAAACAATTGAAAACATACAAACAAACAAAAGCCCCGGGATCCCACCAGCGTGGCAGCCCAGACCGGGAGGCAGCTCCACACTCGAACAGAGCTCCACAGCCCCTCAGGAAGAAGCAAAGATGGCACACAGAGCCAGGTATTTGAGTGAAAGGAGGGGGAGGTGGTGAGAGGTAAGGAAGAAATCAAAAGAAGCAGAAAGAAAAGCAACACCAGCAGCCAACAAATGGCACTCAGAGAGCCAGCTAGTGCAGGCTGGTGGAATCCAAGCAGCCGGTGTTTCTTGGACAAGAGACTGTGTCCACGGGAAGCAGAGGGGGCCGACTGTGGGTGAAGAAGGGTAGGGAGTGGGAAAGTGTATACCACAAATTACCGGAGCTCTGCAGCCCCTCAGGAAGAAGCAAAGATGGCGCACGGAGCCAGGTATTTGAGCAAAAGGATGGGGAGGCAGTGAGAGTTAAGGAATAAATCAAAAGATGTGGAAAAAAGCAACACCAGCAGCCAACAAATGGCAATCACAGAGCCAGCCCATTCCGGTGTGTGGAATCCAAGCAGCCGGTGTTTCCCGGGCAAGAGATTGTGGCTGCAGGAAGCAGAGGAGGCCGAGCGGGGGTGAAGAAGGGTGGGGGGTGGGAAAACATATATCACAAATTACCGGTTGTTTTGTCTCCCACTGGAAGCTCCGTGAAGCTGCTTTCTCGTACCCCATTTGCTGGTCTCCGATAGGATTCCAAGATGGCAGATCCATGCTGTGTTAGCTGGTAGGGGACCTCTGCATGAATCTCTCCTAGCACTCTGTTCTCTATCAGTTTTCTCACTCCATTTGGTGCTTGGCTGAGTTCTTTATCTCTTCATTTGATGTTTAGGGTTTCAGGATTGTTGTTTTCTCTGTTTGGCTTAGTTTTTCAGATCTTTGCTGTGGAGGGATGGCGTGGTGCTTCTGCCTAGAGCGCCATTTTGCCAGAAGTCCCTGATCCATTTTTTAGTTAATTTTTGCATATAGTATGAGTTAAGGTCCATCTTCATTCTTTGGCACCTGGATAACCCAACATCTTTTGCTGAAAAGACTATTCATTCCTATTTAATTGTTTTGGCCCCTCTTGTTGAAAATCAATTAATTTGAGGTTTATTTTAGATTCTCAATTCCATTCCACTGATCTCTATGTCTTTCCTTATGCCAGTACCACACTCTTGATTTATGCACCTTTGTAGTAAATTTTTAAATTGACAATTTGAGTCTTCTAACTTTGTCCCTTTTAAAGATTGTTTTAACTCTTCTAGATTTTTTGCATTTTGAAAAGAATCTTAGGACCAGTTTATCAATTTTTTCAAAAATATGAAAACAGATGGGATTTTGATAAAGACTGCATTTAATCTGTAGATCATATTAATATTAAATCTTTAGCCATATTAATATTAAATCTTTCAATCCATGGACATGGAATGTCTTTCTATTTGCTTAAATATTCTTTAACTCAGTGACGTTGTAGTTTTCAGTGTATGCGCATTGTACTCCTTTGTTACATTTATTCCTAAATATCTTATACTTTTTGATGCTCCTGTGAATGGAGTTGTTTTCCTGATTTCATATTTTGAGTGTCCATGGCAACGGGTTTGCGTAACAGGATTGTACCTCCAGTATAATACTGAATAGAAGTGGTGAGAGTGAAAACCCTTGCCTTGTTCCTGATCTCAGGGGAAAACGTTCAGTCTTGCGGTGTTAAAAATGATGTGAGCTGTGGGATTTTCACAGATGCCCTTAATTAGGTTGAAGTTCCTAGCATATTGTGTGTTTTTGTCATGAATTGATGCTGGATTTCATCAAATGCTTTTTCTGCATCTATTAAGACTTTTAAGTAGACTTTATTTTTTAGAAGAGTGTTAGATTTACAGAAAAATTGATATGACAATACAGAGTATCTCCAATATAGTATCTCCAATAATACCTCTGTCATGGATTGAATTGTGTCCCCCAAAAATATGTGTATCAGTTTGGTTAGGCCACAGTTCCCAGTGTTGTGTAATTGTCCACTATGTTGTCATATGTTGTGATTTTCCTATGTGTTGTAAATCCTATCTCTCTGATGCTGATGAGATGGGATTATCGGCAGTTATGTTAATGAGGCAGGACTCAATCTACAAGATTGGATTGTGTCTTGAGCCAATCTCTTTTGAGATATAAAAGAGAGAAATGAGCAGAGAGACAGGGGGACCTCATACCACCAAGAAACAAGAGCCAGGAGAATAGCACTTCCCTTGGACCCAGGGCTCCTGTGCTGAAAAGTTTCTAGTCCCGGGGAAGATGGATGACAAGGACCTTCCTCCAGAGCCAACAGAGAGAGAAAGCCTTTTCCTGGAGCTGACACCTGAATTTGGACATCTAGCCTACTAGACTGTGAGAGAATAAACTTCTGTTTCTTAAAGCCGTCCACATGTGGTTTTTCTGTTATAGCAGCACTAGATGACTAAGACAATCTCATAACCAGTTTCCCCTATTATTAACACCTGATATTAGTACAGTACTTTTCTTAAAAAAAACTTAACTGATATTAATACATTATTATTAACATCCATACTTTATTCATATATATATATATTTAATTTACCCAATATTCCTTTTCTGTTCCAGGATCCCATTCAGTATATCACACATATTTAGTTGTTATGTCTCCTTAGAATCTTCTTGGCTATGATCGTTTCTCAGATTTTACTAGTTTTTGATGATCCTGGCAGTTTTGAGGAGTGCTCATCAAGTATCTTATAGAATGCCCTTCTATTGTAAATAGTCTGGTATTTTTTGTTTATTTTGTTTTGCTTTGTTTTTCACGATGAGGCTGAGGTTATGGGTTTTCAGGAGGAAAACCTCAGAGGTAAAGTGCCATGTTCATCATATCAAATCAAGAGTATATGCTGTGAACATGATTTATTACTGTTGATGTTGGCCTTGATCACTGTCTTAGGCTGGGTTCTCTATAGAAGCAAAACCAGTGAAGAATATAAATACACACACACATACAGAGAAAGAGAGAAAGAGATTTATCTCAAGGAAATGGTTTAGGCAGTTTTAGAGGCTGGCAAGTCCCAAGTCTGCGGGTCAAGCATTAGGCTGGAGGCTTCTCTTGACTCATGTAGCTGCAGGGGCTGACAAGCCCAAGATAGGCAGGTAAGACAGCAGGCCGCTGGCTCACATTCCAAGAACAAGAAGTCAGATGATGACAAGCTGGATGCAGGATCCAGAGCAAGTAAAAACCAGCAGGTTTTCCAGAACATCCGTATATATTGGATACAAACCACACCCTGGAAGAAATTCCCCTTACAACTGATTGGATGATCACATCAGATCACATCATGGAGATGGTTACATTTTATCACAAACTGGAGGATGACTACATCATTACATAATTGCCAAACCACTGATAATCATGGCCCAGCCAAGCTGACACACAATCTTAACCATCAGTCACCTGACTGATGTAGTGTTTGTCAAGTTATCTACTATAAACACATTCCTTTTTCTCCCTTCCATATTACATGCTCTGCAAAAAAAAATTTGCTATACATATCCCGCACCTAAGGAGTGGGTAGTTAAGCTACACCTCCCTGAGGGTGGAGTATCTACAAACATTTTGGAATTCTTCTGTACAGGAGATTTGATTCTTCTCACCCAATTATTTACGTATTCAATCATTTGTATCAGCATGGACTCCTGGATATTTAGTTTATCGAAAAACAAAACACGAAACCCATTGCTGTCAAGTTGATTCCAACTCATAGCAACCATATAGGATAGGGTAGAACTGCCCTATAGGGTTTCCAAGACTGTAATCTTTACAGAAGCAGACTGCCACTTCTTTCCCCTTGGAGCAGCTCCTGGGTTCAAACTGCTAACCTTTTGGCTAGCAACTGAGTGCTTAACCACTGCACCACCAGGGCTCCTTATTTAGTTTTTACTTTGGGTTATAATCCACACTACTTTTGTTTGTTGCTCCAATTGTTCCAGCTTTCATCATTGGGAACCCTTGCAGTTGGCTACTGTGTCCCTTTAACATAAAATCGTCATTGTAAGTTTTTGTTTGATTGTTTTATCACTTTCTTACTTTCTAGAACAACAAGATGTCCCAGGCTCAAAGTGTGTATTTCCTGACCCACTTCTAGAATCAGGTGCCCTGGTTCCTTTTATTAGAAAATAGTATTAGAAAGTAAGATATGCGCTCTAGGTGTGTCTTTTGCTCCTGGGTGTCATTTCTTTTTAGGTCCTCTCAGCTGACAGAACAAGGAAATATATGTGTCTACAGGTGCTAACCAAAAGTTCAGTGGTTCGAGTCCACTAGCTCCTCCTTGGAAATCCTATGGGGCAGCTCTACGATGTCCTATATGGTTGCCATGAGTCGTAATCAACTTGACAGCCACAGGTTTGGCTTGGTTTGGTTTTGGTATATTTACTGATATAAATACTCATATCACAGATATTTTTATATGTAGCCATATGTATCCAAATTAAGCTACACATGAGTTCATACTGAAGCTTTCTATTTTAATTCTTTACCACATAGGATATTCAAGACGCCTCCCCATGCTTGTCTGTTAACTCCTCTCCAGCATAAGAAACCTGGTTCCCACCATCCGCCACCCATTCATGTAATTGTTTTAGTCCTGTGTACATGTGTATTGGGAGCCCTGGTGGCACAGTGGTTAAGAACTTGGCTGCTAACCAAAAGGTCAGCAGTTTGAATCCACCAGCCGCTTCTTGGAAACTCTATGTGGCAGTTCTACTGTGTCCTATAGGGTCGATTAGAATTGTTCATCTTGGTCCCCACAGTACACAACTTTACCAACTGAAGGATAGTATCTATGTGTAGTTCCTTTTGCCTTTACTCTCACAGACTCCAGTCATTTCCAAAGTTACTTAGGTAAGTACCTCTACCCTCACCTTCTTCAGTGAGGTTGTTTCATGCATTTTAAATACTGTTAGATTCTTTTGAAATAGCCTGCATTTCATCCTGGGATCCTCCTAACTTCAAATGATTTTTTTTTAATTTGCACAGATTAAGATTTTAACATCAAGAAGTTTTTGGAGGTCCTTATTCCACTATTTCAGCTGACCTCAACCCCTAATTAATTTTTGACAAAGACAGAAAATTAGTTTAATGGATGCAAGGTGGCCTTTTCATCATGTAGTGCTGGAGTAATTGAACATCCGTGTTGTTATTGTTCTCACTGGACGCCATAGAGTTGGTTCCGACTCATAGTGACCCTACGTGAAACAGAACAAAACATTGCCTGGTCTTGTGTCATCCTCACAATCGTTGTTATGCTTGAGCCCATTGCTGCAGCCACTGTGTCAGTCCATCTCATTGAGGGTCTTCCTCTTTTTCTCTGATCCTCTACTTTACAAGCATGATGTCCTTCTCCAGGGACTGGTCTCTCCTGATAACCTGTCCAAAGTATGTGAGACAAAGTCTCACCATCTTTGCTTCTAAGGAGCATTCTGGCTGTACTTCTTCCAAGACAGATTTGTTCGTTCTTCTGACAGTCCATGGTATATTCAATATTCTCTACCGACACCATAATTCAAAGGTGTCAATTCTTCTTCGATTTTCCTTATTCATTGTCCATCTTTCACATACATATGAGGTGACTGATAATATCATAGCTTGGATCAGGTGCACCTTAGTCCTCAAGGTGACAGCTTTATTTTTTAACACTTTAAAAAAGAGGGCTTTTGCAGAATATTTACCCAATGCAAGTACAATGTTTGATTTCTTGACTGCTGTTTCCATGAGCATTGATTTTGGATCCAAGAAAATGAAATCCTTGACAACTTCAATATTTTCTCACCTGTCAGTTTGTCATCCTGTGGCGGATTGAGTGTTGCTGTGATGCTGGAAGCTATTCTACTGTTATTTCAAATATCAGCAGGGTCACCCATGGTGGACACATTTCAGTGGAGCTTCCAGACTATGACAGACTGGGAAGAAGGACCTGGTGATTTACTTCTGAAAAAAATGGCCAGTGAAAACCTTATGGATAGCTGCATAACATTGTCTGGACACAGCAAAAGAAAATAAAAATTGACTTAAATTTCAGACATTTTGCAAAAATTAACTCAAAACTTATCATAGAATTAAACTTAAAATGCAAAAGTATAAAGTTTTTAGATTTAAAAAAAGGAGAAAATCTTCTGGATTCTCAGCTAAGTGAGTAATTTTTGCCTTTGATACCTAAAGTATGACCCATAAAGGAAAAATTAAAAATTGGACTTTACCAAAATTGAAAACTTTGAATAAAACAATGTAAATTGGATGAAAATAGCTACACACAGGAAGAAAATATTTGCAAACCACATATCCAACAAATCACTGTTATCTATTATATATAAAGAACTATCAAAACTCAACAGAAATAAACAATCCAATTAGTAAATAGGCAAAATATATAAAGAGACATTTCAATGAAGAAGATATCAAGATGGCAAACAAGCACATGAAAATATGTTCAACATCATGATTCATTTTATTGTTGTTATTCGTTACCTGCAAATCAATTCTGACTCATGACAATCCCATGTGTGCAGAGTAGAACTGCTCTGTAGGGTTTTTAAGGCTGTGAAGTTTCAGAAGCAAATCTCCAAGCTTGTCTTCTGAGGTGCCTCTAGGTGGGTCTGAACCACCAACCTTTCACCTAGCAGTTGAGTGAGGAACTGTTTTTGCCACCCACGGACTCCTCATTACCCATTAGAGAAATGCAAATTAAAACCACAAAGAGACATCACCACAGCCCTACAAGAACGGCTACAATTAAAAAATAGTTAACAACACTAAATGCTGACAAGGACGGAGACTAGCTCAGCCATGCACTATGGATGCAAATTTAAAATGGATACACTCACTTTGGAAACTGGCTTGGCAATTTCTTAAAATTTTCAACATGCAGCTGCAAATGACCTAGCAATTGCATTCCTGGGTATTTATGCCAGAGAAATAAAACCTCATGTTGACACAAAACCTGCACACAATGTTCACAGTAGCTGTATTCAAAATAGCCCCAAAACTGAAAATAAGTCAAATGTTCTTCCACAGGTGAATGGTTAAACAAACTGGTACATCTACACTATGGAATCCTGTTCAACAACAAAAAGAACAAAGTAGAGATACACATAAAAGCCTATATGACTCTCCAGAGAATTACGCTGACAGAAAAAAGCTAATCCCAAAAGACTGTATATTGTATGACTCCATACTGTATGACCCACTTGAAATATATTAGAAACTACTTTAATTAAATAATAAAGAGACAAATCACCTAATAAAAAATGGAAAAACAATTTGAAGAGTTGCTTCACAAAAGAAGATGTATAAATGGCCAATAACTACATGAAAAATTGCCCATTATCATTAGTTAGTCATCAGAGAAATATAAATTAGAACAGCAATAAAGTATGGCTTAACTACTTTATAATGGATTTTTCATAATAAAAAATACTGCCCGTAGTAAAAGTTGTTAAGGATGTGAAGCAACTGGAATGCTCACACATTGCTGATGAAAACAAAAAGTGGTAAAACCACTTTGAAGAATTGTTTGGCAGTATTTTAAAAAGTTAAACATTCATATTCCTTGTGGATCAACAATTCCACACCTAGGTGTTTACCCAAGAGAATTACAAACATACATTCACAAAAAGATTTATGC
The DNA here is from genome assembly GCA_030035585.1 of Dugong dugon. Lineage (NCBI taxonomy): Eukaryota > Metazoa > Chordata > Mammalia > Sirenia > Dugongidae > Dugong > Dugong dugon. Next base: position 73,428,174 of record CM057480.1, on the reverse strand, counting down.
TAGAATGTTCACATAAGTCTTATTCATTCATAATTGCCAACACCTGAACAACTAAGCCCATCAACGGGCGGTACACCCATACAATGAAATACAACTCAGCAATAAAAATGTACATATAATCAATAAAACAAAATGGATAAATTTCTAAAACATTATAATGAAAAGAAGAAGTCAGGCAAAAATAGACATACTGTGTTATATCCCATTTTTAAAAGATCAGGAAGAGGTAAAGCTAATCTAAAGTGATAGATATAAGAAATCCTCCCCTCTGGGCTGTGGGGACCATTGTCTTGGGGAACATCTAGCTCAACTGGCATAACACTGTTTATAAAGAAAATGTTCCACATTCTACCTTGGTGAGTAGCTTCTGGGGTCTTAAAAGCCTGTGAGCAGCCACCTAAGATACTCCACTGGTCTCACCCCTTAGGCAGCAAGGGAGAACAAAGAAAACTAAAGATACAAGGGAAAGATTAGTCCAAAGGACTAATGGAGCACAACTACCACGGCCTCCACTGGACTGAGTCCAGTACAACTAGATGGTGCCCGGCTACCACCACTGACTGCTCTGACAGGGATCACAACAGAGGTGTCCCGGACAGAGCTGGAGAAATCCCAAGAGTATGGCCCCCAGATACCCTTTTAGCTCAGTAATGAAGTCACTCCCAAGGTTCACCCTTGAGCCAAAGAGTAGACAGGCTCATAAAACAAAACGAGATTAAAGGGGCGCAACAGCCCAGGGACAAGGATTAGAAGGCAGGAGGGGACAGGAAAGCTGGTAATAGGGAGCCCAAGGTTGAGAAGAGACAGTGTTGACATGTCATGGGGTTGTTATCCAATGTCATAAAACAATATGTGTACTAACTGTTCAATGAGAAACTATTTGTTCTGTAAACCTTCATCTAAAGTACAATAAAAATAAATAAATAAAAAAGAAATCCTCCCCCTGCCCCCTGTCCAGAGAGGTTGACTAGGAAAGAACATGAAGGGGCTTTTTGTCGTCTTAGAAGTGTTCTACATCTTGTCTTGGGTGGTAGTTTTAAGGATTGATACAATTGTCAAAATTTGTGGAACTGAAAATCTTTGCTTTCCATGCATGTAAATTATACCCCACTAAAAAGGTGAAGTTTAAAAATATATAAGTAACCCACTGCCGTTGAGTCCATTCCGACTCATAGTGACCCTGGAAGAGAGAATAGAAGTGCCCCATAGGATTTCCAAGGCTTTATGAATGCAGACTGCCGCATCTTTCTCCCACCGAGTGGCTGGTGGGTTTGAACCAATGACCTCTAGGTTAGCAGCCAAATGCTTAACCACTGCACCACCAGGGCTCCTTAATAAGTAGTTGTTGAAATGTCTCAAACAAAAACAATGTCCATCTATGCCTGTAATGGCTAATTAATAAAAAGTGCATACTAACAAACATCAATTGGAAGAGGTTCCATCTAGAGCCTCAAGCCCATGAATCTAAAATGTAAATATTTTCTCATCATTTCTCTTGTTTAGTGCTCCAAAGATCCAGTTAGCTGACATAGCAGTACACGGTAGAAAGCTGCTCAGAGACAGAAACAGCTTTATAAGAAAAAGAAAATGAGAAAGAAAGAAAGAGGGAGGGAGGGAGAAAGGAAGGAAAGAGAGGAGAAAGGGAAAGAGGGAGGGAGAAAGAGAGAGAAGAGAGAAAGTCCAGTTTTTTTCCTTAAAAATATCCAAACATTTTCTCTTTTCAATTTGTGAAAAGAAGGAAGTCCTTTGAGCTAAATCTTATTAAGGCAGCAAAGCATTGTATAGCCAGATGAGAAAGCTATGCATCAAAGGGTTGGTAAACCTGCTCCTACAGCCCTCTCTCCAGGGCTCTAGGTGGAAAGGGAAAGGTGGTGGAGACCCGCCTCCGCATTGTGCCCCTTCACCTAGCCTTACTCCTGGAGCCTCCAGCCCCACCCACAGCAGCTCAGATGTACCTTAGAACAAGGTGAAGGGTGTGACTTCTGGGAGAGTCCAATCCATCTGAATTCATAACCTCTAACTGAAGATAAAATTAGGACGTAAAATGCCTTTTAACTCTAGTGAGAGATGGGTAGGTTGAAAAGCCCATCCACTTTATACTGTTAGCTGGCCAGTATAACATCTTTCAGTTGCTTGTATTTCGAGACAGCGAGGTATCATGTGTTTTGGACCCGGCTCTTCTCTTGGTGTTGATTTATTCCACAAATATTATTGAGCACCTACTATGAGCCAGCCACTGAGCTAGCGGCCAGGTTTACTCTGTAGGATGAACCTGAGATATGGAGAAGAGATCATGACTGGGGCATGCTGGAGGGCCTCTAATGTATGCTGGGGTGTCAGATGGATTACTCTGGACACTGGAGTTTTGAAAGCAACTGAAAATATAGGCAGGGAATCCATGTTATGATGATTACGCTTAGAGACCATATTTATAATACTCTTACTTATTGTTACAAGTTTCATAAGTCCTACATATCAGTCCCTGGATAGATAACTTGGCTGCTCAAAACATCTTAGCCTAGATTTTATCACACAGGATTTTGGGGGTTTTGCCTCCCCTTTTTGAATGTGACAGAGGGCTGCCACTTGATCTGCTGAGTGCATTATCCTTGTACTGGGGGCAGATATGGCCCCTCAGATGGCTTTATGGAACAGGACTCCACAACGCTGTGAAGTTCATGCTCATTTCAAATGCAGATATTTCCACCTAGTCATGTTTCCAGTGATTGAAAGGGCTCTGCTTGCATAAGGGCCTAATAACCCCTAGCTGAAAACAATGCCGGATGCAACAGCTTGTCTTGGACCAGCATACCGGGAATCTAGGGAATGGTAAGCACCAATCAGCTTCTCTAACAGCATACTGATGGGAGATGAATCTCCCCGAAGGAAAGACAATCAGCCACCCTGAACTTAGAAGAAGCATGGTTGCTAGCTAGAGGACAGAATTCATTTTGATTCCGGTTTTCTGCAGAGTCACACCAATCTTCTGCCTTTGGGCCCAAACTCCTGGGAACTTTGTCATGGCCCTAGGAGCTGGTGGCTGTGAAGACCCAGTCAATGAAAAAATAGTTTCTGTAAGAATCTGAGCTTCCCAGCACCTCTGTATGTGGTCTATTAACAGAGTATGGCTCAGGGGATGTGCTCTTCCCTCACTTCAGTGTGATGCCTATTTAAGCAAAAAAGAGAAGTACTAGTGAGCATCTCACAATGAATACCTGAGTGACAGGTGGGGTTGGGCTTCTCATTTTTCACAATATTTGTCTGAGTCTTGATTGCCTTGAAGAATGATGTTCTAACCAAACCATAGCAAAGGTAATCCACATATTTCATTGCTGTATAAAATGGATCCCAATTACTATCCCTCAGTTGGTAACTGTATGTCTATCACTCAGCGTCCAAAGTCCCACTGATGACTGATTTACATGCACTGATCCCAGCAGCGACCCCAGTTGTGGTTCTCCAAGATGACTCATATATACTTCACGCCTTTTTTTTAATACTGTCCACTCCTTTATGTTTTTAACAGGTCAAGTAAGTCTTAAAAGGCTTAAGGATTTGAAAATTTTTCTGGTTATCAGTTAATATGTGTTATAAATAGGACATAATTTTAATATTAGTTAAGGAAATACATAATTACTAACATAAAAGTTTTGCATTAATTCAGAGCAAAATATGGAACATTGATGGGCACATCAATGTCAGATCTCTCATTCATGTATTTATTGTGTCTATTCGTATTGGAAGACTTGTGTAGGAGAAATAACACTGAAACATAATGATAACGGAGACATGAATTCTGACCTCAAATTGACAACAGTCTAGTAAAGGAGGGAAGTCGTGCAAACGTCACTGTGTGGCAAGGAGTACAGGTGGTGGCCTTAGGACATCTCTCCATGGCCCAGGTATCTAATTCTGCGTACCATGATACAATTGTGCTTCTCCATCTTCTTGAGCTAGGGTATGGCCAGCTTGCAACTTGCTATGGCTATACGTTTTAAGAGTCAGCATGAGAGACTTGCTCAATCTGTTTTTCCTGCCTCCGTGATCCTGGAAGCAAGTATCCCGATTGATCTTCTCTCAGACAGAGTTCCCCTTCTAACCTGCTATACGTGAAAAATAAACTTTTCTATTTTAAGTCAACAGCTTAGTCACTGCAGCATAACCATGACCACCTGATTTATAGACTATATTTCTTAAGAATGAATTTAAAGGACTTCAAAGCAACTGAAGAATTTTAACTTCTAGGATCTGGGGTACGCTTCATGGCAGGGTGACACTTCAGATAGACGTTGATGAATGGACAGGGCTTGGATAAGGGGAGACAGAAAACACAGTAACCCCAATACAGGGAAGAGCAGCACAAAGGCACAAAATAGGAAAGTGGGGGGCATCATGCAAAAGAATCTGTAATTTCGTCTGGCTGGAGTAGAAGTGTATAATGAGATTAGTTAGTAATTAATTTGGAATAATTCACTTGCCAACCATTTCCCCATTACTTCAAAGGCACCTAGATGTTATCATATATTTGCTCCCATGGGGTATGGTGGAGTTCCCCCAGCTTCACAACCTTTCCACATCTGCTTTACTCCGCAGAAGATAGACTGAAATTCAGAAATTTATAAACAATCCTACTATATCTCATGTACTCGTATTGAGAATAGTTGTTCTTTGTGCTGATAATATTACTATGTGGTACCTTCACTCAAAGCACCCAAATAACTTCATAAAACAATACCCAAGTACGCTTAAGCCACCTTTCAGCTGAGAATCTCAAAGTGCTTTACAAACATTAATTAAGGTTCAAAATTAATTAGCATGTGCTAATTTTTCACTGTATAGAATAGACTTTGCAGTTCCATTGATTTTTACGTGCCAACAAGTTTTGCCTGAGTCTCTTCTTTCCTTCACCCCTCCCCTCCGCCCGTGTGTAAACGGGCATAAAGAGGAAAGGGAAAAGGCTGATGGCATTTGGAAGAGTGGGATTTGATTTGAAATTAGACTTTTCAGCTGTCCGTGTGTTTCTTAAATGTCGGCCCTCTCATGGTGAGGAGCGACTCAGGGGGATCAGTTCTTACTTTCCCTATGTGACACGGGCAGACCGTGCCAGAGCTGAGTCTAAGCTCTCCTGTGACTGCTTTTTTCTTTCTCTTTGGCATGCCAGGTTTTTAACATTTTCCTATTGCTTTGACCTAGATTCGTATGGAAATAGTGGTGCTGATGTCTGGATAAGACATGGACAGTTTGTGACTGCGTGGCTTATGTGCCTATAAAATATCACCCATGTGTCTGAGAGGGGAAAAGTGCTGACAAATCAGATCTTTTCATACTAGAGGTTAGTTCAAATAAATGGACCTGAGGTTTAGAAACTTTCCTTGGGAGAGCAGGTGAAAAAAATTAAAAAATAGAAATAAAAACGGAAAACAAATGGATATTCTACATAAAAAGTGGAAATTGGAACACCGGTCTTGAAGGATGGGGCTTCTTTTTCTTCTTTTGTTCTAATCGTACGAGTTTCCAGCAGCAGATCAGGACTTGGAGTTTGTTTGTATTTACAGTTGGTTTCTTAAAAGATTCATTATGAAATGTGTTGCTGTTCCACAAGAGGAAGCTGAGGCCCAAGCTGGTGCCTCCTGGCTGGGCAATGGAGCCTCCCCCATCTGTATTCTGTTAGAGAGAACACTGACCCCGCGTGTCACAGAGCAGGTTGGGGGTGGTATTGCTTACACATGTGTCTGGGAGCTGAGCTGGGCCTGGGCTTATGAAGGTTTCCTTCTCTCAGGGTCAGACACAGGCCAGCCCAGATTTACCCATCTTGGCTCTGATGTACTCCACATGGCTTACATTCCCCATCCGCTTACCCGCGCTGTGGCCGGGCTGCCAAGTCCCCGGATCGCTTTTTCCTGTTCTCCAAGCTGTTCAGTCCTGCACGAGAAGAGTGTAGCACATTTTCCAATGTTAAAACTCCTCCACTGGGAAGTTTTCTTGGACTGTGAGTTCCACGGAAGCAAGAGAAGCAAAGTTTGGGGAATTGGTTGTTTGCCCGGAAGCTGCCACCCATCCCTGGCACAGAAATTAGCACTCCTTTGGCCAAGGTGAATTAAAAGGCACGAGGGTGGAAAAGAGGTTCGTGTGGAAGCTGTCCTTTCCTTGGACAGCCAGAGAGAATTTTCCCTTTGCAAGAAAAGGCTAAATTGGTTTTTGCAGAATAGAACATTCTTTGTGGTCATGTCTACCCGTCAAACATCCTTCTCGGTTCAAGATAGTTGGACATCTGGGCTCTAAATGTTCCACTACTGTCTTAGTCATCTAGTGCTCCTCTAACAGAAATCCCACAAGTGGATGGCTTTAACAAAGACAAGTTTATTCTCTCATAGTCCAGGAGGCTATAAGCCCAAATTCAAGGCATCAGTTCCAGGGGAAGGCTTTCTCTCTCTGTCGACTCTGGAGGAAGGTCCTTGTGATGCATCAGTCTTCCCTTGGTCTGGGAGCGTCTCAGCTCAGGAATCTCAGGCCCAAAGGACGTGCTCTGCTCCCGGCACTGCTTTCTTGGTGTTATGAGGTTCCTATGTGTCTCTGCTCGCTTCTCTCTTTTATATCTCAAAAGAGATTGGATTAAGACACTATCCAATCTTGTAGACCTCATCAGTATAGCCTCATCATAGTGACAGAGTTTACAACACATAAAGAAATCACATCAGATTACACAGTCATACAATACTGGGAATCATGACCCAGTCAAGCCGACAGACATTTTGGGGGGACACAATTCAATCCATGACACCTCTCTCACTGCTTTTGTTCATGAAGGTCCTCCCTGTGGAGACCTCACTTCTAGCTCCTGTCTGCCTGTACAAATCCTAACCATTCTTCAAGTTACAACCTCTTCCCTCATTCCTTATTGAGGTTTATTTGTCCACCCAGCCCTCGGCTCTCTTTAGCCCCTGAACTCACTGCATTATTGTCTGAACCATTTGGCAATTAATCGTGTACAGCACTGACATGTGACATCTTTCCTATTATATCATTTTTAAATTCATATGATTTAACTTTTCAGGTGCCAAACAGTCTCTAATATTTTCTGTAGCAGGGATTAAATGTTATAAGGTCTTTGAATTCTACTCAGTGCTTATCAGGGTTTATGGCACAGTCTCAATGAGTATTTATTGATTTAAAGTACTGTGGCACTTACTTTTAAGAAAAAAAATTTTCTGCTTAGTTATATTTTTATAATATATATTGGAATCAACTCAACGGCAACGGGTTTAGTTTTTTTTTTTTTGGTATATGTATATATAAACTTAAGTATGTATTTTTTCTTTTGATGCAACTTTTAGAAACCAATTAAGCTAACTAATCAGAGAGAGAGAAGAGGAATTTATTGGAAGACAACTGGGTCCTGGAGTATCTACCAGAGGAAGCTTCTGGGGGATTTTAAGCAGAAACTGAACAGCCCCCAGAATCACAGGCAATACTCCTCTCTCAGTGCCTCATTTCTGTCTCTCACTGCGTAGCTGATTTTCACTGTTTTGGCATGAAAACTGACTTTCTGTGTTGCTTCTTCCAGCGGGCAGCTCCACAGTTTGAGAATGTATGTCACCTCAATTATAGCCCCACCCAGAGACTGACTATAAATCAACTCCAATTCCAAATTCCAGGGAAAGAAAATCTGCTTCACATTTTATCAGATGACCACTCCAGAGTCAATTAGCTATGGCTAGGGGACCAGGTTATAGAAATATATAGTTTCTAGGTGGGGGGCTCATCCTCATGGGATGGGGCCATTTCTAAAGAAAGGAAGATTGTCATAAATTAGTCAGACTCCCTCAAATTTTATCAACTACAAATTTCTAACATGATCCTTCTCTTGATCTTCAAACTTAGGCAGTAATACCATCATCCACTCAAGGTCACTGGTTAGAAACCTAGGCCTATCCCTCATTCTTCTTTCTCTCTCCTTTGCTCTTAAATCCTGTTGGTTCTACCCCCTAATTATCTCTTTCCCTTCCTCTTCATGCCCACAGGAACCCTGGTGGTGCAGTGGTTAAGAGTTCGACAGCTAGCCTAAAGGTCAAATCCACCAGCTACTGCCCAAATGGGGCAGTTCTACTCTCTCCTATAGGGTCACTATGAATCGCAATTGACTCAACAGCAATGGGTTTGGTTTTTTGGTTTTTTGGGGTTTTTTTGGATCATGCCCATAGGTGCTGCCTTTAGTCAACTACACCCCCACTTGTTACCTGAATTAGTACAACAGACATCAAATTGTGCTCCTAGTCTCTAATCCATAATACATAAAGATATTTTCAAAGCCCAAATTGAATGTCAGTCTCCTGCATTGGAATATAAAGTAGCTTCACTATCACCTTAATTTGTTCATTCATTCTTTCTTTCTTTCAGTATGATTTAGTTAATATTTGTTGATATCCTACTATGGACCACACACTCCTTGAAAAGGTAGAAATAGAATGAGGAATAAGATACTAAAAGTCCTAAGCCTCATGGGACCTTGAAGGAAGGCAGACAACATACAATAAAATAAATTTAGACAGGAATAATAAAAACAAGGAAAATTCACAGAGTCTTATGAAAGAGAGCGCATAGGAGAAAGAGGCTACTTTAGATTAAATCAGGGAAGTCTTTCTGAGACAGTAGCTGAGATTTTAAAAAATCAGATCATGAGAATAAGCCATTCCTATGAAGATTTGGTGGTAGAGTATCCCAAGGAGAGGGAAGAGAAGGTGCATATGCCCTGAAGTGTGAACCAGACTGGTTTGTTCAAGAAACAGAAAGACCAGAGGGGGCGGAGCACAGTGAGCAAGGGGCGGAGTGGGAGGAGATGAGGTAAGAAAGGGGGCGGGACCATGCAGTGGAGGGCGTGGCACTGCTTAGAGCCATGATCTTCTATGTTCAGTGGGGATCAAATACGTGGGGGAGGAGGAAATCAGGTACATGGAGGAGGAGGGATCAGGCAGATGGGGGAAGAGGGATCAGGTACATGGAGGAGGGGGACTCAAGGTCATGGAGGAGGAGTCTTAAGAGAGAAGTCACTTCAAAAAGAGCCAGCTTTTGAAAATATACTGCAGCTGCTGTGGAAATGGATTGCAGAGTGGCAAGAACAGATCAGCAAAGCCGGTTAGTCATAAACTACATTGGGGGCATTGGGCATAGAACTGATAGGACATGTTGGGGAGAGAATGGGAGGAAGGTGAGGGAAAGGGGAGAGCTAAGGAGATTCCTAAATTTAGACAGATGATAGCACCTTTTCCTAAGATGGGAAGGATGGTGGAGGAACAGATTAGGCATCAGAGGGAATTAAGCCATCTATCTGGTACATGTAAATTTGGAGATTCGCAATACACATCCAAGAGGAGGTGTCAGTAAGGAAGTTGGGTTATATGAGTTGGAGGAGAAATGAGAACTAGAGAATATTAAGTTGGGAATAACCAGCACAGAAATGGCATTTAAAGCTGTGGCACTGGATGACATCATCTAGGGAGAGAGTGAGGATAGAAGGCAAACAGGACCTCACACTGAGCCCCAACACACTCTAATATTCACGTGTGAGGTGAGAAGAAGCCAGCAGCAGAGACCGAACAGCCCACCCAAGGTGTCTGTCAACCATAAGATTCATTGAGCTTGAGCAATGCACATTGCAACAGCCTTCCGATACCTTACAACAAAGAACTACCTTAGCTTCCTTCTCCTAAAGAATGCAGAAAATTGGCATTTGCACGAAAGTGTGTATTTGCAGAACAAGGATAATATGGAGCTGATATCCCTACCGGTAAGCCGCCCAACCACCCCCCAGGACAGTCTGAATGAAAAAATGGTTATGTACTTAATGTCCACTGAGCACCCAGGAGAGAAAAAGAGCATACTCTAATCGCAAAGTATTATTTTTACCTTTGTTAATACACGAATCATTCATTTGGGAAAAGGAGAACCAGGAATCAGAAAATGAGGAGATAATAGGCTGTGTTTATAATGTTGCACACAAGGAATTGCCCCATAAATCCCCTCCCACTAGAAGACGTAGCCAGATTTGCTCAGGCTGAGGAAGTTCTCGTTGCAAAGACAAACCCTTAGCAACAGTTCTAGAGACTGGACATTAGTATCCAGGTGAACATTTGTTCTGGATCCCTTATGTTTTCTCCCTTGACCCTGCCTTTTCTATAGAAGGACTTCCGGAATAAGGTCCTAAGTGGGAGTTGCACCTCTTCAGAAAGGCATTACCCTTCTCATAAAGGAGAATAGGTTTAAACAGGATGACTCAGTCTTAAAAGGATAAGGGATTTACAGTAGTTTTTAAGGACCTTTAAGGATACCAAGCATAAGCACTGAAATCTTGAATTATCTGATAGGATACTTTTCACCTAAATCCTAAAGATTTTTTCATGGAGCAAAATAAATAACCATACAAGTTATAAATATGTGCATTTAGATAGATCTTTGGCAACACAAAACAGGAGACATAGAGCTTGATTTTCACAGCCTTTATTGACTAAGAGATTTAAAATAAACAAGACCAAATAGAAATATGCTATTATTAAAAATATGCTATTTCTATTCCTGTATTTTGTAAAGGGAGATCATTTACTTCCTCAAATTGACATTCTGGGGCTCAAGGGCCAAAGACAGAAATGGCTATATATTTTAAAAAGGTCTACATTAAACATCTTTAAACGGGACAATAAATTTAAAGGAGGTACATTAACACTGAGATGCGCAACAGGAAAAAATAAGAACACTAAGGATTTTTTGTTTTTGTTTTTCACGAGTAAAAAATAAAAGAATAAAAAAGCAACAGGTAGGAATGTGTGTGTGTGTGTATGTGTAAGGGGGGGAGGAAGAAAAAGAAAGGGCAAGACAGAGGTGAGAGGGGGAGGAAGAAAGAGAAACGGCAAGACAGAGAAAAGAAGAAAGATTATGTGCTAAATTTCTCTGATAAACACTGAAATGATAGATTCCTTCTTACAAACAGTACTAGGAGATTGAAAATGGAGTATGGAATGATTTAAGTTCCATGATTTTATTGAAATATCACATAGCTCTAAAACCGGATTTATGAATAAATGTAATTCTCTACTTGAATAATAACTTTGGAAGTCCTTACAGCCCCCAGTTATTAAGATAACTTTATTACTGCGTCCTGTTATCCATCTGAAGGTCTGACAGTCAGGAGGTCTACGGTATTGGTCCATCTGAAGGTCTGACAATCGGGAGGTCTACGGTATTGGTAATCATAAAGGAAGGAGAGGTGGCTGTTAAGCAATAAGCCTTTCCTTTAGAATCAGTTCATACGCAACATGTGAAAATCAACTTCATTTTTGTCCAAAAATATCATTCTCTGTTCACCCAACCATCTTATTCACCAGACTTATAGCCAAATGATTTTTAGATGTATCCATAAATCAGATTCATTCTAAAAAGAAATATATGTATATCACAGTTGAGAGTTTGTTTAAAAGGATGTGCCCTTGGCTCTGATGGCAATTTCTAAACACATATTCCAGAACTTCGAGGGACAAAGGGGCTATTATTATCGAAATAAAGTTAAAACTTCCCCCCAAATTAAAACTTTTGGTAAGAATGACTCTCTTGTTGATTTTTTTTTGTTACATATAAATTAAAAAATAAAAAATCAGTCGTATTATCTTTATGGCATACAATCTGAACCTCCCATAGAACAAAAATGTCTTTAATGCAAGGGAGATACATACTCATTTTATGAAGACACGCCTCGTTATTTTTTTCTAATTGTGTCCCTAAATTTCCAGCTAAATTTATTCTTGATTTATGAATTGATCAGCTAGACAACAAATCCTTGAGTCCTACCCCATGGTACTGTTCCCTTCAAAGTGAAGGTTGCCTTGGAGTCTTGAACTGCTAAACGTTTGTTTCTAAAACCAGCTTGTTAATTCTTTAAGCATACAGATGGAAAAATTGGCAACTGCAATTCTTTTTCTCCTACTGATAGACCCTCAGCGGCTTTCCGTAATGATATTCTGTTCTTCCAAGATAAAATGGGGTGCACATAGTCTACCCTGAGCTATATCATTCTCACTCATGTGGTGAACATCACAGGGCTAAAATGGCAGGGGGACTTGAGACATAATTTGGGTCAACCTTTATAGAAGGTGACTAGGAAAATATTGTGGCTCCTGTAGTTTATGCAGAATCTATGATGCGAACCAAACTGTTTAATGAATAAAGGAATGAATAAATGCAAGGTGACTGGAGCCAGAACCCAAAGTCATGACCTCATTAATAGCCCCACCCACTAATTAATTAAGCTGAGGCCCCCAAATAACCTTCTTGTGCAAGAAATCCAACTTTAGAAGATTCTACTCAAGATATTAACCGAGGACAAATGCTGGAGTCACATGCTCCAAGTTACCAGACCTGCAGTCACCAGACCTGCTCCTTCTTCTAGCCTAAACTGTCCCTAATTTCAAAGTTCTTTAGAGATAAAACTGGAAAAAAGAAGAAAAAAAAAAACCTTTGGACGTCTCCTTCCTTTTGTCTGTGGTGGTTGTAGATTTTCCACTTTAGGGGCTTTTGTGGTCTATCCTTTCCCGTCTGTTAAATATCTTCCAGATTCCTAACTGATCACTCTTCTGGGAACCCCCTGTGGGCTTCCTAGAACTGATATAGATTTATTTTTATATTTCTTCTGTCATTTCTATGGGATTTGAGGAGGCAGGAGGAGAAAGCTGATTGTTCAGTCAGCCATCTTGATTCAAACTTGATAACCTTCTATGAGGGCAGGCACTGAGGGACAGAGCCATGCCCCAGATCCTTTAAAAAGTAATTTTGAGAGACATTTAGCACGTTCAGAAGACTAGCAACCTGACCTACATTTTTTCAGTATATTGATTTGCAAAATCCAAGTTTTCTTTAACTTCATATTTTCTGTGCTTCTGCTTTATAAGGAGAAAAAAATAACAAGCAGAGAAATGAAAACATTAATTTTATGAACTTTTACTCTCAACCTTCCTAGCACCGTAAACATGAAGGTAATATGAGACAAAATTTTTATATAGCAGTAAGAGGAGAATATGTATTAGTCTTGCAATACGTATCAATTATATTTTTATTTTTTTATGAGGAAGAATATCCTTGAAAGGGACACATTCTTCTCAGAAGGTACATATTGTTTGGTTGTGATTCAATTAGAGTTGCATATTCTTTGGAGAAGGTAAGACTGTACTAGGGTGTATTTTTACTTATTAGTTCTGTAATGTGCACAATTAAACTTATGCTTTTCTCTAATTGGTGATTTTTATGCATAGATATATTATTAAGATGAAGTGTAGTATGTGTTATTGCCATTAGAAGTTTAATAAATAAATGAATCAACAAAATAGATGTAGTTTCCACTCTGAGAGATGAAAACAGGAGACAAGATGTCATGGATTGAATTGTGTTCCCCAAAAATGTGTGTCAACTTGGCTAAGCCATGATTCCCAGTGTTGTGTGGTTGTCTTCCATTTTGTAATCTGATGTAATTATCTAATGTGTTGTAAATCCTGATCTCTATGATGTTAATGAGGCAGGACTCAATCTATAGGACTAGGTCCTATCTTGAGTCAATCTCTTTTGAGATATAAAAGAGAGAAGCGAGCAGAGAGGATAGGTACCGCATTACCACCAAGAAAGAAGAGTCAGAGCGTGTCCTTTGGACCCGGGGTCCCTAAGATGAAAGGCCCCTGGACCAGGGGAAGATTAATGACCAGGACCTTTTTCCAGAGCCAACAGAGAGAGAAAGCCTTCCCCTGGAGCTGGCACCCTCAATTCAGACTTCTGGCCTCCTAAACTGTCAGAGAATGAGTTTCTGTTTGTTGAAACCATCCACTTAGGGTATTTCTGTTATAGAAGCACTAGATAACTAAGATACAAGATATCACTTATTTTAGTCGCAGTGATTGGTAATGGGGGTGGTGGTAGTGGTGGTGGTGGTGAGTGTGTGTGCATGCACATCTGTACACATGCATGTATTTAGCTCCCACGCAAGACCTTAATTGAAATAACACCTTGGTGAAGGATTTGATCATTAAAACACCACGTGAAGATACATGGCAGTGTAACTGAAGGACTGGAGGCTTGGAGCAATGTGCAGGAGCTACCGGAGTAGGAAGAAAGTAGAGGAGAGAAGGATGAGGGACAATAACGGAGGAACTATCGTAGTGGGTTCTGGTTCTCCATACGTCCGTGCCATGGACTGTGTCCTGTGTGCCTTTCTTTCAAAGTGCGTCTCCTTGACATCCCTTCTTAGCACTCTGAGCTCTTTCCTTGCTGTGTTTCTACTCAGAAATCCTACCACCTGTACTGCTTCGTCTAGGACATCCTCCCCAACAGGACTCCTCCGCGTTGCTGACTGTTCCCTCTTCTCTGTCCTCATTAATCTGCTCATCTTTCTTCCAAATACACCTCTTGTAATCCCCTCCCCATGGAATTTCCTCTGATTATTTCTTAGGCTAATTCCTCCCTTCTCTGAGTTACTTCATTACGTACAGTCTACTTTCCCTGATAAAATTCAATATTCTCTGGTAATAGTAGAAATGGCAAGAAGTAATAATAGCATTATCTAGCCTTTGTATAATGTTTTAAAATTTACATCATGCTTTCACATTTTGGGAGCCCTGGTGGTGCAGTGCTTAAGATCTTGGCTGCTCACCAAAAGGTCGGCAGTTCGAATCCATCAGCTGCTCCTTGGAAACCCTACAGGGTAGTTCTACTCTGTCCTATAGAGTCACTATGAGTTGGAATCGACTCAATGGCAATGGGTTTGTTTCACATTTTTAATCTCACTGAATTTGAAGGAGGCATTACAAGTCCATTCTACCGATAAGGAAATAGAAAGAAAGAAATAAAAGGGACTTCCAAAGGTCCCTCAGCTCTTTATTAACAGAGTTGGGAAAGGAAGATGATACAAATCTAGGGCTCACATAAAATCCTAAACTCATTCCAGGCAGGCAGCTAAGGCCTATATGTGACAAGTGCTTTGGACCTACGTCCATAGCTGGACTCTGAAACTTACCAGTCGTGTGACTTTGAGCAAATCACTAGTCTGCTTTGGTCTTCTCTATCCTGTCCCAAGAATCACTAGTGCTTCTCATGAAAGGAAATAAGATTCAAAGGCAACGTTCTTTGTTAAAAGTAAAGCTCTGTAAAAATATTAGGCACTGCAAGGCTGTTGTGGTTCACAACTTCAGAAGGCACCATTCACGTAGAGTAAAATGCTTCTATGTGTAATCATGCTGTATTACATTTCAGTTGTATTCCACTGGAGTTGCACAATCCCTGTTGGTTGTTGTCGTCAGATAAATTTGCAAAAGGAGAAAGTGAAGATTTGAGATGTCTACAGAATAAGTGGTTTAAAGTCCACATCTAGACAATGGACAATATCCCATTTATCTACTGTTCTGTTATCTATTGTTTCATGGCTTAAAGCAACTTTTTTTTTTTCCCTGATTCCATGTTTCTGGGATCTGATGGGTTAGTTGAGATTTTCACTTGGGGTCTTTCAGTCAGAGGGCAGCTGAGGCTGGAATAATATGAAGGCTTTTTCACTCAGCATCAGGTCTGGTGAAGAGCTTAAGACCAATTTGCCACTGTTCTCTCTAAGTAGCATTTCCAAATGAATAGTATAGGCTTTCTTACAGATTATAGTCTCAAAGTAGCTCAGTTTTGTACTTGGAGGCTGGCTTTCCCCAGAGTGAATGTTCCAAGGAACCCAACGGGAGGCTGTGAAGCTTCTTATGACCTAGACTTGGAGTCCAAGAACAATATTTCTGCTGTATCCCAGTGATCAAACAAGTTATAAATGCCAGTGCAGATTCAACGGGTGGGAAGGAGTAGACTCACCTTCTCCATGGAAGAATGGGCTGTATATACAGGGAAGAAAGGAACTGATGGCAGTCATCTTGGCCACAAGGTTCCGTAGCAAGTTCTGTCTTCTATCCTCGACCTATTGACCGATGAATGTCTCAAGATATGTGTGTTACCTTCCTGCTAATGTCCTACCTATCACTGACCTAACACCAAGCTCATCACTATTCTTTCCCGTCTAGGCTGCTCACACACACACACACACACACACACACACACACACACACACACACACACACACACACACACAATGCTTCATTGTCTGTTAGTCAATATCTGTCTCATTTGTACACTTTCCCCCCTACCTGCACTTTTGATTTAGATTGAGGCCGTTAGTAATGAAGATAACAGTTTATATTTTAGCACTGAATATAGACCAGAAATATGTTCTTCATCCACATTTGCCCTCCTAGAGCTAGCAGCCATGACAAAATGTATACATTCACTCCCAAGAGAAACCAGGAAAAAGAGTTCAAGAAGCTGGGTCAGTGCAAATACATCTAAGAGAGTAGCAGGTTTAATGCAGATAGAAAGAGAGACAGACAGACAGATAGATACAGAGTGAGAGATGACAGACAGAGAGACAGACATACTGACAGACAGATACAAAGAGAGAGATGATAGATGGACAGATGGACAGATGGATGATAGTTTGACAAACAGATAGATGTACAGACAGACAGATGACCGATAGCCCAACAGACAGATACACAGACAGTCATACAGACAGATAGACGATAAATAGATCGAAACGATAGATGATAGGCAGGTAGACAGACAGACAGACAGATGATAGACCAACAGACAGACAGAGAGGCAGACAGACAGATGGATAAATATCTATCTACCAGGCTGTCAAAGGGCAGTGGTGTGGGCAGGAGAGAGTAGTATCATCTTTATATAGAAAACTAAATGCTCATATTCAGAGACCATAAATCCCCCCTAGATCAATAGCAATTTTTACTTGACTTCACATTGGTAGAAAAATTAGCTTACGGACTTTCCTTACAAGCTGCACTCAAGCTATTTTAAATTATGTTCTAATTGCTTTAGTGTTTCTTTCTTTCTGCATGTCTGATTTTTACAATGGAACAAGCAGGATGCATTTTTATTGTAAATACTAACGGTAATAACCTGAATGACTTCAGGCTACTTCTGCAGTATACGTCGGTGAAAACACAGTGACGGCTAAGAAGCTGCCCGGCACCGCCTGCCGCAGAGATGTGCAGAAGAAGAGCTCACAGAACAACTGCTGGAAGAGCCGTGAGCGTCCCCGAGTCCCCTTAACAGGGTATTGAAACGATTTTAATTGTGCGCACACACCCACAGACCTCCAAGGGTTAACTGCACACAATGTAATGAATTCAATAATGATGAGTTAAAAAAGGTCTAATTAGCAAGTAACCACTTTATTATGAAAGAAAATGGTAATGAATTTAATAGCTCAAAATCATTAACAATATTTAGTTTGCTGGTACTTGTTCTCTATTATCCTCATTAATATGAACATTTAATATGTTTTAAAATGGATTTGTAATACTTTCTGTGCCATGAGGTCACACCGACAGAAAGGGTGTAATTATTCTGCTAATTGTTATCACTGTATGTTTGTGCTCCGAATAGAAGTATATTTAGGTGTTAATACCAAAAAAAAAAAAAGTAATTAAGAAAGGAAAGATTTAAAACCTAATTAAACAAAAACTCAAAAAAAAAAATTCATAGTCCACCATAAGAAAATAATTTTCTGAAGTAATTGCTTTGGAAAGATTTTTTTTTTTCCCCTTATTAATTCATTTTTTTTCCTTCATTGCGGGTTTTTTTAAAGGGGGAAAATAAAGTTATCTAACAAGAAATTGGGTCACTGTGAGTCAGAACCAACTCGGTGACACCTAACAGCAACAAGAAAATTAGCATAAAAAGAGAGGAACAGAAGGTTTTCAAGATTCACATTCGGCAAACTGAATTCTGCTCTTTACAATATGCTGATTGTACCAAAACCCAAACTTTCTCTGCCAAGACCCACAAAGGTGGTTCACCATCGGCACTCAAGCCCAGGGCAGGTGGTGCTGTGCTCCCTCACCTGAGCACACGCTGGGAGCCTCCTCACTTCCAAACTCTGCTCTGTTTCTGTTATTTTCTGAGGCTCCTCACACATAGAGGTTCCTCTCCCACTGAGTCTCATTTTTTCTGAGATCCAGCATAGTGTTTCTTCTTCAAGCAGAGCCTTAAGTCACCAGAGCCACTAAACGTAGAAAAAATTTCACTCACAAATCCCCACAGATGGAAAATACCACAGAGTAAAGAAGACGAACGTTGATTGAACGTTATCGTGTTGTTAAAGGTCCCCGGGGGGTGCGGTTTGCCCTCAACTACTAACCTGATGACTGTCGGTTCAAACCCACCCAGTGGCACCTTAGAAGAAAGGCCTGGCAATCTGCTTCAGTAGAGAACGGCCAAGAAAACCCTATGGAGGAGTTTCACTCTGTAACTCATGGGGTTGCCATGAGTTGGAACCCCCTACCAGCAATTGTTGTTTGTTTATTTGTTTCTTGGCTTATTTTTAACACTATTAAATACGAAAACAGAAAGATGAGAACAACAAGCAAGCAAGCAAGTGGGTGCTCCCCACAGGTAGTCTGAAATCCTCTGGTTAAAAGACCAGCCCGAAATCCCAATGAAAGTTGGTGTCCTGTGCTCTTTTTATTGTGGCTGGCTTAGAAACACAAGTTTGATAGGCTCTTCTGATGATTTTAACCTAATTTATAACCTGACATTGCTGGACTTGGTTCAATATTCCCACACAACTTTTGAGATCAAAGTACATTTTAAGTTTCATTTTTCCTTCTGGAAATAATCTGCATTCTTTTTGCCATTCATTATGGAACAGGTACTGTTCTTGTCTCCTCCAAACTGCTTCATCCTTTTAGGAGCCATCTTTTTGCCTTGACTCTTATGATGAGAAGCCGAATGTGTGCTATGGACACTCTGACCAGTGACATTGGGAGTCAGGGTCAGTGCGTGTATGCCTACTTCTGCCGCGGGGTCTGGACAACTCCCACCCGCTTCCACCATGATACTGCTTCGTGTTCATCTTGTTACCTACCTTGGAGGCATCATTTGCAACAGGATATCCAAACACTGTCATTATTTCACTGGCTCTAAGGTTTTAAAACCTTAAAAGATAGAGTGGGTAGATATTTTATGTACTTGGGACTATAAAGATAAGCCATACCAGGAATAACCTTACACAAGTCATCTCATTTCAGGTAAAAAAGACACAGAGAATTCAGAGGAGGACTCCACAACATGGTGACTTTCCTGACCTACAAACACAGGCAGCATTAACATTCCTGGGCTTTGCCTGAAGTAGAGTCTCTCTCTCAACAGCTGGTATTCTAGCCACTCCTCCTTCTCGACTTGAGAACACTTCCAATGGCATTGACTGATTTTAACCACATTTCAGTGACTAATATTTATATTTGGGTGCTATCCACCATATTGGTTTAAATAAACACAAAGGAAAATCTCAACCTAATTATAGAAATGGATAACTGAAATCACCTAGGTATGTATAGCAACTGCAGGTTTCGGGACCAGCAGTGTACTTGCACACATTCAGTAAATTCTCAATTATTAGCACCGATACAGGGAAAGGGGATGAGCATATACTTCGTTATATTTTCATGGCTTGAATTTCTTTTTCTTTAATACTTCAGGATAGGTTAAGAGTCCCTTCCAAGAAGCTATAGTAAAAACATGCAATAAAAGCCTGCATTAAAGGTTCTAAGAAACTTCCCACCCTGACCCCCAATTCTCTTCCTTAACTCTCCTTGCCCCTGCTCCCAGCTACAGGCATCGACAACTCTCCCTGCCCACCCCTTCCCCCAGCATCATCTATTTTGGGCATCACACCAATTCCCTAAACAAATTTTGCTGCCTATCAAGACTGCATGAAACAGACAGACAAGTTAGGTATTTCCAAGGAACTTCTGGCATTCTCCTTGCAAAATATATAGAACTAATATATCTGTATTTTGAAAATATTCTCTTGAACATGCAGTTGCTGAATCCAACGTAAGGAACACAGGGGGCCCAATAAACGGTGCCTCATTCATTCCTCCTCTCAATTCCCTTTTAATACTATAGGAAATTTTGTACAGAGCCCAGGTAAAGTACGAGCACAGTTCCTGATTTCAAGGAAAAGATTGGTTCAATACTGAGAACTTAGTCAACAAACAACAGTAATTATAATCTATAGTTGGATTTATCAATTACCCTTCAGGCAAAGTGTGCATGGGAATGATACCGTATAAACACCTATAAAACCAGTTACTGCTGAGTCCATTGTGACTCATGATGACCCCGTGTGTGTCAGAGAGGAACTGTGCTCCATAAGGTTTTCAACGGCTGCTTTTTAGGAAGTAGATCGGCAGGGGCACCACTTCTGAGGTGTCTCTGGGTGATCTCGAACCTCCAAACTTTCAGTTAGCAGCCAAGATCGTTTGCCCATTTGCAGCACCCAGGGACCCCTCAAACACCTATATAGAAATATAAAAGAATAAACACCCCTAAGAGTCCTTGGCGGTAGATGTTGAACAGGGATTATCTAAGATTAGAAGTGTCCAAGTTATCTGACTGAAAGAATAATTCTCTGTAAACAGTTTTTAAGCATTCAGGCCAAGAAACATTGGAAGTGTCCAGCCATTTTGCATCAGTGCAGATAAGCATAATGGCATGCATAGTAGACAAGACATAACTAAAGTGAAAAAAAAGAAAAATTCTTCTAAGTGATAATGGTTTTGCTAGTCTGTGGAGTTTGCAGATTTGCTTTTCTACTATGACGTGACTGTTGCTGTTTTTAGTTGCCCTCAACTTGATTCTGACCCATGGCAGCCCCGTGTGTGGAGTAGAACTGCTCCACAGGGTTTTTAAGGCTGAGCCCCTTCAGAAGCAGATCATCAAGCCTGTCTTCCAAGGCACCTCTCAGTGGGTTTGATCCAGTAGTTGAGCACTTAACTGTGTCACCCAAGGGTATGACTATTAGAGACCCTCACTAAACCCACTACCTGGATAATGTTAATAATGTAGGTTTTCCATATTATATACGTATATTTGTTTTAAAGGAAAATATTGTATATAATACATATATTGTATATGTTTTATATATATATATATGGAGCCCTGGTGGATCAGTGGTTAAGAGCTTGGCTGCTAACCAAAAGCTCAGCAGTTCAAATCCACCACTCGCTCCTTGGAAACCCTATGGGGCAGTTCTACTCTGTCCTACAGGGTTGCTATGAGTCGGAATCGACTCAATGGCAATTAGTTTGATTTTTTTGGTTAATATATTATATATGTATTCTTTTCGATCCTTCACGAAAATGTAGCTTTGTGTACTATTCTGTAATTTGCTATTTTTGCACCGTAATAGATCTTGGACACAGTAGCACGTGTCTAAACAGAGCTATATTTCATCCTGTTTATCAAGCTTAATGATCACACAACATCATGTTATATCTACCTTCTATAAGGAATTGACCAATTTTTTTATTGCTAGGCACTAGGCTATTTCTCTTTGCTCTCATCTGGGAAGGGGGGTTTATCTTTGTACACTTGTCTGATTATTTCCTTAATGTTAAATTTCTCCACTAAAATACACACAAAGGATGTGTACTCACTGTAAAATACTAAAGCATATTGTCAAATGGACTCTTCCAGAAATGTTAAACCAATAGGTACTTCCACTGACCATGTGAATAATAATTTCTGTTTCCTCACATCTTCATCAACACTGGACAAAATTTATCTTCTTTGCTCCAAAGTAATAATAGTAATCATTAATAGTAATAATAGTAATAATCAAAACCTAACCTATGAATAGGGTTATCATTGTTCCGCTTTCTTTGGGTTTACCTCATTTTCCCAGCCTTTCTTGCTTTTTTAAGGCTATATGTATATATTTTTTCTAAGTACCACCTTCCGGGATCTCAACGGTCTCTCACGTAGAAAACTTGTTGTCATTAATTGTAAATATTTTGTGATTTCTAAGATGATTCTCTTTTTACTCCTTTAGTGATTTACGGAAGTGCCTTAACATTCCCCACTATCCAAATACATGCTGCTTAATTCTGTTGTTATTGTGCAATTCTAAGTTTAGGCATTCTGTCCAGTTGCTGGGGCCTGTCTATCTGCACTGCACCTGCAGACCGGCTCTGCCTCCAACTTCCAGGCAGATAGTAGAATGCTGAGAACAAGGTGCACACGCCCGCCAGCATCAACCATTCCACGGGCGCTACGAGCATCTGTGATCGAGCAGGACATAGGAGACCCTCACGCAGTGTTGGCAGAGTGAGAGCATTGTTATTATTTATAGAAGGCAAACAGTAAACAACAACAACAGATTCTCAAAGGGGAGACGTTTCCCCTTCCCCACATTACCCGCGTCCATTCCATGTCACTGGGCAGGCATGCCAAGGCTCAGGTCAGATGCTGTGTTCATGTCATTGCTGCCTCCTACTACCACCACACTGCTCGGGGGGTCTGCAGGGCTCCTTAGCCTTCGGCTCTGCTGTTGAGCCTTCCTATGCCTTGTCTCACTGGTGGGAAGACCCTGGTGGAGGATCTGCTGAGCCTGTGTCAGTGGGCCATTCTAGAACACTGCTACTCCTTCTCACCATGCTACCTAGGCCTGCACTGCCCAGGGGCCCTCCTGGCTTCTGCCATGGTGCACAGGGTGGGGGTGGTATGCAACCCCTGCTCGGGCCTCTGACCTGCATGGGCAAGCATTACAGCTCTTTGTTGTGGGTGCCATCAAGTCAGTTCTGACTCACAGTGACCCAGTGTACAACAGAACGAAACACTGCCCAGTCCTCCACCATCCTCACAGTTGTTACCATGTTTGAGCCCATTGCTGCAGCCACGGGGTCAATCCATCTTACTGAGGGCCTTCCTCTCTTTCGCTGACCTCTACTTTACCAAGCATGATGTCCTTCCCCAGAGACTGGTCCCTCCTCGTAGCGTGTCCAAAGTATGTGAGACGCAGCTTCACTGTTCTGGCTTCTAAGGAGCATTCTGGTTGAACTTCTTCCAAGACAGATTTGTTCCTTCTTCTGGAAATCCATGGTGTATTCAATATTCTTCCGCAACACCAGAATTCAAGGGCGTCAATTCCTCTTCAGTCTTCCTTATTCATTGTCCAGTTTTCGCATGCCCATGAGGTGATTGAAAATATTACGGCTTGGGTCAGGTGCACCTTAGTCCTCAAAGTGACATCTTTGCTTTTTAACACTTTAAAGAGGTTTTTTGCAGCACATTTGCCCAATGCAATATGTCGTTTGATTTCCTGACTGCTGCTTCCATGAGCGTTTCGTTGACTGTGGATCTAAGTAAAACGAAGTCCTTGACAACTTCAATATTTTCTCCGTTTATAATGATGTTACTTTTCTGAGAGTTATAAAATTTTGGAGATTTTTTCTTGTTTTATAGCCAAACTGGGCTCTTTTCAGTCTATGGTAGGCTTCTCTGTCTTCTACTTCATGGATGTCATCATTTCAGACTTCTGAGGCGTTTTCTCTGCTGGCTATTCCCTCCACCCCACTGTTCTTTGCCTGAGGAGATGATGTTCTGCCCTGCTTCCTGGCGTCAGCCTTCAGAGAGCAGACGCACTCCACTCAGCGAAGGCTCCAAATGCCTCACTAGTGTTTCTCGCGGTTTCCTGCCCCAACATTAGCTTTCGTTGTATGTCTGCCGTCCACATACGGAGAACCTGTAGAATCTTGGGGAGATTTCTTTCAGCTCTCCACCTTCCGCAGATGCTTTGCACTGGGAAAATAGCTCTATGCATCTCAGTCGGGATTTCTCTCAGCTGCCTTGCACTGCCCAAGACTTTGATGTGCTCTCCTTGGCACTCGGTGAAGATCTGGGAGATAAAGCTTGTAGAGGGATGCAGACTCACGCTCTCGTGAGGCTCCTCAGTTTCCTAATCCAGTTTTGTCTCATCATCACAGCGCGACTGTTGAAAACTCCATTCTGCCTTTCAACTGCTTTCTGTTTGACTTCTTATTCCTTTGTCCTTGACAACTTCAAAATAGGCAAGTGCCTTGCTGGGAAATTCAGGGTGCACCTTTAGACTCATTGTTCTGCACCTGCCTTTTCTATGGGACCTTGACCTCTGACGTCTTTTTACCTTGGCAACCCTGCCTTCCAACTTCTGTCTTCATAGCTATGCAGCATTGCCAAAAGCTCTCCTGGACTCCCTGCCATTTAACAACGTTCGAAGACAGGCTTTGCCGTCTCTTGGTCCACGTATCTCTAATGCTCCAAAGGAAAGGGTCATGCGCAGAAGGTTGGACTCACCTCTCAGAGATTCCCTGCTGTTTGTGGTCTTGGTTTCTCAAGTTCCACTTCCCTCAATAGCTCTATCATGCATTTAAGCAGAATTTTTTTTTTTTTCTTTTTTAGATTCTCTGGTTATTTTCAGTGGGAGTTGTCTAATACCAACGCTTCCAAGACAGGCAGAAGCTGAATTCTCCTGCTCCAGTCTTGACATGTTTCTCTCCAGGCCCAGTGCACAGCTTTCGTCTTGAAGCTTCTCGTCACTGTTATGTTAGTATTTCCCTTTGCCTTGCTCTTGCTTTAGATCCCTTCTTTCCTGAATTCCATGACTTCCTATTCTTTTGGGTTAGTCCCTTAGTCCCTGGATTTGAAGAAGCATAGGAACATATATTTGGAGAGGTGACAGTCTAGGTATCTGAAAATGTCTTTATTTTACCATCACAGTTATTTTTGAATATAGATTTATAGATGGGAAATCTGTTTTCACCTCTTAATTTAAATGAAACTCCTTCATTTTCTTCTTGCTTTCACATTTGCTTTTGAGAGGACAGGAATCGTTCCAATTTCTGATGTTATTATGTAACACATTTTTATTTTCAGAAGAGTTTAGGCTTTCCATTCATCTTTCTTGATCTATGTCATGGTTATGGTCCCTGTGGTAATGAGTTATTTATTGATACAGTCATCAGTGCTGGAAGGGTTTCTTGTTAATGTTTTGCTAATTTCATCTTCAACTGTTCCCTTTTCTCTCCGAGAGTCCTATCATTTGGATAGTAGGCTTCCTGGTTTTTCTTACCTATTTTCTCATGTTCTAAGCTCTTGTTTGTTTATTTTGTTTACATGTTTTCCAAGTTTTCTTTTTCTTCTAACTTTGTTATTGATTTTTTTTTTTTTTAATTTCAGCTAATATATTTTTAATTCCCAACAGCTCTTTCTTCTTTTCAGGATATTTCTTCTTAGAGTAGTTTATTACTGTATCATGGATTCAATATCATCTCCTATGTCTCAGAGGGCATTAATTACAGTCTTTTCTTCTTGTTTTTTTTTTTTTTTTTTAAAGATTTTCTTTAATAGCTATATTGTCCTTGTTTTTGCTAAGTTTTTCTGTATTTTGTTTGTTTCTTTGGGTCTCTTTTATTCATGTGTAAGGCTTTCCTTAAAGTATCCATTCATTTTAAGAGAGAAATTCTAAAGAGTTTATAGGAAACCCATGGGTTTCGCTGTAGATGAAAAAGTGACAAACGAGCAATTTCAGTTGAGGAAAAACAAAGTGTCAGCGTGTATAGGTCTCTTCTCTCAGGACATTTCCTTTTCTCAAAGAAAAATCTTTCAAGAAGGTAAAGGGGTCTAGAGGCATCTCATTTCTCTTAATGTTTATCAATGATATGTATTAATATACTTTTTGTATTGCTTATCAAACATGCTTATGTTTGGGCAGATTCTTCCACTTTATCTCTGTCTGCCATATTTCTTGAAATTTTTATTATTTATTTGAACTTGCATGTCTGGAATTATTAAGACAGTTGAATGCCATTTCATGTTTATGTCTAACTTTGTGAATTCATTTACTACTTCTGTATATAATTTTTTCCTGTTATGTTGATCTTTTTATATTGATATTTAAGAACACTTTTTATGTATTAAAGTTATTAAACTTTTGAGACTTCCCTCAGGTTTAATTTTTTATACTTAACATTAATTACAGTATATTTTGAAGTAAATAAGTGTCTTATTTTTGTCTTTTCAGGATTTTAAGTGTTATTATTTTAATCTTGGCATAGTGTTAAGAATTATTATCTACACAAATAATAAAAATATGAAATATAAAATGAATGTGAAATGCTAAATATGAAATAATGCCCTCTTATATTTTCTCCTAGAAATTTAATTCTTTTATTTTCTTAATGTATATATTTACTATTTTTTTCTCTGTTGGAAGTTAGGCATCTAATATTACTTACTCTTCCCCTCAAAATGAGCAATTGGACTAACCAAATTAATTGAGCAACATATTCTTTCACAATGATTTGAAAAAGTATTTTTATTTTATCCTAAATTGCAGTGGACTTTATTTCACTGTTTTCTTTCTCTGTTCACTGCTCAGCATAACACTGCTTTAATTATCATAGTTTTATAATATATTTTATATTCTTTCTCTTTTTCAACATAATTTTCTCTTACCCCTTTTTATGCCTGATGATTTTCTTTTAAATTACTATTTTATGTTTGATTTGAAATGCATTATATTTAAAGATCAATTAGAGAATCAATATCTTTAATATAAAATATCCCTTTTTACATATTTTTTATGTCATCATACTCTTATCAGTATCCCTTTAGTATATTAAATAATTTATTTAAGATAGAGAATTGTTTGGCTTGCAAAATGTTAGGAGATTTATTAACCTCATAAAACAAGTTGATACCATGGGATTAACCATTCTGACTCACAGCAACCCTACAGGACAGAGTAGAACTGCACCATAGAGTTTCCAAGGAAGGGCCGGTGGATTTGAACTGCCGATCTTTTGGTGAGCAGCCGAGCTCTTAACCACTGCACCACCAGGGCTCCATCGTGGGAATAGAAGATGCCAGATATAAAGCCCAACTTAAAAGACTAAGTATTCACACATCTTCTATATGGGCACACATATACACCATATATCTCCTAAATGGGCATGTTCCTCTTCAGATGACAAGAGCGTCCACAGCCTCTGTTGGCTCTTCCTTCCTTGTGTCGCCATAAAAACCCACCTCTCATCACAAGCAGTGGGAGCGTTACCAGGAGAGAAAGGAGTTGGCCACGTTTGCCCCTCATCTGGAGGCGTGTTTCTCAGGAGAATAATCTTCTGATTTGGGCTAACTCTTAAGAAACATTGCTACTCTCTGATACGCAGATCCTTCTAGTCAGAACTTGAAAAATTCCATTTGCATCATGGGCAAAGTCCAAGCTATGCGGCTCAGACTTCTAGGTTTATTTCCCCAGTACCATGAATAAACAGAAGAGGAAAATACCAAGTCTCTGTAGATCGTTCTGGATAAATATTTTCAGCTGATCTGACATTCTGACTCTGTTATATTCCTAACCAAAACCAAACCCCGTCGCTGTCGACACAATCCCGACTCATGGCGACCCCATTTGTTTCAGAGTAGAACTGCTCCATAGGGTTTTCTTGGCTGTAATCTTTACAAAAGCAGATCACCAGGCCTTTCTTTTGTGGCACCTCTGTGTGGGTTTGAGCCACAATCCCTTAAGTTAGTGGTTGAGAACAAATTGTGCAACCCAAATTGAATGTTTTAAACTAAAGAAGGAATGTAAGAGTTCCACTTGGGAGCATGTTAACTATAACAAAGTGGACATCTATCCAAAAGAGCAAAAGATACTATTCAAGGAACAAAGAGAGAGAGGAATTCAGGGCAAATGAGAAAGAAGGGGAGTTCCTGGATGGTGTCGATGCTTAATGCACTCGGCTGCTGGCTGCTAGCTGAAAGCATGGGAGTTCAAGTCCACCCAGAGGCACCTTGGAAGAAAAGCTTGGTGATCTACTTCCTAAATATCAGCAATTGAAAACCCTGGGAAGGACAGTTCTGCTCTGACACACATAGGTTCACCTGCTGTAAGTCTGCATCAACCAGAAGACAACTGTCTTTTTTTTTTTTTTTTTTTAATGAAAAAGTGAGAGATATGAGCTGTAAGAACGGGCCCGAGAGCTGAGTGCCAGTAGTGTTCACCTCCTTCCTTCTGTGAACCCATCTTTTCAAGCGTCTACAGACACTCCTCAGAATACCGCCATGCACTCTTAATGATGAGATCCACTGGAGATTCCTTAGCATGAGTACACAGCTGATCCAACCCTCCCTGCCGGCAGCTGACAAGCATAACCCATGGCTTCCTGTCTCAGGCTAACCCTGCATGCATAGCTCAGGATTCTGGCTTGCAAAGGTTATTTTATTTCTGAGCTTTTATGCTAATTCCCTTTTCACTAAAAGCTTATAAAAGTAAGTATTTAGATGGAGTTTTTGTTGTGTGTGTTTTTTTCTTCTTTCTTTTTTTATTTGTTAGCAGAGCTGTTGCATAACACAATTGGTTTTGCATCCTTTGTAGGAAAGCAGGCCACCTTCCTTCATAAAGGATGAGGGCGCTGATGTGCCTCCCAATCACTTGTTTCCATTGTTCCAAGCAGCCCTGTCAGTGTTCTTGGCAGGCTCAGGCTTCTGTGCTATGATGGTCTTATTTTATTATTGTTTGGAGAGGAGTGCAGTGTGATTATCCATTCTTCCTTCAGGCACAGAAAGCCATCTGGAATGTTTATTAAGCCCGCCGGCTGATCAGGAGGCTAGAACTCTGGTGATATGCATGGACATGGGTTGTTCTACACCATCACGGCTTTGTTCCTCTGATGATGTAGCATGCAGAGAGCGCCCTGCTAATGGATTTAGAACATTGCACCATGGAGGTTCGATCAGCTGAATGGGGAAGAGATATGTTTGGCCTCTGGGTAACTGACCAAGGAGCCCTGGTGGCACAGTAGATAAGTGCTAGGCTGCTAATCCGAAGGTTGGTGGTTCAAACCTACCGGCTGCTCCGTGGAAGAAAGATGTGCCTCTCTGCTTCTATAAAGATCACAGCTTTGAAAACCCCATGAGGCAGTTCTACTATGTCCCATAGGATCACTATGAGTTGGAATCGACTCGATGGCAACAGGTTTAGCTGTGGGTAATTGACTGAAGGATGGTAGAAAAATGTTTAATGTAGAGCAAGAAGGCTTCACAACTCTTAAATGTTTAATTTGGGGCGGGAGAAGGGCAGGTGATTTTGGCAAGAGGCTTGAGGAGCAGTCTTTGAAGCCCACATCTTTGAGATGAGGTCACGGCCTCCTAAGCCTGGCTGTCGCTCTGTGTAAAAAGATCAGAAGAGCTTGTCCAGAAATAAAATGCCACTATTCTAATTTTAAAATTTAGGCATTTCCCAGCCGACACCAAGCAGTACTTATAGTTCTTTCCTTTTATTAGTGTCACTGGAGAGAAAGAGGAACATTCTTCCTTTGCTATAAATTTTGGTCTGTAATTGTGGAACATATTTTTTGCAGGAATGCAAACTTTGTCTCTTCATGCTTTCGCTGTTTGTTAAATGAGTGCTTGTGGAGCTGGGAGGAAGAATTTATAATGAGGGTTTGGGCGTCTTTTCAGTTTAATTTGGATTTTACACTGAGTCAACTTTTCAGTCAATTATAGATCTATGATTAGTTACCAGTCACTTAAATAAGCACCTTTTAAAAACAGACCTATGAAGATGATACAGGGACTAATCACTGATGTGAGAACCATAATAAGAGGAAAGAAAAGACAGTTGAGCAAATAAAACCTGTGTTTGGCTAAATCACAAGATATGCTAGTTACCCAGCCCACTGAGTAAACCTGCCTGGGCCCAGTTTATGTCAGCACACAGGATATGCTATCAAACCTTTAGTAAATGCTTGATGATAGAAATGAGTAATTTCTCTTTACATGAGGATGAATGCATCCTTTTGAGGAGCTCTGTGTAAAACATCCTGTCTCATTTCCCAGTGTGTGTCTATGAATCTAGGTATAGGTAGAAATATATGTTTAAAGTGGGACAGCTATGGAGGTGTGGTTATATACATTGTATATATGTATATATATGTGTGTGTGTGTGCATGTAGGTATATATACATATATATACAGACACATATATACAATTGGATGAAAATATTCTATATATATATTCATATTTATATTATTACATTGTCTCCACAGCCAACTAAAAAAATAAAACAGTTGCCATCAAGTCAATTCCAACTCATGGCGACCCCATGTGTGTCAGAGTAGGACTGAGCTCCATAGGGTTTTCATTGGCTGCAGTCGTTCACGCCATCAGAAGTCAGAGCCATATGATATCACAGAGGGAGCCGAGCAAGGCAGGATCAACTCTATTAGACACAAGTGTCTGTCCATCGGTTGCCTATTTCCACAGCAATAATACATAGCAAGCACACCTCCTCCCCGCACTCCATGGCTTAAAACAATAACCCTTATTACTGCTTATGAGTTGTGGGTCTACTGAGCAGTTCCGGTTTCTGCAGGGCTTACTCACGCGGCTGGGTTCAGCTGCAGGTCAGCTAAGTAGCTTTGCAATCTTAGCCAGCCCTCTCAAGTGTCTATGGCCTCAGCTGGGAAAACTTGGTTGACTTGCTCTGCTCCTTGTGGTCTCACCTTCTCCAGCGGGTGAGACTCGCCTTGTCCTTGGGGCAGAAGAGAGAGAGGAGAGTGTGTAGAAGGCCTCCTGAGGCTGAGGCTCTGAATTGCCCCGTTGTGACTCCCGCCACATTCTGCTGGTCAGAACAAATCACAAACCCAGTCCAGAGTCATGAAGCTCTTCTGGATGGGAAGAGCTGCAGTCACCTTACAAAGGGTGTGGAGATAGTGTTACCTAAAGCAGGTTCTGCTCAGTTCTCGTCAATTAAGACACACTGATGCAAGGAGGGAGGAAGGGTGTTTATTGCAAGCATGCAGGCAAGGAGCAAAAGAAGGTTATACCTCAAACCAAGCTCCCCTAACAAAGGGAGGCAGAACCTTTTATACCGTCTCTCCAAGGAAGTACACACAGGAGCACAGGCACAGTAAGACCAATTGCATGTTTTCTTGGTATGTAAGCTATAAACTAGGTTTAACTGGCTTGAGGCACGGGCAGTGTTTTGAGGACAAAGGCTCAGTTGAGCCACACCCATCATCATCACCTAAGGCTTTGTTTGCTAATGGCCATGCAGCTCCTGGCTTCCCTGGCTAAGAGTAGGAGGGAAGGAGGTAGCAGGCGCCTTACAGCAGCTCACAGATTTTGCAGAGCCAGGACTAGCAGGCTGGCCTTCCAGTCTTTCACCATTACTAACATATTCAGCTCTGCTCCTTCTAAAATTAAACAATGATATAAAAATGCTTGTTCCTGAACCCCTTCAAACCGTGTACCAATTGCAAATATCTAAGTCCCCCAAACAAGATCCAATTTGTCTAATTGCAATCTGTCTTGGTCCTGGCTGTACCACCTAGAAACCAGAGGTTCACTGACGGAAATCATTCTGCATACTGTGCCCAGAAAGTCTAGGAAATGTCGTAAGTTCAGTTCTCTACTTTTAAGACTTTCTGAGACTAATTAAGCTTCCACTTAATACTCTGAGGAATAATGTTTTGGTTTCACTTATAACCTCCCTGCTCCAGTGTCCTCATCTATAAACACTAGTGCATCCGACTGTGTGATTTCAAGGACTTAAGCCTTCTTACTCTAAAAGTCCATTATTTTACCATTAAAATTGAGGCACATCTCTATTAGCAGTTTTGTTTTGAATTTTTCCCAGGTCTGTCCAGCTGTGTGTACCACCCTCCCTCCTTCACATAGTGTGCGGACTAGCATTGATTAGGGATATTGGGAAGGGTGGCAAACAAACAAGAAAACAACAACCAACCTCAAAGTGGGTTGTTAACTAGTGAAATTTGGTTTCATTTGTGACTATATATTTGAATCGGAGCCCTGGCAGCACAGTGGTTAAGAGCTTGGCTGTTAACTAAAAGGTTGGCAGTTCAAAACCACCAGTCACTCCTTGGAAACCCTATGGAGCAGTTCTACTCTGTCCTATAGGGTTGCTATGAGTCGGAATCAACTCAACAGCAATGAGTTTGATTTGTTTTCTTTTTATTTGAATTGAGAGTCAGGTCACCTATTAGGCAATGAACGCAGAAATCTATGTATCTATATATGATATGAAGCTCAGCAAACTTCCAGTTTAGTTTAACTGAGCTAAACTGTTGAATTTCAGTTTAATTTTCTGGAGAAGTGCTCATATCACCTACCTACTTCTTGTTTCTCCTAACTCATAGCACTTGACTTTCATTTCTTGTGTGTGGTTTGTGTTAAATATTTGAGTGCTTTGATATTCATGTAATAGACCAGGTAGGCAGTAGTTCTGTAGCCAAAGAGTAGAATTAGGGGAAATCCACACATCTTTTGTGTGCACTAATTTACACAGACGTAGAAGACTCCTGGGAGTTAGGCGACATAGACAAATGGATGGATGGATGGATGGATGTTGTTGCTAGGTGCCATTGAGTCAGTTCTGACTCAAAGCAACATTATATACAACAGAACGAAACACTGCCTGGACCTGCTCCATCCTCACAATCGTTATGCTTGAGCCCATTGTTGCAGATAGATAGGTAGGTAGACAGATAGAGAGAGACTGACAGACAGACAGACATACTTGAGTGAAGGTCCACGTGGTGATCAGGTTGTAGAGAGAAATAATGGAGCCCATGTGTGTGACATCACAAGCTAAAATAAAATATGACACCCAGGAAGGTCTAGGAAGACTTTGGGTCAGAAGCTGCTGGTGGTCCTGGGTGCAGCATGGCAGTGGTTGCCAGGATTGCTCTGCCTTGTCTACCCTGGGGACCTGCTGGAGAGCACTGACAGGAGGCGGCTGTAATTTCTCAGTGGAACAAACGACAAGATTAAAAGGTGCAACACTTGGGGCCTCAATCAACTTTGTTGTGACATGTCAGCTGACACCCACTGCTTCCATCTGAAACACACCTACTAGGAGCGGTTGGTTTGCTTCTGACTCTGAGTGTGAGGATGCAGCTTGCTGGCTGATCAGGTTCAGCTGGCATCAGAGGCCACGTCATGACTCTGGGGCTCTTGCTCCATTTCTACCTCAGCCAAACCTCGGCTGTAGAGTCAGTGACGGGAGCAAGGCATTGACCTAGAGCATTGTCTCTTGTGGTACTTTCTGAGTTCTGGAGGGTCTCAGTCAAGCTACATGTAGCAGGTATGGAAAATGAGGGCAGATCAGTGGACACAGAAAAGTCACCCTGGGGTTGCACGGAAATATTTTGGGAGAAAGAACTCTTTGAGTCTGGTCTTTGTGCATAAACCAGGTTGGATATTTGGGACATCAACATTTGGACATTAGTGTTAATGAGACTGTATTTGTATTTGCTGTTGTTTTTGTGTGTCCTGGAGTCCATTAGCAGGTTTTAAACCCTGAGGCCCTTGGGTTACCTGAATTTCAATCTTATTTGATTCTATGACGTGTTATTCTGTCCATTTTACAGGTGACGGAATAAAGATTCAAAGAGGCTAGATCATTTGTTCAAGACACAGGCTTGAGCTTGGAGCCCAAGTGACTCCGAAGCCTGAACACCGCTTGCTACCCAACAGAGTCTTCTCCACTCTGTTCAGAGCACATCTGCCTTGTGTCAGTCCTAGTGTTCTTTCCACCAGTGTCTGTGTGTATGTGTGTGTAACATTAATTCACCTAAATTTTTTAACTTGCAATCCAAAATGTACCAGCAACTATATTAGGAGCTATGTCTGAAACTTTGTTTCCTACTTTGTAATAAGCGAATGTCGGTCTTCATGATTTGTAAGGTCCTTTCTATTTTAAACTTTCTTTGACTCTTCTGTTAGTGATGAAACCATCCACTTAGACCAACACAATCTTAGTATCTAACTTTCATATCCATAAGGTCTAAGCGTCCATCCAGAACCACCATTGGAGGACTCTTTCTGGGATTACAGACTGGAAGATATATCTTCCCTGAGCCTACCCTAACTGAGGATCTACAGCTAGCCAAATATTGTGCTAAATGCACACAGCACATTTTTGTTCTAAAAAAGATTATGGGTCTCACTAGATACACCGTGATTCCAAGCAGCATCAAATCAGGTTGAATGCCCAAGTGACCCACTGTTAAACTAAATACTATGACTCTTCTGAGATGGCGGTCTTTACAGTTTAAACTAGTGATCAAAGGCTTCAAGGTAGTTGTTGGGGGCAGGGCACGGACTTAGATGAACACTGAAGAAAAGATGGATATTGAAGGGAAAAGCCCCATTCCAGAGGAGTTCTGATGTGGATAATCATCATTCTGGCAGATTCAGGAAAGGTTAATATTTGAAACTCTGAAAGATACTGTGTGCATTAAATGGAGGGAGCCCAAAGCCCCAAAGCCAGGGCACTTCTTAATGCAAAGGTGTGGAACAATAGGTGAGAAAATGTTGAGGACAGGTTTTTATGTGTCTACATTATGGCCACTTACTATTTCATTCATAAAGAAAAATTCTTCAGCCTATGTAAGTAAAAGGAGTACTTGTTATCTTCCAAAATATGGAGGGTTTGCATGGAACCCAACAATGAGTTGTCCAACATTTCCATAGTGAGTGAGCAAAGAGTGAATGGGAAAGTGTGTGGTGGGAAAGAAGCCTTGATATGCTGAGCCTCTGGTCACTTGGGATCCATTTCTTTAAGTACTACTTAAGGACATATTACTCCAATATTTTTGCTTCTAAGGGCCCAAAATTTAAAAAGAAATCTCTTGATTACATGTCCAATTAATTAAGGACTCGTAACTTTGTAAGTCTTTGTTAAATAGCAAGGAATAAGTTCTAGGTTAGAAAAGGTGAAGGTATAGGCTAGAAGTTAAAAGATGGTCGAAGCACCAGGGTCTTCATCCTACCTTAGCATTTGTTTCCTTTGTTGCAAAATACTAACATCCCCCTGTCTCCCAGTCCCCACTCACGCTTTAATTCTTGCCTTCAATACTTCAATACTTCCTAAGCATTTATGCTGTGTGTGTGTGGAGCTTCACTAAAAAATTAAGAAAGACTGACTTCTTTTACAAAACTAGGTAATTACCAGATAACATGAGGTTTCCCCCGTTGATCCTTACAGGTAATAAAGATTTGGCGGAGGAGTCTGTGTTCAAGGGCTGCCAGATAAAAAATATTGATCTGAATTTCTTTGGGGCAATGGGAGCATCTACTTGTTGGTTAGATTAACAGGTGTGCATTCCCTCTATCTATAGGATTTAGCCCAGATCATGTTTTCTATGCAAAAGTGGCTGTTAATCAAAGAATCAGTGATGCCTAATAGTTCATAACCTCTTCACTAGTAATTATGAAAATTTCCTCTGGCTTTTCAAAAATTGGAAGAATCAGCCTTGAAGCATTTCTAAACAGTTTCATTAGAAATTGCCCCATCTAACAGATGAGGCCATCTCTTTTAATCTACGTTAATAAACCACAAAGTTAGAGAGTGGGGTAGAGGGGCTTTTTCACCCAGGGAGAAAGTTTGGGAAAGGAAGACATTGATTTGTTGGCCATCATAGTAATTGCTTAGGTACTTTTCTACAGTTGACAAATCTGTTTATAAATAATAATAATAAAAAAATTAAAAAGTAGAGCTCAGAAAAGGCAAAATCTGGATTGAATTTGACCTCCTAAAAGCATGATAAGGTACAATGGCAACCATGCAGTAGCAGGCCTTGGGCAGGCAATGCTGTTGACTAAGTGACTGAAGTAAGCTACTACGCAAGTTTTCAGTGTCCAACACCCATCAGTCCTAAACCAGATTGAGGAAATGCCTTTATTTTTGGATCATTCTGAGCTTCTCGTGAAATAATCCCAAATGACTGAGTAAGCTTGAAAATCCAGTTTCAGTGGGAAACCAGCTTCTGTTACAAAATGGTACTGTGGACAAGATGCAGAATATGAGGCTGTCCACAGCTCACCTTAACCTGGGTGCCCTCAACATCAATAGTCCTACTAAGACCACCATGAAGCTGCAGATATGAAAATAAAAATTATATTCTCTTTACAGGCAAATAAAATCCAAAAGATACGGGTCTTTCAATGTGTTGTGTGGTCATAAGGAGACTCCAGGGTGAGCTGCCTATATTTCCTCTCGCCATTGAATCCACTCTGTTGTGAAAAATTTTCACTGTCTCCAAGTCATCATGAAAATATTCTCAGCTAATTGAGACATTTCCAAACCATTAAGATAACCAGATGCGTCTGTTATTTGTAATTACCTGAACATGCATTCCTTTCTTTGAGAATAGTTCCATTTTTTAAGCCTTTTGAACTACTCCAGATAATGAAAATGAAGCTTACCGTGTGTACATTTTTCACTGGGCCTAATTTTGACATGGAATTACCTCTTTCCAAAATTAAGCAGCAAAACTGGAAACATGTGTGCAAAAAAGAACTTTTCTCATATTGCCTCATCCAGAAATAATACCTTCTCTCCCTATACAAATCACATCTCTGACATTTCCTAAGACTTAAGTTAATGCAGATTTAAATGAAAAAGATGGAATCCAACAGTTAAGGAAAAAAATAAACAATTTATAATTACCACTCATGACCTGCCATATTCAATCTTTTAGATTCGTGACGGGCCTAGAGCACTATATACAGTTCTTGGCATGTAGATGCAGGTTTTCCGTAAGTGTTACTGCTATTATTACCATTACTAAAATTTTACTACTCTTGGTAATAATAGACAATTGCTTCAAATGGAGATTTTCAATAGTGTGGAGTTTTCTTAGAACAGTTTGTTACTGATTTGTCTAATACACAGATAATTGATCAGAATAACTCACCACTTTTAGTCCAGTAATAATCCTACCATATTTTCTCTTTTCCAATTAAGAAATCCTTCTATAAGTTCCAGATACAATAGAAGGTCTACTTCTCTCTTCCCTCAACTTTATTTCATCCATCTTTACTATTTGAAAATTAATCTTATATTACTTTTTTAATGTTTTTCATAATTTCCTTAAGCAATTTCTTAGCTTGCATATAATTTAAATTATGTATGACGAATCTGAAGGCAAGGCCTGGCCTAATCTTGCTTTCATTCTTTAACCCTTGCACATGGTAGGTGCTTAATAAATATTTGATTTACTTTTATTTGAAGAGGTCTTATGCCTCTCTGATATATTTATTCCTTCTAGCAAAAGCAGTCTTTCAATGTCAAATAATTTGGGATTCTTAGGTGCTGAAACATTGCAAAACACCTATGGGGTCAATGAAACGCTCTTTTCTCTTGCTATAGCCAATGTAGCTGGTGTCACTCTAAGTCACCCTTTGAAGACCAAGTCTCCTACTTAGAAGATGAATATGGGACAAGTGTCTCTGTGGGTGGGCAATGCCATCAGGATACACACGAAGTGGGAGAAAAGGACATAGCATAGAACTGGAGGAGGAGAAGGCAGGAGAGGAGTAAAAAGAGGAAGAAAAAAGGAGAAAGAAGAAGAGCAGAAGAGGAGGGAGAGGAGAAAGGGAAGAAAGACAACAGTTTTCCCTTTAAGTTACATTTCTTAACATTTTTTTCCCTGAGCTTGACTAGCTGTTTTTTTCTTTCTTTCTTTTTTTTTTTTTTGTTTTGATTGTGCTTTAGGTGAAAGATTACAGCTCAAGTTAATTTCTCATACAAAAATTCATACGCATATTGTTATATGACCCTAGTTGCAATCCGTATAATGTGACAGCACACTCCTCCTTTCCACCCTGGTGTCCATTCAGCTAGCTCCTGTTCCTTATTGCCTTCTCATCCTGCCTCTGGACAGGAGCTGCCCATTTAGTCTTGTGTGTCTACTTGAGCTAAAAAGCACACTGTTCACAAATATTATCTTATGTTTTATAGTCCAGTCTAATCTTTGTCTAAAGAGCTGGCTTCGGGAATGGATTTAGTTCTGGGTTAACAGAGGGTCCAGGGGCCATGTCTTTGGGAGTCCCTCTAGTCTCAATCAGACCATTAAATCTGGTCTTTTCACATGAATTTGAGTTCTGCACCCCACTTTTCTCCTGCTCCGTCAGGGGCTCTTTGTTGTATTCCCTGTGAGGGCAGTCATTGGTGGTAGCCAGGCACCGTCTAGTTCTTTTGGTCTCAGGTTGATGGAGTCTCTGGTTTATGTGACCCTTTTGTCTCTTCAGCTAATATTTTCCTTGTGTCTTTGGTGGTCTTCATTCTCCTTTGCTCCAGGTGGGTTGGGACCAATTGATGCATCTTAGATGGCTGCTGATAGCTTTTAGGACCCCAGAGGCCACTCACCAAAGTGGGATGCAGAACATTTTCTTAATAAACTTTGTTATGCCAGTTGACCTAGATGTCCCCCGAAACCATGGTCCCCAGACCCCAACCCCTGCTACTCTGTCCTTCAAAGTGTTTAGTTGTGTTCTGGAAACCTTTTAGCTTTTAGTTTAGTCCAGTTGTGCTGACTTCCCCTGTACTGTGTGTTGTCTTTCCCTTCCCTTAAGATAATTCTTGTCTACTCTCTCGTTGGTGAATTCTCCTCTCCCTCCCCATCATTGTAACCATCACAGAATGTTTTCTTCTGTGTTTAAACCTTTTCTTGAGTTCTTATAATAGTGGTCTCGTACAATATTTGTCCTTTTGCAACTGACTAATTTCACTAAGCATAATGCCTTCCACGTTCATCCCTGTTGTGAGATGTTTCCTGGATTCCTCATTGCTCTTTACTGTTTCATAGTATTCCATTGTGTGGATATACCATAATTTGTTTATCCATTTGTCTGTTGATGTGCACCTAGGTTGTTTCCAGTTTTTGCTATTGTGAACAGTGCTACAATGAACATGGGAGTACACATATTTTCCTGTGACAGGTCTTATTTCTCTAAAATGTATTCCAAAGAGTGGGATTGCTGGATTGTATGGTACTTCTATTTCTAGCTTTTGAAGGAAGCGCCAAATCGATTTCCAAAGTGGTTGTACCATTTTACATATCCACCAGCAGTGTATAAGTGTTCCAGTCTCTCCACAACCTCTCCAACATTTATTATTTTGTGTTTTTTGGGTTAGTGCTAGCCTTGTTGGGTGAGATGGTATCTCATTGTAGTTTTGATTTGCATTTCTCTAATGGCTAAAGATCGTGAGCATTTCCTCGTGTATCTGTTAGCCACCTGAATGTCTTCTTTGGTGAAGTGCCTGTTCATATCCTTTGTCCATTTTGTAATTGGGTTATTTGTCTTTTTGTTGTGGAAGTTTTGCAGTATCTTGTAGATTTTAGAGATTAGACCCTGACCGGATATGTCATAGACAAAATTTTTTTCCCAGTCTGTAGGTTGTCTTTTGACTCTTTTGGTGAAGTCTTTTGATGACCATACGTGTTTGATTTTTAGGAGCTCCCAGTTATTTACTTTCTCTTCTAGTGTTTGTGCATTGTTAATTACGTTTTGCATTCTGTTTATGCCATGCATTAGGGCTCCTAGCATTGTCTGTATTTTTTCTTCCGTGATCTTTATCATTTTAGATTTTATATTTAAGTCTTTGATCCATTTTGAGTTAGTTTTTGTACATGGTGTGAGATATGGGTCTTGTTTCATTTTTTTGTAGATGGATATCCAGTTATGCCAGCATCATTTGTTAAAGAGACTGTCTTTTTCCTATTTAATGGACTTTGGGTCTTTGTCAAATATCAGCTGCTCATAGGTGGATGAATTTATGTCTGGATTCTCAATTCTGTTCCATTAGTCCAGGTGTCTGTTGTTGTACCAATACCAGGCTGTTTTGACTACCGTAGTGGTATAATAGGTTCTAAAATCAGGTAGTGTGAGACCTCCCACTTTGTTCCTCTTTCGTAATGCTTTACTTATCCAGGGTCTCTTTCCTTTCCATATGAAGTTGGTGATTTGTTTCTCCATCTCGTTAAAAAATGTCATTGGAATTTGGGTCCGGATTGCATTGTATCTGTAGATCGCTTTAGGTAGAATTGACATTTTCACAATGTTGAGTCTACCTATCCATGAGCCAGGTATGTTTTTTCACTTACGTAGGTCTCTTTTGGTTTCTTGCAGTAGTGTCTTGTAGTTTTCTTTGTATAAGTCTTTTACATCTCTGGTTAGATTTATTCCTAGGTATTTTATCTTCTTGCGGGTTATTGTAAATAGTATTGATTTGGTGATTTCCTCTTCAAAGTTCTCTTTGTTGGTGTAGAGGAATCCAACTGATTTTTGTATGCTTATCTTGTATCCTGATACTTTGCTGAAATCTTCTATTAGTTCCAGTAGTTTTCTTGTGGATTCTTTGGGGTTTTCTGTGTATAAGATCATATCATCTACACATAGGGATACTTTTACTTCATCCTTACCAATTTAGATACCCTTTATTTCTTTTTCTTGCCTTATTGTTTTGGCTACGATGTCCACCACAATGGTGAATAAGAGTGGTGATAAACAGCATCCTTGTCTGGTTCCCGTTCTCAAGGGGAATGCTTTCAAAGTCTCTCCATTTAGGATGATGTTGGCTGTTGGCTTTGTATAAACGACCTCTATTATGTTGAGGAAATTCCCTTTTATTCCTATTTTGCTGAGATTTTTTTTTTTTTTATCATGAATGGGTGTTAGACTTTGTCATATGTCTTTTCTGCATCAGTTGATAAGATCACGTGCTTCTTATCTTTTGTTTTCTTTATGTGATGGATTACGTTGATTGTTTTTCTAATGTTGAACCATCCCGGCATAACTGGTATGAATCTCACTAGGTCATGGTCAATTATTTTTTTGATATGTTGTTGAGTTCTATTGGCTAGCATTTTGTTGAGGATTTTTACATCTATGGTCATGAGGGATATTGGTCTGTAATTTTCTTTTTTTGTGGTGTCTTCACCTGGTTTGGGTATCAGGGTTAGACTGGCTTCATACAATTAGTTTGGGAGTAGTCTCTCCTTGTCTAGCTCTGAAATACCTTTAGTAGTAGTGGTATTAACTCTTCTCTGAAAGTTAGGTAGAATTCTCCAGTGAAGCTGTCTGGGCCAGGACTTTATTTTTTATTATTATTATTATTTTATTGTACTTCAGGTGAAGGCTTACAGAACAAATAGTTTCTCATGAAACAAGAG
Organism: Dugong dugon; assembly: GCA_030035585.1. Lineage (NCBI taxonomy): Eukaryota > Metazoa > Chordata > Mammalia > Sirenia > Dugongidae > Dugong > Dugong dugon. The sequence continues at coordinate 73,387,236 of CM057480.1, read as the reverse complement.
TGCACATATTGTTTTATGACATTGGTTAACAACCCCACAACATAACAACCCTCTAACTTCTCAACCTTTTTTTTTTTTTTTTGGTGAAAATACACATAGCCAAAGATACACCATTTCAACAATTTCTACATGCACAGTTCAGTGACATTGACTATGCTCTTCCAATTGTGCTGTTATTCTCACTTAAGATGAAGGCTTACAGAACAAAATAGTTTCTCATTTAACCATTACAACAAGTGTTGCCCTATGACAATGGTTAACAATCTCACAACACGTCAACAATATCCTTACTCAACCTTGGGTACCTTATCACCAGCTTCCTTGTCCCCTTCTGCTTTCTAGCGCTTGTCACTGAACTCCTGTACCTCGTTAGTCTCATTTGGTTCTATCGGGCTGTCCACTCCAAGGCTGAACAGTAAACCTCGGAGGTAACTTCACCACTGAGATAAAAGGGTGTCTGGGGGCCATACTCTTGGGGTTTCTCCAGTTTCCTTTAGGCCAGTAAAGCTTGTCTTTTTTTTGTGGGTTACAATTATGCTCTACGTCCTTCTCCAGCTCTGTCCAGAACCCGCTGTTGTGATCCTGGACAGAGCAGTCAGTGGTGGTGGCCAGGCACCATCTAGCTGTACTGGACTAATCTTTTCCTTGTATCCTGTTCTCTTCATTCTCCCTTGCTCCCGAAGGGATGAGACCAGTGGAGTATCTTAGATGGCCGCTCACAGGCTTTTAAGACCCCAGACACTACTCACCAAGGTAGAATGTAGGGCATTGTCTTTATAAGCTGTGTCATGCCAATTGAGCTAGATGTTCCCCGAGACCATGGTCCCCAGAGCCCTCCACCCAGCAGTTCAGTCCCTCAGAGAGTTTGGATGTGTCTATGGGGCTTCCATGACCTTTACTTGTACAAGTTGTGCTAGTGTCTCCTGTATTGTGTACTGACTCACCTTTCACCCAAGATACCACTTATCTATTGTCTATTTAATATTCCCCACCCCCACCCCGCCCATCCCTGGTAACCAACAAAGCTTGTTACATTTTGTGTGTGAACTTTTTCATGGGTTTTTACAACAGAGGTCTCATACAATATTCGTCCTTTTGTGATTGACTTATTTCACTCAGCTTAATGTCCTCCAGTTTCATTCATGTTATGAGATGGTTCACAGATTCATTGTTGTTCTTTCTCGTTGCATAGTACTCCATTGTGTGTATGTACCATAGTTTGTTTATCCATTCACCTGCTGATGGGCATCTAGGTTGTTTCCATCATTTTGCTATTGTGAACAAAGCTGCCATGAACATAGGTGTGCATATGTCTATTCGAGTGATGACTCTTATTTCTCTAGGATATATTCCTAGGAGTGGGATTGCTGGATCGAATGGTATGTCTATTTCTAGCTTTCTGAGGAAGTGCCATATCATTTTCGAAAATGGTTGCATCATTTTGCATTCCCACCAGCAGTGCATAAGTGTTCTGATCTCCCCGCAGCCCCTACAACATTTGTTATTTCCAGTGTTTTTGATTCGTGCCAGTAATGCCGGGGTGAGATGGTATCTCATTGTGGTTTTAATTTGCATTTCTCTAATGGCTAGTGATCGCGAGCACTTCCTCATGTGTCTGTTGGCCATTTGAATGTCTTCTTTGGTGAAGTGTCTGTTCATTTCCTTTGCCCATTTTTTAATAGGATTATTTGTTTTTTTGTTGTAGAGGTGTTGGATTTTCTTTTAGATTATGGAGATTAGGCCTTGGTCTGACTTGTACTGTCCAAAAATTTTTTCCCAATCTGTAGGTTCTATTTTGACTCTTTTGGTGAAGTCTTTTGAAGAGCATAGGTGTTTGATTTTTAGAAGATTCCAGTTATCTAGCTTATCTTTGGGGGTTTGTGCATTGATGGTTATGGTTTGTATCCTGTTAATGCCGTGTATTAAGGCCTGTAGTGTTGGTCCTACTTCTCCTTCGATGAACTTTATAGTTTTAGGCTTTATATTCAGGTCTTTGATCCATTTTGAAGTAGTTTTTGTATACGGTGTGAGGTATGGGTCCTGTTTCATTTTTCTACGGATAGATATCCAGTTTTGCCAGCACCATTAGTTACAAAGACTGTGTTTTCCCCATTTGATGGACTTTGGGCCCTTGTCAAAGATCAGGTGACTGTAGGTGGATAGATTTACATCTGGGTTCTCAATTCTGTTCCATTGGTCGATGTATCTGTCGTTGTACCAGTACCAGGCTGTTTTGACTACTGTAGCTGTATAGTAGGTTCTGAGGTCAGGTAGTGTGAGTCCTCCAACTTTATTCTACTTCTTCAGTAGTGCTTTACTTATTCGGGGCTTCTTCCCTTTCCATATAAAGTTAATGATTAGTTTTTCCATCTCTTTGAAGAATGTTGTTGGTATTTGGATGGGGATTGCATTGTATTTGTAAATCGCTTTGGGTAGAATTGTCATTTTCACAATGTTGAGTCTGCCTATGGTATGTATTTCCATTTATGTAGATCCCTTTGAGTTTCTTGCAGTAGTGTTTGGTAGTTTTCTTTGTATAGGTCTTTTACATCCCTGGTCAGATTTATTCCTAAGTATTTTATCTTTTTAGGGGCAAATGAAAATGGTATTGTTTTCCTGATTTCCTTTTCATCGTTCTCCTTACTGTTGTATAGGAATCCAACTGATTTTTGAATGTTTATCTTGTATCCTGCTACTCTGCTGAATCTTTCTATTAGTTCCAGTAGATTTTTCGTGGAGTCTTCAGGGTTTTCTGTATATAGTATCATATCATCTGCATACAGGGACAGTTTAACTTCTTCATTACCAATTTGCATGCCCTTTATTTCTTTTTCTTGCCTTATTGCTCTAGCTAGAACTTCCAGCACAGTATTAAATAGGAGTGGTGATAAAGGGCATCCTGGTCTTGTTCCTGTTTTCAAGAGAAATGTTTTCAGCCTCTCTCCATTAAGAATGATGCTGGCCATTGGTTTTGCATAGATGCCCTTTATTATGTTGAGAAATTCCCCTTCTGTACCTATTTTATTGAGAATTTTTATCAGGAATGGGTGTTGGACTGTCAAATGCCTTTTCTGCATCAATTGAGATGATCATGTGATTCTTTTCTTCCCTTTTATTTATGTGGTGGATTATGTTGCTTGATTTTCTAATGTTGAACCATCCTTGCATACCTGGTATGAATCCTACTTGGTTGTGGTGTATGATTTTTTTGATACGATGCTGAAGTCTATTGCCTAGAATTTTGTTCAGAATTTTTGCATCTATATTCATGAGAGATATTGGTCTGTAATTTTCTCTTTTTGTGACATCTTTTCCTGGTTTTGGTATCAGCGTTATGCTGGCTTCATAGAATGAATTTCGAAGTGTTGCTTCCTCTTCTATGCTCTGAAATAGCTTGAGTAGAACTGGTACAAGCTCTTCTGTAAATGTTTTGTAGAATTCTCCAGTGAAGCCATCTGGACCAGGGCTTTTTTTGGTTGAGAGTTGTTTTTTTTTTTTTTTTTTTTTTATTACCTTTTCAGTCTCTTCTCTTGTTATGGATCGGTTCAGGTTTTCAACAACACTTTGTTGTAGTTTGGGTAGGCTGTGTGATTCTAGAAATTTATCCATTTCCTCTAGGTTTTCAAATTTGTTGGAGTATAGTTTTTCATAATATTCTGTTATAATCCTTTTTATTTCATCTGGGTCTGTTGTAATGTCCCCCATTTCATTTCTTATTTGGGTTATTTGTGTCCTCTGCTATTTTTCTTTCGTCAGTCTGGCCAGTGGTTTCTCGATTTTGTTGATTCTTTCAAAGAACCAACTTTTGGTTTTGTTGATTCTTTCTATTGTTTTTCTGTTCTCTATTTCATTTATTTCTGCTCTGATCTTTACTATTTCCTTTCTTCCGGTGGTTGTGGGCTTTTTTTTGCTGTTCTCTTTCTATTTGTTTGAGTTCTGTGGTTAATGTTTTGTTTTTGTCCCTTCTTTTTTGATGTGCGCATCTGTTGCTATAAATTGTCCTCAGAGGACTGCCTTTGCTGTGTCCCAAAGGTTTTGGTATGATATATTTTCATTCTCATTTGATTCTAGGAATTTTTTGATTCCATCTCTGATTTCTTCTATTACCCACTGATGTGTAAGCAGGGTATTATTCAGTTTCCATGTAGTTGATTTTTTTTCCTTGCTCTTTCTTTTGTTAATTTCTACCTTGATGGCATTGTGGTCAGAGAAGATACTTTGAATTATCTCAGCGTTTTGGATCTTGTTGAGGATTGCTCTGTGGCCTAAGATGTGGTCTATTCTGGAGAACGTTCCATGTGCATTGGAAAAGAATGTGTACTTTGCAGCGGTTGGATGGAGTGTTCTATATATGTCTGTGAGGTCAAGTTGTCTGATTGTACCCTTTAGGTCTTCTGTATCTTTGCTGAGTTTCTTCTTAGTTGTTCTGTCCTTTACAGAGAGTGGTGTGTTGAAGTCTCCTACTATTATTGTGGAACTGTCAATTTCTCTTTTCAGTGTTGTTAGAGTTTGTTTTATGTATCTTGGAGCCCTGTCATTGGGTGCATAGATGTTTATTATGGTTATGTCTTCATGATGGATCGTCCCCTTAATCATTACATAGTGTTCTTGTTGTCTTTTATGGTAGATTTCACTTTAAAATCTAATTTATCTGAGATTAGAATTGCCACTCCTGCTCTTTTTTGGTATTTGTTAGCTTGATATATTTTTTTCCAACCTTTGACTTTTAATAAATTCACATCTTTGTTTCTAAGGTGTGTTTCTTGTAGACAGCATATTGATGGATCCTGTTTTCTTATCCATTCTGTCACTCTCTGTGTCTTTATGGGTGCATTGAGTCCATTTACATTCAGTGTAATTATTGATAGATGTGGGTTTATTGCTGTCATTTTGTAGTGTTTTTATTTTTGTGGTGCTGACGTTTTCTTTGTTCTTCTTACTCTTTTGTGCTTAGTTACTTTTTTTTATGGATTTTTTTTTCTTTTGTTTTTGTAGGTTTTGTTTTTGCTGAGACTTTATGTTTTTCCTCTTTTTTATGAGTATGTTTGTTAACTTTCTTTGTGGTTACCATAAATTTTACCCTTATCTTTCTACGTTTGAAGCAGTCTACCATTACTTGGTATCGCCTTCCCTTCCTCTCCATTAGAAGGTTCTATACCTATGCCGTTTATTCCCTCTTTTATTGTTTTGATGTTGTTGTCATTTTCTGATTAACTGCTCTGATTCCCTGTTGTATTTCTTTTGGTTTTGGATAGTCCTCAAGAGTTTATTTCCTAGATTGGTATCTGGCTAGTACAATCCTGTGTCCTAGGTTCTGCCTGTGAGCTGAGGCTGTTTGTCCTCAGATCGAAGAACTCCCTTTAATAATTCTTGTAAGTTTGGTTTGACTTTTACATATTCCCTTAATTTCTGTTTATCTGGAAATGACCTAATTTCACCATCAAATTTGAACAAGAGTTTTGCAGGATATATTATTCTTGGCTCGAAATTTTTTTCTTTCAAGCTTTTATATCTGTCCTCCCATTGCCTTCTTGCCTGCATGGTTTCTGCCGAATAATCTGAGCTTAGTCTTATTGTTTCTCCTCTGTATGTGACTTCTTGTTTTCACGAGAATGGGAAGCAGCTCCACCCTTGAACGGAGCTCTGCAGCCCCTCAGGAAGAAGCAAAGATGGTGCACGGAGCCAGGTGTTTGAGTGAAAGGAGGGGGAGTTGGTGAGAGGTAAGGAAGAAATCAAAAGAATCAGAAAGAAAAGCAACACTAGCAGCCAACAAATGGCACTCAGAGAGCCAGCCAGTGTGGGCTGGTGTTTCTGGACAAGAGACTGTGTCCGTGGGAAGCAGAGGGGGCTGAGTGTGGGTGAAGAAGGGTAGAGAGTGGGAAAGCATATATCACAAATTACCGGTGCTCTGCAGCTCCTCAGGAAGAAGCAAAGATGGCGCACAGAGCAAGGTACTTGAGTGAAAGGACGGGGACGTGGGGAGAGGGAAGGAAGAAATAAAAAGAAGTGGAAAAAAAGCAACAGCAGCAGCCAACAAATGGCACTCAGAGAGCCACCCATTCGGGTGTGTGGAATCCAAGCAGCTGCTGCTTCCCAGTCAAGAGATTGTGGCCGCAGGAAGCAGAGGAGGCTGAATCAGGGTGAAGAAGGGTGGTGGGTGGGAAAGCGTATATCGCCAATTACCAGTTGTTTTGTCTCCTGCTGGAAGCTCCATGAGGCTGCTTTCTCGTACCCCGTTTGCTGGTCTCCGATAGGAGTCCAAGATGGCGGATCCGCGTTGCGTTAGCTGGTAGGGGACCTCTGCACGAATCTCTCCTCGCTCTCCGTTCTCTGTCAGTTTTCTCACTCCATTTGGTGCTTGGCTGAGTTCTTTATCTCTTCATTTGATGTTTTAGGGTTTCAGGATTGTTGTATTGTCTGTTCAGCTTAGTTTTTCAGATCTTTGCTGTGGAGGGACGGCATGGTGCTTCTGCCTAGAGTGCCATTTTGCCAGAACTTCTTCTTACTCTTTTTTGATTGTTGTTTGCTTCATGTTTTTTTTTTTTTTTTTTTCCCATCCTTTGAGTTTTAGTTTGTGTCCTTGAGTCTAAGGTATGTCTTTTGTAGACAGCATATAGACAGTGTTTTCTTATCCGTTCTGCCATTCTCTGTCTCTTTATTGGTGCATTTAGTCCATTTACATTCAGTGTAATTATTGATAGGTATGAGTTTAGTGCTGTCATTTTGATTTTTTTGTTTGTGTGTGATGTTCACAGTTTCTTTTTTCCACTTCATTGTCTGTGCTGAGTTGTTTTTCGTTATGTATTTTCTTTTCTTCTTTTTCATTGTTGTTGATTTTCTGTTTGCTGAGTCTTTATATTTTTCTAGTCTTTTATTTTGACTTGTAGGATTGTTAGTTTCCTGTGTGGTTACCTTAATATTTACCCCTATTTTTCTAAGTTTAAACCAGTCTTTTATTTCCTTTTATCACCTTAACTTCCTCTCCATATGAAAAATCTTTTTAATCCCTCTTTTTTTATTTTAATGTTGTCATGTTTTACATATTGACATCTATTTCCCTGTTTTCAGTGTTTTAGCTTTGATTTACTTTTGCGACTTCCCTTTCTGGGTTGATACCTGGGTTGCTCTGTCCTGTGTTCTAGTCTTGGGTTGTTATGTGATATTACTGATTTTCTAACCAGAGGACTGCCTCTAGTATTTGCTGTAATTTTTGTTTGGTTTTTGAAAATTCCCTAAACTTCTGTTTATCTGGAAATGCCCTAATTTTGCCATCATATTTGAGAGATAGTTTTGCTGGATATATAATTCTTGGCTGACAGTTTTTTTTTTTTTTTCCTTCAAGACTTTATATATGTCATCCTATTGCCTTCTTGCCTGCATAGTTTCTGCTGAGTAGTCAGAGGTTAGTTTTATTGACTCTCCTTTGTAGATGACTTTTCGTTTATCGCTAGCCACTCTTAATATTCTCTCTTTATCTTTGTTTTTGGCAAGTTTGATAACTTTCTTTGGGATCTATCCGTGTGAGGTTCGATGAGCTTCTTGGATAAATATCTTTTTGTCTTTTAGAACATCAGGGATGTTTTCTGCCAACAAATCTTCAACAATTCTCTCTGTATTTTCTGTTATCTCCCCCTGTTGTAGTACTGCAATCACTCATAGATTATTTCTCTTGATAGAGTCCCACATAATTCTTAGGATTTCTTCTTTTTTTTTTTAATTATGTTATCTAATTTTTCCTAAAATAAATTGGTCTCAAGTGCTTTATCTTCAATCTCACTAATTCTGACTTCCGTTGCCTCAATTCTGCTCCGATGACTTTCTAGTGAGTTGTCTAATTCTGAAATTTTATTGTTAATATTTTGGATTTCTGTTTGCTCTCTCTCTATGGATTCTTGCAGCCTGTTAAATTTGTCATTATGCTCTTGTCTAATTTTCTTAAGTTCCTCTATTGTTTTGTCTGTGTGTTCCTTGACTTGGTCTGTGTTTTGAATTATCTCCTTCCTGATCTCTTGAAGAGCTCTGTATATTAATCTTTTGAATTATACCTCCAGTAATTCCAAGACCTTCTCTTCCTCCAGGAGGTTTCTTGGTTCAGTCACTTGCTGACTTGTTTTGGTCACTTGCTGAAGCCATCATGGTTTGCCTCTTAATGAGATTTGATATTGACTGTTGTCTCTGAGCCATCAATAAGTTATTATATTTATTTTATGTTTGCTTACTGTGTCCTAGTTTCTTGTTTTGATTTGTATTGATATGCCCAAATAGCTGATCGTGTGAGCTTCTTTGATTATTGATGTCTTTGAAGCTCTCACGTCCTGTCACCAGGTGGTTAGAGCTGCTATTATGTATGTGCGCCCAGGAGTCTGTTTACTTTTCTTGTGTGGATTCAGCTCAGGTGTCACCGAGTGTGTGGTGCAGGATCTCCCCTACAATCCTAGATGGGCAGGGCTACATAGGGGTGATAGGAGCAGGCACAGGTATCTGGCTGCAGTAGGAGGTTATGTGCTGAGCAAGGTAGGGGCTGATGGCTGCCTCTGAGTTCCTGAGTAGAAGGCATGTCACTGTTCCCTAGAGTGCATAGGTGGGTGGGTTTTGCAGCTGGACTTTGGGCACCCAATGCTGTTGGCTACAAGGACTGGGAGGCATCACTTATTCTCAGAACCCTGTCTTGGGTGGCTAGGTGGAGTAGGTGGAGCCACCAGTTCTCAGGCCCCTGATTTAGGTAGGCGGGACCCTGCTTAGTGGGTAGGGCAGTGTCAATGTCATGAATCTGCCACTTTTCCTTAGCTGTTGCAGTTGAAAATAGGTTTCAGTTATGTACCCTGTTGTACTATGTTAATGAGGGCTTACACTCTTGAAATGGGTCCAGACAGGTCTAGGCAGGGGAAAAAGCATTCAAAGTCCATGGACGCCTGATGCCTGTGCCTAGGAAAGGTGCCATGCCAGCTCTGAGGTCCCTGTTTAGGGGTGCTGGCAAATTATTTTTTCCTGTTTGTTATTTGTATGTTAATTTATTTCCTCTCCAAAGCCAGGAGAATGGCTTGGGGCACATGAGGGGCCCCATTTCTGGCCCAGGGGGCACAGCAATCACTGAAGCTGGCCCAGAACCAGAGCAGAGAGGGAAGGGGGCAGGTAAATGGGATGGAGGTACTTCCCAGAAGGGAAAAGGTTTTTATGATCCCTCGTGGTAGGTTAGATGCTTGTACTTAACTTTCGCTGATCCAGCTCCACTTTCCCCTGATTCTGCAGGCCCGTGCAGACTCTCTGCCGCTCAATTTCTCTTGATGTGGAAAACACGTCGCGAGTGCTACTGTTTGTCTCAGCCCTTGTGCACCAGCCAATCCAGCCAGCAGGGTGCCAGCCAGGTCAGGTCTGGCAAATCCTCACTGCTTCTGAACTGTCTCTCTCTCCCCCTGCCGCTCAATTTTGTCTTTGTCTTTGATGTTCAGGGCTCCTAGACTGTCATATATAATCGATTCACTAGTTTTTTTCAGGTCTTTGTTGTAAAAGGTACCACAGGAAGCATCTCACTACTCTGTCATCTTGGCCTCCCCTTCTTAACCTTTGTGTTACATGTTCTTCTCCTTAATTTTTTTTGGATGGCATGTGTTCTTACTATCGTAATGTATACTTACTAATTGAATGTGTTTAAATTTTTTGTTGGTAATATGGATTTTGAGAAATATGATCTGGTAATACAAAACACCAATGAGGTGAGTGGCTCTGTGGTGCCACTGATCTGTGGTATGACAATATACCAACGAGAGCTATATAGATAATTTATTGCAGGCACCTTTCCATTAGGTTACATGGAAACCTCTAGTTTTCCAAATATGATACAGAAAAACCAAAATAAACTCATCAGGGCTCCCTAACTTTCACACAGGAAAGCCATAATTATGCTTGCAAGCCTTATCTCACAGAAATAAAGAAAAAAAGGCAAAGTTTACAAAACTAACATATCCAGGAAGCATCACCTAATAGAATGCTCAACCTACACTAGAATGAGCCTCCAACTCTGGTCTGCTGAGCTTCACACATTTCAAAGGGGACCCACCTTGATTCCAGACGCATTAGAATCAGAATAACGCCTTACCTCTGAGGTCCAGAGGGATAAAAAGTGACTGGTATGAGGACGCCTGGTGGTGCAGTGGGTAAGAGTTAAGGCTACTAACAAAAAGGTCAGCGGTTTGCATCTACCAGCTGCTCCTTGGATGCCCTATGGGGCAGTTTTACTCTGTCTTATAGGCTCACTGTAAGTTGGACGACAACAGGTATACAGTTAATCTTTTGTTAATCCAATAGCAACAAAAGAAGTGATATCTTCTTAAAATTGGATGGTAATTGACATTAATTCATGTTGTTACAACATTCTCCATTTCAGATGTGTACCTCTGAGTTACTGTGCAATGCTTGTTATTGTTATGCAAGTGGCCTTTTATCATCACCATTAACAACAGAGTTTCATCAGATTCCTGGTCCTACCATATAATTACAGCCAAAGAATAAGAGCTACAGGTCAACTTTTCCAAAACCAAAGTCATTATTTTGCTAGCTGTTCCTCTGTGTTTTCCTGGCTCAAACTGGGAGGCATTTCTTTCTTGTTGTTTTGTTTAGAAAAAGAATAAAAATTGCAACAGTGAATATGTTCTTTTTCTTTAAGGTGAGCAAAGTACTACGTGTGTGTGCACACGCACAGGTGTAGATCTTTAGGGTTAAATGCATTCAAATATGAAACATACTGGTTAACAGCGGGCACTCCTTGGATATTAAGTATCACTACTAAAACTTTTATTCAAAAAAAAGAGATCTCATATAGTACTTGAGTAAAGTAAACTTTTGAAGAGAAAAAAATAATCATACACACTCATTATTGTCTTAAATTTTTTATTGTATTTTACCTAAATATGTGCAAATATTTGTATAATTTATTATTGTAAGCATTCTAAAGAAAGTTTCACCTTATACATAAATAAAAAAAATGTATAGCCAAAACTACTCAAATAATTTAGCATGGTAGATGTTGGTTTGCTGAACTAAATGACCTATGTGGGGTTTAATAGCAGAATATACGTATTTATGTTGGTTGCATTCTCTCTCAACTTGTATCTTTGCAATGTTGAGCTGATGGACCCTTCCCTGAATCATAGTCATCACTGTTGTCATTTTTCCTTTTTTAATAATAACTAATTTAAGCCATAATCCATTATTTTAATGGACCTATCTAACGGAAACCCTGGTGGTGTAGTGGTTAAGAGCTATGGCTGCTAACCAAAAGGTAGGCAGTTTGAATACACCAGGCACTCTTTAGAAACTCTATGGGGCAGTTCTACTCTGTCCTGTAGGGTCACTTTGAGTGGGAATCAACTCGACGGTAGTGGGTTTTGTTTTGTTTTGTTTTATCTAATTAACACTGAAAATGATTTTAAAATATAAATTAATGGAAAATACTTCATTGTTTGTTACTGTTTAATCCTCTATAACTGCTCTAAGGTGTGATGTACAAAAATGGAGCTGCCCAGAACATCCAGTATCAACGCGGATAACTAGTACTTACTGCTATCATGGACTTAAGTATGAGTTCAGTATGTTTATACCACACAATGATTTCATTATTCAGCCAGAATTTTCTATTTGAACAACTATAAAACTTTTGGCAGATTTTACCATATGCTGGGATATCATTTACCATTCACTTGGTACAAATACTCTATTTATATATTAAGCCTGCCTCTGTTCTTTTTTCATTAGCTGGTGACAATTAATGTAGAACATTATTCCACCACACTGTCATTTTCATGATGTCAAAACATCCTAGATTTAATAAATGAATTATGAAGCTAAAATCCTAGTCTGTGAAATTATCTTTCAATTGTAGCTGATCAGTGTAAAAGAGAAGATTTGTCTTTATAATTAGCGAAGGAATCTAATAAGAGCACAATGGCAGACACATGATGATCACTGTCACGTTAGCATCAGGGCATCATCACCTAAACCCAGCCAGCAAGGCGCTGATGGCACATGATCAGTGGTACCAACACGACTGCAAACTCATATATAAACCTAAGCGCTGAAATCATGGGGCAATCTTCGGTTATAAGGTGGGCTACTAGATGATTTGGAACATGTTTTATCCTTTTTTTTTTTTTTTTAATTATAATCAATTCAAAAACATAAAAGTAAAACAATATATATATAAAAATGTCACTGTGGATCTCACTGACTTGTCATAATGCTGGCATAAACCCTCATGAGTAAGTACAGTAAATTAACACATTCAGTTACCAAGAGGTATATTACAACCTCTGTCTTGAAGAGTACCAAGTTTGCAGTCCTGAGACTTTCATATTCTATGGATGCTTTCCCTTTTGGGACATTTGCTTTTGTTTATTTGTTTATGATGAGGCAGGCATTTGGTTACATCTGCTTTACACATTTTCCAGGCTAAAATTATGGTAGTGCTCTATGACACCAGGGTCATGATTAAGCTTTTGTCTGTGTGGCAGAGGTGGTCTCAAACCACTTCAGGACAAGTTTGGCCCTGGTCCCAGAGAGTCCTTTGACCTGCTCCCAAGGGAAGGAAAGATGGCCTTCAACTCAGCCAAGTGTGCTTATCTGGCTCTTTAACATTTACACCAGAATGTCCAGTGTCATGCCAGCTTGGTTGTCTGCTGGGTCTTACCTTTCCACACAAACCCGCAGCATGGAAGAACAACACACTGCATTATCTGTCAGGGAGCACAGCCATGAACTCTCTACCTCTCTGGACTTATCAAAAGTTCAGATGAGAAAAACGATACTTATGGAGAAATGCTAGAGGGGTATGCACTTCGTCTATTCCTTAAGAGCAACAGTTCTCAATCCTTTTCTGTCACACCACACAAGAAAGACAACATTCACTTAAGTAACGTTCTTCCCGTGGCTAAAGGCAGATTTTGATGAAACCATGAAAGAAAACACAACTTTTGTAGTAAAATAAAGCATTGAAATAATAATTCACGACCTTAACAGCTCTATAAATGGCGCTCTAAGTGGTAGGTGGTATTGTGTCCATTTCACAGTGGAGGAAACTGAAGCTCAGAGAGACCAAGTAACAGTTACTTCGGGGCAGGTCCCTGGTTTAGTTCTGCATCCTCTTTTGCTTTGTCCACTGCCTGTCATCATTTCAGGCCATCGTAGGAAGAAATTACATAATCTTGTATAAGGAAATTGATCAAGAAAGAGTCCAGCATTGCTTCTGAGCACAAATTTTACAGGAGGATATGGCTGGGTCATGTCTCTTACAGAGGCAGGCATGGATATGACTGCTCTTCACTATCATTCTAGACACTAAAGGCGAAAACATGGATACATGGCAGATGCAGACCAAGAGTCTATTCATGCAAGGGATGGCTGAAATTTGCTCAGTTGTGTTTGTTTGTTTTGCTAAAGTTGATAATAAAGATAGGATGACATCGAGAAACCATGGTAGAAAAAATAACAACTAAAGCAAAAAAGAAAGAGAGAGAAGATAGCTGGATCATTATTTAAAATAAATAGAATGACTCAAGTTGGTAAACTCACTTGTGTGTAAACATATCTTGGATATAAAAGAGATTCAAGAAAAGCCCCTGAAAGGGCCACAGTCCTTCCATTCTTATTTATATTAACTGTGTCTGGAATATCTTTCTTTTTTTCAGCTACTTCTGTAACGCATACTGTATGTCAGGTTCTGTGTTGCATGTTTATATACATTAACTTATTTAATCCTCACAACCACTTTATCACCTTTTTTCACATAGGGAAACTGAGGCACTGAGGGTTTATGTAACTTGCTCAAGGCCATACATGCAGTAAGGGGTAGAGGTGGGGTTCCAACCCAGACCATCTTCTCCAGTGTGCATGCTCTTCACCGTCTCCCTCTGCTGTCTCCTTCTCTGCCCACTGACCTTAGGGTCATCCCTACTGCTCATCATTCTGGGCTGGGGCGTGGGCAACTCTGTGGTGTTAAGGCCAAACAGTGGGATGGAGGGTGCAAATCTCTAACCACGCCTTATTCCCACTCCCTTACCTTCCACTGGAAGGAGGGGTCATTATAAATCTGCAGGGGCCAACCCATGTCCTCATACCCTCCAATCTCAGAGGACCCCATAGAAACAGAGAGGTCTTTGATAACATTCCATAGGAAAGCAGGAATCAGTTTAACTTGGAAGCGTAAAAAGACAACAAATACAGCAATAACAATAACAAGAGAAAACACTGAGTAACTGCTCTGTGGTAATTACAAGGATAAGCCCATCATAACAAGGCATTCTTTAGTTCTCTCAACAACGCTTTGAGGTATGTATCACCATTATTCCCATTGCATAAATAATTAAAGAAAGAACATAACCCCTGTGAACTAGGCAGTCCTGCTCCAGAGCCCACCATTTTTGGAACTACGTGGGGAAAATCTTAATAATTTGCACTAGAAATTTAGATATAAATAAATGATATTAAGATTAAGATTAAGCTAGATAATGTATACTAGATGCTACCAGATATAAATTCTCTGAATAGGCAAAACCTAAGGCACAGATATTTTGGCCAAGTACATTGTGTAAATTTAAGTATTAAATAAGTATTTGTTAATTACAAAATAAAAAAGTCTTGCATAAAAATACAGACAGATGGACATGACGAGGAATCTGTTTCCCCTGGTATGACTTTTTTATTCAAGGGGACATGAAGGGTCTAAGCTCAGTCAGTCTTTAGCCTCACTGTGCTGGCTTCCGGAATGGGCCCTGGGGAGGCAGCCCTGGGCCTCTCTTCTGACCCATGGTGTTTCTGGTCAAAGCGAAGCTTGAAGTGACAAGTGGCAACAGCAGAAAGGAGAACTGGTGGCTTATCCCCAAAGCTGGCGAGAGTAGAGACTAGAGGATCCTCTCCGAGGATTACTCTGGCGGGAGTGTCTGATGCTCACAATAGCTCCTACTCACTAACACGTGATTCCCCCTCTACTCAGGGCAGGGCCCTCTCCAGGCTCTCCATCCCACCACTTCCCCAGGCCATCAGATCCCACCTGGATGCTGAAGATTTGGAGCCTGGAGACATCCTGATTCTCTGCAGTGGTTGAGCTGGGGTTAAGATGTGCATCCTTGACATCCCAGAACATATTTTACTATAAAAACACCTATATGCCTGGTGGGGTACACCAGGTATCTACACTCAGCCATTTTGTGGGTGAGCCTCAACTCTTAACTGCATTTATAAGACTTTTTTTTTTTTTTCCATGAGCAGATGAATTCCCCATTGTAAACAACTT
Source organism: Dugong dugon (assembly GCA_030035585.1). Taxonomy (NCBI): domain Eukaryota; kingdom Metazoa; phylum Chordata; class Mammalia; order Sirenia; family Dugongidae; genus Dugong; species Dugong dugon. The sequence continues at coordinate 73,371,953 of CM057480.1, read as the reverse complement.
CCTTCAAGAGAACATCGGGAAGACAGCACGTGTATAATCTGGGGACTCTCAGCCTGGTAAACCATCACTGTATCCTCCATATCGTGAGTTCTGCTTTATTATCCCAGAGCACAGTGATGCTTAGTCTCTCTTACCACACCAGAGAAAGCCCAGAACAATCAGCTTGTCCTTGGCTCCTCACACCAGTCTTCAGCAGAGGTCTCTACAAAGAAAAACACTCTGCATTCCTAGTTTGTTTGTTTCGCCTTTCTTTGACAATTGCAAAATAATCTGATAAAATACAGTATGTAATAACAATTTATGGCTGAGTATAAAGTTTACCATAATGTTTATATATATGTTTATATATACGTAGTATCTGAGACCAGAATAGCATCTCTAACCAACAGCTATGAAGGAGAAGGCAGCTGACTGGGAACAGAAATACCCTGTTCTGGAAGTCAAGGGACTCAGGGTTGAGTCCTGGCTCTGTTCCTTGCAGCCTCAGGCCAGCTATTGTACTCTCCTGGTGGTTGAGCTGGAGCCCTGGAAGCACAGAGGTTAGAGCAAAAGGTCGGCAGTTCAAACCCAGCAGCCACTCCTTGGAAACCCTAGGGGGCTGTTCTACTCTGTTCTATGGGGGTTACTATGAGTTGTAATCAGCTCAACAGCAACACAGCAACAGGTTTGGGTTTTTTTTTTGTTTGTTTGTTTGTTTCTTTTTTGTAGTTGTTAAGCTTATCTGTAAAATGGGAATAATACTGCCCCGCAGAATTACTGTGAAGATTAAATATTATATATCTAGATCTATCTATCTTTCAAACATCTCTTCATAAATGACTGAGAGAAGACAAGCTCTTACTGATTGTCAAACATTGGATTGCTAAAGTTGAATAATTGTAAGTTTGAATGGAATGGGTCAAAATAAACTGTTTCCTTGGTTAAGTGTGAGTGCGTTTGACGCTTCTTCTGTCTTCTATCTCATATGCACACTACACACAGAGTTTCTCTGTCTCTCCTCTCCCTCCTTCTTTTCTCTAGAAAATACAAATGAAATAAAGACCCGTAAGTGCAAGTAATCTTTAGGCATAGCTTTTGAGAAAATACAAATTGTTGACAAATGCCATAAAACACACATAGCAATTAAATTCCATCATGGAGATACCAAGAAAACACCTTCTCTTTTAGAAATCCCGTCCGAATGCAGAGTTCAGTCTGAGCTGTCTCCTTTCAAAACAATGAACGACAGTGAGAGAAACCCCAGACAAGAGCAGCAAGACGACGGAACCCGTGGAAGAACCCATTGATCTGGGTGGATTAAAGAATGGATAACGCATTGGCACCGTTGCCAAGATGGAGAATAATTACAATCCACAAGGAAAAAAAGGTAGGAAAGAGAAGGAAGGAGAGAAACTATTTTACTTGTTCCAGAAGATGATGCATTGCAACAGGCAGAGATGAGAGAAAAGGACATTTTGGGAAATGATTTTTGTCTATCAAAGAGCTGTATGAAGAGTCCCAGAAGGATGCCAAAGATTTAAAGAGAAGTAACGGGCCTGCAGGCCTGGTGGCGCAGTGCTTAAGCGCTCGGCTGCTAAACAAAAGGTTGGCGGTTCAAATCCACCAGCAGCTCTGCAGGAGAAAGATGTTGCAGTCTGCTTCCCTGAAGGTTACAGCCTTGGAAACCCAGTGGGGAAGTTCTACTCTATTCTACAGGGTTGCTAAGAGTGGGTATTGACTTGGTGGCAACGGTTTATCTTTTTTTTTTAGGGGGCCTGAAGAGCACAACAGAGCAAGATCAATTAAAAAAGTCTTCATTAGAAGGTTCCCACCCCTTATGCACAGAAGAGCCCTCTTCGTTTAGGGATCCTCACTGGACATAGGGTCAGAAGACATTATTCTTATCCTTTACTGAGAAGGTGTATATATTAAGAAGTCAATTTTGGGGGAGGAAGAAATGGTTGATAATTTTGAAGCCTTCTTATTTGCCAGTGGAGATCCAAATACATGATAGCTGAGAGCCATCATATTCTGGAATATAGAAAATATTTATTTATTCACATGGCAAATATGTGAGTACATACTAGGAATCAAACATAGTGTTAAACATTTTATGTCACATAGTACTACACTCTAATCTTTCTAGTGTTTTCCTCCATTCCACTAATTAAATCTTATCTTTAGCTTTGTGCTTATTTCCCTGCTATCCAAAAGTAATAGTAAACTCAATGAGGGTAAGGATGGGTACAGGTAAGATTTTTCCCTCACAACATCCAGCCTACCGCACTGATTATACCAATACTAAACACATCTCCCCTTTCCCCAGAATGATACAATGACAGGGGACAGGTGACAAGAAGCATAGTTCATAGAGTAAATATCTTTTTAGTGTCCTTTAATATCATAAATCCATAATCTTCTTTGGGATTCTCCTGTCTTTCATGAAATAATATTCATCTAAAATGTAGATGCAGTTCTTTCTAAGATAAACAGTCAAATCCTAAAGGGGCAAAAAGTGCCAAAGCCCAATAGGGAGAATTGGGGCAATGCTAGGGTTATTCAGGTGCAGGCGTATCTAAATAATGAAAGACAGAGTCACTAGCCAGGCTGACATCAAGAGAGTTAGCTAAATATAGCCGACGTTCTGAGTAAGGACAGAAAACAGTGATGGATTTCTCGTCCTCCTTCCCTTATTTTACATGCATCAGACTTCTTAATTTCTAACAGCTGATCAACTGTAAGCATCCATAGTATAGTAAATACTGACAAGGAGACACCATTAGTTCTGTCTTTTCGTCTAAAAAACAGCTAAAGAGAAGTTATTTTATTAGTTCTTCTAGCTCGATGCCAAATATCCACACATGTTCTCTACAGCGTGTGCTTTAAATTACTTACTGAAATCGATATTTGTCTTTACAAAAGAAATAATGGTTTCCTTGTGTCTCCCAGTTCCAGGGAAAATTTCCATCCTTACTGGGGTCGCATTAAAAAGCTAATCAGCATTGCGGTCTCTCGGAGTCTGCGGGTACCCACGACCCAGATCCACAGTGGACTTGGGTTACCTGGCAGGATTTGAACTGCCTCCTTCTCTCTCCGTGCAGACGTGTCCAGCAGTTTTCTCAAAGTGATTCTGGCAGTTCTTAACTAAGGAACAACACGCTCCGGCTAGCTGTTTGGACCGAGAGTTTTAATGATTTAAAAATAACCTCATCTGAACTTTTGGTTTTAATGTAGAAATGTCTGCAGATGGGATGAGGTCCAAATTAAGAGGAAAGAGATGTCTACTGTGGAGGCCGTTTCAGATTGTGGCAGAGGGTTATCTGTCCTGAAGTGAACTAACACTCTACCCCTCCATAGGAAATGTCTGCCTTGAGCATTGCGCTCTTTTAAGAGCTACCTATGTGGAAGCAAAGTGACAGCAGTAACTTGAAGGATTAGATAGGAACTTTAGGGGGACAGTGAGCGAATGTTAATGCGGGAGGAACAACTCAGAAAAGGAGAGTGAGAATGGTTGTACAACTTGAAGAATGTCATCAACGTCACTGAATTGTACATGTGGAAACTATTGTATTGGTGTCTGTTTTTCTCTGTATATTCTCAACAACAACAACAAAACACATAAAATTAAATAAGAAAAGAGGTAGCATTTGCGTTGTGAAATACCCATTTATATATACCTAAAAAGTGAATTTTCCAGGGTAAACAGAGCCCAGTATCAAATTCATCGTTTTAATCCCTAGGTGTCACCACCATGGCCAACACATACATAGTAGGTTGTGAAAAAAGACTGGGTGAATGGAATTGTTGCCCTCACCATGCTCTAAGTGATCTGAAGTCAAGTCTGTGACGAGACCTGGCGTTGTCCTGAGTGTGTGGTAGGTCTTCAGCCAAGACTTGCTGAGTGACTGAAAGACTGACCATGCTGGAGCTCTACTCTAGGCCAAGCAATCAGAGGAGGAATGAACAGAGTTAACAAGAGACCAAAAGAAGGACTCCTGAGCCGCAGAGAGGGGCTAGAGAACACGAGTTTGTGGCAGAGCCAATCAGTGTGTTTTAAGGAAATTCTCTAATAAAACCTGGCAGCCTGGGAGACAGCAAGAAAGAAAAAGAAAGAGGAGGAAAAAACCCACAGCCCTTCCTGAGAAAGGGCTTTTTCTGGTGGACTGAGTCACAATCTTCATACTCCTTCTTTCATTTATCCTTTTGGTGTCTGGACCGGTGAACTGGCTTCTTTTAGAATAATTTTAAGAGCTAGAGAAGCCCACAGAAAGAGTTCAAAATTGGCCATAGGTCTGAAGGAGCTTTGGTGGAGCAGTGGTTAAGAGCTTGGCTGCTAATCAAAAGGTCAGCAGTTCAAATCCATCAGCTGCTCCTTGGAAACCCTAGGGGGCAGTTCTACTCTGTCCTATACGGTCACTATGAGTCGGAATTGACTCAACAGCAATGAGTTTTGTTTCAGGTTTATTGATCTGAAACAGCCCTTCAAACGTATGTTACTTTGAATTTGAGGGCTCCTCCTCCCCTCATTTCCCCTCTTCTCTTTTCCTCTTTCTCACATGTTAGAGTCAACATATGATTTTATCACCAAAATCAAGACATTTTTGAGAGAGTAAAAGTAAGGTATTAATGACGACACCCAGGACTGCATTACAACTTTTATGGGCCCTGGCCCTATTTGCCTTAGTGGACCCTTTATTCCATAAAATAATATGAAAATTTACAGTTTATGACTATGTCGGTATAAAGATGAATATAATCGTGGCTGGATTCGTTATTATATATTTATTATCATTATTTTCTGATTTAAAAAAATCAAATTAAAACATTTTTGCAGACCCCTATAAGCAAGGTGGGCCCTAGGCACTGTGTCTACCAGTGGAGAAGCCGGTCTTGATTAAACCAGAACTACAGAAGTAAAGAGGGCGTGGAGTAGGTATGGTCACTCTACACCAAATCCAAAACCAAACCCTTTGCCGTCCAATAGATTCTGCCTCATAGCTACCCTATATGACAGAGTAGAACTCCCCCGTAGGGTTTCCAAGGAGCAGCTGGTAGATTCAAACTGCTGACCTTTTTGGTTAGCAGCCAAACTCTTAACCACTGCACCACCAGGGCTCAGTGGTCACTGTCTAGGTCATAGGGATTCTCTTAATAAAGGTGGAACTCAGCAGGACTCAGGTTCCATCGGGTTTGGTGTCAGACCTATCAATAAGGTAACTAATTACCTGAACTATTATAACCACCAGATTGGAGTTAAAAAAACAAACTAACAAAATACTATGTGAGAGATAACAGGGAGGTGGATCTGGTTGCTCAAGGTAGTGACTGGGTATGGGGTATGATGGCAGATTCTGGAAAGCTTGAAACTGAAACTTCTGGGGATAAGGTTGGGGGGCTTGCTGATGGCCATGGCTGTGCTCTTCTCTCAGAGGGTCATCCTTAGAGTTAGGGGGTGGTGCTGGCTTGGGGCATCATTGGCTAAAACATCCAGCTATACAGCAAGCTGGTTAGGGAGCCATGTCTAAATGGCAGTGAATTAGGTGGTCCCAATTCTTGTTAGAAGCCGTGGTCATGCGGGGGTTAAAAGCTGTGCGGCTAACCAAAATGTCAAAAGCGTGGGGCTTCTTCATTTTTCTATAATGAGTTGTGGAATTCCTGTCCCACAAAACTCCTGTGGCAAGAATAGCCTTGCCACTCACTTAACATCGAAACACTGTCTTGGAGAGTTAGTTCACTTCTACTTTTAGCTCTCTTTGCATGAGCTTGTAGCTTATCGCTCTAACTTGACTATATGCTTCTCGGGAACTGGAATGGTGTGAGTTTTAGATCTCACAATTACTAAATCTAACTGGAAGTTATCTCAGAGTTAAAGGCCCTCATTTTTTTTAGCTGGAAAGCCAACAACCAGTTAGTGACAGAGTCATGCCCAGAACTCAGATCTTCTGGTTTCCAGGTAAATGCTCTTTGCTCTGGTGTCTTACGGTATCGTCTAAGGACCTTGGATCTATCAGCTGATGACCATTCTCATCTTTCTTAATACAAAGTCTACTGCTGTTACTGTATTACATTTTTCTTCCTTAATTCTTCCATCAGCCCAATCATTTGAAGATCTTCATTGATGTACAAAATCACATACTTTAAAAAAAGTTTTATAACCTCTTCAATCCTATGGCCCTATATTAATGAATTTTTGCCAGCCTTCTGCTTATGCCACTTTAACCTGATCTTTTTTTAAGATTGACCCAACCTCAATAACTCACATCAAAGAGCCCGTCTCTCCTATTACAACCACTTAACCTTCTAGTGCTTCTAGTGTCTTCACTTCTGCATTTGTTTTTCACCCTTATCATGGTCCCTATATCCTCAACTCCATCTCAACCAACAACTTTCTACACCACCTCCAGCTTCCCGAGCCTTCTGTAGGTCCCAAGACTCCATGGCAATCACTTCAAGGCTGCCATTTCTGATACACTAGAATAGCTCTTAACAGTGGCCCTAATCGTGCCAAATCCCCTATAGCAGTTACTGCACCATTTGTAGGCTACTCTTTCACTGTAAGCTGCCAAGTTTTGCCAGATAAATGTCTGAGGAAGTTCCTACTGGATCTGATGAACTTTTGTTCCCTACCCTCTGCTGACTCTCCACTTCCGGGCATCATATTCCTAAAGCTCTCAGGATCTGATTCCTGTCTGAACTGTACATGCTTTTTCTCTCAAGCAAACAAAAAGAAGTTCTAACATTTCTCTCTACTTTTTTTCTTTTATGCTTCATTCTCCACTGTGCAGTCCTCACTTTGAACAGATGACCTTCCTTCCTACTTGACTGAAAAAGCAGAGGCCATCTGGTACAACCTCCATAATCTTTCCTCCTCTCCATCTGTCACCATGCTTCACTCTCTGAAACTTTCTCTCGTATCTTCATCCTTCCTTCTTTTCCCCCGTTTCCATCTCCTTTCCAAAAGAAATCCTGGGACTTTTCGAAATGCTACTATGTATCAAGCACTAAACTAGATTCCTTATGTATTGCGTGTCTATGCCTGTCAGTGATATTTTAGAGGTAGATGTCTCACATATTGTATCAGGAAACTTAAGACTCACAGAGGCTAACAATGCCCCCAAGGTCACCAAGTACCTCTGGCCTCTTGCTCTCCAAAAAACAAAACAAAACTCATTGCCATCCAATCATTTCCAACTCATAGTAACCCCTTAGGTTTTTTCCAAGGCTGTAAATCTCTACAGAAGCAGACAGCCACATCTTCTTCCCTCGGAGCCGCTGGTGGTTTCGAACCTCTGAACTTTTGGTTAGTGGTCGATGGCTTCAACCACTGCTCCACGAGGGCTCCTACTGCCTGGTTTTTCCAGGTACTTCAAGATGCACCTCTCTTTCTTCGCCATCTTCAGTCTCTTCCTCTCATACATACACAAAGCAGAATCATCTTCTAAGCAGAATTACTTTCAGCTTGCTTTAGAATCAATATGCTATCTCATTATTATTCCCTTTGCCACTAAATTCATTGAAAAATAGTGTATACTCACTGTTTCTATGTATTAATGTTCGTATCCATTAATTAATAGAAAATTCTCTCCCATGCCAAAATCCTGATGGCCAAGCTAGCTGGATATTCTGTAGTCTCCTTTAACCTTGCCTTCTCTGCAGTATTTTAAACTGTCTCTTGGCTTCTGTAGACTGGCAATATTCTATTTTTCTCCTTCGTCCCTGAATGTTTCTGCTCGGACTCTGCTGTTTCCTAATCCTGAATAGTAATCATTCTTCAAGGTTTTGTCGTTATCCTCTTCCTCTCTCTCTCTATGCACGCCCTTCCCTTGAGCTATCATTCACACCCTTGTCTTCAACAACTATTTGTAAGCTAATATGCTCCAAAAGTATAATTCCATCCCTTTCTCATGAAACCCAGCCCTGCATTTGCAAATACTATTCATCAGATGTTTACACCTGGTTATCACATTTTCTAACATCTCAGTATGGATTTTACTAAAATCTTACATTTTTTATACTACAAAGTATACAGCTGAGTCCGTTAGGTTTTCCTCAAACCCTGACTCCTCTTCTTGACCTTCTCCTTTCTGTCCTCTTACTCAATAAACTATGAAGCCACCTTTGAATCCCATCTCTTCTTTATCCATCACAACTAAACAGTTGCCAAATGTCTTTGATCCATAGCATTCAGGTATCTGATGGCAATAAAGGCAATGACTCAGAATTCCATCTACAATCTTCTTAAAAAATTGTCATTTACTGTCTTCTCCACTACTTTCTAAGGGTAGGAAGTTCATCACTTTGTGAAGTAGCTCATTTTATTTGTGTACAAGTATGTCTCTTAGAAGTCCCTCCTCATCTACTAATCATTCATTCTAAAAATTTGTAAATCATTCTTCATCCATCAGACCTTTGGGCAACCACAAATCTTCTCGTTTTCAACTTTATCAAATGTTTTCTGAATAACTCAGCCTTCTGATTGACTTCCTCTAAATAAGCTGTAGTTTGCCCAAGTCCCACTTAAAATGTGCTTATTGATACTGAGCACAACATTCTAGATTCAACCTGATCAGTCTGGAACGTTATGGAAACTTTCTTTCACTACACACACTTAGAAGATTTTGTTAGTCATATCATTCATTTGGTCCATATAGTGTTTCTATTTCACACAGCCCCCTACAATCACTATCCAATGGACTTCAGATAAGTCAGGTCCTTTTATTCCTTTTTGTGCTTCTTAGGGTTTCAAAGTAAATACAGGACTTCACATTTAGTACTAGGTTGCATTTTTATTTTAATCCCCACATTGTTCTTCTATCTTCAAGACTTCCTAATTTTCAATTTCTATCATTGATAGAAGTTTTTTCCCTTAATTTATACTATTTTCAAAGGAGGAAAAATATTCTGCTATGTCTTCACACAAGTGGATTTGAATGATGTATAATCATTTATTCTATAAAAATGTAGAACAATCCAGATTCTCACATAATACTAGTGAACACCTCCAACCAAAATGATTCCCATGCGGAATATGATTCAGAAACTGGAAATCAGTTCAATTTAACCATGAAGTGTATTTTCAACTTTCTTTCTTTGTTTTCTATTTTAAAATTTTCAGTAGTTTCTCATATCCAATATCTAACATTTCTCTCAGAAGTAGGAGTTCTCATTCACTTTTAAAGTCAAATCCCTCTAAAAATGGACCAGAAATAACCCTTCTTTGCATCTTTGATGAGCAGTGGCTCATCAATTATTTTTTCTTACTGAAGTGAAAAGGGCTACGAGGTTTTTGGAGAAACGAGTTCACATCTCAACACCTGTGCTTCTAGTTGTGTTGCTTGGGCAAGATTACTTAAATGAGACTCAAATTTTGTATTCATAGAAACAGATTTAGTAATGCTGGTTGTTGTTAGTTGCCATTGAGTCAATTCTGACTCAGGGCAACGCTGTATGTCTAGAGTAAAACTGATCCATAGGGTTTTCAAGACCGTGACCTTTCAGAAGCAGATCACCAGGTCTGTCTTCTGAAGACTCCGAGAGGCTTTGAAACGCTGATCTTTAGGCTAGTAGTTGAGCATTTCACCATTTGAGTCAGCCAGGGACTCCTAGTGATGCTTATCTTTTGTTGTTTTGATGATCATGTGAGATATTATATGATGTATGCTTAGCACAGAGCCTGACATGCTAAAACTATTCGGTGAATTCTAGTTTGGGTTGTCTGCCTGCCCATGCTTCTTGCATCCTAAATTTTGCTCCTTAGCTGAGAGCTACTTGTTGCAAAGAAATTTTCAGATCAATTCTGGTTCAAATTCCAATCCCAGACTCTCTTCACAATAAGACTTTTCTTAAAGTCTCCTAAAAAGCTTGCTTCTTATAAGCAAAAATATTTTCCCAAACTGAATGCTAGATATCTATAAATCTTTAAAATTAACATGACTCAAATGGATTGACGTATAATTTACACAAAGTACACACTTTTTTTTATTATTGAACTTTAGATGAAAGTTTACAGAACAAACTAGTTTCTCATCAAACAGTTAGTACATATATTGTTTTATGACATTGGTTAACAACCCCATGACATGTCAACACTCCTTCTTCTTGAACTTGGGCTCCCTGTTACCAGATTTCTCCTCCCCTTCTGCCTTCCAGTCCTTGTCCCTGGGCTGTTGTGCATCCCTAGTCTCATTTTGTTTTATGAGCCTGTCTAATTCTTGGCTGATGGGTGAACCTTGGGAGTGACTTCATTACTGAGCCAGAAGGGTGTCCAGGGGCCAAACTCTCAGGGCTTCTCCAGTCTCTGTCAGGCCAGTAAGTCTGTTTTGTTGTTTGTATTTTTTTTTTTTTTTTTTGTGAGTTAGAATTATGTTCTACATTTTTCTCCAGCTTTGTCCAGGACCCTCTATTGCGATCCCTGTCAGAGTAGTCAGTGGTGGTAGCTGGGCACCAACTAGTTGGTACTGGACTCAGCCTGGTGGAGGCCGTGGTAAGTGGTCCATTACTCCTTCGGACTGATCTTTCTCTTGTGTCTTTAGTTTTCATCATTTCCCCTTGCTCCCAAAGGGGTGAGACCAGTGGAGTATCTTAGATGGCTGCTCACTGGCTTTTAAGACCCCAGACACTGCTCCTCAAAGTAGAATGTAGAACATTTCTTTATAAACTGTTTTATGCCAATTGAGCCAGATGTTCCCCAAGATCATGGTCCCCACAGCCATAAGCCCAGCAATTCGGTCCCTCAAGGAGTTTGGATGTGTCTATGGAGCTTCCATGACCTTGCCTTACAAAGTACACACATTTTTAATAATCAGTATGACTTTGTTTCATATGTGGACATTTGTGCAACATCCATCACAGCCAAGACACAGAACGTTCCCACCATCTCACTAAGATCCCTCATACCTATTTGCAGCCAGTGCACCACCCTCACCACCACTCCAGTTCCCAGGTAGCCGCTAATCTTCCTGTGTCTGGCTTCTTTCATGCAACATGTTAGTTTTGAGTGTTTTATGGATATCTGCATTTTTGGATTATGAGACGTAACTAAGGATGGATATTTGGATTGTTTCTAGTTTTGTGGTAGTATAAAGAAAGTTGCTATAAATATTTATGTACAAGTTTTTTCTTTTTTTTTTGGTCCACATATGTTTTATTTCTCCTAGGTAAACCTTTTTAAAAAAAGTAACATTGTTTGATCATAAAGTAAGTGTATAATGGTATTAAAAATTATCAAACTGTTTTCCAAGGTGGTAGTACCATTTTACACTGCCACCAGGGATGTGAGTCTCAGTTCCAATTATTCCACATCTTCACGGTCCTGCACTATCCTCTCCATCATTGCTATGTTTGAGCTCATTGTTGCAGCTCTTTTGTCAATCCATCTCATTGAGAGTATTCCTCTTTTCAATGGTATTCTACTCTACCAGCCATGATGTCCTTCTCCAGGGACTGGTCCCTCCTGATAATACGGAAAAAGTAAATGAGACAAAGTCATGCCATTAATATTTAATTAAAGTAAATTTTTAATCAGGTACTATGGGTTCTTCATATTTGTTCTTTGAATTTCAAATTATTTTGGCTATTCTAGGTCTTCTGCATTTCTATACAGACTTTTCATATAAATTTTAGAATTAGTTTGTCATTTTTTACAAAAAGGCTGCTAAGATTTTTATGAATTCTGATTGCAATTTTATAGAACTTTAGGCCAATTTAGGAAGAACTGATGTTCAAAAGAATATTTTCCTTCCAATCCATTAATATTAAAAAATATTTTAATATATTTAGATTTCTTAATTTTCCTTAGCAATGTTTTGTAATTTTTAGTGTGCAGGTCTTACACATATTGTGTTAAATTTATCCTGAAAAATTTTGTTTTGAAGCCAGAATGGATTTTTTAAATTTTATTTTCCATTTGTTCATTGCCAGTGTAAAGAAGTATATACAAAAGAAAAAAACTTTTGTATATGCTAACCTTGTGTATTTCAACCTTGCTAAATACATTTATTAGTTCTAGAGACTTTTTTTTATAGCCTATTTAGGATTTTTTTTTTATATGCATGATGATGTCTCCGTGAACAAAGGCAGTTTTACTTTTTCTGTGCAAACTTTATACCTTTTATTTATTTTTATTCGGTCATTTCATTAGCTAGAACTTATAATAATTAATAGAACAGAAGCGATGGGATCAAACACATTTGCCTTCTCCAATATTTGGCAAAAAATTCAGTCATTTATTCATAAATTTGATGATTGCTCTAATTATTTTTCTTTTTTACGTATACCTATAATGAGGATGGGAAACCCTGATGGCATAATAGTTAAGAGTTTGGCTGTTAACCAAAAGGTTGGCAGTTCGAATCTACCAGGCTCTCCTTGGAAACCCAAAGAGGCAGTTCTACTCTGTCCTACAGGGTTTTGCTGTAAGTCAGAGTTGACTTGATGGCTATTACACACACACTTTCACACACATAATGAGGATGAGAAAATTTCCATCTAAATTTTCTGGCAGTTTTTGTCCTGAATGAGTGTTGAATATTGCCAAATCCTTTTCTGCGTCTATTGAGATAAGCATATTTTTATCTTCTTTATTTTATCAGTATGGTGAAATGTATTTATTGATACCCAGATGTTAAGCTAATTTTGCAACCTTGAGATTAAATCTCCTTTAAATAATGCTGTATTTTATTTGCTAGGGTTATGTTAAGTATTTCTGTGTCTATATTCATAAGAGATATTGCTCTGTAGTTTCCTTTTTTGGTAATATTTTCTCTCCAGTGTTATTATCAGGGTAATGCTGTACTCACAAAATACATCAGGAAGTGTGCCCCTCTCTCCTATTTTCTGAAATAGTTTCTTGGGACTTGATATTGCTTATTTCTTAAGGATTTCATAGAAATCATCAATGAACCCATATGAACCTAGAATTTTTATTGTGAGAAGATTTTAATTGCAAACAGATATAAGGCTATTTTATTCTTTCTTGTGTTCGTTTTGATGATTCGTTTCAAGGAATGTATTAGTTTTAATTTAAGTTGATGAATTTCTGGACTCAGATTGTCTATAATTTCCCCATAATATTTTATTAATGTCTGTAGGATCTCCAGTGTTGTCCCCTCTTTCATTTTTAAAATTGGCAATTGTGTCTTCTCTTTTGTTTACTTGGTTGTTGTTGTTGGGTGCCATCAAGTCAGTTCTGACTCATAGCCACCCTATGTACAACAGAATGAAACATTGCCTGGTCTTGTACCATCCTCACAATTGTTGTTATGTTTGAGCCCATTGTTGCAGCCACTGTGTCAATCCGTCTTGTTGAAGGTCTTCCTCTTTCTCCATGACCCTCTACTTTACCAAGCATAATATTCTTCTCCAGAGACTGGTCTCTCCCAATAACATGTCCAAAGTACAGGAGACAAAGTCTCACCATCCTCTCTTTTAAGGAGTACTCTGGCTGTACTTTGGTTATATGGTCTATTCAGGTGAATAATCCATGTGCATTAGAAAAGAATGTTTATGTTACTGCTGTGCCATGTTGTATTACATAAATATCAATTAGTTCAAATTGGTTGATAGAATTGTTCAAGTCTTTATTCTTAATGATTTGCCATCTACTACTGTTACTCTGAGAGAGGAGTTAAAACTTCCAATTATGGTAGTAGATTTTCTTCTTGTAGTTCTGTGATTTTTGCTTTATTTATTTTGAAGCTCTGTTATAATTGCACACACGTGTTGGATTCTTATGTCTTCTTAATGAATTGATCATTTATCTTTTTTAAAAAAATCTCTGTTTATTATTTGAATATTCCCTGACCAGAAGTCTACTTTATCTGGGAATAATATAGGCACACCAGTTTTCTTTAGAGCGGTGTTTGCATGTAAACCTCAAATATCAAATCAAAATCTTGTTTCACTTCTGTTCAGTTCTGACGTCAGCTGTCATTCAGAATTTCTCTCTCTGACCCTATCTACTGGGAGCCAGGTCAGAGCTCACAAGTTAAAGTACACAGTTCTCAAGACTTCCAAGTAGGCTCAAAACTTCAGACACCAGCCGCAAACTTGGAATCGACACAACACCCTCACTTCTGATCCGCTGGCTATAAATTTGCCATTTTCCCATTACCTCTTCAGCTGCAAGCTTGGGGGGTCCTCAGGAGCTCACCTCACTTCTAACCTGCAGGATACAAATTTAGAGATGCCCACCAACCCCTCAGGATACCAACAGCAAACTTGGGAGTCCTTAGACCCACTCACTTCTTACCTGATGGGTCTCACTACTCTCTTATGTCTGATAATTCACTGGAATGACTCACAGAACTCACAGGTGTTATACTTACAATCACACTTTCACTGCAGGAAAAAACTGTCAGACATATTCAGGAAGCTGTTTTAAAGCCCTTAATCTAATTCTATCATTTCTTGTCATTTCTGGGTCTGTTTCTATTGATGGATATTCATCTAGATTTTGGGACACAATTGCCTGTTTCTTCACAAGTGTAGTGATATTTTTGACTGAATGATGAAAATTTTGATTATTGGACTTCTGGCAAAATGGTGCTCTAGGCAGAAGCACCACGCTGTCCCTCCACAGCAAAGATACGAAAAACTAAGCCTAACAGAGAAAACAACAATCCTGAAACCCTAAAACATCAAATGAAGAGATAAAGAACTCAGCCAAGCACCAAATGGAGTGATAAAACTGACAGAGAATGGACAGCAAGGAGAGATTCATGCAGAGGTCCCCTATCAGCTAATGCAACGCAGATCCGCCATCTTGGACTCCTATCGGAAACCAGCAAACGGAGTACGAGAAAGCAGCTTCATGGAACTTCCAGTGGGAGACAAAAAAACTGGTAATTTTCCATATATGCTTTCCCACCCCCCTACCTTTCTTCACCCCCACTCGGCCTCCTCTGCTTCCTGCGGCCACAATCTCGTCTGGGAAGCACCAGCTGCTTGGATTCCACCCATCCGAATGGGCCGGTTCTCTGAGTACCATTTGTTGGCTGCTGGTGTTGCTTTTTTCCACTTCTTTTGATTTCTTTCTTATCTCTCACCACCTCCCCCTCCTTTCGCTCAAATACCTGGCTCTGTGTGCCACCTTTGCTTCTTCCTGAGGCACTGTAGAGCTCTGGTACTTTGTGGTATACGCTTTCCCATCCCCTACACTTCTTCACCCACACTCGGCCCCCTCTGCTTCCCGTAGACACAGTCTCTTGTCCAAGAAACACCGGCTGCTTGGATTCCACCAGCCTGCACTAGCTGGCTCTCTGAGTGCCATTTGTTGGCTGCTGGTGTTGCTTTTCTTTCTGCTTCTTTTGATTTCTTCCTTACCTCTCACCACCTCCCCCTCCTTTCACTCAAACACCTGGCTCCGTGCACCATCTTTGCTTCTTCCTGAGGGGCTGCAGAGCTCCGTTCAAGCGTGGAGCTGCTTCCCATTCTGGGCTGCTATGCTGGTGGGATCCTGGGGCTTTTGTTTGTTTGTTTGTTTGGGGTTGTTCATTACTTTTCTTTTCCTTTTCTTGAGTTGGGAGCCAGTTCTGGCCAGGCAGTGCTGTGCGGCTTGGAGCCTACCCTCTCGGCTTGTGCAGATGAGCAGAGGGATCCCTGAGGGCATTTATTTTGTTGTTGTTGTTGTTTTTCTGTTTTTTGGGGGGCTTTTCTTGTTCTTATTTTTTTTTTTTTTTACTTTGTTTTGTTTTCTTTTTGCCTCTTTTCCCCTTTTTGTCTTTCTTCATTACTCAGTTTCTCATCTCCCTATATCTTCTTTCCCTTTCTGTTCCCTGAATACCCGGCATTGTATACCTCTACCCCTTCTAGCCAGGCTGTACTGCAACACCTGAGAACAACTTCCCCAGACCTCATAGCCACCCTGGTGGGATCCCTGGGAACTTTGCTGTTCTCTTCCCTTTCTGATTTTTATTTGTTCATTCTTTTCTTTTCGTTTTTTTATTCCTCTTCCCCTTTTTGTTTTTCTACATTTCATGGTCTCTAATCTCCCCACTCCAATGGCAAGCTCCCCTAGAATTCTTTTTTGTTTGTTTGAATGTTTTTGGCTCCTGTTCCTCTCTCCTCTCTCCCATATTCATCTTAACTCAACACATAACAATCTCCCTGCTACATCCTGCTACCTGCACCATGGGCTTGGCATCGCACTGCCAAGGAGTGCAGGTGTGGCCTGCTGGAACCTGCCCTGCACCGATTGCCAGCCCACCCTGGTGGCTGTAGTAAGTGCCACAAACAACCCGTCCCAGTGGTTCCTCTTCAGCTAGACCTGCCCTGCTGTACCATATCTGAGTGACTGACACTGCCAATTGGAGAAGGAGCAAAAATTATTGTGCCCACAGAAGAGCAAACAACAAAGAACACACAGGTTGCCTGCTCAGACATAGCCAAATTAAAAAAAAAAAAAAATCTACAATCAATAAACGAGAAAAATAACTACTAAATGCCCTGAAGACAGCAGACAATATCAAAACTTTTACAAAAACTGGACAGGATGGTTCCAATAGGCGTCCAAAATAAAACACCAAATGACTCTCCAATGGAAGAAAAGGCACTAGAACTACCTGATAGGGAATTCAAATCTCTAATACTCAGAATTCTCCAAGAACTGAGGCAAAAAGCTGACAAACATGAGGAAAAAATAGACAAATTTGTGGAAAATACAGACAAAAAATTGGAAGAATTCAGGAAAATAATGCAGGAACAAAATGTTAAAATCAATTCACAACTAGAAATTACACAAAGACAACACTTAGAAATCCAAAAGATAAACAACAAAATTTCAGAAATGTACAGTGTCATAGAAAGGCTCAGAAGCAGATTTGAAATGGTGGAAGACAGGATCAGTGGAAATGAAGACAAACATTTGGATAAAATTCGGTTTAGGAAAACTCAGAAAAAAGAACAAAGAAAACTGAAGAGACCACGAGAGTTACGTGGGATACAATCAAAAGCAAAAATTTGCAAGTGATTGGAGTTCCATAACAGGGGGAGAAAACAGAAAACACAGAGAGGATCATTGAAGAACTGCTGACAGAAAACTTCCCCAATATCCTGAAAGATGAAAAGCTGGCCATCCAAGAAGCTCAACGAACCCCATATAGGACAGACCCCAAAAGAAAATCACCAAGGCATATCATAATCACACTCGCCAAAACCAAAGACAAACAAAGGATCCTGAGAGCAGCTCATGAAAAACAAGAAGTCACATACAGAGGAGAAACAATAAGACGAAGCTTAGATTATTTGGCAGAAACCATGCAGGCAAGAAGGCAATGGGATGACAGATATAAAACCTTGAAAGAAAAAAATTACCAGCCAAGAATAATATAGCCTGCCAAACTCTCGTTCAAATACGATGCTGAAATTAGGTTATTTCCAGATAAACAGAAATTAAGGGAATATGTAAAAGCCAAACCAAACTAACAAGAATTATTAAAGGGAGTTCTTCGATCTGAGAACAAACAACTTCAGCTCACAGGCAGAATCTAGGATGCAGGATCATACCAGCAAGATACCAATCTAGGAAATGAACTCTCAAGGACTATCCAAAACCAAAAGAAATACTACAGGGAACCAGAGCAGTTAATCAGTAAATGACAACAACATCAAAACAATAAAAGAGGGAATAAATGGCATAGGTATAGAACCTTGTAATGGAGAGGAAGGCAAGGCGATACCAAGTAATGGTAGACTGCTTCAAACTTAGAAAGGTAAGGGTAAAATTCATGGTAACCACAAAGAAACTTAACAAACATACTCATAAAAATGATGAGGAAAAGCATAAAGTCTCAGCAAAAACGAAGCCTACAAAAACAAAAGAAATGAAAAAAAAATCCACAAACAAAAGTAACTCAAAGCAAAAAACTCACATCTATCAATAATTACACTGAATGTAAATGGACTCAATGCACCCATAAAGAAAGCGAGAGTGACAGAATGGATAAGAAAATAGGATCCATCAATATGCTGTCTACAAGACACACACTTTAGAAACAAAGATGTGAATTTATTAAAAGTCAAAGGTTGGAAAAAAATATATCAAGCTAACAACCACCAAAAAAGAGCAGGAGTGGCAATTCTAATCTCAGATAAAATTGACTTTAAAACAAAATCCACCGTAAAAGACAAGGAAGGACACTATATAATGATTAAGGGGATGATCCATCATGAAGACATAACCATAATAAACATCTACACACCCAATGACAGGGCGCCAAAATACATAAAACAAACTCTAACAACACTGAAAAGAGAAATTGACAGTTCCACAATAATAGTAGGAGACTTCAACACACCACTCTCTTTAAAGGACAGAACAACAAAGAAGAAACTCAGCAAAGATACAGAAGACCCAAAGGGTACAATCAGACAACTTGACCTCACAGATATATATAGAACACTCCATCCAACCGCTGCAAAGTACACATTCTTTTCCAATGCACATGGAATGTTCTCCAGAATAGACCACATCTTAGGCCACAGAGCAATCCTCAACAAGATCCAAAACGCTGAGATAATTCAAAGTATCTTCTCTGACCACAATGCCATCAAGGTAGAAATTAACAAAAGAAAGAGCAAGGAAAAAAAATCAACTACATGGAAACTGAATAATACCCTGCTTACACATCAGTGGGTAATAGAAGAAATCAGAGATGGAATCAAAAAATTCCTAGAATCAAATGAGAATGAAAATACATCATACCAAAACCTTTGGGACACAGCAAAGGCAGTCCTCTGAGGACAATTTATAGCAACAGATGCGCACATCAAAAAAGAAGGGACAAAAACAAAACATTAACCACAGAACTCAAACAAATACAAAGAGAACAGCAAAAAAAACCCACAGTCACCAGAAGAAAGGAAATAGTAAAGATCAGAGCATAAATAAATAAAATGGAGAACAGAAAAAGAATAGAAAGTTGGTTCTTTGAAAGAATCAACAAAATCAACAAACCACTGGCCAGACTGACAAAAGAAAAACAGGAGAGGATGCATATAACCCAAATGAGAAATGAAATGGGGGACATTACAACAGACCCAACGGAAATAAAGGGATTATAACAGAATATTATGAGAAACTATACTCCAACAAATTTGAAAACCTAGAGGAAATGGATAAATTTCTAGAAGCACACTACCTACGCAAGCTACAACAAAGTGATGTTAAAAATCTGAACAGATCCATAACAAGAGAACAGATTGAAAAGGTAATAAAAAAAACTCCCAACCAAAAAAAGCCCTGGCCGAGATGGCTTCACTGGAGAATTCGACAAAACATTTACAGAAGAGCTTGCACTAGTACTACTCAAGCTATTTCAGAGCATAGAAGAGGAAGCAACACTTCCAAATTCATTTTATGAAGCCAGTATAACACTGATACCAAAACCAGGCAAAGACGTCACAAAAAAAGAAAATTACAGACCTATCTCTCTCATGAATATAGATGCAAAAATTCTGAACAAAATTCTAGCCAATAGAATTCAGCATCGTATCAAAAAAAATCATACACCACGACCAAGTAGGATTCATACCAGGTATGCAAGGATGGTTCAACATTAGAAAATCAATCAACATAATCCACCACATAAATAAAAGGAAAGAAAAGAATCACATGATCATCTCAGTTGACGCAGAAAGGACATTTGACAAAGTCCAACACCCATTCCTGATAAAAACTCTCAATCAAATAGGTATAGAAGGGAAATTTCTCAACATAATAAAGGGCATCTATGCAAAACCAATGGCCAACATCATTCTTAAAGGAGAGAGGCTGAAAACATTCCCCTTGAAAACAGGAACAAGACAAGGATGACCTTTATCACCACCCCTGTTTAGCATTGTGCTGGAAGTTCTAGCTAGAGCAATAAGGCAAGAAAAAGAAATAAAGGGCATCCAAATTGGTAATGAAGAAGTTAAACTGTCCCTGTTTGCAGATGATATGATACTATACATAGAAAGCCCTAAAGACTCCACGAGAAATCTACTGGAACTAATAGAAAGATTCAGCAGAGTAGCAGGATACAAGATAAACATTCAAAAATCAGTTGGATTCCTATACGCCAATAAGGAGAATGATGAAAAGGAAATCAGGAAAACAGTATCATTTATAACAGCCCCTAAAAAGATAAAATACTTAGGAATAAATCTGACCAGGGATGTAAAAGACCTATACAAAGAAAACTACAAAACACTACTGCAAGAAACCCAATGGGGTCTACATAAATGGAAAAACATACCATGCTTATGGATAGATAGACCCAACATTGTGAAAATGACAATTCTACCCAAAGCAATTTACAAATACAATGCAATCCCGATCCAAATACCAACAACATTCTTCAAAGAGATGGAAAAACTAATCATTAACTTTCTATGGAAAGGGAAGAAGCCCCGAATAAGTAAAGCACTACTGAAGAAGAAGAATAAAGTTGGAGGACTCACACTACCTGACCTCAGAATCTACTATGCAGCTACAGTAGTCAAAACAGCCTGGTACTGGTACCACGACAGATACATTGACCAATGGAACAGAATTGAGAACCCAGATGTAAATCCATCCATCTACGGTCACCTATCTTCGACAAGGGCCCAAAGTCTACCAAAGGGGAAAAGATAGTCTTTTTAGCAAATGGTGCTGGCAAAACTGGATATCCATCTGCAAAAAAATGAAACAGGACGCATACCTCACACTGTATACAAAAACTACTTCAAAATGGATCAAAGACCTGAATATAAAGCCTAAAACTACAAAGTTCATAGAAGAAAAAATAGGACCAACACTTCAGGCCTTAATACACAGCATTAACAGGATACAAACCATAACCATCAGTGTACAAACCCCAAAAGATAGGCTAGATAACTGGGATCTTCTAAAAATCAAACACCTATGCGCTTCAAAAGACTTCACCAAAAGAGCAAAAAGAGAACCTACAGACTGGGAAAAAATTTTTGGACAGTCCAAGTCAGACAAAGGTCTAATCTCCATAATCTACAAGAAAATCCAACACCTCTACAACAAAAAGACCAATCATCCTATTAAAAAATGGGCAAAGGAAATGAACAGACACTTCACCAAAGAAGACATTCAAATGGCCAACCGACACATGAGGAAATGCTCACGATCACTAGCCATTAGAGAAATGCAAATTAAAACCACAGTGAGATACCATCTCACCCCGGCATTACTGGCACGAATCAAAAACGCTGGAAATAACAAATGTTGGAGGGGCTGCGGGGAGATGGGAACACTTATGCACTGCTGGTGGGAATGCAAAATGATACAACCATTTTGGAAACTGATATGGAGCTTCCTCAGAAAGCTAGAAATAGGCATACCATTTGATCCAGTAATCCCACTCCTAGGAACATATCCTAGAGAAATAAAGAGTCGTCACTCGAATAGACATATGCACACCTATGTTCATGGCAGCATTGTTCACAATAGCAAAACAATGGAAACAACCTAGATGCCCATCAACAGATGAATGGATAAACAAACTATGGTACATGCACACAATGGAGTACTATGCAATGAGAAAGAACAATGATGAATCTGTGAAGCATCTCATAACATGGATGAAACTGGAGGGCATTATGCTGAGTGAAATAAGTCAATCACAAAAGGACAAATATTGTATGAGACCTCTATTGTAAAAACCCATGAAAAAGTTCACACACAAAAAGTAACAATCTTTGTTGGTTACCAGGAATGGGAGGGGTGGGGGGAAATACTAACTAGGCAATAAATAAGTGGTATCTTGGGTGAAGAGTGAGACAGTACACAATACAGGGGAAACCAGCACAACTTGTATAAGGAAAGGTCATGGAAGCTCCATAGACACATCCAAACTCCTTGAGGGACTGAATTGCTGGGTGGAGAGCTGTGTGGACCATGGTCTCTGGGAACATCTAGCTCAATTGGCATAACACAGTTTATAAAGACTGTGTTCTACATTCTGCCTTGGTTAGTAGTGTCTGGGATCTTAATAGCCTGTGAGCGGCCATCTAAGATACTCCACTGGTCTCATCCCTTCGGGAGCAAGGGAGAATGAAGAGAATAGGATAAAAGGAAAAGATTAGTCCGAAGGACTAATAGACCACAGCTACTAAGGCCTCCACCAGACTGAGTCCAGTATAGCTAGATGGCGCCCGGCTACCACCACTGACTGCTCTGACCAGGATCACAACAGAGAGTTCTGGACAGAGCTGGAGAAGAATGTAGAACAAAATTCTAACTCAAGGAAAAAAAAAGACCAGATTTATTGGCCTAAAGGAGACTGGAGAAACCCCGAGAGTATGGCCCCCAGACACCCTTTTAGCTCAGTGGTGAAGTCATTTCCGAGGTTCACCATTTCACCATTTAGCCGGAGAGTGGACAGCCCCATAAAACCAAATGGGACTAATGAGGCAGGGACAAGGGCCAGAAGGCAGAAGGGGACAAGGAAGCTGGTGATAGGGAACCCAAGGTTGAGTAAGGATATTGCTGATGTGTTGTGAGACTGTTAACCATTGTCATAGGGCAACATTTGTAGTAACTGTTAAATGAGAAACTATTGTGTTCTGTGAGCCTTCATGTAAAGTGAGAATAGCAGCACAATTGGAAGAGCATAGTCGATGTCACTGAACTGTGCATGTAGAAATTTTTAAAAAGCTGTATCTTTAGATATGTATATTTTCACAACAAAAAAAAAAAGTCGAGAAGGGATAAGGTTGACATGTTGTGGGGTTGTTAACCAATGTCATAAAACAATATGTGTACTACTGTTGAATGAGAAACTATTTGTTCTGTAAGACTTCACCTGAAGTACAATAAAAAAAAAAATATTTGTTGTACATTTGAGTATCTGGATTGTGTTGTCTCCTTTTAAAGAACGTTGACTTTGGGGAGGGAGTGGTAATTTACATTACTTTCGTATCAGCTTTATTCTTTCAAAGTTTAATTTTAAGCTTTCTTACCATCAGTGTAAAGAAATTTTCACTTTAGGGTTAGCCTCACTCCTAAAATATGGCTTCTCTGAGATCTCTGCTATGCCTATCATGCAAGGTCTTTCAAATCTGCATTATAATCTTAACATTCATTGTCCTTTAAATGCACATTATGCTCCAGTCCCACAGGTCTCTTGTTTAGCTTATTCTCATTGGCGCTCTTTGTCTGAAAGGATCTACGCTTTTGTCTGCCTGTTAAATTTATATCCTTCTTTACAGTACACGCAGAGATTATATGTCATCACTTCTGTGAAGCTTTCACCGATCATCTACGTTAGAATTAATTTCTTCTTCTTCCTTTTCTTGGCTTGATTCTGTCTTAATTCATCATATTTTGCATTGTAGCTCTTTGTAGTCGAATCATTTTGCCTTTCTTAGCCTTGTTTTTGAGGACATGGAGCGGCTAGATCTTTAAACGAGGACATGGAGTGGCTAGATCTTTAAACGAGGACATGGAGCGGCTAGATTTTTAAATGAGGACATGGAGTGGCTAGATTTTTTTTTTTTTTTTTTTAATTTTTATTGTACTTCAGGTGAAGGCTTACAGAACAAATAGTTTCTCATGAAACAGTAGAACACATGTTGTTTTATGACATTGGTTAACAACCCCACAACATATCAACCCTCTGAATTCTCAACCTTTTTTTTTTGGTGAAAATACACACAGCCAAAGATACACCGTTTCAAAAGTTTCTACATACACAGTTCAGTGACATTGACTACGCTCTTCCAATTGTGCTGTTATTCTCACTTAAGATGAAGGCTTACAGAACAAAATAGTTTCTCATTTAACAGTTACTACACATGTTGCCCTATGACAATGGTTAACAATCTCACAACACATCAACAATATCCTTACTCAACCTTGGGTTCCCTATCACCAGCTTCCTTGTCCCCTTCTGCCTTCTGGCCCTTGTCACTGGACTCCTGTACCTCGTTAGTCTCATTTGGTTTTACAAGGCTGTCCACTCCCAGGCTGAACAGTGAAACTCGGAGGTAACTTCACCACTGAGCTAAAAGGGTGTCTGGGGGCCATACTCTCGAGGTTTCTCCAGAGTGGCTAGATTTTTAAATGAGGACATGGAGTGGCTAGATTTCTCAGATAGCTTGTAAGATCTGTATATAATGATGAAACAAGATATTGTATATGTCAAGTTATTTTTATTATTATCATTCTGATGATGGCCTTCTAATACTGCAATCTTCTTCATGGGAAGAGCTTGTTTGTTCTCAGCAATATATAGATAGATAGAATATTTGACATTCCCCTTCAGGGATAATTGCCTTTTGTTTGTCCATTCTAAATCTTCCAGGCCATAGTCAAGTCAGTAATTCTTTATGCAAGAAGAAATTGTGAACAATTACAATTACCTAGATCAGATCCCCAAAACACATATTTCTCATGCATTTCAATATGTAAGGTAAAACTATACTTTGTCTTATATTACTTGTATACTTACTTTGATTTGCCTAACTTTTATCTTGTTGATATATATCAGTTGGCTGATTGGCTTGGTGATATTAGTCTACAGGTGTTTATTAAGTGCATTTTTCAACAATATTTATGTACTTTGGGCAAAATAATAATAATAATCTTAACAGTAATGGTACTAACTACTGTTTGCTGAGAATATACTCTTGTCCAACCACTGTGCTTAAGGCTTTTATATACCTGAACTCATTTAATCCCCTAAGAAACAGGTAGTTGCTGTCTTGTTTCCGAAATCTAAATAAGAAAACCAAGGCTTAGAGATGCTAAGCAACTTTCCCAAAATCACATTCTCTGTCCTGGATCCACACTAGAATCATCTGGAGATCTTTTAGTAAATTACCACATGCCCTGTACCTGCAACCTTTTAAATCAGAATTTCTGGAGTGCAGCCCAAGCATTAGAATTTTAAAATCTCTTTCTAGGTGATCCTAATATGCAGCCTGGTTGAGAACCTCTGCGCCAGAGCCTCTATTTCATCCTTAATAAGAGTTTATGAAACAGAGTTCCTGACAGATATGCGCTTATGAGTTAAATGGATAGACATGCACAGAAGAAACAGTCAAGAACCAGTACAAAGGAACCAGGAGGTTGCAAAAGTAAACACTGAATTACATAACCTACTACAAGAGCTGCAGCATTTCAGAGAATGTAACTCAATTATAATTCGTTCTTAAGTGTGAAAAGGGTTTGAATATAAAAAAAAACGACCAAATGCTTTCTCCCTAACTGAACAGGAGATGCTTTTAAATTGCAGACAAGAGCATGTCTAGTCTAAATAAAGGTTTCAATGTTCAGTGGGACTGAGGGACATAGGTTGTCTTGAAGACTCTGAGCATAGGGTATTTAAAGATGATTCCACTCAAAGGCAGGGCTTTAGGCTGAATGACCCGCAGGTCCCCTCTCAGCCCAGGAATTTTGCGGCATGCATTGGAATGCAGACAGCTCTTCACCCTGAGCAAAATGAACCAGCCATTGTGTCTTGCTAACGCAGGCTGTTCTCCTCCTCCAGCCCTCTCTGCAAAGTTGCTGTGAGCCATCAAAGCACACTTCAACTCCGGTCCCCAACAGCAAAATCCCGAAGAAAAATAGTGCAGTGTCTGAGAATAACAACTTGCTCTACCCAGTATTCATCACAGCAAAACCATCTGTCTAAGCATTCAGCATTATTACAAGTTTGCACCCCGTCAGAATAAATAAGTTAGGCCTAGGAGGCTGAGTGATCAATGCCCCATAAATGCATTGACAGACGAGAGTTTTAAATGAATGTTGTCAAAGGCATGAAGGCTGAGGAAAGCATCCAGGCCACTGGGACACTGAATGAACCAAAAGAGGTGCTGCTGTAGATAAAAACCACGAGCACCATGGGCATCTACGAAAACAGCTGGGAAAGCCTGCGTGTCCAAGACACTCTTCATCTTCACCAGCATTGACCCTCTTGGCAGGGGGCAACGGCTAGCCTTGCCACACTCTCTTACTCTCATGCCCTCCTCTCCTCCCTAAGAGCTGGCCACCTCGTGCTAAATGTACTGAAGACACTCAGGAAAAGCAGGAAGACCTGCTGAAGGAAGGCGTGGAGGCAGAAGATGAGAATATGTATAGAAAATGACTGAAGACACAGCTGATCAAAATGTAAAATCTGACATTTCTCGGTTTGCAGTGCTGTGGAAAGGTGGTCTTGCCAACCACGGATGGGCCAAGAAGCAGTGGTTTTTCTATTAAGGGTAAATAAAATGAGAGTAAAATTTTAAGTTGAGCAATTTTTTCTGTTGCTAGAAGGCAAAGTACTACATGCAGTAGTACAAAAGAACAGGGGTAAACAATACAATATGCTGTGAATTGCGAAGGCATGTGTGGTAATGTCATGAATATATTAACTTCCTTCATTGTCAAGGCAAGTGACAGAGGCTGCCTGAAATTCAGAGAGGAGTCGGCAGCCACTCTGCAGCTCAGACACTAGGAGTCACATCTCTTCTAATAACAAAGTCTATTCTGTTTACATTTGACACGGTGAGCCGGGGTGGCCGGTCGCCTTTTCTAAGGAAATGAACGGAGGCATGAATGAATGAAGGAATGAATGAAGGAATGAATGAAGAGATGGAGCCTCTCTACCCAGTCCACCCTGAAGCCATCGGTCCTCCCCGTTTGGATGAAAGCAAATCATCTCTGACAGGAACACATTTAGATGCATTTTTTGAATATTTCTGGCAATGGGTTGTATTTATTTATTTTGGCTATGTCAACAGACTGCACATTTCTGAGTCTGGGTCCCAGTAGTGTTTAATAAAAGAAACTTGAAAAGCACTACCGTGTCAGAATCTGGGAGGGATGAGATTCCACAGGAATTAACGGAGGGCAGTGAATTTAAGGATGCTGCCAGTGAGGGTTGGACTGGGGAGGGGGTCTGGTTATCTGGCGGTTTCCCCTCTTCAAATGCCTAACTGAGGTAGGAAGGTAAGTACCCCATTGTGCTTCATAGCAGGATCCTGAGAAATGCCCTCAGAGTGAGGGAGGGACAGAGCCCGAGGCAGATTATTAGATTGGAATTAAAATGCAGACGAGATTCATTAAATTGTTGACCCTCCTCCCAACTCCAAAAAAAGAAAAAAATCAGGTTGTCATCTTAAATTGACAGCGTTGAGAGGAATTATGCGCGCTGATTAATAAGTACATGTTTTTACCATTAGGATCGCGGCACGGGCTAGTCACGTCGACAGTGAAGAGCCTCTCCAACTACAGTGTTCCCAGTAATAAAGGTAAGAACCATCGACAGGAAGTTGTGCGCAAGTATCAGCGCAGAAACACATCATTTTCTTATACAGTTGCGGTGTTTAAAAAATAGTGCCATGATTCCTCGTGCCAGTTTCCCCCGCAACTTCCCCTCACCCCCCGACGCCCATCTTACCTATTTATTGGGAGCAAAAGTGCATCGCTACTTTCCTCAGTAAAGCAAAGGGAATTTAGGGTCAAACCAGAAAATGCCAAAGAGAGTGAATTCCAGAGCGAGACTAACATGCAGCTCACCATTTAGAGCCGCAGAACATGAAATGATTGCAAAACGTGTTATTCTTTCCAGGTTCCAAGAAAAATGGCAATTTTATCCAATTTGGGTGTTTGCCAAAGGTGCCATTTCACCAAATGTAGCTACGGCCATAAAAAAGGAAGCTTCAGAGTAGATTAACGGGCTTTGCTGTACTATAATGGTGCTTTAAATGAGCAATTTGAGACAATTAACCTGGAGCAGGCACTTCTGAGCGCTTTCTCCCTTTAACAGTTTTGGTTCTTCAAATAAGAACAGAGAAAATGAAAATTGGCTTCTTCCCATCGTAGAATCTTCTGTATAACTTCGTGAATATGCATATGATCCAAAAGGAGCGTGTAATGGGAAATCTAAACTATGTAATTTGGAGATGTAATACTCCATCAACCAAATAAAATCATTTTAAAAATTAATGGGTATTTATGTGGCTGACTTAAGATAAAAATGTTATCCATCTTTTGGTAATACTTAATGGCTCTCCCCTTGGATACAAAACACATATTTTTCATCTATGTACTTATTATTTACTGTAAAATATGGGAGGGAAAAGATCATTTGGAATTATACGGAATTATTAAAGTATTAAAATGCTTTCACACACTATCTGGAGATATTGTCCCCTCATTATATTTAAAAATAGCTAGGCAGAGGAGACCAAAAAGATAATTCATCACAAAAGAAGGGAAACGATTTAAGAATGCATTTGGGAAAATTATCTGATTTCAAACACAACAGATATTTACTGAGTGCCTATTGTGTGCACAGAGCCCTCATGGGCAGTGGTTAAGAGCTGGGCTGCTAACCAAAAGGTTGGCAGTTCGAATCCACCAGGCGCTCATTGGAAACCCTACAGTGGCAGTTCTACTCTGGCCTATAGGGTCGCTATGAGTTGGAATTGACTTGACGGCAGTGGGCTTTCTTTTTTTTTTTTGTCTTCTGTGTGCACATGATTGAGGTTGATAATATGGAACAGGTAAATTGCAGCTATTGTCATTGTGAATGTGCTGTTCTGGAAGGTTAATCTAAAGAGGGAGATAGGATGGACTGCAGTCAAAGCAATCAGAGACTTTTGCTCAAAATGACGATACGTGGGGATAAGCCAAACTGAGGTCCCTGCATGGCACAAATTGTGCTCGACCAGTAACCTAAAGGTTTGCGGTTTGAACACAATGGCATCACGAGAGAAAGGCCTGGCGATCTGCTTCCTTAAAGATTACAGCCAAGAAAATCCCATGAAGCCGTTCTACTCTGTAACACATGGGGTCACTATGAGTCAGCAACGGGTTTGTTGCTTGTGTTTTTTGTTGTTGTTGTTATTGAAGCCATGCTAAAGAGAACCTTCCTAGGGAATACTGGTGTTTAAAAATCATTGCTGGAGATTTGGAACTCTTAATAGAAACTCCAGGGAGCCTGGGGCATCTTCGTAATACGTAAATTGTAAGGAAGGAAACACCACTTTCTGCCTGGGAATTGACCTTTCCTTAATGAGGGGCAATTCTGACTTTAGATGCTTCAAGTTTAAGCTCCCACCCTGCCCAGTCTGAGAAAATGGCTCTAAAGGTGCCAAGTACGGATGCCCAAGTAGCCATTTTGATTAATCAAATGGAAGAAATAGCCAAAATACCATGTACCCTGTAAGCAGACAATCGTGGTCTAAATTTCAGAATCCTCCTCTATTCCTCCATTGCCAAATCCAGCGTTTAATTCTCAGACTTCATCTTTCTTGACCCACGTATGGCATTTGACTGAACTGATCGCTCCCTCCTTCTTGGAACTTTCTTCCCTCAGTTTCCTGAATACCACTCTTTCCTACCTTATTAGTTGTTCGTTGTTAGACTCCTCTGCTGGGTTTTTCTCTTCTTTCCAACTGCCGTATGTTGGAGCGCTCTTGGGCTCAGTCTCAAATTATGTCCTCTGTCTTCACTCATTCCGTAGGCCATCACTTCTAGTCCCATGGCTGCAAATGACATGCTATTGACTCCTCAACTTGTATCTCCAACCCTGACGTCTCCCTTGAGTCCTGGATTCATATACTCAACGGCCTACTCAGTATCTCTTCTTGAATGTCTAAGAGACATCTCAAACTGAACACGGCCCAACTGAACCAAAACCAATCTGCTCCTCATCTAGTCCTTCCATCTACCTACCCTCAGTTACTCAGGATGAAAACTTCAGGGTTAGTTTTCCTCTCCATGGAGTTCTACTTTTCTTCTCAACTTGAAATGAGTGAGGAGCCAGGATTATTTGTGCATAAAGGGAAATTGAAACATACATCCACCCTACAAGTTATTTTCCATCCTTCCTCTCAATAAACAAGTTTCAAATAGTTGTTGGCATCATGCACGTGGCAGATTCAGACACAGAGGATTAGACACAGATCTTGGGCTCCTGGAGCTTGCAAACAAGTGTTTACCTGAAGGAATAACTCTATGCATTGTTAATATAAGGGTTTGCAAGAAAACGTGTAAATCCTCTGACTAGCTCAATAAAATACCCCAAAAGGTAATATCCCAAAGATGATAGTTGGTGTCTACTCTTCATTCCATTGTCTTCTAAGCCATATGTGCCCTGGGAGCCCATCTTCAGATTCTCTAAAGCAACAGGAGAAAAGGAGGGTAGAGAAAAGATTAGTACACTCAGTGCTTACTCCAGACAAGCAGGGAGAGTGGGGTGACTCAACTGATTTACATTTCTCAGACTGACTATGCCCTACTCTGGAAGCCTTTGTAAAAATGACTCTTTCTAGTCACCTACATCCATTCAACATTCACTGAGTACTGATTTGCATGGACAAAGATACTAGAACTAAAATAGACATTGATGCAGATTCTCTAATCTGTAAGAGTTTAGGAAAAGTCTATTAAAGGGAGGAAATCAAGGAACTAAATGAGTGCAATACCATAGCTCAGATGCATTCAGCGAATGCGGGGGACCTACGTTGGTGGTGTGGATGGTGCCCCTTGGTGGGGTCAGGGTAGGTCCATAAAGAAGATGATGCTTGTCCTCTGTTCTGAGCAAGGGAAGTGGGGGGAAAGTAAGAACAAAGGCAAGGAAGTGTGAAGCAGCAGAGTCTGGTCATGAAACTGCTATTGCCTGAGCCTGGAAGCAGACTGTGAGGAAGGCATGTTCAGATGGAAGATGAGGGTTAGGTCACAGCAATGAGATGTGCCAAGTGAAAGAACTTGGCCTTTTATCCCACAAGCACTGGAAAGCCAGTGAAGATGATAGTGGACAGGAAACATAATTAGATTGGCACTTATGCAGATCAGTGTGAGGGCTGAGCGCAACCGAACTGGAGATGATTAGTGGAGAGACAGTCTTCCTCATCATTCCACGGAGCATAACCAAACCTGGAGCTAAACGTTGGTCCCCAAGGCTTTAGCATTTTAACGTATGTAATAGCCTCAGTCTTTGTCTATTTGTTTTGGGGCTTTATACTTTTCATATTATGAGTTTGTTCATGAGATTTAAAAACCTATGGTCATTTATTTATGGTGTGACTTTGGCAAGTTACTTAATCTTTCTGCTTTGGTTTCCTTACCTATAAAATGAAGAAAATAAAATATTACATCTCTCATAAAATTTTTGGGAGGATTAAAGACTTTCCCCATGTAAAAGGCTGAGCCATGGCACATAGCTCACAACTAAATGTAAAATGCTATTTATGTTATTCTAACTAAAATCCTCACAACTGGACCAATAAGCAACATCATGACAAACGTGGAAAAGATTGAAGTTGTCAAGGATTTCATTTTGATTGGATCTACCATCAACACCCATAGAAGCAGCAGTCAAGAAATCAGAAGATGCATTGCAGTGGGCAAATCTGCTGCAAAAGATCTCTTTAAAGTGTTGAAAAGCAAAGATGTCACCTTGAAGGCTACGGTGCGCCTGACTCACACCATGGTATTTTCAGTGGCATCATATGCATGTGAGAGCTGGACAATGAATAAGGAAGACTGAAGAAGAATATACACCTTTGAATTGTGGTGTCAGCAAAGAATATTGAATATACTATGGACTGCCAAAAGAATGAACAAATCTGTCTTGGAAGAAGTACAACCAGAATGCTCCTTAGAAGCAAGGATGGCTAGATTACATCTCACATACTTTGGACAGGTTATCAGGAGGGACCAGTCCTTAGAGAAGGACATCACGCTTGGTAAAGTAGAGGGTCAGTGAAAAAGAGGAAGACCCTCAATGAGATGGACTGACACAGTGGCTGCAACAATGGGCTCAAGCATAATGATTGTGAGGATGGTGCAGGACCAGGCAGTGTTTCTTTCTGTTGAGCACAGGGTCACTATGAGTTGGAACTGACTCGACGGCACCTAACAACAACAACTAAACAATAAGTCTAATAAATAAGTACATCTGTTACTCCATCCAGGGCTGGGAATGCGGCTGTCTCTATATATTACTTGGCATCTTAATACTATAGGAGGTTGGGAATATTTTGATGGGAAAGAAAATGAATGCATAATCAGCATCCCTAAATCCCAGTCTTAACTCTCAACCCTAAACTGGAGACAAAATTCACAACTGAAATTTAAAAATGCCTTTAATGGCAAAGACCTACAATTCCGGATAGGCCCGATCATGACATTACATGAAACGGTCCTCCTCTTTGGTCAGGTGTTATGGGAAGACATGAAGTAGACACATCCAGAGACACTGAATGACCCGTGGTGTCCTTCTAGGTAGATGCCCTCCTCCTAGACCTTCTGTCTTTGTCTTCCTATTCTAGAGTTTGAAAAGCTCAGTATCAAGTGTACTTTTCCCTAATAACAACACTGGCTGCCCTCTGTTGAATGCTTACTATACCAAAAACCAAAAAACCAGACCCATTGCCATAGAGTCGATTCCCACTCATAGCGATTGCATGCTTTACATCTATTCATTCAACTCACTAAAATCCAGTAAGTAGGTGCCATTATTATTCCCATTTTAAAGGTGAGGAAACTGAGGCAGAGCAGAATTTTGACCCCAGGACTTCTGACTTCAAAGCCCCGGTGAACATAATCACTTTGCTATAGTGCCTTCATTAAAATAGTGCTAGACATATACCAGATGCTCAAAATTATGTATTATATGATTTACGAGTTTACTGACTGAAGAATGGCTTTCTACACTTTATTTTAACATTGAGACGCTCATTTGCACCCTGAAAAAAAAGTACAGTTAAAAAGATAGTATGCTTTGGAAATTCCAGAGTATAGCCAAATAGCAGAATTAGAGGTATTAGCCTGCGAAGTGGAACCACCGCAACCTATTGATTACTAAAACCGAAGAAAAGAGCACCTTTACAAGTTTTTCCTTTTTTTCAGAGTAATTGGATTCATATTCACATCTGTGGCATTAAACCAGTGTTTTCAACCTTTTTTTTTCCTCCCAATTGTTTAACCTCCATCTACATCTCTGGCATAAATTTAAGCCTTTATTTGTGAATATTCCGATAAGCACTTTGCCTCTAACGGTATTGTTCAGGGCCCAGCGTCATTGTTACAGCTGTAATTGTAACTATCAAGACACAGTTCTTTGTAATTAGAAAGTCAAGATGGTATTCAGCATTATGGCAGCACAGACTTACATTTGTTAGGCTATTAGAAAAAAAATGTTTACAGAGAAAACAGTGTCATTGTTTAGTGCTCTTAATTGACCATCTGCCTGGTAAAGAAATGTCCAAAGAAGGATAAATAAGACTACAGTACACGTATTTATTTTCTTTGTGCAGAGAGGAAATTGTGAAAAGCAAAGCAGAGGCAAACTCGATAAGGCATTGCTAAATCAGGCTGAAAGGGAAACCAGGCCGTGCATACGTTTCTTTCTTGTTCCTTCCAGTGTCGAGACAAAGATCCGTGGCCTCCTCAAAGTTTCTTGACGAGAAAGGTTTTAGATTGCCCTTTGAGTGCCTCAGCAATATGGTTCCCGCCTAGCCCTTCCTTGTTCTCCCACTAATCCTCTGAGCTTCAGCATTCTGCTCTAACCACCACACTTTGTTCTCTGGGGCACAATTTCTAGATAAATGCTTCCTTCTCTGGGTTTTTGCTTAAGCCAATTCTACTCTCCCCCCTCTTCTGATTCCAACTACAGAAATCTTACCCCTTCCTTCAAGGGCAAGGGCAAGTGTTGCTCCCCCACTCCCACACATATGTCTGCTTCTGTCCATCCAGGAAGACAAAAATCTCTCCCTCTCTCCGCTTAGGAGTTCCCAGTCACTTGGCAATGAAAGATGACCTGTCTGAGGGCGCTCTTCTGTCGTGCTGGAACCGTTATTCAAATTCGGCATTGCCATTTGCATCCTCACATGCTTCTGTTTTGACTCTCCCCTTAGATTGTAAAGTTCTCTTCTTAGAATCATGTCTTATTCTTCTTTGAATTTACCCCAAAATGCCCATCACTTTTTCCTACATGTTGTTTACTGCATTCAAAAAAATAAAATAAAAAACCCAGCTAGTACCGTAGCACTGGAGGTTTTGTGAGATTTCTATCATCCATCTTTTGACAAAGTCAGATAAACCCAGGTTGCTGTGGCGCTCGAGGACATGTTTCAGTCAGCTTCAGTAAACATCCAGAACACCTACTACATGCTTCTCTCTGCTTACAGTAGCGGACATCATATCACATGCATTCAATCTACTCCTTTAAACATCACTACAACCTAGTGGTGTCCCTGGGCGCCCAAATGGTTAACATGCTCAGCTACTAACCCAAAGGTTGGAGGTTCCAGTCTACCCAAAGGGGCCATTGAAGAAAGGCTTGGTAATCTACTTCCAAAAAATCAGCAACTGAAAACCCTCTGGAGCACAGTTCTACGCTGACACTCATGGGGTCTTCAAGAGTTGGAACTGACTCAATGGCAACTGGTTTTTTACAACACAGTGGTACTAGTTAGATAAGCAGGTGCTATTGTTGTCCCCATTTTAGAGATGAGGAAAAACTGGCAGAGCAGTCCTTCCACTCCAGGCTGTCTGCCTTCAAAGCCCGAGTGAGCTTAATCCCAATGTGCTATAGGACCTTCATTAAACAGTGCTGAACGTAGATACTACTTGCTCGAAAATTATGTAGGGTTCTATTTCTGAGTATACTGAGTGAAGAAGGGCTGGCTCCGACATTATGCTAAGCAATGAGAATGCGCAGAAGAATCAGATACGGATCTTTCCCTCAAAGAGATCACCTCTGGGAAATGGTTTTTGGTGGAGTCTCATGTCAAGAAGAGAACGATGAGGGAAAAGCAAAAAACAAGACAAAATGACTTTTTTTTGGTTTGTTTTTGTATACGCCAAAACTTACGTTCGTATTTAATGAGCTTGTTTTTTTGTGTTGTTGTGGAGTCAATTCCAGTTCAAATCCACCCAGAGGTGCAACAGAAAGAAAGGCTTGGTGATCTATTTCTGTAATGATTGTCATCATTATTGTTAGGTGCCATCGACTGTGTTCTGATTCATAGCAACCCTGTAGGACAGAGTAGAACTGCCCCATAGGGTTTCCAAAGAGTGGCTGGTGGATTTGAACTGCCGGCCTTTTGGTTAGCTGCCGAACTCTTCACTACTGCCCCACTGGTGCTGTCTGTAGAGATTATAGACGAGAAAACTTTACGAGGCAGTTCTACTCTGTAACACATGGGGTTGCCGTGAGTCAGAACGGACTCTATGGCAAAGGGTTTGGTTTGGGTTGGATTCTTCTGTGTCACACTAGAAGACATCATGAAGAAAAAAAGCAACTTGTGGCACCCAGGACAGAGCTGGTCGCAGATTCAGTAATTTGGGTCCTGTCCATGTCCAAAAGCAAAGAGCAGCTGGTCATGAGGAGATTATCTGCCGTGCTGTATGGATGTCCTTCTGCCCAGGGTCTGAATTGAGTTCCCTCCCAAGACAGAGTGACCAGACTCATGCTCGGGGGCTATCTCTTCCAGGATCACAGATGGAAGCCCCCATTATAGCCATGCACAGATTCACCACAATATGGAAACCGTTTGAGCAGGAAATAGAAGAAAAACACAAAATATGACCTGACCCAATACCAGGGTTCCCCCCCCCCCCACCAAATTCTATGGATAACTTTGCTTATTATTTCATCATTGTGGTTTTCATGAAAAAACAGAGACCTGGTTAAATAGCAGATATCCTTCTAGACTAGTACAAACATTTTGTAACACCTTTTCTGACCCAGTCTCTCTCTTTCCAACTCAGTTGTTCTTAGAGCATTGTATGGATTTTATAGTGCTTCCTGAAGAATATGTCTACCCCTGACTAGCCTTGTACTACAATTGACCACACTCTGAGTTTAAGAATTACTATTACAAATAAAGGAGCCCTGGTAGTGCAATGGTTAAGCGCCCAGCTGCTAACCAAAAGGTCTGTGGTTCGAACCCAACAGCAGCTCCAGGGGGAGAAAGGCCTGGTGATCTGCTCCTATAAAGATTACAGCCTAGAAAACCTTATGGGGGAAGTTCTACTCTGTCATATAGGGTCACATAGGTTCTCTATGAGTCGGAATCAACTCGAGGGCACACAACAACAACAATAAATTTCATATATATATATTAGTTTTTCTGCTGCCCTGTTGTAAGCTGTTAAAGATCACAGGGCTTTTGTGCTTATTGTTTTGCCATTCTGGAATGTTCTTCCTGGGATCTCCTTATAGCTCACTTCCCTTACTTATTTTAGGACTTTGCTTGAGTTCTACCTTATCATTAGCTCTTTACAACCTCCCTGTACACAGAGCAATTTCTACCCCAAACCCTGGCATACCCTGTTAAATTTCCCATATAGCTATTATCATCATCTAATATATTATATTATATATATGTACTTTTTTCGATCTCTGCCCCTTCTAGTTTTAAGCTCATGAAGGCAAGAGCTTTATTTTCCCCCACTGTTGTATCTCCAGGACATTTTGTAGGTTCATCACAAATATTTGTTGAATAAACTAACTGATTTTCAGTGCTTTGAAGTCCCATAGTCCCGGGTTTGAATCTCATGTCTATCATTAGCAACTGTGAGACCATGAGACATTTCCTTCCCCTCTCTGAGCCTGTTTCTGCATCTTCCCAATAGGGAAAATAGCACCTACATTTTTAGAGGAAAAATGAAATAAGATGCTTGTTATGGATTTTATTGTGTCCCCCAAAAATATGTGTTGTAAACCCTAACCTCTACACTTGTGGTCATAATCCCATTTGGGAATGGGTTGTCTTTGCTATGTTAATGAGGCAGGATTAGTGTAGGGTGTGTCTAGAGTCAGTCTGTTCTAAGATATAAAAGAGATTAAAGAAACATGAGAGAAGAGAGATGGGGTAAGAGAGATGCCAAGACCCACAGCGATCTCCAAAGAACCAGGAAATAAGCTGAAGAGATAGGGACCTTCCTCCAAAACTAACAAAGAGAAAAAGGCTTCCTCTAGAGCCAGTACCCTGAATTCAGACTTCCAGCCTCCTAAACTGTGAGAAAATAAATTTGTTTGTTAAAACCACTCACCTGTGGTATTTCTGGTATAGCAGCACTAGGTGACTAAGACAGTCCTTGAAAGCATGTGTCTACCCCAGCAGATACCCAGGACACGTCTATTCTTTTGTCCTCCCTTTGTCTCCTTTGTTCTTTTCTATCCCCTTCTTTGTTCTTTCTCCACTCTTTTCTCCTTTCCTTTCTTATTTTTTATTCTTCCTTCCTTTTTACCTGCTTCACTTGCTTACTCTGTACTAAATGTGGAAAAAGCCCAAAGACTCTCCTGCTGCACGTACCTCTGTAGCTCTCTCAAAGCATGTTCACACACGCTCACACAAACACACACACACACACGCACACACACTGACTACTTCCATCCCTAAATTTTCAAAATATTTGCAATGAACCATTTATTTAGCAGGCGAAGAACATGTTTGCTTTTATTGCCACCTCTTCTTCAGCTGAAACTTTTTGCAGACTCTTAATTTTTCTCAGCCATCTAAGAATCACACGGTAGAATCATCTCTTTGGGGCATTCCCTGGATTGGGGCCGCTGTCCTCTTTATCCTTTTGTGCCATGTCATGAGCAGATTGTCTAAAAGGATGTGTGCACCACTGGACCCATGTACATGTATTCAGGTAGAGATAGTAATTGCCTCAGTCATAAGGGAAATTTAACACACAGGTTTTTCAGTATTGCATAAATCTTAGCCCAGGTAGAAGCTTTTACTTTATTGGGCTATGAAAAGGCATTATTTCTAATATTTTATGGCTAGAAAACTGAAATAAATTTAGGAAACTGACTGTTCCACAGTTAAATGCAACTGCAGACTCCCCACTGAGAATAATGCCTGGAAAATAGTAGACGCTGGCCTCAATGAGGGTTACACAGATTCAACTACACTGTCTTCACTAAGTAGAAGTAGCTTTGTTTGTCTCATTTAACAAGTATACAGTCACAGATTATCCAAAACTGGAACCAAAGCTTCATGGTTTCTCAGTGGTGGCCGCAGCATCCCCAAGAATTGTCTGTTCCAGACAGAAAGAGGGAGGAAGTGGAAGACTGGCATCATAGATTTCTGTTTATAGCACATTGATGGAACGGAGTCTACAGGTAGGTTGACAAGAAGGAAAGTTGTTGGAATCGATAGTGGGCCCGCTAATTTACAGTACTTACTACACAAATATTTGTGAATGAGCAGCTTTCAAGAAGAATGAGAGCTCAGCATTTTATACCTAAAAGATCATGTATTTCAAGTCCTTTATAGTCCCAGGAAGAAAACCAGAGGTATCCCAGGTGACTTGTAAGCTTGCCGGTAAGTTAGTGCAATTCTCTGACAGGAACCCAAGACTGACTGCTATTCCCGCCTGCTTTCCACGGCAACCTGAAGGGTCCTTCACATCTCCCACCTTTAGGGGCAGTAGAATCACTGTAAACTGCTAGAAAAAGATGTCACATTTGTTAAAGTAAAAGGCCAACAAAAACGAGAGAAACACTCCATGAGACGGACTGACACAGTGGCCACAGCAATGGACTTGTATGGACATCCGAGAGTCCTGTTAAAAAGCAGATGTTGATCAGTAGGTCTGGGGTGGGGTCCTAGATCTGCATTTCTAATAAGTTCCCGGATCGTATCCATGCTGCTGGTCCTAGGATCACACTTTGAGTGGCAAACAATCAGGCAGAAAACACCGCTAGAGCCTCAGTCTTCCTCCTCCATCACCCTTGCTAAGCCTTATCTTACACAGCTTCTGGGGATGGGGCTCTGGAACAAGATCACCTAATTTGTAAGAGCCACCACACGTCCTGGCTTGTGGTTATTGACCTTGGTGAATGAGTCCAGTGTGTTAAATGCTCAGGAATATTTTCCCAGTAAAATGCTACCACTGAGATTAAAAGGATGACTTCTGGCAAAGGGGAAAATTCCTTGCAGACATTAGGTGAGAAGAAGACAATCAGCAGGCATTAGAGAGCATACCCTGAGTACTCAGTGCTCTGCCCAGTGGCCTGGTTATGCCCTCCTCTGCTGCCAATTCCCAGGTTCACAAGAGCTGTATAAAGAATTCCTTTTGTTGGTCTCAGACATAGTCAAGCTGTTCTCCCAAAGCAGAATGTCTGTTCTCACCAGCATGATTTTGCTTACCTAAAAGACCAGGCCTCCAGCCCTGATTTTCTTCATGTCCTTCCCATCCTGATCATGTTCCTACTACCTCCAAGAAGTTGTGAATTTATTGTTTACTATTAGATCTTCAGCACAAGCCTTGAGCTAGGGACACAGCAGTCAACTAGCACATATTTGTGAAATAAATGAATTAATGACAAGGGGGTACAATGTTTACATATCCACAACACATCGACCAATCCACTCTTTATTCTCTGCTCATACATGAAGAACATTTTAATGAGTTGCAGGAACAGAAATGATCTTACTATTCAAGATTCTGGATTCTGAAGTCTGATACAAATATATTACAAACCAAGAAAACCAAACCCATTGCCATCAAATTGATTCCGACTCATAGTGACCCTATAGGACAGGGTAGAACTGCCCCCATGGGGCTTCCAAGGAGCAGCTGGTAGATTTGAACTGCCGACCTTTTGGTTAGCAGCCATAGTTCTTCACCACTGCACCCCCAGGGCTCCAAATATATTACAGGAACAGTTGAGAAACCCCCAAAACAAAAGTTGGGAAACCCCCAAAAAGCACTGATAACTCTGTAATTACATTTATAAAACCACTAAAATTTATGTAAGTACTTACTTTGTGTTAGGAAGTATGTTAAAGCATTAGAAGCATCTCATTTAGCACTCCCCCAAAACACAAGAGGCAGGTGCTGTCACACCACAATTATCCACTGAGGAATCTGTAGGTCTCTCAGCTTGTTGAAGTGGGACCACAGATTCTAAGCCTGGGCAGTCTTACTGCCACACCCGTGCCCTTCACCACCAGTGCACCACCCACTGCTTAGCTCCCCCCATAGCACCCCATGTGCCAACTGCATCACATTTGGGAGAAAGATGTGGCAGTATACTTCTGTAAAGATTACAGCCTTGGAAACTCTGTGGGGGCAGTTCTACTCTGTCTTATAGGGTCGCTATGAGTTGGAATCCACTCAGTGGCAATGGGATTTTTTTAAGACGTGAAAGAAGGATGAAGAAAGGAGGGATGAAGGAAGGGATAAATGAATGAATGACTTTCTAGAGAGCCAATGTGTAAGTTCTTATTACAATTTAATACCTCATTAAGGAACTCTGTCCTGGCCACTCTGGGGTTTCATTTGACGTTGGAATCTCCGTCCAGTAGCCATTTAGCCATCAGGTACTCACACATGCCACTAGACTTTGTGGACCTGGCAGCCCTTACAAATATCCGGGGAGGTGTTCTTTGCTTTCAGGGATTTTTATTCCTCTTCTGAAGAGATCAAGAGAATCTAAAACCATGACAGAAATTAGACCAAAAGAGACGCCAGAATTAGCAATGACCAAGAAGCTCTGTCTGTCCCACAGATCTTTAATGTTCCTTTCTTGAAGCCTGGCTGGGGGCTGGAGGCACCGACCAACACTCCAGCTTACAGCTCACACCACAGGGCCTTCACCTTTGCTGTCCTCTAGTGCCAGTGTAACACAAATACCACCAGGAACCCATAACGGGGAGGCTTTCAAGAACATTTATTTTCTCACAGCTCCGGGGACTAAAAGTTTAAATCATGGTCTCAGCCCAGTTGATTTCCTCCTTGTCAGTAGCCCTGGGCATTTCTTGGTTCCTGCCTGTTCCTTGGCTTGTAAACAACCATCACATGTCTCTTTCCCCCCTTCTGTGTGTCCCTGGGTCTATTCTGGTTTTTTTATAACCCAGGAGTGATCAGGTTTTGGATCCACCCTAAAAGGTATCACCCCTTAACAAAACAAAAGGAAAGCTCTATTTCCAAACTGGATCATATTTACAGGTACAGGTATCCAGTTGATTCTGACTCCTGGCCAACCCCATGTGTGTCTGAGTAGACCTGTGCTCCACAGGATTTTCAATGGCTGATTTTTTTGAAGTAGATCCCCGGGCCTTTCTTTTGTGATGGCTCTGGGTAGACTCAAACCTCCAACCTTTCAGTTAGCAGCTGAGCACGTTAACTATTTGCACCACCCAGGGACTCCTCTTACAAGTATAAAACCCAAACCAACACCCCTGCTGTCTAGTTGATTTCTACCTATAGCATCCACATGGAGTTTCCAAGGCTGCAAATCTTTAAGGAAGCAGACTGCCACATCTTTCTCCCACAGAGCCGCTGGTGGTTCCGAACCACCGACCTTTCAGTTTGTAGTTGAGTGCTTTAACCACTGCACCACCAGGGTTCCTTTACAGGTATAGGGACCATGATTTCAATACATATTTTGGGGGGCGCAATTCAATCCATGACACTGTCCCTCAGATAGCCACAAGGATTTGGATAGATCAGTCACTGCATTCAGGCCCCTGATCAAATGTCACCTCACCTCACGATCCTTCCCTGAGCTCCAAGAAGTCCATCTGTCATGTTCTACCCTCTGACCTTGTTTTATCTTTTCTTCAAAATACTCATTTTCAAAGCATCCCTGATATATTATATATCTACTTATAAACACCCTCATACCCCTCACTAGCATGTCAGATCCCTGAGGGCAGGGATGCTTTGTTCACTTTTGCTATCCAGCCCCAGGGCA
The DNA here is from genome assembly GCA_030035585.1 of Dugong dugon. NCBI lineage: Eukaryota > Metazoa > Chordata > Mammalia > Sirenia > Dugongidae > Dugong > Dugong dugon. The sequence goes on along the minus strand of CM057480.1, from coordinate 73,330,320 downwards.
GTGGTAGATGCGCCCATGAATTAATCTGAAGCAAATGCCTTAAAGGGAACGCTGACCAATGGCAATTCACAATGCTTGCATTCCAGTAAGACATCTACCCCACTGACTTACCAAAGGCTAATGTCTCCTGAATATTCTGTCCAAGAAGTACTTAGCTTCCGGACATGCACCCCCCCCACCCTCCCCAGCTCCACGCCAAATGACTGGATCCCTCCTGTACCATCGGCAGCTTTATAGGACGGATCCAGGGAGCTGGTGTGACTTACACCAACGAGTGTCTGGAGATGGGAGGAGGCTCTCTTTCTCTCTCTCTGTCTCTCTTTCCAGGGTGATGGCATAAGATCTTCATTAGGTCAGTGCTTCACACAGTCACAAGCCTCTTAGGGAGGTAATCTGTCCAGGTCATCCTGTCACTTTTCAGCTTAGTGCCACTCAGTAATGATGTACTCTGGCTTCATCTCTATTATCCATCTGCAATCACAGCGGCTGCCTCTTTTCTTCCGTCTTCAGTTCTTGCGCTGTCCAGTGTAGCATCTGCTCTTGGACATGTTGGATAACTGCATCTGAGTACCCATGAAGGGGAGCCCTGGTGGTGCCGTGGTTAAGAGCTTGGCTGTGGGCAGTTTGAATCCACCAGCTGCTCCTTGGAAACCCTATGGGGCAGTTCCACTCTGTCCTGTAGGGTCGCTCTGAGTCAGAACCAACTCGATGGCAATGGTTGATCCATGAAGGATCAACCCTCTGCATGAGACAGCAAGAGAGTTAGTAGCAAATACCACTTGTGGTTTGCATGTGATGACAAACTCCAACAAACTCTATACCAAAACTAAAAAAAAAAAAATAAAACGTGTTGGCATCATTTGGGAGAGGCTGAAAGATTTAAATACTTGTGTGGTCAAAGCCACATTCACACAATGAGATGCTGCCCCTCCCCCAATATCTTTTATTTACAATAGATCTTGTTTTAAAGGTACCTGCCCATTTGTTGAGGATGACAGACTAATAAAATAATAAAGTCATTTTAATAAACACTGTATCAGAATATCCCATCTTCTAATGTGGCAATGTGAAATTTCACCACTGGAGGAAACATTTACCATTCTGACTATTTTAATACTTTTAATAAATATTTGCAATTCCTATGATAAAGCATCCTAGTAGAAAACGCATTTCCTCTAAAATTTATGTGGCTGCTGGCAGGTGGCCATTTTCTAATTTTCTGTCTCACTTGCATACATTTATTACAGATTTCTAACTACCCCCTTTTTGATCTTTGACTGGCTCTGAGCGTGCTGCTTCCTCTGAGTAGGAACATGTGTGATGAAAATTGAGGGTGGCGAACAAGCTTTCTGGTTTGCAAACTGGAGGGTTGGTTCTATCCCCTGGCGGTGGGGGGGGGGGGGGGGGTCCCTCAACATCCATTTTATTAAGGCCCGCAATACGTCTGGACCCAGTCTTCAGAATCAGGTGGAGTTTGAGAATCCTTTTCTAGTTCCTCAGTGCCATGAGGTGGGGGCGGGCACAAGGTCAGGATTGGAAGTGGGAATCAGGTCACGCATTTTGGTGTATTAAACTTTGGGTTTGCAAATGGACTGCAATAGAGTTCACGAAAACCTTGAAGCCTTGCTGTTGTCAGTTGCTGTTGAGTTGGCTCTGACTTACATATAACAGAACAAAAGCTGGCCCTCCACCAGCTTCATGATCTTTGGTATACTAGAAAACCAGTCGCCATTGAGTTGACGCCAACATGTGGAAACCCTGGGTTTGTCAGACTAGAACCATGCTCCATAGGGTTTTCAGTGGCTGACTTTTTAGAAGTAGATCAGCAAGCCTTTCTTCCAAGGTGCCTTTGGGTTCACTCAAACCTCCAACCTTTCGGTCAGCAACCAAGTGTGTTGCCCCCTCCAGGGATGCCAATAAGGCTTAGATGAGTAGTACTATTACTGTCTAGGTTAACTAAACTCTATTCTAAATACGAAGAGAAGGTAGCCATTAAAGAAAACTGTACTGTAAATCTTCTTGAAGAAAAAGTAATAATAACCTTTTAAAATCTACAATCACCCCTTCGTTTATGTCTCCAATCTCTGTTAGACATCTCTGAGTAAGAATCTGGGTACATCTCAAACTCAAACATTTCAAAACACAGCTCATGATTCTGCCACTCCCCATCCTTCTACCTTCTGACATATTCAAAATCCAGTCCTTGGTCTGCATACTGGATTTCACTTAAAAGTTATTGTCATTTTCTAATAAGACAGAATAGAAACCGAGTCTTCTTTAAGCATTCCCTTTTCATACTATCCCAAGGCCTGCTTGTCCTACCTGAACAATGTTGTGTTCCTCCTCTCCTTCACCTCCTCCTTCATGTCCCCCTGACGCTGGCCTAGTGGGGGTTCTTACTGCCGCTAATGACCAGTATTATTTTAGAATCCTTCAGTCATGCTTTTACCTCATTTAAACCTTCTGAGTCAGGTGATGATACCATTCCATTTTACAGACAAAGAGAGGTAAAAATTCTTAGTGAATTGCCAAGACCTCCAACCAGGAGGTCTGAGGAATTGCCAAAACCTCCAACCAGGAGGTCTGAGGAATTGCCAAAACCTCCAACCAGGAGGTCTGAGGAATTGCCAAAACCTCCAACCAGGAGGTCTGAGGAATTGCCAAGACCTCCAACCAGGAGGTCTGAGGGCTGGGATCTGAACACTGACCATCCAACTCCAGAAACGAGGCTCTGAACCACGAGGCTGCTGCTACTCTTGTAAAAACATCCCAACTGTTCTCTCTGCTTGCTTCATCTTCTCTCTCCTATTCCTCTTTTACCAGGGACTGCTCGTAAAAGTATGGGTTCATGTCACATCCTACAAAACCACTGATGGCCTCCTCATATTCATCACTCATTCACTCAATTATTCATTCATCGTCCATTCCTTTGTTTCAGTTATTCAGCAAATATGTATGGAAGGCACATTATGTCCCAGGCATAGTCCAGGTAGTGAAGCTATAAAAAACCAAACCAAACCCATTGCCATGGAGTTGATTTCGACTCATAGCGACCCTATAGGATAGAGTAGAACCGTTCATAGGGTTTCCAAGGAGCGGTTGGTGGATTCGAACTGCCAACCTTTTGGTTAGCATCCGAGCTCTTAACCACTGTGCCACCAGGGCTCTAGTGAGGCTACAGTAGGATAAAAATCATCCAAGCTTCCTGTCTAGTGGGTTACAGATAAAGAAATGGTGATACATAGAAGGTTAGGGAATGGTAAGTACTATGAAGAAAGATAAAGCAGAGTAAGGAAGAGAGAGAGGGAATTTGTTTTAGACGAGAGTTAGGAAAAGCTTTGGCAATGAGTAGCATTTAAGCATAGACCCAAATAGGGAGGATGCATTGGAGGCCAAGAGTGAAGAACATTCATGAAAAACAGAAAAATAAGCACACACCTCCTGAAGCAGGTGCGTGCTGAGCCTTCTCATGGAGCAGCTGGGAGGCCAGAGTGGCTGGAGCTAGGAGGGACTTGAGGGAAAATGGATCCTATAGACCATGGTAAGTTCACTGGAGAATGTCTTATGATCTCGGGGTAGGAAAAAATTTCTTGAACAAGTACTAAACTTAACTAAACTTAAAGGAAATAAACGATGAATTAGAGGACATTAAAATTTGAAAAGACACGAGACTACAGAAAAATGAGGACTAGGATAAACAGAAATTTCACAGAGAATAGGACACAAATTGGGAATAAATAAAAACAGGATGAAATGCCTTTGTAATTAAGAAAATAATATCAGAGATCTCAATAAGATACCATTTTGTGCCCACTAGATGGATAAAAGAGGACCCTGGGTGGTGCAAATGGTTAACACTGAAAGGTTGGTGGTTTGAGTCCACTCAGAGGCACCTCGGAAGGAAGGCCTGACAACCTGCTCCTGAAAAATCCACCACTGAAAACCCTATGGAACATAGTTTTACTCTGACCCCCATGGAGTTGCCCTGACTTGGAGCCAACTCCATGGCACCTAGTTTAGATGGGTAAAAAATTAAGACATTTGATAATAACTGCTGGTGATGAGAACTCATAGACATTTCTTGTGGGAGTAACACTTGATACAGTCAGTCTGGGAGATGGTTTGGCATCAGTTCGTGAATCTGAATGTGTGTGTGCCTTGTGGCCTAGCAGTTCCACTTCTAGTTATGTGGTTTAGGGAAACTCTTGCTCCTGAGTCCTAGGAGACACATACAGGAATGTGTGTAGATGTACTGACTGTAAGAGCAAAAACTCTGATGTCCTTCAACAAGACAACACATAAATCATGGATGATATCTACACATAAGGGAACATTATAGAGCAATAAAAATGAATAAACAACAGCTGTATCTAGCAAAGGGATGAATCCTAAAAAAGCATATTTACTAATAAAATCAAATCATAAAAGACTATATTTAACACTACCATTTTTATAAAGCTTAAACATGATAAGAAGCTGATAATGTAGCATTTTGGGATATACATATGGGTTAAGACTACGTATTTCTTAAAGCAAAGAAAGTGAATAATTTCTTTTACATGGCTCAGCACAAAGCTGGTTCCTATGAGGCAGAGGTTAAAGGTGCCCCAAACGTCCAACTTTTCCAAACAGCTGTCCCACTCTATCATCTCTAACACCAACTCTTCCTCCTCCCTGCAGTACTCTCCCTCTCATCTTTGGGTTCCCTAATCTGCTGCAGCGTCTCACAGAACTCACAGAGCATATCAAGGAAATGGCTCATGTGGTTGTGGAGGCTGGCAAGTCCCAAATCCGTGGGTCAGGCATAGGCTTCTCCTGACCCACATGTCCGGAGAGGCCAATGAACCTAAACCGGCAGGTCAGACCACAGGCTGCTGGTTCACAAGGCTGTGGAGGCTGGCAAATCAGGTCAGAAGATAGGCCTCCAGCTCACAGGGCTGCAGAAGCTGCCAGAATCCACAGGTCAGATGGCAGGCCACTGGCTCAAGTCCCAAGAACCACAGGTCAGACAGTGACAAGTCAGACACAAGATCCAGATGCTCAAAGAAAGAGACAGTGCGCCACCAGAGCACCCACATATATACCTTGGATGCAGACCACACCCCACGGAAGGGCGTTACTTGGTAAGGGTGGGACTTGAGTCATGTCCTCCTGCAAGGCTGTAACTCAAGATACACCTCACACTAACCCTACCTCATTAACATGTAGAGGTTAGGATTTACAGCACATAAAATGGAGGATAATTAGGATAATTACATCAGATCACAAAATGGAGGCCAACCACAACACTGGGAATCGTGGACCAGCCAACCATCACAGGTTCCAAGTACCTCATTTGTGTAGCCCCACTCAGTCATTGTGTGTGAGTCACAAAGACCAGGGCTAGAAGGGTCATATTAAGTAATTCACTGCACTGTGCAAGGGAATAAAAAACACAAAATTCACAGTAGTGGGAAGACCGGGAAGTAAGATAAGGAAGAACTTCATGTAGAAGCAATAAAATTGTTAACATTAGTCTTCTTAAATATAGTAATGAACTTACAAATATTCACTTTATTTTTGTTTCACAACTTGTTTATAAATCATATAATATCGTTTTTAAGTATCAAATATTACATAAAATGGAACAACAGTTGATTTTTTAAGTGCTTGCTCTAATATGTAAGCACATAACCTTTAGGTTTTTTTAATTGCAATTTATTTCTTCTCCTTCTCCTCCACAGACTTTACCTTCTTCTTTATAAACTAGAAAATTAGAGAAATAGCCAATTTCATTTATTTTTTGCTATGAAAAAAATTTCACTAATATAACAGGTGTGTAAGAATACCATATTCAGAATTGATTTCAGTGTAAAATTAATTCTCAGTTACTTATAATATTTAATTTGTACATGCAAAGTACCCCAGTCACTGAAAAGATAATTGACTTTGCTCTGAAGTCTCTCGGTCTACATATTAATTTCATCTTCTCTCAGCCCTACATTCTCTTTGGAACTCATTGGTATTATCCACGCGTACTTAGAGAAGTCTCAGTATCAGTAAGTTTGTCAAACAGTATCATATCTGGTATGTTGGGCAGAATTGATCTGTTGTACCAATTCTGTAACAGTACAAAAATGAACAACTGTCTTTCAACACTATATATTCTTCTATTTTACAACTCACATTCACCATTGAGGGTTAAGTGTTACAGTAAAATCTTAGCTACATTAAAACATTAATGGCAAAGTCTCTAACATCTAAAAGAACATATTTCCCTAACTGATATAAGAAAAAGATTTTAAATTCTAGAACTATTTATTGATAGTCTACTATATCCCTCATGTAGTCTTGGGGCCAGAGCACATATGCAGAATAGACACAGTAACTATGTTTGAAGGAGTTTGTAACCTGAGATATATATTAATATGAGATGGGAGTGTTTCTGCAGATGAATAGTGATCTTTCCCCCATTAAAACATTGCCTTTTTGTGATATTTCTACTGCTACTTGTCCTACCCTAAAAATCTTTCAAACAAACGGTCAGCCTCACCACATGGAATGTGGTACAACAACCAGAGACACATTTGGCTTGAATCAGAAAGTTTTCTGCAGACATCACCCAAAAAGCAGGGTGGGCTGTTGGATTATTATTATATTTTTATCTTGCTCTCCAAGAAATGTGTTTAATGTGAAACATTATTTCAATGTTAATAATTCAAAGTGATGGTCATCAACTCTACCACTACCAGCCTGAAGAGTTGGATGATTGAAAAATAAGTTTCTTTTTACAAACAGCAACCCATTCGCTGGCTGGCTGGATCTGAGGAGGAAATCCTAAAGAAATGATGAGGTGGGTGTATCGCCAGACAGATCATAATGAAAAGCTTTTCTTCCACAGGTGATTCCAAAACTTAAGCTGCATTAATTTCTCTTTGAAAACAGTTTCCTCTGTTTGCTCATTCAGTGAAGTTCATTTTCCTTAAGATGCTAAATCTGTATATCCCAAAGGCAGAAATACAAAAGCAAACCTTCTTGTTCCCCTAATTATCTTTAGTGGAATTAGATTTGATGATCAAATACCATCAAAAGAAAATCCCAGCAAAATCTACTTGCACCAGTAGGAGAAGAGGAAACAGCATGTCACTTACATCTTGTTGTGGCCCACTCATGGGGGCACAGGAACTGACGCCAGGGCCCTCTCCTGGAGACGTCATCAGGGCATGCTGGGAAAGAGGATACGATGATACCATGTCTCCTAAATGTCCTAGTGGTTGTGCTATTGTAAGGAGCCTTCGAGGCTGGAGGAACGATGTGACTTTTGTTGTATCTATGCTCAAAGACCCTCTGCTTTAATTCTCAGGCTTAAGAATGTGGACATCCAGAGTTAGACCGAAAGTTTGTGAATGTATTCACACCCCACTGTTTGACATTGTTAGCCAGCACAGAAGTAGACACTTTCCTGAAAGTTGGCCACCATCACGTTGGTAGATCCATCAGGTCCTTTGTGTTCTCTTGTAATGAATTTCCATTTAGTTTTTAGATGTGGTGGGTGGACTGGAATCCATAAATACAAGTGGGAGGGCTGCTGGCCATTACAGGAGCTGTAATTCAGTCCAGAGGAGGCTTGGATAAAACATACACTGGCTGGAGCCCTACTCTTGCAGCTTATGTTTATCTAAAACTATTGAGTTACAACCTGGCAACGACTATTTTCTTTTGCATTATCCTATCTGGGATGATAACAAAATCATGCTAATCCATTCAGATTTTTTCTTTTTTTTGGTGACACTGAAGTTGAATGGCCCCTCCAGTCAGCCTCTTACATCAAAGTGCTTCTTTGCTATCGTGCCTCTTAAGAACAAAACCGTATTCCACTCTTCCGCACACTGTAATCTTTCCATTTCGATTACAATACTTCATTAATTTGACTACCTCGTTGTTTTGTAGCTTTGAAGAAGTGAAGAACACTTGAATTCACAGTAACCTCTGGCAGGAAGGGTCTGTTCTTCCAAATATTTCAGCTATTTCCTCCCTGCCGGCTTACTATCACGCCCGAGTTCCTGTGAGGAGCAGATATGAATCCATGCCCTCCCACCTTCACCATCATAAATATCTTCCAGATAATAGATAATCCACCCAATCTCATGCATTCCTGTGCACTTAAGAGATTCTCAGTGTGAAGAGAAAAATGCATTTGGATTTGAGGCATTCCTAGGTTTTATAGGGGGTGCTAAATTATATCCCTACAATGCCGGGAGAATGAAAGACTTCTATCCCCAAATGCCAGCTTTATCGCTTTCTTTTCCCTTTCTCCACCTTCAGAAGAGACATCTGAAGAAGTTACTCAACCTGACAAACAGCAAGATTCCCCTGTATATAACCCGGTGTTTGTGAATATTGCACAAATGTGTGCAGGCAATGTGGATGACAAGTGTTTGTGTAAAGTAAGGGAGTTTAGTTACTTTAAATTTCTGAAAGGAATGGTGAACCTTTGCACAAAGCCGCTCTTTGCATTTTGGTGCACTCTAAAGATTAAAACAACAACAATGGAGCCCTGATGGCACAGCGGTTGAGAGCTTGGCTGCTGTCATGGTTTGAATTATGTCCCCCCAAAAAATGTGTGTATCAGTTTGGCTAGGCTATGATTCCTGGTACTGTGTGATTTTCCCGTATGTTGTAAACCTGCCTCTACGATATTCATGAGGGAGGATGGGTGGCAGTTGTGTTAGTAAAGCAGGACCCGATCTACAAGACTGGATTGTGTCCTGAGGCAATCTCTTGAGATATAAAAGACAGAAGTGAGCAGTGAGACAGGGGGACCTCATACCTCCAAGAAAGCAGTGCCGGGAGCAGAGCGCGTCCTTCGGACTGGGGTCCCTGTGCAGAGAAGCTCCTAGTCCGGGGGAACACTGATGAGAAGGCCGACAGAGAGAGAAAGCCTTCCCCTGGAGCTGATGCCCTGAATTTGGACTTTTAGCCGACTTTGACTGTGAGGAAATAAACTTCTCTTCATTAAAACCATCTACTTGTGGTATTTCTGTAATGGCAGCACCAGATGACTAAGACAGCTGCTAACCAAAAGCTTGGCAGTTTGAACCCACTATCCGCTCCTTGGAAACCTTATGAGTCGCAATCACCTCAGCGGCAATGGGTTTTGTTTTGTTTTTTGATTTAAAGACCAAAAGTGTGTCCTTACATTGAGCCTACATCTGCCTGGGTCCCACTTACTGGTCCTAACCTGGGGGCTACTTTGTAAGTTTTATGTCTTTTCACACAGGATACTTTTTTCTCGAGATTTTTTTACTGTTCCCGTACTGTTTTATGTCTTCTCTATCCAGTTCCTACAAGTTTTCCTTCTGTGACATGGATTCTGCAACCTTTCCAGTCCTGACCAACCGTTCCAATAGCATCTAACAATTTGATACCATGTAAGTATCATCTTAGTTTAGGTTCTACTGAAAGCAGACCTGATCAAGGGCTTGGTGCACCCAGATCCTTTGGGAGGAGACCCAGGAAGCTCCAGCGAGGAGGGGCAGAGTCAGGGAAGGGAGAAAAGCGAATAAAGTCAGTGTTAACTAGCTGATTACTGCTGTAGGCAATGGGCTCCATTGCACTGGGGGCCCTCAGAGAAACCATGTGGAACACACCTCAGAATTACTCCAGCATGCGCTGGGGAGACTGGGTGTGTATATATTGGGTACTCACCCCCCACTGGGTGAGAGCTATACCAGAAAGCATTAGCGCCCAGAGACCGACTTCTGAAAATTAGCCAATGAAAATCCTGTGGCTCACAATGGTCTGATCCACAACTGACCATGAGGATGGCAGAGGACCAGGCAGCTTTTCATTCTGTTGTACACGGGGCTGCCAAGAGTCAGTGCCAACTTGCTGGCAGCTAACAACAACTGGTTCCAGTTGCCATGGAGTCCACTCCAACTCATGGCGACCCCATGTGTGTCAGAGTAGAACTGTGCTCTATGAGGTTTTCAACGGCTGATTTTTCAGACGTAGATCACCAGGCCTTTTTTCAGAGGTAGCTCTGGGTGGATTGGAACCTCTAACTTTTCACTCAGGCAAAGAAGGAGGTAGACACAGGTCTATATCAGCAAAAGGGCTGCTACAGATACCAGACTCATCATATCAATATGTGGATCTGGCTCAGGAATACAGCAATGGCAAATGTCAAGCCTGGGAAACTGCAGAGCTTATATCCTACCCAAATGCATTACAATTTAAAAAAACAGTAATAATAGTAATGACTTAGAGGCTGCATATACCAGCCAAACAAAATATGTCTGGTTGCAACAAAGAGCAGTAGGGACAGTGTCACAGTTGAGTGCATGCCTGGTCTTTTGCAGGATATTGTCATCACTTAGCTGGAGTCAATTGTCAACATGCAAGAATATGGGCTGCATGTTGTTAGATCTTTTCGTCCTCTTAAAAAGGATCCAGAAATCCAGCTTTTATGGGAAATATCCTGATTTCTAAACACTGTATAAGCTTAATCCATGTGGGCCCCATGAAGCACACCTCCGGGTGTCGGCCTCCCACTTCCAGTCTGTGCTCTAACAGCAACAGAGACCGAGGGGTGGTGGGAATGCAGGAGCTCATGAGTATATTAAATGGCTCCTTTTCTTCATTTCTGGGCTAAGTGATTTTGCTAATGCAAGCTTATTCCACAGAAAGCAAGTTTTTGACAGAGCTAAAAAAAAGTATTAATGATATGCAATGAGAGCCAAAGTTGGACAGTCTCTGTTACCAGGTAAACGTCATCTTTATTGAGGCTAAAAGTATGACACCTTGAAGACCAAGGAGCACCTGACCCAAGCCATGGTGATTTCAATAGTCTCATATGCACGGAAGCTGGACAATGAATAAGGAAGACTGAAGGAGAACTGATGCCTTTGAATTACAGTGTTGGCGAAGAATACCGAACATACCATGGACTGCCAGAAGAACGAACAAATCTGTCTTGGAAGAAGTACAGCCAGAATGCTCCTTAGAAGCGAGGATGGTGAGACTTTGTCTCACATACTTCAGACATGTTATGAGGAGGGACCAGTCCCTGGAGAAGGACATCATGCTTGGTAAAGTAGAGGGTCACTGAAAAAGAGGATGACCCTCATTGAGATGGACTGACACAGCGGCTGCAACAATGGGCTCCCGCATAGCAATGACTGTGAGGACGGCGCAGGATTGGGCAGGGTTTCATTCCCTTGTACATGGGGTCGCTATGAGTTGAAACTGACTCCAGGGCACCTAACAACAACAACAACAAAAGTATGTTTGTGGTTGAAGGGGGAGCTTCAAAATAAGTGAACAGCTTTTCTCCCTTGTGATGTAATCCAGGTTAAAATAGTGTTGCTCTGACTTTGGAAATTTAAGGTAGAGCCTTGATGTTCTGCTTATTAAAATAAAGCAATGTATTATCCTGACCTCGAAAAAGTAGTCTTAATTAGGGGCCTTGAATGAAATAATTGATCTTGGCATTGCCTTCAGCTCAGGGCACAACACTGTTATCAAAATGACTTATTGAGAAGTAAGACGTGCTGCAATAAAGATTATCTATTTAATTATTTCACATTGTAAGCCCCTAGAACCCTTATACTGCAAGGAAGAATAGGAGCTTTACGGTGGCCACTAAGGAGAATACATTGTATTGAAATAAAATCTATGCTACAATTACGCACTGGTAAAAACATAGACTTTGTTTAAACACTGGAACTGTTATTTTCGACCTAGAGCATTTGCTTCCTAACATAACTAATTGCTTGTGAACTGTCTCCTGTCTGTGTTGCAGGGCATCTTTTTAAGCACTGGCAGAAAGATAGGGACAGGACTTTGTCGCTATCCAGTGTGGCCTTGGAAAAATTTTATATACAATCACCTTTAAATCCCTCAACGTTTTGTTATTTCATAAGGTTAATATAATTATTGTCCTACTTCTCAATTTGACCTTTCTATCTGCCATTTTTTAACTAAAAAATCAAATGGGGTCAATTCGCCTTACCAAAGCAAACTCTGGGAAAACTAGGAAGATGAAAACATGTGTCTTTGGAGTCCCCAAGATCCTCTTTCTGGTCTTTTTTTCTCTTCCTCCCTCAGTCTCCCCTCTTCACACTCACATGCTGCTTTGTTTGACCAGTGAAATCTTACTTCCTCACCAAACTGGCTTCTCACTCAAGATCTCCAGTCAACCATTTACCCCATAATGAGAAGAGCTAAGCTGTGACTGTCCTTTGCCATATTTGCACTTATTCCTGCTTGCAGAGTTACAGTTCCACCCTTTCGTTATAGAAATTCAAGGGACAAGTGACAAGTGGGAGAGGTTTTCCGGTGCTAGGAAAGCATAATTTCTACTCTATTTCCAAATTACAGACTTTCATAAGGAAATGGGGTATGGAAACTCACAGCGCCATCTTGGTACAGGTTACAGGGACGGAACATGGTAGGGCCAGGACAGAGCTCGGGTCTTCCGTGCGTTTCACACTACAGGCAGCAAACCTGTACTTGATGACTCTACCTACGAGACCACGTGCTCGGGGTTCTGAAAGGAATGTGCTTCAGGGTGTCCCAGGCTAATGGGGCGGACGGATGGAAGAACAGATTTAAACACAACGCACTGTTTGTACTATCAGGGCCAGGGACACAAATCAGAAACCCAAACCCGTTGCGGTGGAGCCGATTCTGACCCATAGCGACCCTATAGGACAGAGTAGAACTGCCCCGTAGGGTTTCCAGGGAGCAGCTGGTGGATTTGAACTGCTGAACTCTTGGTGAGCAGCCAAGCTCTTAACCACCGTGCCACCAGGGCTCCCAAGCCCAGGGAGGGCCTGCTATGCTGATGCTCAGCATAGGTTAGCAGACCTTATCAATCCTTTCTAGATAATATCTCCCCACAAAAATTCAGTCAGACCACTCAGCTTCTGTTTTCCAAATCCTTCCCTAACAATGAGTAGCATTTCTCCTCTGCCACCCAGTTGCTTATCCTTGGTGTCAAATCACTTCCACGCCCCGGTAACTTGTCACCCCACCACCCCACAGACATGGCACAGTCCTTATCTCTGGTGTGGACTCCTGAAAACCATTTGACTCTTCTATCTCTCCAGTGACTCCTCCCCTCATTCCCCTCCAGACCTCTTCCTCTCACTTTGCATTCTGTCCTGGGATTTTTCCTCAACAATGGGTGAGGCCCATCTTTTCTATTGTCACTTCTTCCCACCAGGAGGTCGAGAATTATCTTGCCAATGCGTTTGGAATTGCTGGGGGAATATTAATAAAATGTGAGCGTGCTTCCTACAGCAGTGAAGAGAATACCTGAGAAGTTTGAAAGCTTTCGTGGGAGATTAGAGGCGGCTGTGAGGAAATGTGCTACCCGGTGGTGAACTCCCAGTGCAGATATTTCCTATCCAGGGCTCTCTAATTGCTAATACAGCACAGGAACAGTGTGATCTGTCCCTACAATTGCAGGCGCCTTTTCAAAGATAATCTTTAATAGTTTATTTGACAACCTGTAAAATTATAGAAAATTATTAGTCTTGGGAATTACAAAAATCCCTGTAGTACAGTCAAACAATAAAATTATAATTACCTGTGGGTAATTGAAATTTAACTGTTTTTTTATTGTATATTACACATCAATAGCAACATAAGTTCAAGAGGTTTTTTCCTTTCTTTTCTTTTTTCTTACAGAACCTGGGAAAATGGACGGCGCTGTTGGGGGTTTGTGAGTTCCTGTCACAGCACTGAGCTTGAACAATTTCGATTAAAGCCCCATGTTTGAAACTGTCATTAGACCTCCATTAAATTACATATCTGGAGTGTTAAAAAATAAAGAGTACAGTAGCTTTTTCTCAGCTACCCAAGGTATGTAGTTAAGGCCTTGATTATCTTTAAAGATCTATTTTTTCCCCCTCCATAAAAGTCATTGTTTCTTTCATTAAGCATAAAACACATTTAAGAATACTAAACGGTGCAGACAGAGATATTAGGATGGCATATTCCCAGGTACTTTTGTTCTGTATTCATTGCTCTGGGTTGACTTCTGCATTGTATAAAGCGATTTTATTATTCAGCTCTCACTCGTGTGAACTGAACAAGACTGGCATTGCTTGGGATCCCTGAATCCCCGGGCTTTGGAAAAAGTGGGTACATAGCTTACTCCTCTTTCTCATTCAATCTCCCTTTCCGTTAACCCTCCCAAAAAACTTGAAAAAACTAAAGGCCCCATAAGCATCTTCCAGTCAAGCAAGGGGCTGGCATTTCAATTGCACTCCATCCCTTCTTCGTTCTCCTTTGAATGGCAGCCTTTATCCCTGCACCTCCACTCTCCACCCCTCTGGTTTCCTTTGTTTAAAGGAGCCTTCAGGTTCTTCCCAGCTGGAAGAGTGGTTTGACTGAATGGAAAGAAAGGGGAAAAAAGGTCAAGGGCAAAAGGGCTGGCTCTTTGGCAGAAATCGCCTCCACTCGTCGCTGTCCCTCCTCACCTACATCCCCACTCCCAGCACAACCTCAGAGCCCTGCTGACATTTACAGTCTGCAGAGGAACCCTGGACCGCAGTTCAGCCTTGACGCCGTTATCCGGAAGTGGCACCTTCGGGGCCAAGTGGTCTGATCCAGCTACTTCTCCGTGGTTTGGAGAGCGATGGAACTTTAATCTATTTTTTCACCAGGCCCTGGCTGATTTTCTCCTCTTAGCGGGAAACAAAGGAAGAGAGTCAAAGAATGTGAAAGGTCCAGAACTAATATTAGAAATCAGCCAGCAGGCTAGTGGTGCCCTTTCTTCTGTAGGTGGTCTGAGGGGCTCAGTGTAGGAGGAAAGATCCGTGCTCAGGAACCTTCATCCTCCATGCCACCGCTGGAAAGTACGGGGCACGTGAGTCTGAAGGAGGAGCTGTTCATCTAATTGTCGTTTTAACTATGTCAAGTGGACCAAGGGGATGAGGCGGGAAAAAAATTCAAGATGGATAATGTCCCTATAAAGAATGAGGGGAACTTGGCAGGTTGGAGCCCCGTGGAGTCATGATTTTGTAAAATACCGATTTGGTGTGATCTTTTAGAAACATGGACGTGCTCACATCTTGTTTCCTTGTTAATCGTCAGTCTTTTAGCACGGGAACGTGAGCAACATAAAGGCAGCTACATTGTCACTTTCATTCCCAAAACCCTCTACCGGCTTCACACTTAAAATCCCAGCTTACAGGTTCTGTTCTCTGCCTGCCTCTCTGAGCTTGTCTCCCTCCCGCCCCTCCCTCACTGGATGCTCATGGACGCACATAGCACGCTGCTGCTCTGTTCGCGTTTTTTCTTCATGCGGTTCTCTCCTCACATCCTCAGAGAGGTCTTCCTTGACTCTTCTAAACTCTCCATTCCCTCCCAACCAGTCATTTTGCATCCTCTTACAAGTTGCCTTCCTGTCCACTTTGACTCATGGCGACCCTACATGTGTCAGCGTGGAACTGTGCTCCATTGGGTTTTCAATGGCTGATTTTTTCGAAGTAGATTGCCAGGCCTTTCTTCCAAGATGCCTCTCGGTGGACTTGAATCTCCAAACTTTTGGTTAGCAGCCAAGCCCCTTAACCATTTGCACCACCCAGGGACTCCTGCATCCCCTTACTCTGCTTCATTTTTCTTCGTAATATTTATTACCTTCTAGAAAAGAGTTTTTAACACTAATCATTACTCAATGATATTTGTTGAATGGGCAGAATTTTGTCAAGTGAAGAATGTCCCAGGATAGAGATTGAATATAGAGGTCAAAGTGACTACAAGTTATGTACCTGGGTCCCTAGTGCCACTGACAGAAACAGGGACAGCAGAAGGAGCTTGAATACAGGGGCATAATTATCAATGAAGTATTTTGAATTTTATATAGATAGCTGTGATTTCTGATTTCTAAAATCAAACCAGGTGATTAAGGTTCTGCAGTAGGTCCAACAGTATAGCATTACGTTGGGGAGATAAATGTGCAAACTATCAAACCCATAATAAGGTAAAACCTGGTTTCCACCAATTTAATCTCTATTAAAAGCTTCATAAACCACATTTTGGTAAAAGGGACTAATATCTCTCTCACGGTTATACCCAGCTTCTAACTCACTTGGCATATGTTTCTTCATATCCATCTTTAAAAAGTCAGTGGTTTATGAAATTATCCAAATACCTGACTCTTTCCCCAGCCAGAAAAAGTCACTAAATGAGAAAGAATTTAAATTGCACATACTCCACAATCCCCTCAGGCTTTTTTCTTCCCCCCAAGTGCAAGTTTTAGTTTCAAGAACAGAAACACATTTTGTAAAGCTCAGAAAATTTTGGGTGGGTGGCTCCATGATTTTGACTCAATGCCCTGATTTTAATTCAAGCTGTTGAAAGGTGAGGTTTAAAAATAGCCAAATGCAATCCTTCCCACCACGTCCCCACGTCTTTGCTGAGTCCTGTGGGAGGCGAGGAGGGGAGATATTTCCAAGTCAAAACTCTAGAAAATTATTTCTCCCCTGAAGACTCTTGGTTTGTTTTTAGCTGCTGTTAAGTCTTTCCCTAATTCATGGCAACCCCATGCTCACGGAACAAAACACTTCCCAGTCCTGTGCCATCCCCATGATCTGTTGTGGATGGGACCATTGTGATCCACTGGGTTTTCACTGGCTTATTTTTGGAAGCAGATCACAAGGTCTTTCTTCCTAATTGTCTTAATTTGGAGGTTCTGCTAAAATCTGTTCAGCATCATAGTAACATGCAAGCCTCCACAAACAGATGGTGGCTGTGCATGAGGTAGATTTACCAGAAATCGAACCCGAGTCTCTGGCATAGAAGGCAAGAGTTCTACCAGTAATGCTGTGGAGACTCTTTAGAGGCCTTAATATGCTCCAGATGAAGAGCCTCTTAGTCACAGGATGGTCTGCTGGTTGAGGGTCACCTGAAGGACATTCTCAGCCTGAATAAAGTGTCCTTTGGGCAATTCAGTTTTGACTGAATCTTAATTTCCTGAAGGCTGAGAAGACGTCAAAAGTAAGACAAAGTCCAGCCTCTGACTTTCTAGAAGATTCTCATCTTCTGCTATCGCCTTTAAAATGGCCGTCGTTCTCTACTGCCCCCAGCCAACTCGAGATTCTCCATGAGGGCGTAGCAATACGTCTGGTGCAAAGGGTTGCTGTGTCACCCTCAATGTCCACTAGTAGCGAATTCCCACAGATTCAAAGTCATTCAAGGAGTGGATTTCGCATGAGTCTGGAGGGAACCACACCCTGTGAGAACTTCATTTGCCTTTTGAGTTGACCTGACTCAAATCAGAGGCCTGGTCTACAGTCTCTTCATATTCCTCCCAGCTCTGAAAGTCCAGGTTTTAGCTCAGGCCCAGATAATTCTTGTAGTGAAAAAGTGTAACTTCTGTTCTAGCTAATTCAGTCTTCTGCACATTTGCTACTGCGTTTTAGACGCCAGAGGCGATTTACAAGGGAACTTGCAAAGCCATTTTGCCTGAACAAATTCTCCATCTGGCGAGTCACTGAACATTATCTCATATTCTTAAAGGAAGAATACAAGGGATGAACTCAGAAGGCCTCATGTTGGTGTTTACCTGCCAAGAGAGTTTACTCTGCTGACTCTCCAGGCCCATTTGTAAATTCACATTTAAAAATGCTCTTCGGGCATAATTGCTCACAATTCCTTTGCTTGCTTGCAGTCGTAGGTCCATCAAGATGCAAGCTGGAGCCCTGTCCACATATAAATACCGAAATAGCTGAAATTCAGGGGGAGTTTTATAAAAAAGACTCAGTTTTTGTTTTGTTTTTTTAATTTCATGAAACCCACAAATGAGTTTGAGTATTTTTTGGTCTGTTGTCCTGTAGTGCCTCAAAAGAATGCTACTGCTAATGTATTTCACAGTGCCTCTTGTGGGAAATATAACAACGTGTAGAGATTGTTGCTATGCAGAGGGAGAAAATAATTAGGCCTGTGATGGTGAAGAGGTGACTATGATCCCACACCAACCAACCAACCAACAAGTTGCCACGAAGTTGATTCTGACTCATGGCGACCCCATGTGTGTCAGAGTAGAACTGTGCTATATAGGGTTTTTCAGTGGCTACTTTTTCAGAAGTAGATTGCTAGACCTTTCTTCTGAGGTTCCTCTGGGTGGACTCAAACCTTCAATCTTTTGCTTAGCAGCTGAGCATCTTAACTGTTTGCACCACTCAGGGACTTCATGATTCCACATAGGCCCTACTACTCTTTCTGGGATAATTGCAAATTCCCAAACCACCTCCTCCCCCACTCCCAGCCATTTTCTTTCTCTACCTTCTGATGACTGGGGCAGCTTTTGTGTTCTGTTGTCCTTGTGGACTTCACTATGACCCTGTAGACTTTGCTATACTCGTACCCATTGCCATTGAGTTGATTCCTACTTATAGCAACCTTATAGGACAGAATAGAACTGTCCCATAGGGTTTCCAAGGAGTGACTGGTGGATTTGAACTGCCTAACTTTTGGTTAGCAGCCGAGCTCTTAACCACTGCATCACCAGGGCTCCGACTTTGCTATAATCCTGTGGATTTCTGTGCTTTTCCTGATTTCCTAAAGCCAGATATGACCTCCCACTGACCAGGAAAAAGAGGCCGCTCTTGGCCCGTGCCCTTTCCCCTCTGTTGCTTTTGTAAGGCCACACTCCGGTCTCATGCAGCTGATTTTCTTTTATTTTCACTCTTTAATCTGTAATTCTCCTTCTGTGACCTTTGCTGCTACTTGACTTTGGATCTTGCTTTCTTCTTATCAGCCTGCTACACTTTTAACTCAGGAGGGCAGAATCTGGGTCAGACATATGTAGAAAGAGGGTCAGGAAAGAGAGAAGAAGGGTTGAGTGGGCCAAGAAAAGATGTGAGGTTCGCAGGACACAGTGAGGTGGATCCGTTGCACATGACCTTACATAAGGAAAGAAACCAAGACTGAATAGCAGTCATTCCGTCAGACATGCACCCATTTGTTCATCAGCTCAACATGTGTCTGGAACACATATTCTACATCTTAGTTGTATGTTTTATACGGTTGCTCATGGTTACTTCTTCTCTCGGTGCAGGAATCCTAGACTTCTACAGCTGTCCTCCAAAACAGGTGTGAAATTACCCTTCTATGAGCTGGAGATAAGATATCCATGCACTTGCCTCTCTTACAGACTTAAACACCAAGCCCGTTGCCGTCGAGTCCATTCCAACTCACGGCAACCCTATAGGACAGAGTAGAACTGCCCCATAGGGTTTCTAAGGAGTAGCTGGTGGATTTAAACTGCCAACCTTTTGGTTCGCAGCCGAGCTCTTAAGCCACTGTGCCACCAGGGCTCCTTTACTGACTTAGTCCCTGGCAAAACAAAGGATCCTGATCCTAAGGCATGATACAATTAATGCAAAGCTTTTGCCTGGTCTATGATATAGCATTCATGTATTTGTTCAATCACTCAATCCATCAGCTGATGGATATTTCTTGAGCAAGAACCTAGTATGCACCAGGCATTGTTCTCAACACTCAGGATCTAGCAGTGAATAAGACAAAGGGGGCATGCTGAAGGGAGACATACATTCTATTTCAGGTGTTGATGAAGAAAAATGGGATAGGGTAAAGAACAAAGCAATGAGAAGAAAAGTTGCATCATTAAGTAGAGGGGTCAGGAAAAGCCCCTACCAAGAAGGTGCCATTTGTGTGAGCGGGCATGTGAACATCTAGAGGAAGAGTGTCACAGATAAAGGAAGCAAGGAATAGAAAGCCCTCAAGCTGAAGTGTGCTTGGCATGCTCAGAAATGGCAAAACTTGGAGTCAGCTAGTAGGTCCATTTCTTATGTGCACCCATACCACCCCCCCTGCAAAAAAAAGCCACTTCTGTTGAGTCAATTCTGACTCATAGCGACACTATAGAACTGCCCCATAAAGTTTTCAAGGAACAGCTGGTGGATTCGAACTGCTGACCTTTTGGTTAGCAGCCAAATGCTTAACTACTGTACCACTAAGGCTCCACAGACCTTGTATTTTCTGGAAAATAATATCCACTTCATTGTGATCACCTGTTTAATGCTTATCTTTCCCTTTAGCCTCTATCGTACATAAAACAGGGAATATGACTGCTTGGTTTACCACCACATCCCAGTGCTTACACTGGGTCTGGGACACCAGAGGAATACCATAAATAGTAATCAAATGAGTGAATGGGTGTCTGAATAAATTGCCCTATAAAGTAAAATAGGGCACATAAATCTTTTAGCCTAGTTCCAGGCATATACTATACAGTCCATGGATTTCAGGGACCATAATGTTGCTGCTGATGCAGGTGATGACAATTCAACCTGACTAGGAGAAGATGCACTTCTTCCTGAAGACAGAGAGCCTTCTCCTGGCCTACGTGCAGACCTACACAGCAAGAACAGCACTGTCTCAGGCTGAAATAATTCCATTTGGCTCACACCTTGTGTAACCTCAATGACAGCTGTTGCAGCAACCAATATATCTCCAATGGCCTAGAACATGACCAGGATTTCAGCTGTACAGCCAATAGCAAGAGGGCAGAACTATTCAATCTTGATTTACTCTGGTCTTGCAAACAAGGAACAGGGTCTTCAGAGAGAGAGAACAAATAGAATGATGAAAAGTGAGCCTGACCACCCAAGTGAGGGCTAGAAAGGAGAACATAGTTACTTCAGGAAAGATCCACTCTCTTAGCCCAGGTGGAGGATTAGCAGATGTTATTTCAGAGACCCAACTCTAACACCTATTGAAACATCACATACTACAGAAAAAGTCCCAATTTTGAAACGCGGGAGGATGATGTATCTCAGAAACTGCAGAAAAACTACATTGTCATTGAGCCAGGAAACATTGTGGATTGAACCCGTAAACAAATCAATTGGTGACGATTAAATCACACACTGGTGGAATGTTAGAGCTGGTAAGGATTGCAGAGTCTGTTTTGCTAAGCTCCCTTCAATCCTTCATTTCATAGATGAAGGAACTCAGGCTATTGAGCTGAAGTGTATCTCCCAGACTCATACAATCAGTGGAACCAGGATTCCAATCTAGATCTTCTATTCCATCTTCTATTACATCCATAGCCGCATAACTGGTTTCCCTGTTTCTATTCTTGCTCATCTACAATCCATTCTACACATAGTATCAAAGTGATCTTTTAAACTTGGAACTCATATCGTTTTACTAAACTTAAAAAACTCTCTAAGGGCTTCCAATTTCAATTAGAATGTGAATTCCTTAAAATGGTCTGGAGTACATCTGTAACATACAATGATGCCTGGTACACAGTAGGTACTAATAAATATTTATTGAATAGTAAATGAATGAATGGACTTATATTTTCTCCCAGTAGGATTACAAAGTTGGTCAATCACAGTAGATCTGCAGAAACATCTTGATTTAAATGAAAGAGTCAACAATATTTCTTCTAATATTTGTGCATATGATAAAATGCAAACTGGGTGAAAGTGGGTTAACTGAATTCAACAATCAGACCCAAATACTTTAATTTAGCCTCCATAGGGTAGTGGATGGTCATGGGCTCCCTGTCTAGCCCAGTCCCACTAGGTTTGTTTACCAGTGATTTTGATGACAACATGGAAAGGTGGCTTATGACATCTGAAAAACACCAAACTTGGAAAGAATAGTAAATTTAACAATCAAGACTCAAAACTGTTCTGACAGGATGGAATCTGATTGAATTCCAATACGATGAAATTTTATAAGGATAAATAGAGTGTCCTGCATAAAAGTTCAAATAATTAATTGTATAAGTACAGGATAGAGAGACTCGACTTGGCAGAAATTCATGTGAAAAGTATCTGGAGGATTTAGCTGACCACAACTTTAATAAGACCCATCAGTGTAAGGCAGATGCTTAAAAAAAAAAAAATCACGTTCATAGCTTGCATTAGTAGAAGCCCTTTGTCTAAATTACAGACGGTAATATTCTTCCTGCACTCTGTAGCTCAGACCACATCCGGACTGTTTGGTTCCCTTCTGGGTGCCATCTTTTAAGGGAACACTTAATCCAGTGGAAGAAAACCAAGATGTGGAGAGTCTGAAAAGCAAACCTCAGTTGAAGGAATTGAAATATAAAATCATACCAGTATTTCAAGTTCTGCCAGATCTACGAAGGGCTTCACTTGTGCAGTTCTGGGAGTCAGAGCCAGGAACAATGGCTCTAAGTGGGAGTTAATATACTTCCTGACAACACGTTTTTGAATCAATGAATAAATGATATAAAGGAGGCTTTTTTTAATTGCACAAGGGGGAAAACCTATGTGTACCTATTGTATTTTAAAAACAGAGTAGCCATTTGCACATGTTAGAATACATAGGCTCTTTGCCACTGGAAGTAGTCAAAGCAACAGAAACAAAACAAAACAAAAAAATACAAAAAACCACTGCCGTCGAGTCAATTCCAACTCACAGCAATGCTATAGGACAGAGTAGAACTGCCCCATAGAGTTTCCAAAGAGCACCTGGTGGATTTGAACTGCTGATCTTTTGGTTAGCAGCTGTAGCACTTAACCACCACACCACCAGGGTTTCCCAAAGCAACATACGAACAAATAGTTAAACCTCATGAATCAGAGACACTGAGGGACTGCACAGGCTAAGCACAGTGCTCCTCGTCCACTGGGCTAACCGGTCCAAGGCGATCAACTCAAGAGTCCTTTCAATTCCACAGTCAACAAACCAGCTGCCTTAAATGTAAAATTATTTCCCAACGAGCTTGACTTATCATTCTCAGATAAAAAGTTAGATTCTATTATGAAGCCTGCAAACAAGGAAAAGAAAATATTGCTCCTCTGGCACTAATAAACAGTCCTTAACAACCCAAGGTAAGAGTGAAGATGTTACCGTATTGCTGTAGCTGCAGCCTCAAGGTGTCCTCCTGGTGTCCCAAGATGATCTTCTTCTGGGGAATGGCAGGAACCAAAAGTAGCTGATGCGGGATTAAAAGTCCATCTTTAGAAGAGTGTACACCTATTTTCACGCATCTGTATCCTCCACTGCATTGTCAATGCCCTCATTGAAGAAAAAGACCATGCCTTATACATTCTTTCCCCTGGCCTAACTGGTTCTTTAAAAAAAAAAGAAAACCAAACCCATTGCCATCCAGTTGATTCTGACTCATAGCAACCCCACAGGACAGAGTATAACCGCTCCATAGGATTCCCAAGGAGCAGCTGATGGGTTCAAACCGCCAACCTTTGGGTTAGCAGCCTGAGCTCTTAACCACTGCACCATCAGGGCTCCAACTGGCACTTACCAAAAAGAAAACAAAGAAAAGAAAAACAAACCCATTGCCATCCAGTCTATTCCAGCTCATACTAAGTAAGTATTTATGGGAAGAAATAAGGAAAAAGGAAGGAAGGAAAGAAGGGATGGAGAGAGGGAGAGAGAAAGAAATGAAAAGTTACTGAATGGACAGAATGGACAGTGGGGCAGTTCTACTCTGTCCTGTAGGGTCACTATGGGTTGCCATTGCCTTGACAGCAATGGCTTTGGTTTGGTTGCTTTGTACTCAGAGGGACGTATTGCCTCTTTTCTGGACAAATGCTAAAACGAACTATGATTAAGCATTTCCCTTCTATTGAAGGATATAGTATCATATTTTGCCACCTCTTCTACTGACTCCTCTCTTTGTCTAGCTGATGCTTTTTGGAAGTGCTCCCTTCAGGGTAGAGATTTCAAACATAGATCCTCTATTTGCTGCAGCCCATTACAGGCGTTTGGAGGTGATGCAGGTAGCTCATCCAACTAGACCTGAATGCTCAGCATGGTCCGGGGGCTGACACTGAATGCAGACTCTTTGCTGAAAGTCACAAGAAGGTCACCATGAAATAATGGGAATGATTAGTTAACAGGTTCATAACCAGTGCATCAGAAGGTCCAACAACCACATGAGGGGTTTTTCTTCATAATGGTCCCTTTTACAGTGAAGTTAGTCTTTCCACTACATACGATGGTCATTCCATCTGCACTGATTTTGTAATTCTCATTTTTTAAAGATCTTTGGATTCTATTCAATCTGTTGCATATCCTTGGTGATAGCAAATCTTTATCTTCTAAGAGTTGATACAGTAAGATGAAAAAGGTACACATAACAGAAACTCATTCAAGCTTACTTTATTCTATTTTTAAAAGGGGAGCGATTATAAGGATACAAGAGCCAATTTTTGGACCCATTGCTTGAGTTTTTGAGTGCTTAAAGATTTTTTTTTTTTTGTCCGTATCAGATAACAACGTTATTATTTGGTACTTCCTTCTAATAATTTTAAGTTTTGTCTTTGACATATACGTCTTTAATCCACCTGGAGTCCAATTTTAAAATGATATAAGGTAAAAGGGCCTTGCAACACCTTCTACTCCACAATCTGTCCTTTCTTCTTTGAGTTATGTTTCCCTTTATAGAATTTAACAAAGTCCTCACATATACATGGGTCTGCCTCTGAGCAGTGAATTCTGCTTCATGATTCTATTTGTCTTTTCCTTTAGAAATACACCACTGTTTTTAATGCAATGGCTTTCACGTCTTAATATCTAGCAAACAAGTCCTCACTTTTGGATTTTCTTTCCCAAAGTTGACTAAGTTATTTACAGGTGCTTGTTCTTAATTCTTCCATAATAAATTAAAGTCTTCCATATAAAATTAATTCTATAATATTTGTCAAGTTTCTCAAGAAATCCAGCTGATATTCTGATAAGGATTGTTTTGAAATTATAAGATAATTAGACCAGAATTAGTAGCTTTACAAAATTAAGCCCTTGGTTCTATGATGATGAAATGTGTATTAATCTGTTCTTTTTTTGTGTCCTTTAATATACTTGTAAAATTCTTTCCATAGAGATGTTGTATAATGTTTGCTAATTTAATACCCAAAGAATTTAGAGCTTATCTTTGCATCATCAATGGAATCTTATTTTTTCTATCATATTTTTAACTAATTTCCTTATATAGTCAAGAAAAACTGTTTTGGGGGCAAGAGGGTCATCTTTCTGTCAGGAAACAGTGTTAAATTATCTCATTCGCTCTAATAGTTTGCCGGACATTGTTTAATTATCAAAGAGGATTAACTGATTTTTAGCTTTTGTCTTCTTATATTGTACTATATATAAATATCCAGCAATAATGTGTATGTTCTTGTCTTACAATATTGCCAAAGACCTGTACCACTGGTAATGGGAACACTTTACTTTTTCCTAATGTTAAACTAAATTCATTTATTTTTTTTTTCCTTTAATTTTGGCATTCAACATTTGTCAAGTTAAAGAAGTACTCTTGTATTCCTAGTTTTTTTACAGCGTTTTTTTTTTCTTTTTCTTTTAATCACCAATAGGTGTTTACGTTATCAAATTATTTTTATACGTAATCCTTTGCTATTTCCCCTTTGATATGTTTAACTACATTGTAGGCTGTATGATGTTGAGCTATCTTTGAATTCCTTGAATAAGCCATTGATCACTTTACATTTATTTTTAATCTGCGAATTAGATTAAGTTGGCTAACATTTTATTTAACACATCATTTTTCATCTATGTGTACAAGTGGAGTGAGACTATACTTATTTGTAATGATCTTATTTCATTATTTGAATTAATATTTTTCTAGTCCTATCGAGTGAGTTGGTTAGCATTTTCCTTTTCCTTTTCTTCTGAAATCACTGCTGTACAACAAAAATATTGTTATTTATGAACGTTCTATAGAACAACTAAATTTGGTTACGTCAAAATTCTGAATATCAGCTCACTGAAATACACCACAGAAAGGAGTAATAGGCAGTCGGAAGATCAGGTAGATACTGAAAAAGGGGACTACTGTTTTGAATATATGAGGCACTTTATGTAAACCAATAGTATAGTGAAAAAAGAAATAATTATAAGCAAGCAATTCTCAGAGAGGAAAAGTGAAAGGTAGCAACTAAAGGAAGAGACTTCAAATTCATTAGTAATTACACAAGTAAAAGTCAAAATAAAAGTGAGATAGCACTTCCTACCAAGGAGATTTAAAAAAAAAAAATCAGAACCTCGTAATGTCAAGCACAAAGAACTCTGGTGATGCACTGGTTAAGCATTTGGATACTAACGGGAAGGTCGGGGTTAGAACCCACCAGTGGCTCCACTGGAGGAAGACGTGGTGATCATTTCTGGTAAAAATTTCAGCCTTGGAAACCCTATGGGGCAGTTCTCTTCTCTCATGGGGAGTCGATATGAGTCAAAATTGACTCGGTGACAATTAGCAACAACCACCACCTCTTCACTGTTACCACATAGTAGCGGAGATGGAGACAAGAAGCCCCCTTGTATCTTTTTTTTTTTTTAATATTTTATTGTACTTCAGGTGAAGGCTTACAGAACAAATAGTTTCTCATGAAACAGTAGTACACGTGTTGTTTTATGACATTGGTTAACAACCCCACAACATAACAACCCTCTAAATTCTCAACTTTTTTTTTTTTTTTTTTTGGTGAAAACACACAGAGCCAAAGATACACCGTTTCAAAAATTTCTACATACACAGTTCAGTGACATTGACTACGCTCTTCCAATTGTGCAGTTATTCTCACTTAAGATGAAGGCTTACAGAACAAAATAGTTTCTCATTTAACAGTTACTACACATGTTGCCCTATGACAATGATTAACAATCTCACAACACATCAACAATATCCTTACTCAATCTTGGGTTCCCTATCACCAGCTTCCTTGTCCCCTTCTGCCTTCTGGCCCTTGTCACTGGACTCCTGTACCTCATTAGTCTCATTTGGTTTTACGGGGCTGTTCACTCCCAGGCTGAACAGTGAACCTCGGAGGTAACTTCACCACTGAGCTAAAAGGTTGTCTGGGAGCCATACTCTTGGGGTTTCTCCAGTCTCCTTTAGGCCAGTAAATCTGGTCTTTTTTTTTTTTTTTGTGAGTTAGAATTATGTTCTACATCCTTCTCCTGCTCTGTCCAGAACCCTCTGTTGTGATCCTGGTCAGAGCAGTCAGTGGTGGTAGCCGGGCACCATCTAGCTGTACTGGACTCAGTCCTGTGGAGGCCTTGGTAGCTGTGGACAATCAGTCCTTTGGACTAATCTTCTCCTTGTATCCTGTTCTCTTCATTCTCCCTTGCTCCCGAAGGGATGAGACCAGTGAAGTATCTTAGATGGCCGCTCACAGACTTTGAAGACCCCAGACACTACTCACCAAGGTAGAATGTAGAGCATTGTCTTTATAAGCTGTGTCATGCCAATTGAGCTAGATGTTCCCTGAGACCATGGTCCCCACAGCCCTCCGCCCAGCAACTCAGTCCCTCAGGGAGTTTTGATGTGTCTATGGGGCTTCCGTGACCTTTCCTTGTACAGGTTGTGCTAGTTTCCCCTGTATTGTGTACTGTCTCACCCTTCACCCAAGATACCACTTATCTATTGCCTAGTTAGTATATACCCCCCTCCACCCCTCCCATCCCTGGTAACCAACAAAGATTGTTACATTTTGCATGTGAACTTCTAATGGGATTTTACAATAGAGGTCTCATATAATATTTGTCCTGTGATTGACTTATTTCACGCAGCACAATGTCCTCCTGTTTCATCCATGTTATGAGATGGTTCACAGATTCATTGTCGTTCTTTCTCGTTGCATAGTACTCCATTATGTGTATGTACCATAATTTGTTTATCCATTCATCTGTTGATGGGCATCTACGTTGTTTCCATCGTTTTGCCATTGTGAACAATGCTGCCATGAACATGGGTGTGCATATGTCTATTCGAGTGACGACTCTTATTTCTCTAGGATATATTCCTAGGAGCGGGATTGCTGGATCGAATGGTATGTCTATTTCTAGCTTTCTGAGGAAGCGCCATATCATTTTCCAAAATTGTTGCATCATTTTGCATTCCCACCAGCAGTGCATAAGAGTTCCCATCTCCCTGCAGCACCTCCAACATTTGTTATTTCCAGTGTTTTTGATTCGTGCCAGTAAAGCTGGGGTGAGATGGTATCTCATTGTGGTTTTACTTTGCACTTCTCTAATGGCTAGTGATCGCGAGCATTTCCTCATGTGTCTGTTGGCCATTTGAATGTCTTCTTTGGTGAAGTGTCTGTTCATTTCCTTTGCCCATTTTTTAATAGGATGATTAGTCTTTTTGTTGTAGAGGTGTTGGATGTTCTTGTAGATTATGGAGATTAGACCTTTGTCTGACTTGTACTGTCCAAAATTTTTTTCCCAGTCTGTAGGTTCTCTTTTGACTCTTTTGGTGAAGTCTTTTGAAGAGCATAGGTGTTTGATTTTTAGAAGATCCCAGTTATCTAGATTATCTGTTGGGTGTTGTGCCTTGATGGTTATGGTTTGTATCCTGTTAATGCCACGTATTAAGGCCTGTAGTGTTGGTCCTATTTTTTCTTCTATGAACTTTATAGTTTTAGGCTTTATATTCAGGTCTTTGATCCGTTTTGAAGTAGTTTTTGTATACAGTGTGAGATATGGGTCCTGTTTCATGTTTTTGCAAATGAATATCCAGTTTTGCCAGCACCATTTGTTACAAAGACTGTGTTTTCCCCATTTGATGGACTTTGGGCCCTTGTGGAAGATCAGGTGACCATAGGTGGATGGATTTACATCTGGGTTCTCAATTCTGTTCCATTGGTCAATGTATCTGTCGTTGTACCAGTACCAGGCTGTTTTGACTACTGTAGCTGTATAGTAGGTTCTGACGTCAGGTAGTGGGAGCCCTCCAACTTTATTCTTCTTCTTCAGTAGTGCTTTACTTATTCGGGGCTTCATCCCTTTCCATATAAAGTGAATGATTAGTTTTTCCATCTCTTTGAAGAATGTTGTTGGTATTTGGATGGGGATTGCGTTGTATTTGTAAATTGCTTTGGGTAGAATTGTCATTTTCACAATGTTGAGTCTGCCTATCCATGAGCATGGTATGTTTTTCCATTTATGTAGATCCCTTTGGGTTTCATGCAGTAGTGTTTTATAGTTTTCTTTGTATAGGTCTTTTACATCACTGGTCAGATTTATTCCTAAGTATTTTATCTTTTTAGGGGCTATTGAAAATGGTATTGATTTCCTGATTTCCTTTTCATCGTTCTCCTTACTGGTGTATAGGAATCCAACTGATTTTTGAACGTGTATCTTGTATCCTGCTACTCTGCTGAATCTTTCTATTAGTTCCAGTAGATTTCTCGTGGAGTCTTTAGGGTTTTCTATGTATAGTATCATATCATCTGCAAACAGGGACAGTTTAACTTCTTCATTACCAATTTGGATGCCCTTTATTTCTTTTTCTTGCCTTATTGCTCCAGCTAGAACTTCCAACATGATGTTAAATAGAAGTGCTGATAAAGGGCATCCTTGTCTTGTTCCTGTTTTCAAGGGGAATGTTTTCAGCCTCTCTCCATTAAGAATGATGTTGGCCGTTGGTTGTGCATAGATGCCCGTTATTATGTTGAGAAAATTCCCTTCTATACCTATTTTATTGAGAACTTTTTCAGGAATGGGTGTTTGACTTTGTCAAATGCCTTTTCTGCGTCAATTGAGATGATCATGTGATTCTTTTCCTTTTATTTATGTGGTGGATTATGTTGCTTGATTTTCTAATGTTCAGCCATCCTTGCATACCTGGTATGAATCCTACTTGGTCATGGTGTATTATTTTTTTGATACGATGCTGAATTCTATTGGCTAGAATTTTGTTCAGAATTTTTGCATCTATATTCATGAGAGATATTGGTCTGTAATTTTCTTTTTTTGTGACATCTTTTCCTGGTTTTGGTATCAGCGTTATGCTGGCTTCATAGAATGAATTTGGAAGTGTTGCTTCCTCTTCTATGCTCTGAAATAGCTTGAGTAAACTGTACAAGCTCTTCTGTAAATGTTTTGTAGAATTCTCCAGTGAAGCCATCTGGGCCAGGGCTTTTTTTGGTTGGGTGTTTCTTTTATTACCTTTTTAATCTCTTCTCTTGTTATGGGTCTGTTCTGATTTCCAACATCACTTTGTTGTAGTTTGGGTAGGCCGTGTGTTTCTAGAAATTCTTCCATTTCCTCTAGGTCTTCAAATTTCTTGCAGTATAGTTTTTCATGATATTCTGTTATAATCCTTTTTATTTCAGTTGGTTCTGTTGTAATGTCCCCCATTTCATTTCTTATTTGGGTTATTTGTGTCCTCTGCTGTTTTTCTTTTGTCAGTCTGGCCAGTGGTTTCTCGATTTTGTTGATTCTTTCAAAGAACCAAGTTTTGGTTTTGTTGATTCTTTCTATTGTTTTTCTGTTCTCTATTTCATTTATTTCTGCTCTGATCATTACGGTTTCCTTTCTTCCGGTGGTTGTGGGATTTTTTTTGCTGTTCTCTTTCTATTTGTTTGAGTTCTGTAGTTAATGTTTTGATTTTGTCCCTTTCTTCTTTTTTGATATGTGCATCTATTGCTATAAATTGTCCTCTGAGGACTGCCTATGCTGTGTCCCAAAGGTTTTGGTATGATGTGTTTTCATTCTCATTTAATTCTAGGAACTTTTTGATTCCATCTCTGATTTCTTCTATTACCCACTGATATGTAAGCAGGGTATTATTCAATTTCCATGTAGTTGATTTCTTTTTCCCTTGCTCTTTCTAGTGTTAATTTCTACCTTGATGGCATTGTGGTCAGAGAAGACACTTTGAATTATCTCAACGTTTTGGATCGTGTTGAGGATTGCTCTGTGGCCTAAGATGTGGTCTACTCTGGAGAACATTCCATGTGCATTGGAAAAGAATGTGTACTTTGCAGCGGTTGGATGGAGTGTTCTATAAATGTCTATGAGGTCTAGTTGGCTGATTGTGCCCTTTAGGTCTTCGTATCTTTGCTGAGTTTCTTCTTCGTTGTTCTGTGCTTTACTGAGAGTGGCGTGTTGAAGTCTCCTACTATTATTGTGGAACTGTCAATTTCTCTTTTTAGTGTTGTTAGAGTTTGTTTTATGTATTTTGGAGCCCTGTCATTAGGTGCATAGATGTTTATTATGGTTATGTGTTCATGAGGAATTGTCCCCTTAATCATTATATAGTGTCCTTCTTTGTCTTTTATGGTAGATTTTGTTTTAAAGTCTATTTTATCTGAGATTAGAATTGCCACTCCTGCTCTTTTTTGGTAGTTGTTAGCTTGATATATTTTTTTCCAACCTTTGACTTTTAATAAATTCACATCTTTGTTTCTAAGGTGTGTCTCTTGTAGACAGCATATTGATGGATCCTATTTTCTTATCCATTCTGTCACTCTCCGTCTCTTTATGGGTGCATTGAGTCCATTTACATTCAGTGTAATTATTGATGGATGTGAGTTTGTTGCTGTCATTTTGTAGTACTTTTTTTTTGTGGTGCTGAAGTTTTCTTTGTTCGTCTTACTCTCTTGTGCTGAGTTATTTTGTTTGTGGATTTTTTTTTCATTTCTTTTGTTTTTGTAGGTTTTGTTTTTGCTGAGGCTTTATGTTTTTCCTCTTTTTTTTTAAATGAGTATGTTTGTTAACTTTCTTTGTGGTTACCCTGAATTTTACCCTTATCTTTCCAAGTTTGAAGCAGTCTACCATTATTTGGTATCGCCTTGCCTTCCTCTCCATTACAAGGTTCTATACCTATGCCATTTATTCCCTCTTTGATTGTTTTGATGTTGTTGTCATTTACTGATTAATTGCTCTGATTCCCTGTTGTATTTCTTTTGGTTTTGGATAGTCCTCAAGAGGTCATTTCCTAAATTGGTATCTGGCTGGTACGATCCTGCATCCTAGCTTCTACCTGTGAGCTGAAGCTGTTTGTACTCAGATCGAAGAACTCCCTTTAATAATTCTTGTAAGTTTGGTTTGACTTTTACATATTCCCTTAGTTTCTGTTTATCTGGAAATGACCTAATTTTACCATCAAATTTGAACAAGAGTTTTGCAGGATATATTATTCTTGGCTGACAATTTTTTTCTTTCACAATTTTATGTATGTCATCCCACTGCCTTCTTGCCTGCGTGGTTTCTGCCTAATAATCTGAGCTTAGTCTTATTGTTTCTCCTCTGTATGTGACTTCTTGTTTTTCACGAGCTGCTCTCAGGATTCTTTGTTTGTCTTCGGTTTTGGCAAGTGTGAATATGATATGCCTTAGTGATTTTCTTTTGGGGTCTCTTCTATATGGGGTTCGTTGAGCTTCTTGGATGGCCAGATTTTCATCTTTCATGATATTGGGGAAGTTTTCTGTCAGCAGTTCCCCAATGATCCTCTCTGTGTTTTCTGTTTTCTCCCTCTGTTCTGGAATGCCAATCACTCATCAATTTTTGCTTTTAATTGTGTCCCACATAACTCTCAGGGTCTCTTCATTTTTCTTTGTTCTTGTTTCTGAGTTTTCCTGAAACAGAGTTTTATCCAAGTGTTAGTGTTCAGTTCCACTGATCCTGTCTTCCACGGTTTCAAATCTGCTTCTCAGCCCTTCTATGACATCATCCATTTCTGAAATCTTGCTGTTTATCTTTTGTATTTCTAATTGTTGTTTTTGTATAATTTCTAGTTGTGAATTTATTTTCGCATTTTGTTCCTGCATCATCTTCCTGAATTCTTCCAATTTTTTGTCTGTATTTTCCATGAATTTGTCTATTGTTTTCTCCTGTTTGTCAGCTTTTTGCCTCAGTTCTTGGAAAATTCCAAGTATTAGTGATTTGAATTCCCTATCAGGTACTTCTAGTGCATTTTCTTCCACAGGAGAGTTATCTGGTGTTTTAATTTGGACGCCTATTGGAGCCATCCTGTCCTGTTTTTGTAAATGTTTTGATATTGTTTGCTCTTTTTGGGGCATTGAGTAGATATTTCTCTCGTTTATTGATTGTAGATTTCTTTGTTTCATCCCCTTTTTTAAAAAAAAAATTTTTGAGTATGTCTTAGCAGGCGGACTGTGTGCTCTTTGTTGTTTGCTCATCTGTGCGCTCAATACTTTTCGCCTCCTTCTCCAACTGGCAGGTTCAGTCACTCAGATATGGTACAGCAGGGCAGATCTAGCTGAAGAGGAGCCACCGGAACAGGTTGTTTATGACACTCACTACAGCCACCAGGGCGGGTTGGTATTCAGTGCTGGGCAGGTTCCAGTAGGCCGTGCCTGCACTGCTTGGTGCTGTGATGTCACGCGCACGGTGCAGGTAGGCAGGATGCAGCAGGGAGATGGTTATGTGTGGAGCTAAGATGGATATGGGAGAGAGGAGAGAGGTACAGGGGCCAAAAAACTTACAAACAAACAAAAAAGAATGCTAGGGGAGCTTGCTGTTGGAATGGAGAGATGAGAGACTATGAAATGGAGAAAAACAGAAGGCGGAAGAGGAAGAAAAGAATGACCAAATAAAAATCAGAAATGTTAAAGAACCACAAAGTTCCCAGGGATCCCAACGGTGCAGCTGTGAGGTCTGGGGAAGTTGCTCTCAGATGTCGCAGCACAGCCTGGCCAGAAGGCACAGAGGCATACAATGCCTGGTGTTCAGGGATCAGAAAGAGAATGAAGACACAGAGAGACAAAAAGGGAAAAGAGGGAAAAGAAAACAAAACAAATTAAAAAAAAAAAGAAAAGAACAAGAAATGCCCCCCAAAAAAACAGGAAAAAAGAAACCAACGAAGAAAGAAATGTCCTCAGGGATCCCTCTGCATGTCTGTGGAAGCCAAAGGGGAGTCTTCCTGGCACGCAGCTCCGCCTGGCCAGAAAGGGCTCCCAACTCAAGAAAAGGAAAAGAAAACAGACAAACAAACAATTCAAAACGAACAAAAGCCTCGGGATCCCACCAGCGCGGTAGCCCAGACCAGGAAGCAGCTTCACACTTGAATGAAGCTCTGCAGTGCCTCAGGAAAAAGCAAAGATGGCGCATGGAGCCAGGCACTCCAGCGAAAGGAGGGGGAGGCGGCAAGAGGCTAGCAAGAAATCCAAAGAATCAGGAAAAAAAAAAAAAGCAACACCAGCAGCCAACAAATGGCACTCAGAGAGCCAGCCAGTGCAGGCTGGTGTTTCTGGACAAGAGACTGTGTCTGCAGGAAGCAGAGGAGGCCGAGTGTGGGTGAAGAAGGGTGGAGAGTGGGAAAGCATACATTACTAATTGCCGGTGCTCTGGAGCCCCTCAGGAAGAAGCAAAGATGGTGCATGGAGCCAGGCACTTGAGTGAAAGGAGGGGGAGGTGGCGAGAGGCAAGTGAGAAATCAAAAGAAGCAGGAAAAAAAAGCAACACTAGCAGCCAACAAATGGCACCCAGAGAGCCGCCCGCTTGGGTGTGTGGAATCCAAGCAGCCGGCGCCTCCCGGTCAAGAGACCGTGGCCGCGGGAAGCAGAGGAACAAACGAACAAAAGCCCCAGGATCCCACCGGCTTGGCAGCCCAGACCGGGAAGCAGCTGCACACTCGAATGGAGCCCCGCAGCCCCGCAGGAAAGAGCAAAGATGGCGCATGGAGCCAGGCACTCAAGCAAAAGGAAGGGGAGGTGGCGAGAGGCAAGTGAGAAATCAAAAGAAGCAGAAAAAAAAAAGCAACACTAGCAGCCAACAAATGGCACCCAGAGAGCCGCCCGCTTGGGTGTGTGGAATCCAAGCAGCCGGCGCTTCCCAGTCAAGAGACTGTGGCCGCAGGAAGCAGAGGAGCCCGAGCCGGGGCGAAGAGGGGTGGGTGGTGGGAAAGCGCACACCGCAAATTACCGGCTGTTTTGTCTCCCGCTGGACGCTCTGTGAGGCTGCTTTCTCATACCCGTTTGCTGGTCTCCGATAGGAGTCCAAGATGGTGGACCCGCGCTGCGTTAGCTGGTAGGGGACCTCTGCATGAATCTCTCCTCGCTCTCCGTTCTCTTTCAGTATTCTCACTCCATTTGGTGCTCGGCTGAGTTCTTTATCTCTTCATCTGATGTTCTAGGGTTTCAGGATTGTTGCATTCTCTGCTTGGCTTAGTTTTTTGGATCTTTGCTGTGGAGGGATGGCATGGTGCTTCTGCCTGGAGTGCCATCTTGCCGGAACCTCCCCCCTTGTACTCTTGATGGGAGTGAAGGCAGCTTTGATCACCTAGCAGTACTTTGCCATGAAGTATGCACATACTCTATGGTCCAGCGATACAGGGCAGAAACAGAGAAAATCCGTTAAGAGTTCACCTTCTGGGATTTTATTACAGAATTTATGCGTGGTAGCAAAAATGCGAGGCGACTTAGTTATAGACTGAGGAGATACATAAAATGCAGTAGATCCACACGATGGGATTCTGTGCAGCTGAACCGAATAGACAGACATACATACAGCAACATGGATGACTCTTAAAAGCACAGAGCTGAAAGAAAATTATAAATAGAACGAAGGCTCTAGAACAATGCCTTTCATGTAAACAACAACAACAACAACAAAAATAGACACACAAAAAATCATATACTATACAAAGTTAAATTCAATTTCAAGCTTATGTATGAAACATATGGGAGGGGTTGTTATGGGAGTTAGGAGAGTGGGGATGGAGAAAGAGAATAAAAGTAAATACATATTTTATCTACATTCTTATACCCAACCATTTGGAGATTTATGACAAGAGGGGAGCTTCCAATTAACTAGTAAGAGAGTTACCACAAACTGGGGAATATGATTAACTGAACTTCTGCATTGGAGATAAAATAAAGACACGTCTTTTAGGACTCAAGGGGACCTCAGGCAACAGGGAATGGAAAGTTTTCAGAAATCCCAGGAGGGACTCTCCCTCCATCCACCATCTCTCCTTGTCTCTACGCACTCGCAGCTCTCTGCTCTCTCCGTGCACCCTCTTGTTTTCCTGTCAACACACATGAGAAGTGTCCTCCCCTTTTTTTTTACATCTTCCATAGGCTTTACATCTTCCCTTCAAAAGATCAGCCCAGCCTGATTTTTAGGGGGAAAAAACAATACACAAATAAGCCTGATAAATATGGTGAGTAACATTTTTTAGTCATTATGAAACTGCATATAGTGTAATAAGACTGTTCTCTTGTATAAATCATAAACTCTCTCTAAGACAGCATCCAAAGGGGAATTACAATTATCAGGGTGCTAAGGTACGTGCATGAAACCCAGGAGGGAGTTTTGAAAACTCTATTTGTTTAGTTGTAAAGATTCTAGACTTTCTTATTTTTCCCCTTCCATCCTTTATTCTTTTCTTTTGCTCCTTTTGTTTGCCTGCTATTGCTTTTGCTTTTCTCCTCTTCCTCTCTCTCTCTCTCCCACAGGATCCATACCAAACACTTAAACCCAAAGTCCACCAATTGCCTTGACTTTTACCAAGAAACCAAACCCATTGCTGTCGAGTCAATTCCTACTCATAGTAACCCTATAGGACAGAGTAGAACTGCCCCATAATGTTTCCAAGGAGTGCCTGGTGAGTTCGAAGTGCTGACCTTTTTATTAGCAGCCGAGCTCTTAACCACTGTGCCACCAGGGCTCCAACTGACTTTTAGGGAAGGTGAATTTTCTAAATGATTTTTCTTTAGGAACAACAGACACCCTATTTTCACTATTACCATTAATCTTTTTTTAGGCTTGTCTCTGAAGGCAGCACCACACCAAGTCAGTTAGATATGGTCTCTGTATTCCAGAAGCTCACAACATATCCTGAAACCTAAAACTCACTTCTCAGTTAATTAAAAAAGATTAATTGGATATTTCTCAACAGGTGTTTCTATAATTTCTAATTTGAAATAAAAGTTTTGAGCTAGACATGACATTCAGGTAGAAACACAGGCAGCAATGTTGCCACAGTGCCTATCACTTTATGCTGCCTTTCTTGGTGACGAAAATAAACAGAGGTATTTTGGTTTAAGACGGGGGCTTCCTGGCTGTGTCTAATCCATCTCCCATCGTGGAGTACTTCAAGCAAGGAAGTCGTGTGGACTGTGGAATTAATAGAGACATACGATGGGCACTTTACAATTCAGGAAGCTGTTCAAAAATACCCACCATGTAATTAAGCTTTTTATTTTTATTTTCAGTTTATTATAATTGGTAGAATATTTTCACTTTAGCACCAGGATGTCAGTGGGACTGCAGGGTAGGGTGAAAGAGATTTTATAGCCACCAGCATAAGGGTCTGAAGAGGATTTACTTTCTCCCTTGCCCACTCTATATCCATGAAATTAAATAAATGATTATTTACATGTTTGTTTATATAACGATAATGAATTCTTCCCAGGCTACTGCCTTATCCTTCTGCCTCCTTTCTCTTAGCAGGTATTATAAGTTTGTTTCCTATAAATGGTGTTATGAAATCACAGAAAAAGCTCATTCTCAAGACCTTGTTGGGTAGCTGTAAGGGAGCTGGGGGCTCTCTTTGTGACCTACAGAAAAAAGTGGGAAGGCTTCACAGCTAGTAGCTTTATCTGCCTTAGAGTATACCATTATTTTTAAAACTAAATTTACTTGTTTATTTATGTATTTAGTTGCTCTGAAAGAGACCCTACCATGTTGAAAATCCATCCAAATATCTTCTACTTCATCCGATGGTTCAAAGTACAGCTTCAAGGAGCTAGTGATAAGAGAATAAAAATTCTAGTTGTCTCTTTCAGAAGAGTCAAACCAAAGCCATTTCCTAGTAAAAGAGTTTTCAGAATCAACTCTCTAACAGAAGCTATTCTTAAAAAAATTCCCCTTTAATTTTTGTAAGGTATGGTTGTGATATTAATGCCGCCCATCTTACTTAGACAATCTAGTATCTCCCAGCCTCTGGGGTAAATACTCCTTCCAACAAGCGTATGTTCTGTTTCATGTCAAGCTCATTCTTGCTGCTAAGCTTTTATTCTTGGCTATACCTCTCTTCCCTTCACCCCATCTTCCTGATATCTCAGCTTATACAAATATTATAGAACAAAACATATTCTACTTTTACTTATAAAAAAAACAAACAAGCAAACAAATTTTCTCTGATACCTTCTACCACAATTCCATTTCTTAATAATGACCAAAAATTACCTGAAATTGGTGAAAACAACAACCCCATAGATCCAAAAAGCTCAATATACTTCATCATAAGAAATATAAAGAAAAACTACACCAAGGCGCAGAATAATAAAGAGAACATCTTAAAAGCAGCCAGAGAAAACAGACAACAGTTTTCTCATCAAGAAGACAGTAGGGTAATATTAAGTAATGAGGCAGGGGAAGAAAATAAACCTAGAATTCTATAGCCAAAGAAAATAATTTTCATAAAAATAAGAGCAAAATTAAATGCTTTTTCAAAATAGAAACGCTGAAAAATGCATCAAGAACAGACCCATACTATGAAAAACATTAAAGGAAGTCTTCAGGCAGAATAAAAATTATTCCAGATGGAAACCAGGACAAATAGAAAGCAAATGGCAAGAAGACAGAGTTAAATCCAACCATACCAACAATCACATTAAAAATAAATGGTCTAATTACCCCCACTTAAAAGGCAGATATTGTCAGATTGAGTAAGATAGCAAGCCTCTGTTGTATGCTGACTACAAGAAACACACTCTAAATATAAAAACACAAATGAGTTAAAATTATGGAAAAAAAGACATGTCATGCTAACCCTTAAAAAATAAAAAAGAAAGCTACAATAGCGATATTAATATCAGAAAATGTAAATTTCACAAGGAAGTTATTTCATAATGATGAACGTGTTGATTCATCAAAAAGACATAACATTTTAAACGTCTGTGAACCTAACAATACAGCTTCAAAACACATGAAGCAAAAACTGACAGAACTTCAAGGAGAAATAGAAAAACCCACAATTATACTCAGATACTTCAATATACCTCTCTCAGTAACTGATAGAACAATGAGAGAGAAAATCAGTAAGGCGATAGATGGTTTGAGAAAGCCTATCAGTAACCTTGATCTAGTTGATTTTTAAAAAATATCCACCCAACAACAGCAGAATTCTTTTCAAGTGTACAAAGAACATGCATCCTGATAGAGCATATTCTGAGGCATAAACAAGTTTTAATAGATTAAAATATTTAATTTATACAAATGATGTTCTCTGATCACAGTGAAATTAAATTGAAAGTTAACATAAAGATCTCAGGTAAATCCAAACATACTTGGAAACCAAATGGCACATTTCTAAATAGTCCATAGATCAAAGAAGAAATGAAAACAGAAATTAGAAAGTATTTTGCACTGAATAAGAATAAAAATACAACATATCAAAACTTACGGGATGCCCCTAACATGGTATTTAAGGGAATATTTTACAGTACTAAACATCTGTGTTAGAACAGTTGCAAGATCTCTAATCAGTGACCTCAGAAAAGCAAAACTCAACCAAAAGTAAGTAAAAGAAAATAATAATAATAAAAATCAGAGCAGAACTCAATTAAATAGAAAACAAGAAAGAAAAACAATAGAGAAAATGCAAGAAACCAAAAACCGGTTCTTAAACAAGATCAATACAACTGATAAGTTTCTCATCAGATTGATTAGGAAAAAGAAAAAAGACATAAATTACCAAAAGCAAGAATAAGAGAGGTGGCATTACTTCATCCCTACTAATTCTACAGATATTAATAGTAAAATAAGTGAATACTAAAATCAACTTTACGGCATAAGTTCAACAACTTAGATGACATGGACAAATTTCTTGAAAGTCACAAATTGTTAAAGCTCCCTCAAGAAGAAATAGATATCTTGAATAGCTCCTTATCTATGGAATAAATTTTAGTTGTCGTTATAAACCCTCAACAAAGAAGAATCTAGGCCCAGATGACTTAACTTAATTTTTAATTCTACAAAGACCTCTTTCAGTAAACTGAAAAGGAGGAAATTCTTCCCAACTCATACTATGAAACTAGCAACTTCCTGATGCTAAAATCAGACCATGATATTGCAAGAGAAGAAAACTAAAGACCATATCCTCCATGAACATAAATGTAAAATTTCTAAACAAAATTTTAGCAAATAGAACCCAACAGTAATTAAAAAGGAGAACACATCATGACCAGGTATGCATCCCAGAAATGTATGATTTAACATTTGAAAACAATCAATGTACCTCACCATATTTACCAACTGGAAAACAAAAAACAAAAAAAAACTATGGTCATTTGATAAAATCCCACATCTATGTCTGATTAAAAAAAAAAATAAACTCTAAGAAAACTAAGAATAAAAAGGAGCTTCATCAAACTGATAAAGAGCATCAAAGAAAAAGTTTACAGCCAACTTCGTAACTGAGTATCTCCCCCCTAAGATCAGGAACAACGAAAGAATACCAACTCTCACCACCTCACCATTTCTAGTCAACATTTTAGCGGAGTTTCTAGCCAGAGCAATCACACAAGAAAAAGAAATAAAAGATACTCAGAAAAGGAATAAATAAATCTGTCTTTATTTACAGACAGCATGATTATGTAGAATATCTGATGGTATCTCTAAAAATGCCTGTAAAATAATTGAAGTCAGCAAGGTTGAAGAATACAAGATTAATATACAAAGTAATTGTATTTCTATACGCTTTGAACTAACAATAGGAAATTGAACTAAAAACAGTAACATCTACAGTATCATCAAAAACATCAAATAGTTAGGGATGTTGTTGTTAGGAGCCATCGAGTCGGTTCCGACTCATAGTGACCCCATCTACAACAGATCAAAACATTGCCCGTCCTGCACCACCCTAACAATCAGTGCTAGGTTTGAGCCTATTGCTGCAGCCACTTTGTCAATCCATCTCGTTGAGGGACTTCCTCGTTTTTTGATGATCCTCTACCTTACCAAGCATGATGTCCCTCCTGGTAACAGGTCCAAAGTACATGAGATGAAGTCTTGCCATCCTCCCTTCCAAGGAGCACTCTGGCCATATTTCTTCCAGGACAGACATGTTCGTTCTTCTTGCAGTTCATGTTATATCCAATGTTCTTCGACAGCACCATAATTCAAAGGCATCCATTCTTCTTTGGTCTTCCTTATTCATTGTCCAGATTTTGCATACATCTGAGGTGACTGAAAATCCATGGCTTGGATCAGGCATACGTTAGTCCTCAAAGTAACATCTTTGCTTTTGAAGACTTTAAAGAGGTCTTTTGCAGCAGATTTGCCAAAATATGCCATTTGATTTCTTGACTGCTGCTTCTGTGGGTGTTGATTGTGGATTCAAGTAAAATGAAATCCTTGACAACTTCAATCTTTTCTCCGTTTATCATGATGTTGCTTATTGGTCCATTTGTGAAGACATTTGTTTTCTTTTAGGGGTAAATTTGACAAATAATATGAAAGATATGTCCACTAAAAACTACAGAATATTTCTAAGAGAATTTTTTTAAAAAACCTAACCAAATGGAAATGCGTCTTTTTTTTTTTTTTTTTAGTTTTTAATTGTTCTTTGTTTCTTAATTCCTGATTGTTGTTGTTCCATTGAGTAAATTTCAACTCCTAGTGACCCCAAGTGACAAAGTAGAAGTGTCACATAGGGTTTTTCTTGTTATTATTATTGTTGTAATTAAATGAAGTTTATATTTCAAGTTAGTCTCCCATACAAAAAATTTTTTTTGCATACATTGTTATGAGACCCTAATTGCTCACCCCATTCTGCGACAGCACACTCCTCCTTTCCACCCCTGATTCCCCATGACCATTCAGCCCACTCCTAACTCTCTGTGCCTTCCCATCTCACCTCTGGACAGAAGCTGCCCCTTTGGTCTCTTGTATCTACTTGACTCAGAGGCACA
Source organism: Dugong dugon (assembly GCA_030035585.1). Taxonomy (NCBI): domain Eukaryota; kingdom Metazoa; phylum Chordata; class Mammalia; order Sirenia; family Dugongidae; genus Dugong; species Dugong dugon. The sequence goes on along the minus strand of CM057480.1, from coordinate 73,288,669 downwards.
CTCTTCACGAGTATCACTTTATGTCCCACAGTCCAGTCCAATCCCTCTCTGAAGGGTTGGCCTTGGAAATTGTTTTAGTTCTGGGCTGATAGAGAGTCCAGGGGCCATGCCTTCCAGGGCACCTCCAGTCTCAGTCAGACCATTAAGTCTGGTCATCTTACTAGAATTTGAGTTCTGCACCCCATCCTTCTACTGCTCTATCAGGGACCCTCTGTTGTGTTCCCTGTCAGGATGTTCCTTGGTGGTAGCCGGGCACCATCTAGTTCTTCTGGTCTCAGGCTGATGAAGTCTCTGGTTTACGTGGCCAATTCTGCCTCTTGGACTGATACTTTCCTTGCGTCTTCAGTGTTCTTCGTTCTCCTTTACTCCACGTGGTTGGGACCAATTGATGCATCTTAGATGGCCATTTGTAAGCTTTTTAGACCCCAGATGCCACTCACCAAAGTAGGATGCAGAACATTTTCTTAATAAGCTTTGTTATGCCAATTGACCTAGATGTCCCCTGAAAGCATGGTCCCCAGACCCCCCATCCCTGCTACTCTGTCTCTCAAAGTACCTGATTATATTCGGGAAACATCTTAGCTTTGTTTAGTCCAGTTGTGCTGACTTCCCCTGTAGCGTGTGCTGTCCTTCCCTTCACCTAAGTTGATTCTTATCTACTATCTACTTAGTGAATAACACTTCCCCTCCCTCCCCACCCCCATAACCATCAAAGAATGTTTTCTTCTGTGTTTAAACCTCTTCCTGAGTTCTTATAATAGTGGTCTTATACAGTATTTGTCCTTTTGTGACTGACTAAATTCACTTAGCATAATAAGTTCCAGCTTTCACCATGTTATATGATGTTTCACAGCTTCATCATTGTTCTTTATCATTGCATAATATTCCATTGTGTGGATATACCACAATTTGTTTATCCATTCTTCCGTTGGTGGGCACCTAGGTTGCTTCCATCTTTTTGCTATTGTGAACAGTGCTGCAACGAACATGGGTGTGCATATATCTATTCCTGTGACAGCTCTTGTTTCTCTAGGATATATTCCAAAGGAGCGGGATAGCTTGATCGTGTGGTACTTCTAATTCTAGCTTTTTAAGGAAGCACCAAATCAATTTCCAAAGTGGTTGTACCATTTTACATTCCCACCAACAGTGTAGAAGTGTTCCATTCTCTCCACAACCTTTCCAGCATTTATTATTTTGTGTTTTTTGGATTAATGCTAGCCTTGTTGGGGTAAGATGATATCTCATTGTAGTTTTTCTCTGCATTTCTCTAATGGCTAATGATCATGAGCATTTCTTCATGTGTCTTCTTTGGTGAAGTGCCTGCTCATATCCTTTGCCCATTTTTTAATTGGGTTATTTGTCTTTCTGTTGTTGAGGTTTTGCAGTATCTTGTAGATTTTAGAGATTAGACACTGATCAGATTTGTCATAGCCAAAAATTTTTTCCCAGTCTGTAGGTTGTCTTTTTACTCTTTTGATGAAGTCTTCTGATGAGCATAAGTGTTTGATTTTTGGGAGCTCCCATTTATCTAGTCTCTCTTCTGGTGTTTGTGCATTGTTACTTATTGTTTGTATTGTGTTTATGGAAATGCATGTCTTATTCATGTGCAGAAAGGCTCAATAATGTTAAGATGTCAATTCCAACCAAATTGATTTATAGATTTAATACAATCTCATTCAAAATCCACACAGATCTTTTTGTAGAAATTGACAAACAGATTCTGAATTAATATGGTAAAGCAAAGGACCTGGAATTGCAAATTTTGAAAAACATGAACAAAATTGGAAGGATCCATACTACCTGATTTCAACACTTATTTTAAAGTAATCATAATTAAACAATGTGACATTAGTGTAAGTATAGACAACTATATTGATAGAACAGAATAAATAAACCAGAAATAGATCTGCATTTATACAGACAATTCATTTTCAACAAAAGCAAACTGAAAACTTTTTGAATTAAAAAATAGTAGTAGAGCAACTGACTATACATATGCAAATAATTGAACTTTGACCCCTGCCTAAAAAAACTTACACAAGTTGGATCATAGACCTAATTGTAAAACCGGAAACTATAAAACTTCTACAGTAAAACATAGGGAAAAAAACCTTGTGATCTTGGGATAGACAAAGATACCTTAGATAGGAAACCGATAACATGCTGATACATCATACGTAATCAAAATCAATTAAGAACTTAGGCTCTTTGGGAAAAAAACTATTAAAAGTATGAAAAAACAAACTCCACACTAGAAGAAAGTATGTGGAAATCTTATAGGTAATTAAAAAAAAAAAATTGTACCAGAATATATAAACAATCCCCAAAACTGAATAATAAAAATACAAATGGTTCAATTTATTTTTTAAAAAATGGCAAAAAATTTGAGCAGACATTCAATGTTATTTGATGTCTTCCATTTCCATTCTATTTCTGGTTCATAAAGACTTTACCCGGCATTGGAGAATAGTGAGGTATTATTTGAGATTGTCTTTTTTATATTTTGTCCCTTATTTCTATGTATTTAGAACGGAGGGGCCAATTAAAGCCTATCTAACTCTCCATTTTGATTTTTTTTTAATGAAAGATGAGGAGATTTGTTAAATATATTGATAGAATTTGTTGTGACTTGCTTAAAATATATAAAAATACACAAACAGTTGGGGCCCTGATAAATGTGTAGGGAATTTTTTTGAGTTGTGAATAATGAAAGAGGATGGCACTTTCAGATGAATACTGTGTGGACACACATTTTTCAGGCTTGAGTATATTTAGTCACCTTAAAGTGTGGATTTTTTCTTTTTAAATTCCTTTACTTTGAAGAAGCTTCTCTAAAGCTGAAGGGATAATCGGTGCAATGCCAAATTAGGAGCTTCATCTGTCAAGCCAGTTAGAGTATAGCTTTTATGAGCAGCAGACAAACATTTTAATGTTTTTGTTTTATAGGTTTCCTATTCTCTCAGGGTTTGAGTTGCAGAGTATATAGATCTGTTGCCGTCGAGTTGGTTCCAACTCATAGTGACCCTACAGGACAGAGTAGAACTGTCCCATACGGTTTCCAAGGAGTACCTGGTGGATTTGAACTGCCAACCTTTTGATTAGCAGCTGAGTTCTTAACCACTGCACCACCAAGGCTCCACAGAGCATTTAGGAGGAATAATAAACACTTATCACTGGATGCAAACACACAGCCAATTGAGTGAATTGACCTGGATAATAAGCAGTCAATTAAATCAAACTAGTCTCACTGAATTCATCTCTTTAAAGAGAAAAATCACATTTTCTGAACTAGCCAATTATCTAGTGACACATGAAAATAGCATATTTGAATGTACTTTAGTAATGTGTCATTGACCTAGTAACTCTTCATCCCATAGGTTTTCCTATTGGAAATAAGCAAGACCGCTCTTAGGTAATCCAAAGAGATGCTACGAAATTGGCGAACTAGATCGCATGCCATTGTTCATAGACAATACATCAGAGGCTGCCATTTTCGAGAAAGTTCTGCCAAATGCGGTTTTCCAGCCCCAAGGTAAGAGGTACATTAAAGGGAGCAGAGGAGGTTCTCAGAAAAGACACACCGACAACGTGACGGGAGAGTAAACATCAAAAACCCAGACAGACTGCCATATATAGGTTTCCATTTCCTGAGTACATCACAGAACTGATTAAATCCCAGTAAGTGATTGCCTTTATGACTGATTAAAGAGCACTGAGTATACTCTACAGAAATGAGGACACTTCAGAAATATTTTCATCAAAATTAGTTAAAACAAGACACTTTAGTGCTTAAGGGTGAGCTTTAGTTGCATGGGAGAGTAGAAAGAACTCATTTCTCAATAATTGCAGTGACATGAGACTCTTCTGTGTATAACTGAGCAGGTATGGTCAGCTGGTTTTGAAACAGACCCGTTAGTCTGTTGGAAAGATGCTAGATGAATTTTGGTGGGAAGAATCCATCAATGAATTAACCAGTTTGTTAATTTTTTCAGCTATTAAAATATTAAGGTGACTGGTAGCTACGAGTTGGAATCAACTCAATGGCAACGGGTTTGGTTTTGGAGTCTAACAGAACCGACTTCATGGTAAAGCTTGATATTCACTAGGGTGGCAGGGAATGGACAGTGTGTTGGCCATGGATCTGTGCTGGCCGTAAATCTCAGCCAGCCTTGGTGGTGCTGCTAACCGAAAGGTTGGCGGTTCAAATCCACCAGCCGCTCCTTGGAAATCCTAGGGGGCAATTCTACTCTGTCCTATAGGTTCACTATGAGTCAGAATGGACTCAATCACAACAGGTTTAGGTTTTTTTTTAATCCTCAATATTGTTGCTCCAGGCCTTAATGTTTTTGGTTAACACTTTTTGCTTTTTTCTGACTTCTTCACCTCTACTGTCAGCACTAGCAGTTGGCTTTCTTTTTGAGGGCATTTCTTTTCTTTTCTTTTTCATACCAAGAAATGACTCAGCATTATAACAAATAGAGAATAACCAAGCTACGTGGCAACTGGTCAGTCTCAGCTCTTGAGGGTTTAACCAGCTCTTATCTGAGTTTGAGGTTTTTTCAGCCAGGAGGTGGAGTGCACCTGGGCCCAGACTTCAAGGACACAAATATTAGGACATTGAGAAAGCATTCGGATAGAAGACAGGCAGAGACAAAATCAATGATCCAAACACTAGCCCCATTTCCATGAGGTCAGGCAGAGGGGCCAGCCTACAGCTAGAAACAGTCTCAGAAGTGGGAAGAGCACAAGGAGGTCAGAGAGAAGAAGCTTGGCGAGGTGTCCCAAGGGGACAATAGTGTGAGCCAAACCCCACTTCAGCCTATGGCTGTGTTCAGGCCCACTCCTAACATTTGCAGGGCTCAGAGAAGAATATATATGGAGAGAATACACGCGATACGTCTAATAAGCAAAAGCAACAAATCCAACTAAACCAAACATGTTGCCGTGGAGTCGATTCCGACTCATAGTGACCCTACAGAACATAGTAGTACTGCCCCATAGGGTTTCCAAGGAGCGGCTGGTGGATTCGAACTGCCACCCTTTGGGTTAGCAGTCATAGCTCTTAACCACTGCACCGCCATGGCTCCAAATCAAGCTGACAAAGTGCTAAATAAATATTCTATCCTCCTATCTTGAGAAATAAGCCTTCATAATGACCCAAAAGCCCAAATCCAAGTTCAGAACTTTTGGATTCCTACGAGTTCCACAAAAGGTGGTGGTGTGGGGAGAACCTGCCCGCAGCCCATGCATCTGAAAACTGACCTGTACTATGAGGGACCCCCAGAGTACTTGAGGGATACCCAGTGCACGTGGATGAGCTCCACCCATACCCCTCCAACAGCGTCCCTGTGGCCATCCCTCAGGCCTCTAGGTGCACAAACACAGCAGTGTGGGTGGCTTGGAGCTATCGTGAGAAACTGCAGGATCCCCAGCGCCTGAAGCACTCTCGAACACGGGAGCTTGCTGCATTGGTCTCACAAACTTCTCCCCCTCAGGGGAGAAGCCCAAGCGGAGAGGGCTAGGGCAGGACCCTGTAAAGCGCAGGGCGAGACCAGGGGCTCTCTGTCACCAACCTAGGGGAGCACTGGCTAAATCTGTTTGTCTAGGTCGTACTGGAGTCCATAATTCTTCACATACTTCCAAGTATTTTCATGTTGACTTAGGTTGGCTAACTGAACTCTACCCGAATTGAAGAGGAGAGAGATTGGGAAAATTTTAACAGTCTGGTATATATTTATCCCTTCATTCTTATGTAGGATTCATGGAAAAATTCTCTTGACTTTCTATAAAGTACGTTTCCAAACATCTCTTGCAGCTATTTTACTTCATTGTATTTATTTTCATTTTAATGAGCTGCAATAACCATAGAATGATTGTTATAGAAAGCTCTTTGAGGACAAGGTCTTCTTACGTGCCTTTTCTTCCCCCATCTCATTGCTCAGTGCTTGGCATAGGAGATGCTCAGTGAACATCTGTTGAACATGGCAGCACACGTAAGCCAGAGATCAATGAACAATGTCAATGTTGCTAGAAAATACAACTAAAACCAAGTGAAGATGCAATTCTGAATTTCCCTGTTTTTATAGGAAGAAAGTGGCTACTTGAAATGAACTAAAACATTATCTATGTCTGTGAGTTTCATTTTGTTGGAGGGAAGTGTGCTTGGTGCACTGAGAGTAGTTTGAAGAGATATCAGGGTGAAGAGGGCAGTCATAGCAATCATAAAGGCGAACGTAAAGGCATACACAGAAGTAAACCAAAGAGGACATCAGGTTGAGTTATTAGTTCACCTGGGTCTCTGCTATATAGGGAAGTGAGGATGAGGGAGGTCAGTTATCCCCACAGAAAGCGGGGACATGAGATACCATCTTGAACGCCAGCTCTTTAACAGCTCATTACTGAACACTTCTTAGGTGTCTCGCACTCACAAGAGTTGTGCTTTTTGCCGTCAGTGTTACTGATCAGAAAAAGGAGACTCAGCATAGACTCCAGTTAGTGATAACTGGTTCATGGAGAAAATTGAATCCAAGCCCTACAAGTTAAGGAAAACGGTATGGCGGAGAGGAGGGATTAGGGAGGAATGCAGGCGGAGGGAATGCCTGAGGTAAGAATGAGCTTCACGTGAAAGCTGCGGGTGTGGGAAGGAGCTCACAGACTAGTCAGCCAGAGCAGAGGGTGTGGTGGGAAGGTGTCTCAGGAGAAGAAAGCTTTCACAGCAATCAGTGGGACAGAGGCACGATATGCTGACCGTGCTGTCTACTTTCATTCCGGATTTCTAAACTAACAGCTCTGGGTTTGTTCTGGTTTTTTTTGAGGAAAACACGTTTCTCCTTGGTGGTCAAAACCAGGATGTAAAACCATATGCCCCAAGGGGTTCTGACCAAGTGACCATCTGCAACTTTCAAAATACAAGTACTCAGGAAGAATGCTGTCTGCGTGCTGTTGCCAGCAAGGTATTTTTGCAAGACAAAGAAACTACATGTACGCACCTTGTGACTATTATCTAAGCATCCTGTGAGACTACCTGTAATCCCTAATTTCAGCCATTAATAATTAACAACCGATCAGTGTCTTGCAGCTACACCCTCTGAACCAATGAGGCACCTTTCCTCACCTCAGCGGGATCCCACTGCCCACTCCCCTGCTCTGAGCTGCACCAATCAAGAATGACCTGTGGCTGATGCCTGCTGCAGTGGTTTAACTATCCCTGATGCAGAACCCCTCTAGGAACCCACAGTCTCACCTCAATGAGCTGTGTTGTTCCCAGTTCAAACCGTAATCTTCTCTTGGAATAAGCCTTTTTGATTTTGTCTCAAACAGATTTGGTTTTCTGTAATGCGGCGACAAAGTAAATATGGACGGAAGTAATTGAAATGATACCAAGAATGGACTTGGACTTGGTGTTTAGACAACACAACACCTCGTCCTACCACCCTGAGAGATCTGGCTGCCTATTTTTATTTATTGATCAAATGCATAATATTTGTCCTAAACTTTTAAAAATAAGGTCATTTCCATCTCATAACAATCCTAGGAGAGCTTTCATTAGCCTGGTTTTACTAACCGGGAAACTGAAGTACAAGAGATCGGTGATTCGCCCCACACGTCGCAGCATGCTGCCTCACAGACCAGAAATCACACATGCTCCTAACATTTTCTTTGGCTTATTGGCTGATGCCTGAAATCCTTACACTTACAGTTCAATTATTTTCATTTAAAGGTGCCTCCTTTGGGCTTGCAAATTTCCATAAGTCAGCTAGTAGCACTTCAAAGTCTTAGGTGTAGTAGATCAGGGCAGATGAAGTTTAAGGGTACAAAAAGGGTGATGGGGAGAGGCACTACTCAGGTGCAAAAAGGACGCCAGTGAGGGTTCTCAAGTGGCACAGACTAACTTAGCCCCTCTCGCAGCTGTACTGGGTGCTGATGCTGGGCACAGGGTACGGGAAATGCTTGTAGATTTTCAAACACAGGAGGGACCTAATGGAAGTGGTGATTTAAGAAAATCAGCTAATCTGTGCATTTCATAAACAACAAGGCTTTGGATGTAGCAGGGTTGGATCAGCCAAGAGGAAGGCAGCATTTTGAGTGAGAACAAGGCACAGGTGGTTAGAAACTGCGGAAAGTGATTTATCGCCTAATGTGGGAGCGCATCTGACTTAAACTGGGTCTAGACTAGGGGACCAGTACTGAATCACTGGGTCTTAAACGGAAGTGCGTGCTTTTTTTCTCCCACAGGCTTTTTTGTGTGATTCTCTTGTGGTCACCGCCGTGAGAACGGGCAGGGTTGGCTATTCCTCCACAGAACGCTAAAATTTCATCCGGGCTGAGAGCCGACTATTCAAGTCCCTCTTTAAAGAGGTGGTAGTCACTTCAAACTTGCAAAAGAACACCCTTAACTAGCTAGCTGAGTGCAACACTTGATGCTAATACATTCTTATTAAGCATCGATTAAATCCATAAGATCATTTAAAATTCTGCAATTCATCTGCCTATTTTCAATTAGTTCTTTGATCCCCTCCCCTGCCTTGTTTTTTTTTTTTTAAGTCCTCTTTGCCCTGTTGTCCACCAAAACTCTCTTTGATAGATCTTATATATTGAACACTCTGTCTTGGCTGGTCTGAGGTCATGCTTTTCCAAACAACCCAGCAGCCCCTTTTCTTTCATGTTTCTGAAGTACTTTCTAGATTTTATATACAGACCCTGGCATTAGTCTATGTGAAAGATTAAAATAAACAAAAAGGAAAAATCAGGGATAGACTTGTTATTCTGTGCATGTTTCCTGCTTGACTTCTTGGCTGCAAATTGTTTTCTAAAATTGACTCCTGGAAGTTTAGTTTCTCCGCTCTTCATTACAGGGACCATCTATACTGCAAAAGGGCCAGGCTGCACGTAGGTAGGCCTTCTCTCACATACCCCAATGTAAGGATCGATGACAGAGTCATAAATGCACTGGCCCTCAGTCTGGATTAAGAATCACTTCTTTGGGAGAAGGAGCCCTGGTGTGCAGTGGTTAAGAGCTCGGCTGCTAACCAAATGGTCAGCAGTTCAAATCTACTAGCTGCTGCTTGGAAATCCCATGGGGCAGTTCTACTCTGTCCTATAGGGTTGCTATGAGTCAGAATCGACTTGACAGCAAGGAGTTTGGTTTTGGTTTTGGGTTCTGTGGGAGAAAGGTTATACATCATTTTCTGCCCACCCACTTCCCCCAAATCTGCTCCGGTAACACCACCTTGCACTTGGGAATGGAAGTAGAGAAACAAGACCTAGCATACCATTGGCCTCCACTTCCTGTGCACAAGCTATAGGCCCAAAGTCTGTGGACGATGGAGTAGCCTGGTAAGTTTCATACTATACTGCTGGTAGAACGCTTGTTAACAAAGGTGCTGGTTGGCCAGGGGTCATGCTTCTCCAGGAATTCTGCAGAGAAGGGCCAGACTAATGCTTGCCAGGACCATCTCTGCCCAGATGATCATATGCACCAACTATTTGGCTGGAATCACATTTCAAAAAGGTTAAAAATCCGTTAGCTAAAAAATTACAGGTAAGTGACTAGGAATCTGGCTGAAATTAAATTTTCATTTTGCATTTGACGGAGTACATTTCCCAAATAGAGTCGGTCAGTGGAGTTACTAACATTTGGAATAAATGTCTAAAATTTAACTTTGGTTTCAAAGAGTCATCCAACTAACGGCAAAGCTGTCTTGAACTAGGGTAGACTTGTCATGTTTGGCACACCGAATCATGATCATTATGAATTGTGGTTGTTAAACTATCATGAAAATCACTTCTTATGATACCTGGAGTTTTCACCTGACAGATACCTTGCTCCTCATGCAGAATTGTGTCTTCAAAGCAGTAAATATCTTCATGCTTTTTCTAAACCCACACCTAGAATACCTGGTTCAAGACCAAGGTTTTTAAAACTCTATTTCTTCTAAATATGCAGATGGTATAGCTTAGGTCTGAAGTACAACTGACCTCCCAGTGGGGAGTTAGATTAGCAGGAGTTGTGGTGGGGGAGCCAAGAGGAAACGATGGAGGTGTAATTTATAGAGAGAGGAGATTAGAAGACCTCAGGGAAAGCTCTGCCTCTCCATTATCTTTATAAATATAATGACACCCTCAAAGTCAAACATTACTCTCTCCATACCAGTACCCAAACTAGTTGCCATGGAGTCCACTCTGACTTATTGCATCCCGTGTGTATCAGAGTACAACCGTGCTCCATAGAGTTTTCAACGGCTAGTTTTTTTGAAGTAGATTATCAGACCTTTCTTCTGCGGCAACTCTGAGTGGATTCAAACTTCAGCCTTTTGGTTAGCAGCAAGCTTGTTAACTGTCTGCACCACCCAGGGACTCAAATAAAAAAAATTTAAAAAACCAAACCCATTGCTGTCGAGTCTATTCCGACTCATAGTGACCCCTAAAATTTAAACCTTTGAAAATTTGAAATTCTCTAAAACAATAATAATTTTAAGAGATATTATATATCTTATGCCAAAGAGGGGGCCGATAACTAACTATTCTGGTTAAAGTTAAACACAGTTAAACATAATCATTCCTCTAGAGTGACTCAAATCCTCTAAAATGCTCATGTACAATGTGGCCCTCCAAGAGAAAGAACTGTCCCTAAATTAATAGGACTCCAGAATCCTTCTAGGATGGGGCATTTTGAATGCCCACTATTCCATGAAGCATATTTTTGCAAACGTTGACTTCACGTGATCTTTTTCCTTCTTCATAAGAGGAGAAGTCTTGCATGAGAAAAGGGGTCAAAGGAAGACACACAGGCCGTCAGGGAAATAAGTCAGAAAGGGTTGGTGGAGGGCTTGGGTAAATAACTTCACTTATTTTATATTTTGCCCAAAACCAGTTCTACAATTAGGCCTGAAGAGTTATCAGCAAAGACTACTTTCATCATCAGAGCTCTTGCGAACCAGAACCGTGGATATCCTTCACGGAGGCACTTTTCAATTTGGAGTAGAGGAAGCAATGGGATGTGGGCCAGATTCCATTTCCCTGTACTCATAAGCTATTTTCCCTAAGGCCTGCAAGAACAGCTCATGAATAGCTGGGAGCCAAATTTGGCCCATTTAAAATATTATTGCATTGTCCACCATAATGATTGTAATAACCTCGTAATGAGTGTGCATAGAGCTAGGGCCTGTACAAAACTCAGAAGGAGCCACACTCCTTGTCTGTGCATAGTGAATACCAAAGAGGTCTTCCATTCCTCATTCCAGGGCAGTCACTATTGAAAAAGTGGGTGATCACTTTCTTTCTGACATTCTGGCCTCTGGCCATGAATATGGAGAGCTGTTATCCTCCACGGCTACCCATTTTCTTCTTCAGAAGCCTTTAATGCTTACGGTAAGTACACTACCTTGTAACCCTCCTGACCTCAAATAATGTCAGCTGCCCATTCCATAAAGTATTCCTCAAAAAAGGTCAGATTTAATACCTAATATTGATGTAAGAGCTTCAGCTAATTCTACTGAATATAGAAATCCATCTACAGATTTTTTCCCCCTCATATAGAGAGATTTGCATTCACTCATCTAAACTCGTCTGACATCTGGCAGTCGTACTTCAACAGCTATTTTCTGCCTTCTTGAAACTTTATTTTTTTTATGAATTGGCAAGCAGACAACTTATTGATCATCCTCGTGTTGTCAGAGTAGAACCGGTTTCATGAAATAAAACTTATAGAAAATAAAATCTAGTAAAAATTGGAGGTAATGAAAATGAAAAAAGGGTGGGAAGGAAGACTGGAGAAAAGGAGAACTGGAAAAATAATGCAATGAGAGAGACAGAGAGAGAATCGTTGACTTCTGAGCAAGGGAAGATAATACCAAAATGATGTCTACGGATGATGCTAGACTTCAACATGGCAGCCTTTAAAATAATTATATGAGGTAATAAGAGAGATAGAGCACCAATGAACAAGCAATTGGACCTATCTGAATTCCAGAGGCAGAAGTACCAATTCCAATACCCCGTAATGCTATGTGGCAGAGAAGACGATTTTACAACCATAATCATCCTTTATCCAATCACCATGTAGTGCCAGGACCAAGCTGGTTACTTAAAGGTTAACCAAACTGTTGCATTCTTCTTTTTATGGTGGTTGTTGATGTTCTCTTGTAGAATTGAAAAAAAATAACTGGAAAGAGACGTGAAAGGTATACAATCAATCACTTAGACATTTCCTCATGTCCAGCTTTGCTTTAGAACACCATGCTTGCTGAGAAACTTTTTGCATATTACAGACAGAGGAATTGAGATATTTGAAAAGTGACGGTTTCTGAATGCGGTGCATGAAAAATCCTGAGTTTCTATAACCTTCTCACCCACTCAGGCCCATGAGAAAGACATATGTATCAGGTCAAGGCTTTTGGGTGATGTACCAAAAGGCCTGGACCTTAAGGGCATCTAAAAATTACTGGCGGTGCTGACAATGATGTGATTTGCCAAGGTGAAGCACATCTGACGTTTCCTCCTAACTCTGCTGGGTGAGTCAGCAGTGTCTGCTGTCAGTTATCTACCCTGGCTGACTGTGTTAACACCAGCCCGCTTTGTGAAGGAAGGACATTTCGGTGACAGATGAGAACTTGGCTGAGTCATACTGCAGGTTTTCTCTTCATTCACTGCCATGCTGAGCCACAGCGCGACTTCAGCTGGGGCAGCGTGCAATAGACAACCAGTTGGCCAATGGAAATCTGCCCTGTTGACGTCCTAGTATTGCCTTTACATCGAGGTTCTGGCCTGGTCAAGGGACCTCGTACAATGTAAACACAAGACACACACAGAGCGAACTAGAAGCTTTGAAAGACGTGACGCTTCCACCAGCCCCACGTCCTTTATTTACTCACAAGCGTTAGCAATGCACTGAGCAGAAAAAAATGGACTGAATGGACCAAGTTAAAAAAATTTTGAGGACATACTTTTTCACTTTTTTTTTCTCCACCAGGGAAAAATAGTATGCAGTTGCCTCTTGGTATTTTTTTGATGCAGCTTTCTGACTTTCCAGCTTTTGAGGGTCTTGTTTGTCTCCCCAGATCCTTTAGGACGTTACCTCTTTCAGCTCACCGGGAGCTGATCTCATTACTAAAAGAATGACTTTACAGAAAAGAGATTCTAAAATTATACTCTAACTTGGAATTGCAGGAGTTGGTTTTTTCAGCCTGAAGATAAATTTCTTAAGCCTTAAGCTAACTTTATCAAGCATTACACCTGGCATTCTCTCATAAATTTTGCATATTTTAATATTGTGTGGGCTTGGTTTATAATGTTCTCATGCAGTTACTAAAGTTGAGTCTTCTCTGTCATATATAAGTTGTAGGAAGGCTTAACCTTCCAAAATATCACTTGACTTAAAATAGCATCAGCTAAGTTTCCTTTCGAGTTTATTTGTTGCTTATTTACTGTGTACCAGCCCTGGTGTCACATTAGTTAAGAGCTATGGCTGCTAACCAAAAGGTCAGCAGTTCAAATCCACTAGCTGCTCCTTGGTAACCCTGTGGAGCAGTTCTACTCTGTCCTATAGGGTCGCTGAGTCCAAATCGACTTGACAGCAATGGGCTTGGTTTTTTGGCTTTCTTCTTTTTTTTTTGCACATGTTGGAACCAGCCATGCATCCGATGTATGATGTTTACAAGAGAACAAATATATTTGGACAAAGTTACTATTGAAATCATTTTTTAAATATCTGTGTGTCACATTCCCAGGTATAATCAACATCGCGATCTGGTCAAGTACGTTGATTTCTAAAGGGCGATGTCACCCTGGCAGCAGACTGTGTTGCTTACAGGGGTCAGTGACATCGAGCCCAGGAGGACTGTCATGGATGTCACTTCACGAAGACACAAAGAGCAACGTGGTTGGAGGGGACCTGTCATCAATGGCTACATTTTCTGCAGACCCAGCTCTACTTAGCCTCTCAGCTAAGCAGCTGTTGGCTTTAGTACTAAATCTGCACAAACAACTGGCTCAACGGTTATGGCTCAACTGGCAGGACAATCAACTCAAACGAGTGACTAATTCAGTGAGCAACCGTGAACTGCAGTGTTGGACCGAATCGACCAGTCTTCTCAATCCGAACAGCAGGTTTGAATATGACTTGGCACTAGTGACAGATGTTACCATTATTCTATTTTTTTGAAATGAAGGCACTGAGATTCCAGAGAGGTTAATAAAGTTGTCTAAGATCATGCAGCCAGGAAGTGACAGAGCACAGGTTTGAACCCAACCTGTCTAACTCCACACTTCACCGTCCAAATCACTAGGTACTCATGGAAATTCCCAGAGCTAGTTGCCACGGAGTCGATTCCATATGTGTCAGAGTAGAACTGTGCTCCATAGGGCTTTTAGTGGCTGATTTTTCAGAAGTGGATCGCCTGGTCTTTCTTTCAAGATGCCTCTGGGTGGATTCAAACCTCCAATCTTTCGCTTAGCATCCAACCATTTGTACCATGTGGGACTCCATGGAAAAGCTGACACTCAATTAACAAGAAAATCAGATTAATAAACACACTTTACTCTCTGGGGAGCCCTGGTGGTACAGTGGTTAAGAACCCACCAGCTGCTCCTTGGAAACCCTATGGGGCAGTTCTACTCTGTCCTGCAGGGTCTCCGTGAGTCTGAAACTACTCGGTGGCAATGAGTTTGGTTTTGTGTTGTTTTTTTTTTTTTTACTTTCTGGCACTGCAGTTATTAATATAGTGTTGCTCAACTATATCCTTAACATTTCAACTTTTTTTTTTACCAAATATCTTTCTAAGAAAGAAAGCAAATCTTTCATAGATACCATCTGATATATCTTTAATACCACCTCTGTGAGGTAGGTGTGAGTACTCCATCTGAGGGAACCACCTTCAAGTAAATATGTAAATAAACAGTCTGTCAAAAGGGGCACCATGAATAAGCTGCCTTGGAGAATACAAAAGGAGCAACAGGCAACAACAGCATCATGTCATCATTTTGCTGTAGAATACCTGCCTTGGCCAGACACAGGGCTCTTCGCAGGAGGTCACCTCAGAGTTCCAATCATTAAGCCATTATGCTGAAATATCACTCTGCTTATTTAAAGGCTGACAAAAGCACATAGCTGGACAAGCATATTTCTTTGGCTCTGCCATAATGCTTATAACATTTTGCTTCTGCAAGCTACATTTTCTTGACTCTAGGAAAATGTTGTTGTCTTTGAACCATGAACTGGTATGTGTAAGTTATGTTGACTTTGTCTTAAGTGAATGAGCAGATTCTGAACAAAAGAAGAGTCGAATGATGATGATGTGCATGATGATAATGATCATGGCGATGAAGATGACAATGGTGCCTCTGAGGAAATTTAAGAGTGATTCATGGGATCAAGGAAGACCGTCACACAGGCATCTCTGGGAATTACAGCTCCAAGACTCCCTAAACTGTACTGCAAAGCACTGCAAGGGAGAAATCGGGCGCTTACCTTCTCTTCTTCTTCTCCCTTTTCATTTGACTACTTTGCATTTAAAACTACAAATCTGTTCTCTCACAGCTTCCGTCATTGATTGATTCCTTCATTTATTCATTCACGCCTTCAACAAAATTCTTTGAGCCCCTGTGTATTACAGACACTGACCTAGGTGCTGAAGAAACAGAGATGAAAATACATGGTTCCTGCCCTCACGAAGTGTATATAATCTAGTGAAAAAACAGATATGCTGACAAATATTTGTAATGATAATAGTGGGCATATGTACAAAATGGGATGGGTCACATCACAGCAGGCGAATCTGCTGGGGCAGTTGAGGAAGATTTCCAAGAGGGGACAATATTTAAGCTCAGGCTTAAAAGGATACAAGTTTGCCAGCCAAGTGACAGGAACGCTTTCTAGACAAAGAAAACAAATGACCAACACAAAACACAGAGGCCAAAGAGAACACGGCACGTTTCTGGAACAAGTAGTTTGGTGTTGAACCATCAAGAGGGCGACATGAAAAGAGCTAGGAAGAAGTGGCCGAGGTGGGTATGCGATATCCTTGGAAGCAATCTGACATATATCCTGGAGAAGGTGGGTAACCATTGAAGAATTTGGAGTAAAGAGGGATATGATCAGATCTGAAAGTGAAGGACCACTCAGATATTACATAGAACAAAAGTCAGAAGGATGAATACAAGTGTTGATGCTCTAGGCATTTTTTTTTTCATTTTTATTCCAGGTGCTCCACCATCTCCCTAACGCGATGTAAATAACGAATGTGGATTTGGATGTTTCAGATTGATACCTTGCCAAGGCCTTTGAGTCAGATGCTTGTCAGTCACGTCTGAAAACTTCACAAACATTTGCAATTTTTAATCTACGTTGCCATATGCAGATAATTCTATAGAAAGAAGCTCCTTTTGGTGCTTTGGAGGTATCAATAATAAAAGTATGTCCGTGCCGCCAAAAGGCCAGGCGTTACGTTTGCGGCCACAGAGAAGAGGATGTGTGTTTGTGTCTGCAAATCTGACTCTCTCCTGTCATGTTCATAATCCCATCAGGGCCCCCACATTAGCATGCGTACCCTTACCAAAAATAAAGCCTACTTTTAGGTGTAAATCCTCTATGGGTAGTAAATAACCCTTAATCTTCCTCTAACCACAATCAGTCCTGTTTGCTGACAACGTGAATCATCTCAAAATATTTTAGCACAGCTCCGGTTGTTTACAACATACTTCTTGTTGTAGGTTCAAAGCATGCCGTCATCTGATTACATACAGGCAAAATATCACAGGAAAGACAACGACCCATTTCTACTCCCGTCATTACAGAATTTTACTTAAAGGAAACCCTTCCGCCCCTTTCAGAGCAGTACTATTCTAGGTATCTGTACCGGAGAAAAATCCCAATGCAGAGCCTGTCTCAAAATGCTGAATCCGGAATTTGGCCTAAATAAGACACGGGGTTAGCTGACATGAGATAGTGCATTTATTCCATCGTTGGTGAGGAAAACACCTGGGCCGCTATTGTCACAGGAGGAATGTGTTCTCGAAGTCTGCTCTGGTCTTGTTAGATAAGGAGCTGCCTTAGTTGGAATAACCTGGAAGAGATTTATACACAGCACTGAAATGGACTCCTGCTTACAGGATGTCCTTGCTCACTAGGATTAACTGTGCAAGGGCAACGTTTGAGACATGAGGCGAGAGAACCTCCGACAACCTTCAAGGAAGAGCTAGCAGGCTGCTCAGAAGAAAACAAGTTCACGTCTCCACTCTGACTTGGGGGTAGGCGGCAAGGTGTCTCACGCACCGAGAATCGACATCGAGTTGCCGATATGGCCTGTGTTTGAAACTTATTTCAGCTGCAAGAACTTTCTAACTAAAAATGGTTAAAAGGTGTTAAATAGACCAGATCTCTGCAAGCACCTTCCTCTCTAGAAAGAATAAGACGCTTTGTAAAAATTACAGACTCCAAAGACGGTCCTTAGCTCAGAGTTTCTTAAACACACCAATGTCACAATCACAGTGAAAGGATTTTTTTCCATAAAAATCCTTTATGTAAAGTTGGGATTCATAGCTGCTTTGTGTGTGTGTTTTACTGCACAGGGATCCTTTCTTGCATGCTTTCGCTCAGGGACACTTCAGATCATGCTTCTGCTCCTAGGGACCGAGCCATTTTCAAGTCCCTTTATGATCTGCAGAAATTATCAGTACTTCCAAACCACCAAATGTAGTGAGTGGGCCCAATGGCAGCCTTCCAGCCAGCTGAAAAGCTCTCAGGACTTGGCATCCAGTCTTTCCCTGGGCCCTTCAGTAATGGCATTTCACTTAATACAATACGCCCCTAACTGAGTTTTAGTGATTTCAAATGAATTTAGTCTCCTTATCAATATCCTCTATTTGGTGGTGTGCTTGATCTTCAGTGTGCTGTGCCAATAAATCCAGCACAAGTACTGCCTCCTTCCCCCTCGATTGTCTGGTCTCCCTTCTATGAAAGCAAACACCAAGCAGCAGAAAAGGAGGTTTTCCAAAAACGTGTCTGTCTCATAAATGTAAATATTAATAAACTCGGGAGGTCAACAAGGGCATGCTCGCAATGGATTTGACCGTGTTGTTGGCTGTTTTACAAGAAAGATATTGCAATACTAGGAAGCCCAAGTACCTGGCTTACAGTCCTAAAAGTGCATGTCAAAATTCAAATCCAGAAACACTGTAGGTCTGTTCAGAAAGAGAACTCAGTGTGTCCTCCTCACAGGTCAATGCAGCACAATCCGGAAGAAAAGAGGATCAGCTTTGCCAGGACTATCTGTGAATTCTCCATGACCTGTACATGGAAACCAGGATGCAAATGATAAAGAATATTTTAGCATTTTCCAAAGTGGAAGTCTCTAAGGAAATCCTTTTACTCCATTTTTTGTTTTGCTTTGTTTTTGTCGTTTGTTTGCCTTTCTCTCTGTTTTTAATAAACTTTCTATTTTGAGATCATTGCAGATTGACATGCAGTTGTAAGAAATAATATAGAAACATCCTGTGTACCTTTTGCTCAGTCGTCCCAATGCTAACATCTTGCAAAACTGTCATACTATATAACAACCAGGATGTTGGCATTGATTTAGCCAAGGTCTAGAACATTGCCATCAATACGATATAGATTTACTTTCCTCAACTTTCTGACAAAAAGATGACATACCTTATATACTGTTCTGCACCATGCTTTGTTCACTTGACTATATGTCCTAGTGATCCTTCCATATTAACTACAGCTTATCTGCAGCTACGCAGCATTCTATTTTATTGACACATCTTGCTTTATATAACCACTTCCCTACTGATGAACACTTGGTCTGTTTCCAATCTATTGCTTCTACAAAAATCACTATAATTGATAACCAACCAAGATCAAACCCACTGCCATTGAGTCAAGTCCGACTCATAGTGATCCTACAGGATGGTGTAGAATTGCCACATAGAGTTTCCAAGGCTATAAAACTTCTAAAAAGCAGACTGCCACATCTTTCTCCCGTGGAGCGGCTGGTGGATTCCAACTGCCAACCTTTTGGTTAGCTGTGTTTTAACCACTGCAAGGATTGTGAGGATGGTGCAGGACTGGATGGTGTTTCCTTCTGTTGCACGTCGGGTCGCCATAAGTCGGAATGAACTCGACAGCACCTAACAACACCACATCAGAATCTGCCTGAGCTGCTCTCTCCCCTTATCCAACAACTCTCTAGACATTATCGATATTTCACTGGTACTTCAAGTTTGTCATGAATCATATTGCATTTATCCTTTTCCTTTTTCATTCCCAATGTCTGATGCTTGATGTCTGATGCTTTCCTGTTCGTTTTATCCCTGAATGTTTATTTATTTATATTATTATTTTACTCTTTCCTCTTCACTGCCCTTCCTTAAACTGAAACTTTGGTTATTCTACCAAATCTATCTTGATTCTTTTTTTCATTCCCTTCTAGTAATAGCGCGACATCCGGGTTGAGAGTCATTTCCTAGACTCTTCACCTCCCATCTTTTTCTATATCCCAAACCTGAGCTAGACAATAACCGAACAAAGCAGGCTGCTGCTTCAAAAGGCAGTATGAGCGAAAATGTGATTTCCCATTCAGTCAGTTAGATGTCTCTCTGTTACCAAGAATTTAAAAATGAACGTGCATAAAACACAAATTTCTCACTCATAGACACTGCATAATTAAATGACCAGCACTAAATTAAACTTTCTGGCTTTTCAGTTTATTTTGGCTCCTGTGTCATCTGTTAACTGGGAAATATATTTAGTTAAATTTTTGGACATACATTTAATGGTAAACACATTAGAGCTTATTTTACTGCTATCAAATGCCGTGAAATAAATAATTGGTACTGAATTAACTGGACAATTCAAACTGAAGGGATGCCTAGTACGTTTAATTTTCATCTTGAGTGGTAAACTTGAAACTGTTAGTTCTGGCTACAGCATTGAATTGTATCTATTTTATTCTATTTTCCTTTTTTTTTTTTTTAACTCCAAATACGAAAGATTGATTTCTTTTTAAATTCTATCAACTTTTGACTAAATTAACTTAATCTGTTAGGTAGACAGAACCTTTGTTAAACACAAGAGGCATATCTAAGCCTTAGTGGAGAAAGCCATCACCAGTATCATCTTGCCTAATTTTATCTTCTTGGAACACTCCACCAACATTTGTCACTTGTTAAAAGTCTGCCCCGTCAAAATTCTCCTTCATCACTTTCTCTTGTGGAGTTAATTTTAAAATCATTAAATGTCTACAGGTAAAAATAAAATATAAATATCCAGTTCTGTGTGCACAATAGTTTATTCCTGAATAAAACTTTTTGATACACTGATTTCTAGACATAAACATGAACATAAAACAGAAATGGATCAAAAAGAGAGAAAAAGGTTTAGAAAGTGTTCGAGAAGATACTCAAGTTAGTTTGTAGCTACCTAAGATAGCCTCAGCCAACTAGATTTAAATTTTGAGACAGGAACTCTGGTGAAAAGAAGCTTTTTGTTTTTCATGTAATGGATGTTGATTTGCCATTCCAATGTGAACAATTCCTATTTCAATAAAATCTCCACCAGGAGCAAGAACTTCAGCAATGTACTTCACAACAGCCTCTTGTTCACTATTGGACATCAAAGCAACTAATCGTCAGTAGTAATGAATAGAAGCTCGTGTATTTCCAGCAATTTTGACAATACAGGAGTATAATAGGAAGAAGAGGCTTGGAAAGGCATTTGCATATGAAGAAATGCAATCTTTATTCATCTTAAAACAGTTAAGTTCTACCCTTTCAGTTAAAAAAAAATAAACAAAACCCAAATTCTGGCATTTAGTAAAACGAGTTAATCTAAAGGACACATATATCACACACACACACATACACTCACACCTGCACACACTTCCTGATGCTTTTTTGTTCAACTTAAAAAAAAAAAAAACTTCAAGTAATAACTGATATAAAATTACTGATGTCTCTGCTACTACAGCTGTGCAAACAGCTACAAGACTGTATATTAGGGACTCGATAAAAATATTATAGTAAATCAATTCTTATGTTGGCCAGCTACAATGAAAGAACGGTACCACCACAATTTTAAAATGACAGTGCTATGGCCAACCAGTCATAATGTGCGTGAGTTACTACTGCAAGCAATAGATTTAGAGTATTATGAAAATATATGCTTTCTTAAGTGCTGTGAATTATACTGAATAATTCTGAACATCTCTTTTACTGAACTAATGAATCAAAGTGGAGCTTACCACAGTCTGTAGAATCAGCTGTGGAAATGCATATAGAAATACAGATTCAGAGTGCCCTCGACACCATTCTTAGCGATAACAACTGTAGTAGGCAGCATTCAGGTTAATGGAGAAAGAACCTCAATTTGGCAGTCCAAGAACATTTCTAATTTGGTAGGGGGCCTAACAACATGGTTTGGAAGAATTTAGAGCCTGGGCTAGACATGAGATGCTACTTGAATTGAATTTTTAATCTGCTTAGGATGTGTGAAAATTAGGCTAAATGGATAAAATCCACAGGACTTGATCTTTTGAACAACATTCTATGGTTTTTGTACCCGTCTTTCTTCTCTCCTTCCTAAGTTCTGAAAGACAGGAAGTAGAATATTTTTTTTAATCAGGAACTAGTTTTTCCTTCCTTTCAGTGGAAGAGCCGTAAAAAATATATTATTGTATAATAATTGAAAAATGCATGCTAGCTGTAGAAAATTGTACCGTTGTGGATACTAACAAAAAAAAAAAATGAGAAATGAGATAATAAAAAGTACCTAGACAAAACAAATGTAAACACGTCACCATTTACATATACCAAAACATACACATTCATGCATACAGTAGAGTTGAGAAAAATAAGATCAAATAATATGTTACTGTGTTGTTAGGTGCCGCTGAGTCGGTTCTGACTCCTAGTGACCCATATACAATGGAATGAAACACTGCCCAGTCCTGTGCACCATCCCCACAGTCATTGTTATGCTTGAGCCCACTGTTGCAGCCACTGTGTCAATTCCTCTCGTTGAGGGTGTTCTTCATTTTCACTGACTCTCTACTTTACCAAGCATGATGTCCTTCTCCAGGGACTGGCCCATCCTGATAACATGTCTTAAGTATGTGAGATGAAGTCTCGCCATCCTAGCATCTAAGGAGCATTCTGGCTCTACTTCTGAGACAGATTTGTTTATTCTTCCGGCAGTCTATGGTATATTCAGAATGATTCATCAACACCATAAAGCAAAGGCTTCAATTCTTCTTTGGTCTTCCTTGTTCATTGTCCAGCTTTCACATGCATATGAGGCAATTGAAAATACCATGGCTGGGGTCAGGTGCCCCTTAGTCCTCAAAGTGACGTCTTTGCTTTTTAACACTTTAAAGAAATCTTTTGCAGCAAACTTGCCCAATGAAATGCATCATTTGATTTACTGACTACTGAGTCCATGGGTGTTGATTGTGGACCCAAGTTAAATGAAATCCTTGACAACTTCAGTATTTTCTCCATTTATCATGATGTTGTTTATTGGTCCAGTTGTGAGGATTTTTGTTTTCTCTTTTTTTTAGTGATGGCTTTTTTTGATTTTAATATTTCGCATTTTACAGTCTTCATTTTTAAGTCATTTACAGAGAATTGTTATTAGATGATAAGATATAGGATTTCATATACTAGAAAGAAGTCATATGGCCATAATTGGCTATCATACTTGAAGCAGATTTTCACTTTAAAATTTTTGAATGAGTAACATTAGTTTAAATAAACCTTTAGTATCAGCAAACTAATTTCCCCCTGTACTATAGAATTTTAAATCTATTACTTATCAGCTATTTCTAAGACATCATTATTTTACATTTTGACATAACTGGCAGACTGGGCAAAAACGATGGTGATGTGTTTTGCACTGGAAATTCTGTTTGAAACAGAAACGGCTTTATAGTCTGTCACGGATTGAATCCTGTCCCCCCAAAAAGGCGTGTAAATCCTGCCTCCATGATGCCAACAAGGGAGGATGGGTGGCCGCCGCGCCAGCAAGGCAGGACCCAATCCACAAGACTGGACCGCGTCCCGAGGCAACCCCCAGAGACACAAAAGAGAGAAGCGAGCAGAGAGACATGGGGACCCCACACCACCAAGAGAGCAGTGCCAGGAGCAGAGAGCGTCCCCCGGACCCGGGGTCCCCACACGGAGAAGCCCTCAGTCCGGGGGAACACCGACGAGAAGGTGGACAGAGAGAGAAAGGCCCTCTCTGGAGCCAACGCCCCGAACCTGGACCCCCAGCCCACTTCACTGTGAGGAAACAAACCTCTCCCGGTCAAAGCCACACACCCGTGGCACCTCTGCCGTAGCAGCACCAGACAACCAAGACAGTCTCATGAAATACCTTTTTCTTCTTACTGTTAAAAAATTAGGAAAGAAAGAACTAATATTTACTTTTAAAATCTAATCTATACCAAGCATATGCTAGGTGTTTCTCGCTGTTTCACTTATTCCTGGAACAATCTCCATTTGTTTGTAGGGGAGGAAACTGAGGCACAAGAAGATAAAGTAAATTTAATCCTATTTAATCCTGCTTGTATTAAAAGGTGAGGCTGAAATTTGTATCCAGTTTTGTCTCACTAAAATGTACAGATCAGATGAGAGTCTCTCTCCAAGCGACTCCTAAAATTGCCTTCCAATTTTTGTTATGATATCCTACATTCCTTTTTAATAGCATTTCTTATGTAAACGTAACTGAGTATGCAGTCTGCCTCAGCGTAATTCTGGAAGGCTTTAGGATGTGAGGCTCTTAGCAAGGACTCTTCAGGCACTGCCAGTGCAATGCAGCTGTGAGTTCTCAGGGCATCAGGCCTGCGGCAGTCCTGACAACCACCACCTTTGTGCCAAGGAAAAGATGATGCCTTAGTTATCTAGTGCCGCCACAACAGAAACATCACAAGTGGACGGCTTCAGTGAAGAGAAGTCCACCCCCCAAAGTCAAAGCAGGCCCAAAGTCCAAATTCAAGGCGCCAGCCCCAGGAGAAGGCCCCCTCTCCCTCGGCACCCCCGTCAGTGTCCCCCCAGACCAGGAGCCTCTTGGCGCAGGGACCCCCGTCCAAAGGACAGCCCCGCTCCCGACACCATCCCCCAATGGCATGAGGCACCCCTAACCCCGTCCCACCGCTCACCCCTGTCCCCTATACCCCAAGACACTGCCCCAGGATACAACCCAACCCAGCAGACAGAGCCCCGCCCCACCAACACCACGGCCGCCCATCGTCCCCCACCAACACCACAGAGGCAGGACCCACGACTTATAGGAAAACCACAGAACACCAGGAATCCTGGCCTGGCCAAACCGACACACACACCTTTTGGGGGACACAACTCAATCCACGACATTCCACCCTTTGGCCCCAAAAATCACATCCTTGCAATGTGGGAAACATATTCATCCCATCATATCATAGCAAAAGTCTTAACTCCAAGTCCAAAATCCAAAAATTCCTCTTCATCCGTGAAATCTAGAATACAAGTTACCTGCTTCCAAAGGTACAATGGCAGAACAGGCCCAAGCTAGACATTTCCATTACAAATGGGACAAATTGCAGGGAAAGAAGGCATAACAGGCACCAAGCAAGTTAGCAGAACACATTACATTAGCCCTCAAGGCTTTGTAAATAAACCTCTGTTCTCTGAGAGAATTTACACAATGGCCTTGCCCTCCAGACTCTAGGTATTGGCCACTGTCTCTGGATTCTGAGTGGAGGCCCCTCGGCCCTGGGCTTCAGCTCCGCCTTTCAGGCCCACTGGGACAGCAACTGTGCTCCCTTGGCCTCAGGAGCACCATTCTCCATCTGAGTGACGACTCCACCCTTAGAAACACCAGAGGCCACGGCTCCACCCTTTGAAACCCCTGAGGTCATGGCCATACCTTTTGAGGCTGAAGCAGCTCGGCTTCTTGTGTTCCTTGTCTCTTCAGCTTCTGCTTCCTATGGCCTCTGGACCCTCAGGCCTCATGCCTGCATTTGCCCTGCTAGGGCAAGTGTTCCAAAGCTCAGTACCTCCACCAGTAAGTGCCCGGAGGCACCCCACTCCGCCAGGAAGGCCCCCCCCCCCAGCCTTCCCATCAGTGCTCCCCCAGACCAGAAGCCTCTCGGCGCAGGAACCCCTGTCCAAAGGATACGCTCTTCTCCTGACACTGCCCCCCTGATGGCATGAGGTCCCCCCTGTTTTTTTTATGTTGAGGTGTAATCCACACTGGAGGCTGTAGTCTTTGACCTTCATTAATAAGTGTTTCAAGTCCTCTTCACTTTCAACAAGCAAGGTTGTGTCATCTGAATATTGCAGGTTGTTAATGAGTCTTCCTCCAATCTTGATGCTGAGTTTTCTTCATATGGTCCAGTTTCATGGATTATTTGCTCAGCTTACAGACTGAATAAGTATAGTGAAAGGATAAAACCCTGACATACATCTTTTCTGATTTTAAACCACTCATTATCCCCTTGTTCTGTTCGAATGACTACCTCTTGGTCTACGTACAGGTTCCAAGTGAGATCTACGTACAGGTTCCACGTGAGAACAATTATGTGTTCCAGAATTCCCAGTCTTTGCAACGTACATTTGCACTATACATTTTATATATATATATGTTCGCACACACATACACATATCTATATATATGGTTTTCCCATATAATGATAAGAATTCATTCTCATAGCAACAATTTTTCTTTTGGGATTTTTAATATTTGTAAATTAATCCTATAATTTATCTAGCTGTTTTCCTCTGGATAAAATTTTCTTTTCCTTCCTTCCTTCCATCCTCCCTTGTCTCTTTCTGTTTTTCTTTGTATTAATTCTTTTTTGTTACTATTATTAAAAAAACAAACAAACAGTATTAAGGAACATTGTCCATAAATTTTGAACTAAATTACTGTTTTTTGGGGGGATACAATCTTAGAGATGGGATTATTGCTGGGTTGCAAATACAATGTTTAAGGTGATTCACATCTATTGTTAAGCCAGTTTTCACAAAGTTGGCACCGACTAGCCACATATGCACGCCACCTCCAGTTGTGGACTGCAGCCAACTCCTACCAGCTCACAGAGCCCTTTGTTAAATTCTCAGGAAATTAAAGTATATAAAGTTCCAATTCAATAAATTACATTAAAAACAAGAAGAATAAATACCCAAAACTCATCACTCCTGATACTTACATCTGTTGGATCTTTTCAGCGGAAATACTATATAATGATGTGCTACTGTGCATCTTAAGGAGCCCTGGTGGCAAAGTGTTTAAAAGCTCAGCTGGTAGCCAAAAGGTAGGTGGTTTGAACCCACTAGCTGCTCATCAGGAGAAAGATGTGGCAGTCTGCTTCCTTAAAGATTACAGCCTTGGAAACATTGTGGATCAGTTCTCCTCTGTTCTATAGGGTCGCTATGAGTTGAAATCAATCCCAAGGCAATGGGTATGATACAGTGCCTTTTTTAACAACTCCGTATTAGAAGCTCGAAATCAGCCAGGATGGGATTATTTCACCACAGCAACACGGCCAGTACTAGTACAAACACCAGGGTCATTGTTTTGTTGACCGTCATGATTTAATAAAGGATGGAGAAATTATTAATAATGCATGTTTACTTTAAAGTGTGTCATATCTGTACCTATTGAATTGTGAATAGCTCTAAACATTCTCGAAACAATACTTCCACTGTTCAAAAGCTATTATCAGATGTAGCAAAGAGGCTGCCCATCCTGTTGAGAATGAGCGATGTTCTGACACACATTTTTTGTTGGTTTGTTTTGTTTTGTTATTTTTTCACTTCTGTCGTACTCATGAACATTAAACGAAAATATCAACCAACATTCATGTTGGGGCTACACAAAGAGAACCAGTTGTTAAACATTTACAGCAACGCTGGCCGCCTCCCATCCCACGCTCTCTCACAATCGCTGAGGATGAAGAATTGTAAAAATAACTTACTCTATGAAAAATTAAGAGGAACGTGTCATTGCTGAACTATTTTCTTTACATGCTTATTGGCTATTTGAATTTCTTTAGTGTATGCAAATTATCTGATTCTGTTATTCGTATCTCAATTGGGGTGATAATGCTATTTTATTAATTTGTAAAAATTGTTTGGATACTAAGGACAGTAACCCTTTACTAGATACGTGATAAAAATAAATGTCTCCCAGTTTATTCTCTGCTACTTAACATTTACGATATTTTAAATATAAAGTTTTAAATATTTCTGTAGAGAAACCTATTTATTGTCTTCGGCCGTGCATTTCTGCCTTTTTTCATGAGTAGAGGGCTCTCCCCCATTCCACAAGCAGTAAACGTCTCAACTTCATCTTCTGCGTGTGTTCCGTGCTGGTCATTTTTCCTCCCTATCAGTCTTCTGTTCTTCCTTTCCCTCTTTCTTCCTTGCTTCCTCTCAACCCTCCTGCCTGCTTTCCTTTCTCCTAATGTGGTGCTGTTTCTCTCCCAGTGCTAGTTTAATTTCGGATCACACGAGAGTAGTATCTTGAAACTTTGAAAAAAATAAATCATTTACAAAACTTTTCTGACCTAAAAATTCATTGGAGATAATTCATAAGTTTTCCACCTTTTTGCCAATGCAACTGACCTTCTTTCTCCTTTTAATTAGTCAAGTTTCATAGAAAATCTAGCTAAGAGGCAGTGCTATATGGTGGTTAGGGGTAAAAACTCTGGCACCAGATTTCCCTTTTTTAATCCCAGCTCTGCTACTTACCAGCTTTTTAACCTTGACAATATTACTTAACATCTCACTGACAAATTTCCTTATATGTGAACTATACTGCTTACTATATAGCCTATTCTTAGAATTAAATAGTTTAATACATTTAAAGGGGGCTTAGAACAATGTCCGACACTAGATAAGCACTCAAAAATATTTTAGCTCTTATTAACTATTTCTCAATTTTTCATATTTATTTGGAGATTACTATGTATAGTATAGACCACTATGTATAGAATTATGGATAACATTATGAAGAATGAGAATTCCAGAATACTTAATTATGCTCATGCAGAACCTGTACATGGATCAAGAGGCAGTCATTCAAACAGAACAAGGGGACACTGCATGGTTCAGAATTGAAAAAGGTGTGCAGCACTGTAACATCTTTTCACCTTAAGTATTCAATTTTCATGCTGAACAAATAATCTTAGAAGCTAGATTGTATAAAGAAGAATGTAGCATCAGGATTGGAGGAAAGCTCATTAACAACCTGTGATATGCAGATGACACAGCTTTGGCTTGGTGAAAGTGAAGAGGACTTGAAGCACTTACTGATGATGATCAATGACTACATCCTTCAGCACGGATTACACTTGAACATAAAGAAAACGGAAATCCACACAACTGAACTAATAAGCAACATCACGATAAACGAGGAAGAAATTGAAGTTGTCAATGATTTCAGTCTATTTGGATCAACAATCAATGTCCATGAAACCAGCAGTCAAGAAATCAAAAGGTGCATCACATTGGGTAGATCTTCTGCAATAGACCTCTTAAAAGTGTTAAAAAGCAAAGATGTCACTTGTGATGACTAAGGTGTACCCGACCCAAGCCATGGTATTTTCAATCACCTCATGTACACGTGCAAGCTGGACAATGAAACAAGAAGACAGAGAATTGATGCATTTGAACTGTGGTGTTGGTGAGGAGTATTGAATATACAGTGGACTGCCAGAAGAATAAACAAACCAGTTGTAGAAGAAACACAACCAGATGCTTCAGAGACGTGCGAATGGTGAGACTTCAGCTCCCTGTTTGGACGTATCATCAGGAGAGACCAATAGCTAGAAAGGGACCTCATAGTCGGTAAAGTAGAGAGTCTGCAAAACGAGGGAAATCCTCAATAAGATGAACTGACACAATCATCACAACAATGGATTCAAACATACCAATAATCATCAAGACAGTGCAAGACCAGGAAACATTTTGCTTTTTTATCTATAAGGTCACTATGAGTTAGCACAGCCTGGACGTCATATAACAACCACCGCAATGATGCATATAGTATTTTTATATTTAAATGACTCACTTTATTTGGAAATATTCATTATATCTCATACATATTTATTTACTCTTACGTTTACAATCCATTTGTCGGAAGTTAGATATTATGGGTTATGCGTTTTTATTTTTTGTTTGTTGCTCTCTCCAAATAGAATGATCATCTGGTCTTACTAATAACTTAAAATTTGTAGCATAGAAATTAGTTAATTGTTTTTTATTTCTGCAGTATATCATTTTATCCTTCCTCTGGGCTTTTAAAAATTTATATTTGAATCAGAAAACATCATGAATATATATTGTTTTAATGTTTTTAATGTAACAAACTTGTAAGTTATTTCCTCAATCGTGTGTGATTATGTTACTGATTTCCTAATTCATCTTATTACTTAGGAATGTTCTGGGTGTTGGAGTGAGAGAGGAAATTTGGTTGGGCAATCATGTTAGTTAAATTTTTGTTATTTCTAGTTTGATGAGTTAAAGTCCATGACTGTGAACTTCATAATTTAAATATTTTGACAATCAGTAAGAGATTCTGCCTGGACCACTATCCTTTTAAAGTGTTTCATTTATGCTGCAAAAGAAAGTATATTCTTCGGTGCCTGCAATAACCCACATATCAATATCATTAATTGTATATTATACATACATCAATATTAATTATATAATCCAAATCATCTCTTTCATTTCTTTATACTTACTTGATTCATCAAAGAATGATATAGATATATTAATCTCTTCCACAAATATTGAGCTTCTGTCATTTTGTCTTTGAATTTCTAATAGGCATGTGCTCTATGTTTCTAAGTTATTCTATTGGATCCTACAGAATCATAACTAATACATATTCATTTTGGATTATGTCCACTGATATGCTGGCAAATGTTTAGCAACCATTTGTCTGTGGAAAGGAAGAGAGAAATTAATTTGTAGCATTTGCCAATTTCTAAGATTTAGGTACTCCCACCATGGCCAATTTCACCCTACCTATGTGACATCATTGAATACAAAGTTGGAAAAAGATGAATATAATCAACTTTCATGTGCTAAAACCCTTACAACACTAAATATCTTTACCTAACACAAAATGATCATCATTGACTTTACTCTTTTTTTAGAATTTCATTTTTCTGGTATTAACATTGCCATTTTAAAGTATTATTAGCCTGATATCTTTATCAAATATTATTTTGATACTTCTCTAAATACTGTGATGTCTTTTTAGAAGTGAGTAATACATAAATGGACTTTTATTAATGTCAGAGATGTCTTGAGTTTTATCCATTTACATTTACTGTGATAATTAGTATGTTCGATATTCTTTCTATAATTCTTTTATTATTTCTTTAATGCTTTCTTCCTTCATTTTTTAGAGATTATGGTCTTATTTATTTTATTATGAGGATTGTGTTTTGTTTGCTTTTTATCTTTTTCAGTAATATTATTTCTGTTTTTTTTTTTCACTATTTCTATTATTCTTTGACTGTTCTTCAATTCATTGTTTCTTTAAATAACATTAGACGATATTTTCTGTGTAACAAAATCAAGAATAAGAGTATGCTTTCTAACCATAACTGAACTTAATTAGAAACCAACAACAGAAATACATCTAGAAATTCTCCCAAATATTTTGAAATTAAATAATACACTTTTAAATAATCCATATGTTAAAGACGAAGTCACAGAGAGATTAGATTATATTCTGACCTGAATGAAAATGAAAACTCAAGACAATAAAATCTGGAGGAGGTTAATACAGTGCTTCAGAAGCCCTGGTGGCACAACGGTTATACACTCGGCTACTAACACAGAATAACAATACAGTCCTTACAGAGAGATAAATAGCTTTATATACTCAATTATCTAAGAAAAAAAATGATCTAATTTCAATGTTCTGAGATTCTACCTAAAGAAGTTAGGAAAAAACAAAAAACAAATGAGAAATTAAACCTAAATAAGTAGAGAATTGAAAATCAATGACATATAAATAGAACAGGAAAACAATAGAAAAAGTCAGTGAAAACAAAAACGTTATTTGTAAACATCAGTGAAGTTTATAATCCTCTAGCTAGACTGATCAAAGAAAAAAAAAAAGAAAGTAAAAACCACCAATATTGGAAATAAAAGAAGGGCATCATTACATAGCCCACAAGCTTTAGAAGGATGATAAAGGGACATTATGAAAAATGTTATAGCAATAAATTCAACAGCATAGAAGAAATTGACAAATTCTTTAAAAGGCACTAATCACCAACACCGGCTAAAGAAAAAATAGAAAATCTAAATAGCCTTCTATTAATTAGGGAAATTAAAATCATATTTGAAAACCTCCCCAAAAAGTAAATTTCAAGTCTAGATGGTTTCATTAGTGTTACAAATTGAATTGTGTCCCCCAAAAATGTGTGTCAACTTGGCTAGGCCATGATTCCCAGTACTGTGTGATTGTCCACCATTTTGTCATCTGATGTGATTTTCCTACGTGTTGTAAATCCTGCCTCTATGATGTTAATGATGCAGGATTAGAGGCAGTTATGTTAATGAGGCATAACTCAATCTACAAGATTAGATTGTGTCTTAAGTCAATCTATTTTGAGATATAAAAGAAAGAAGCGGGCAGAGAGAAGTGGGGACCTCATACCACCAAGAAATAAGAGCCAGGAGAATAGTGTGTCCTTTGGACCTGGGGTGCCTGTGCTGAGAATCTCCTTGACTGGGGAAGATTGATGATAAGGACCTTCCCCCAGAGCCAACAGAGAGACAAAGCCTTCCCCTGGAGCTGGCTCCCTGAATATGGACACTTAGCCTCCTAAACTGTGAGAGAATAAATTTCTCTTTGTTAAAGCCATCCACTTGTGGTATTTCTGTTATAGCAGCACTAGATAACTAAGATAATTAGTGATTTCTTTCAAATATTTACAGAAAAAAAGAACAGCGATTCTATAAAACTCTTCCAAAAATAGAGAATAAATACTTCTCAACTCATTTTAAGAGACCAGCATTACTTTTATATCATAACCTGACAATGACATTATAAGAAAACTACAGATTGATATCCCTCATGAGAATAGATCCAAAATCTTTAAGGACTATTTAGCAAAGTAAATCAAGTTCAAGTGAGGTTTAACCCAGGAATACAAGGTTGAATTAGGATTCAAATATCAATCAAAGTAATTTATTATATCAACAGAGTGAAATAGAATATATATTTATATATTTAAAATATATTGCATATTTTATATATAAATATATATATTTAAATAGATGCAAAAATCACATTTGATAAAATTCAACACCTATTTATGTTTTCTTCATAGAGAAAAAAAGAAATAGAAATTTCCTTATCCTGATTAAGAGTATCTATTTAAAAAACTACAGCTATCATCACACTTAATGGTGAAAAAGTGAATGTTTTCCCCATTACATGGGTAACAAAGCAAGAATGTCCACTATCACCACTTCTGTTCAACACCAAATTAGAACTCTTTGCTAGTGTAACAAGATAAAATATAAATAAATAAAATAATGTCCAGATTGAGAAAGAAAATAATAAAATTGTTTTCATTCACAGATGACTTAATGGTGTATGTAGAAAATCCTACAGATACTACAGAAACACTTATTATTAGAACTAACAAGTGAGTTTAAGAAGTTTACAGGATTCTAGGTCAATATACAAAAATAAATCATTATTCTATATAATTACACCAAAAAACAGAGTTGAGCTCTGACAGGGATCAGAACAGAGGGTCCTGGACAAACTTGGAAAAAAATGTAGAACAAAATCCTAACTCACACAAAAAGACCAGACTTACTGGCCTGACAGTGACTGGAGAAACCCCAAAAGTACGGCCCCTGGACACATTTTTAGCTCAATAATGAAGTCACTCCTGAAGTTCACCCTTCAGCCAAAGACTAGACAGCCCCATAAAACAAAATGAGACGAATGGGGCACAACAGCCCAGGGACAAGGACTAGAAAGTAGAAGGGGACAGGAAAGCTGGTAATAGGGAACCCAAGGTCGAGAAGGGAGAGTGTTGACATGTCATGGGGTTGTTAATCAATGTCATAAAACAATATGTGTACCAAGTGTTTAGTGAGAAACTACTTGTTCTGTAAACCTTCATCTAAAGTACAAAAAAAAAGAGCTGAAATAAAACATTTTCAATATTATCCAAAACATGAAATATTTAGGGATAAATTTAATTAAGTAGGTGCAAGTCCTGGTCAATGAAAATCTCAAAATGCTGCTGAGAGGGATTAGGAACATCCTAACTGAGTGGAAACATCTATTATGCTCATCAGTCAGAAGACTTAATATTTTATATGGGCAATTGATGATCAATAAATACATTTAAGGAATTCAGTAGGAAAAGTAGAGTCTTTTCAAGGAATCATGCTAGAACAATCTGCTATTCATACAGACTAAAAATTAAAATAAAAATTAACTTCAAGTGTTTCCTAGACTTAAATATAAAAGTGAAAATTATAAAAGTTCCATATAAAACAAGGGAATATCTTTTCAAAATGAAGTAGACAAAGAGTTTTTAGATAAAATACAAATATTGTGAACCTTGAAAGAAAAAAACAAAGGTTCAACTGGGTCTCACTAAACTTAAAAAATGTTGCTTTACAAAAGAAGCTTTTAAAAAAATAAAAACTATTTATAATACCTTTAGTTGACAGAAGACTTCTATTCAAAATATGTAAGGAACTCTTTCATCTGTAAAATGAGAAGTCAAGCTACCCAATTAAACTGATCAAACACATCACCAAACATGATATATAAATGGTCTATGAGTACATGAAGAGAGGTTCCATCCACATCGTTAGTCATTAGGAAACTGAAAAATCAAACTACAGTGAGATTCTTCATCTCTATCAGAATGGCTAAATTTACACATACTGACAATTCTAAGTGTTGCCGAAGATGTGGAGCAAATGGAACTTTCACACGTTGCTAGAGAGAATGAAAAATGTTGCAGCCCCTTTGGAAGACAGTTTGGTAGTTTCTAAAACAGTTAAACATAACCTAGTATACCATCCAGCAGTTGTACTCATAGATATAGCCCCCTCTGAAAATGATAACATGTTTTCACACCTTTACATAGAAGCTTTATATATTAATAACCCAAACAAGAATCAACTCAAATGTCCATCAGCAGGGGAATCGATGAACCAACTGTGGTATATCTGTACAATGGAATACTATTCAGAAATAAATATGAACATATTACTGATAGTTGCAATAACATGGAAGCATGTCAAAAATAATATACTAAAGAGAAGAAGCCAGGCATAAAAAGAGTACACACTGTATGGAACATACATATGGAACTGTAGAAAAGAAATCTAATTTCCAGTGACAGAAAGTAGATCATGGGTTGACTAAAGCTAGGTGTGTGATTGGGAGATTGACTGGGAAGGAACAGAAGGGAACATATTTTGATGAAAGAAACAGTCTACATCTTGATTGTAGTGGTGGTTACACAAGTGTGTTTATTTGCCAAATTTAAAAAAAAAGGTTAAAATGGGCACAGTCTATTGCATGTTTATTATACCTCAGTAAAGTTGACTTAAAAGTTAATTAGTACCTATATTCCTCTACTAAGACCCTAACATTTACGACCTCCACACCCCTCCCTCATTTTAACTTTCTTCTCCTTCCAGATTTGTGGGAATTATTTAGAAATGTTTTCCTAGATAATAATTAAACTTACTTCACATTATGCCTATCTTTAGTAAAACTTACAATCATTTAATAGCTGTGAAATAACATATTGGAGCCCTTGTGGCTCAGTGCTTCATCGTCCAGCTGCTAACCAAAAGGTCAGCAGTTGGAATCCATGGGCCGCTCCTTGGAAACCCTATGGGGGTAGCTGTACTCTGTCCTATACTGTCGCTATGAGTAGGAATCACCTCGAGACAAACAGGTTATTTCTTGGTTTTTAGCATACTGATTTATCTAGCTATTATGGCTGAATCTACATTATTATTTGTTTTAAGTAGTATCAGTTCAATTCTTCAACACCACTATATATATTTTTTTTTTTTTTTTTTGGTTTAGTGACTCATTTTAATTTCCAAGTGCTTGTACTGTTTTTGTTTCCTATTTCTTGCTTACTTTTGTTTTTCACGTCAGCACGTACTTCCCTTGTGTTTGTGAAAACGCTGAGTCTTCCTGGG
The DNA here is from genome assembly GCA_030035585.1 of Dugong dugon. NCBI lineage: Eukaryota > Metazoa > Chordata > Mammalia > Sirenia > Dugongidae > Dugong > Dugong dugon. The sequence continues at coordinate 73,253,464 of CM057480.1, read as the reverse complement.
ATCCAAAGTTAGCTAGCTAATTTAAAGTTGTCCTTTATTTCCCATACCCTGTCTGTTTTCTTAGCATATTTTTTCCTCTCATGATTCAGCCCGATGGCTCTGTTTAATTCTATTGTTTCTGGGTTTTGTTTTTATTTTTACTTTTTCTGAAATGGTTTTTCTTGCTTGTCTATTTTGTTGATATTTATAAATAACGATCTAAAGGGATCGCAATGGCACTCACGGTGGTTTCCTCAACAAAACTGAATATAGACTGTTTCTCAGACTGCTGAATGTAGCATTTCATAAAAGCTCCCAAGTCGTGATATGCTTGTGAGGAAGGAAGTATCTGGATGCTTGCCTTGTGGGTTTAGGAGCATCTTGTTCAAGGTGGCAGGTGGGATGCATTCATTGTTTCCAGTGCCAGTTTCAAGCCTTTTGCTTAGTTTATAAGCTACATTCAATGAGAAAGGGGCAGACGCTGTTGTTAAAAATGAAAAATATACCTATTCACTAAAACAAATATTGTACTTCTAGACACATTACAAGGATGTATGCTTGGGCATGATTTTATTTTCAGGCACCACTATTTCGATAAGAAATATTTGGAGATAATCCGGAATCCACTGTAGCAAATAGAAAAATTGTTAAACAAATTATCAGTATAATATAATGTGTGTGTGTGTGTGTATAGTCATTATTTTCCATCATGGGGACCCTCTGTAGTAGATCTGGCAAAGAAGAATGTCTGTTACAACGTTTTGGGTACAAAAAAAAAATTGCAAAAGATAAAAATAGAATGCATATTAAGATACCATTTTATAAACAAACAAAAATGAAAATGATGTGCTATATATGTGATATATAGATATACAGAGCCCTGCTGTGCAGTGGTTAAGAGCTTGGCTGCTAACCAGAAGGTCAGCAGTTCGACTCCATCAGCCACTCCTTGGAAACCCTATGGGGCAGTTCTACTCTGTCCTACAGGGTCACTGTGAGTCAGAATCAACTCAAGGGCAATGGCTTTCAGTCTTTGTTTGGGGTTTCGGTTCTTTGCTGAGACTTTCAATGTCTGAATTGTAGGACAAGTTTAAAGATGAAGAGAAACAATGATATAAGTGTGTCAAAATGAAATACCCATTAAGCAAACAGAAAGTTTTCCAGTTTTCTTGGATGGGGGAGGGGTAGGGTGCCTCTGCATCAAAGACAGAAGATGGTAGAGGAGAAAGAATTTGCTTCCTTTCTTTCAGGCCAATAGAATACCTTCTTTTAGCAACACGTGAATCTCCTCTAACTGTTGTATTTTGCGCAACCACATAGGCTTTGTATATAGCATGATTTTTCCCCAACATCCTGTAGTAATTCTTTGTCAGTTATTGGAGTTGTGAGTTTTCATCTTTTCCTGGGCTTTTATGGATACTTTATTGGGATTTGCAAAGAGGTTGCATTAGGAGCTTCTAGCCAGACACTACATTTTTTCCCATATTCATTATTCAGAGCAATCCTTCAAGGAATAGTTCCAATACAAAGTGATTTGAAAATAATGAAATCAGTAAAAACCTTTAGCCTTCTTTGTCCAAAATGACACAATCAACTAATTTTCACAAGCTCTCTTTTATACTTGTGAAAATCTACAAAACAAAGCTTTGAATAACATAGGCTTCAAGGTATGAAATTATATTGTTAAAGTTTTCTGATCTTTTTCTCTGCCTCTAAGAATATAGTTTTAAATTAAGCTATCTACTTTTAATATATTGAGGGCTGAAAAAACTCTGTTAATGTATGTTTAGTGTACAGTGTATTTTAAAATTAAGTATGTGATTAAATTTATAAGTAAATAATTTTAAATAAAATTGAAGTCTTGCTATTAAGTTACCCAAGTTCTTTGCTGCAAAATTCCATAATATCTGCAAACTTTAACTAATTTAAATACCCAAATAAGTAACTTTAAATACTCCACTACAAGAACCGCTGAAGGAAGATCAGAATTTAACTACACATAGATTTAAATAAAATGATGATTTCTTTATTGTAAACGGTCTTCATATTTCATATGTTGTTGTTAGGTGCCATCCAGTCAGTTCTGACTTATAGTGACCTTATGTACACCAGAAGGAAACACTGCCTGGTCCTGCACCATCCTCCCAATTGTTATGCTTGAGCCCATTATTGCAGCCACTATGTCAATCCATCTCCTTGAAGGTCTTCCTCTTTTTCACTGACCCTCTAGTTTACCAAGTATGACAGCCTTCTCCAGGGACTGGTCCCTCCCGATAACACGTCCAAAGTACTTGAGATGAAGCCTCTCCAACCTCCCTTCTAAGGAGCACTCCGGCTGTACTCCTTCCAATATTTAAATATCATATCCAACACAGCATTTTGAATGGCAATTAGGGAAAAAAAATCCTAGTTATGATATGCATGGACACACTGTGCTAAGCACGTTGGTCTCCCACTTCCTGCTTTTATGATCTTGGATTCAACATCTCTGAGCCTTATTTCCTTAATTATAAAATAGTAATAACAATAATTGCAGCCCTGGTGGCACAGTGGTTAAGAGCTTGGCTGCTAACCAAAAGGTCGACAGGTTGAATCTACCAGCCACACTTCGGAAACCCTATGGTGCAGTTCTACTCTACCCTATAGGGTGGCTATGAGTTGGAATCGACTTGACAGCAATGGGTTTGTTTGTTTGTTTTTTAATTAGAGTAATTATTTTTAATTACTTACCTGGGTTAGTTTGATAAATAAATGAAATAATGTAAAAGCTCTATAATGGCAAATTCCCATGCAAATATATAATAAAAAACTAGCCACCCACTTATAATTAGTCATGTGATTAGTAACTGTATTAGCAATGTCATTTTCAACTACGATGGGCAACCTATGTCGAAATAATTGTACATGTATTTATTATGGGCCATTGCAATTGTTGATAGTACTTAAGCTGCTCAAATGGTGTTTAATGCCCAGTTAGTAGACCAAGTAAACTCAGCTCCTGGCTTAAATGGACTGTGAATGAAGGTATAAAGAATGGTTTCATTCACACATTTAAATCATAGCAGGACTTTAGTTGGAAGGAAATACGTTGGGCTCTTTAATAAGCTCTGGTTCAGATTACATTATGAAAGAATTCCAGAAGCACTACTCTAATTCCATTTTTTTCCCAAGCACACATCACCATGGTTCAATGAAGAGCAATCATGGTTCAGAAAGCTGAAAAAGGAGGCTAAGACACAGGTACAAAAGAAGAGTATTGGGGTGACTTGGGGGGCTCCTAGCCGTTTAAGATCTCTGGTCTTGAAACTGTGAGCATTTAACCTCCCACAGGCTCAGAGCTGGGAGTCCCTCCCTGGGTGGCGCTCAACTCCTGAAGTGCTCAACTCCTAAAAAAAAAAACTTGGTGGTTCAAACCCACCAGAGGCACCTTGAAAGACAGGCCTGGTGGTCTGCTTTCAAAAGGTCACAGCCTCAAGAACCTATGAAGCAGTTCTCCTCTACACACGTGGGGTCATCAAGAGCTGGAATCGACTTGACGGCAACTAACAATGACAGGCTCGGTGCTGCTGGAAACTGTGGACACAGCCCTCCTGTGCTCAGGGCTGATTAGGATCTTGGGCCAGTCATTCAGCAGCTACAATTCAGGTCAGAGTAGCTTCTGGTCCTGCTCAGAACCAGGACTCCACTTTTGGAATCTTGATCTTGGTCATCTCCTTTCGTTCATCCCACTGTCTCTCATTCCACCTCCATTCCAAATGCCTACTCAACTCCTCCACCTGAAGCACCCTGAAGCCCTCGAAGCATTGCCAGCATGCCCTCCTAACTCCACAGTCTTCTGGGTCAAGTTATGTGCAGCTATGAAAGAGTGAGATTAAATCAACAGATGGGTTCTGGGAAAGAGTTCTTATCGCTCACCAGGTCTTCTTAATCATATGTGAGCCAGGAAAGTATTTCTGTATAAGAAGCTGTGCCTAAAAGAACTATTTATAAAGTGACAAACTGACTGTCAGTACCTAGCTACTTATCGGGGCATTGGTGGGCACTGGTGGTTCAGTGGTAGAGTTCTCACCTTCCGTGCGGGAGAGCCTGGCGCAGTTCCCTGCCAATGCCCCTTGAGAGCAGTCACCATCTGTTTATCAGTGGACACTCGTTTGCTGCTATGATGCTGAGCTGGTTTTAGTGGAGATTCCAGCCTAAAATAGACTAGGAAGAAATACCTGGCCATCTACTTCTGAAAATCATCCAGTGAAAACCCTCTGGATCACAACTGTACGATCCTTTACCAATCACGCAAATGGCGTAGGACCTGGCAGAGTTTCGTTTCATCATGCCTGGAGTCACCATGAGTTGGGGGCGACTCGATGGCAGCTAACAAGGGGCTTATCACTCAAATGGTTGATGTGGTTTGGCTTCTATCAAGGATTATTTTGGGTGTTATGAAAACACCTCAACAGAACGGCCACTGCTCTAAGTATGGGGAATCCACTCGACGGCAGTGGGTTTGGGTTGTTAGGTTTATATTTATCTATTTTTACTTGCATGATGGAAACAACATGAAAACTAAAATCTGCTAACCTAGCTTGAATAAAAATCTTGGCTTGGATATACAAAAACTACTTCAAAATGGATCAAAGACCTGAATATAAAGCCTCAAACTATAAAATTCATAGAAGAAAAAATAGGACCAACACTTCAGACCTTAATACATGGCATTAACAGGATACAAACCATAAACATCAACACAAAAAACCCAACAGATAAACTAGATAATTGGGATCTTCTAAAAATCAAACATCTATGCTCTTCAAAAGATTTCACCAAAAGAGTTAAAAGAGAACCTACAGACTGGGAAAAAATTTTTGGACAGTACAAGTCAGACAAAGGTCTAATCTCCATAATCTACAAGAAAATCCAACACCTCTACAACAAAAAGACAACCAATCCTATCAAAAAATGGGCAAAGGAAATGAACAGACACTTCACCAAGGAAGACATTCAAATGGCCAACAGACACATGAGGAAATGCTCGCGATCACTAGCCATTAGAGAAATGCAAATTAAAACCACAATGAGATACCATCTCACCCCGGCATTACTGGCACGAATCAAAAACACTGGAAATAACAAATGTTGGAGGGGCTGCGGGGAGACGGGAACTCTTATACACTGCTGGTGGGAATGCAAAATGATACAGCCATTTTGGAAAATGATATGGCGTTTCCTCAGAAAGCTAGAAATAGACGTACCATTCGATCCAGCAATCCCACTCCTAGGAATATATCCTAGAGAAATAAGAGTCATCACTCGAATAGACATATGCACACCTATGTTCATGGCAGCATTATTCACAATAGCAAAACGATGGAAACAACCTCGATGTCCATCAACAGACGAATGGATACACAAACTATGGTACATACACACAATGGAGTACTATGCAACGAGAAAGAACAATGAATCGGTGAACCATCTCATAACATGGATGAAACTGGAGGACATCATGCTGAGTGAAATAAGTCAATCACAAAAGGACAGATATTGTATGAGACCTCTATTGTAAAAACCCATGAAAAAATTCACATGCAAAATGTAACAATCCTTGTTGGTTACCAGGGATGGGGCGGGGGGGATACTAAATAGGTAATAGGTAAGTGGTAACTTGGGTGAGAGATGAGATAGTACATAGTACAGCGGAAACTAACACAACCTGCACAAGGAAAGGTCATGAAGGCCCTATAGACACATCCAAACCCCCCGAGGGACAGAGTTGTTGGACGGAGGGCTCTGGGGACCATGATCTCGGGGAACATCTAGCTCAATTGGCATGACACTACTTATAAAGATAATGCTCTACATTCTACCTTGGTGAGTAGTGTCTGGGGTCTTAAAAGCCTATGAGCGGCCATCTAAGATACTCCACTGATCTCATCCCTTCGGGAACAAGGGAGAATGAAGAGAACAGGATACAAGGAAAAGATTAGTCCGAAGGACTAATGGTCCACAGCTACCAAGGCCTCCACGGGACTGAGCCCAGTACAGCTGGATGGTGCCCGGCTACCACCAATGACTCCTTTGACCAGGATCACAACAGAGGGTTCTGGGCAGAGCTGGAGTAGGATGTAGAGCATAATTTTAACTCCCAAAAAAAAAAAAAAAGAAGACCAGATATACTGGCCTAAAGAATACTAGAGAAACCTCGAGAGTGTGGCCCCCAGACACCCTTTCAGCTCAGAGGGGAAGTTACCTTCAAGGTTCGATGTTAAGCCTGGGAATGGACACCCCAGTAAAACTAAATGGGACTAACGATGTACAGGAGTCCGGTGACAAGGGCCAGAAGGCAGAGGGAGAGTAGGAAACTGATGATAAGGAACACAAATTGAATAAGGACACTGTCGATGTATTGTGAGATTGTTGACCACTGCTATAGGGCAACATTTGTAGTAACTATTAAATGGGAGGCTGTTTTGTCCTGTAAGCCTTCATCTTGGGCGAGAATGGCAGCACAATTGGAAGAGCATAGTCAATATCACTTAAATGTGTAAGTAAAAAGTTTTGAAATGGTGTTTAAATAAAATAAGAATAAATAAATAAATAAATAAATAAATAAACAAATGAGACTAAAGAGAGACAACAGTCCACTGACAAGGTCCAGAAGACAGAAGGGGACAAGGAAGCCCCCTGGTGATAGGGAACACAAGGTGGAGTAAGGATATTCTTGATGTGCTGTGAGATTGTTAACCATTGTCATAGGGCAACATGTGTAGTAACTGTTAAATGAATAACTATTTTTTCTGTAAGCCTTCATCTTAAGTGAGAATAACAGCACAGTTGGAAGAGCGTAGTCAATGTCACTGAACTGTGAATGTAGAAATTTTTGAAACGGTGTATCTTTGGCCATCTGTAATTTTCATCAAAAAAAAAGGTTGAGAATTTAGAGGCTTAATACATTGTGGGGTTGTTAACCAATGTCAAAAAACAACATGTGTACTACTATTTCATGAGAAACTATTTGCTCTGTAAGCTTTCACCTGAAGTACAATAAAATATATATTAAAAAAAAAAAAAAAAAAAAAAAAAATCTTGGCTTGGCCACTATCCAGCAGGGTTATCTTGGGCCTCACAGAGACTCAGTGTTCTCATCGCTAGAACGAGTATAATGTTAGCTACCTCCAAGGGTACTTGTGATGATTGAGGGACACAAGGTAAAGCCCCTAGCATAGTGACTAGCTCACAGAAGAAGATCAATGCATGCAAATTGCTGTCGTTAGCTCTGCGGCAATTAAAAATGACTCAGTACAAGGGCAGGGCTGAGTGAGCTCAATGTAAGAGGACTCATCCATTGTCATCAAAAAGGGGCTTTCCAGTATTAACCAGAGGTGTGAAACTTAGCCCATGAAGACGCATGGGGGAAAATGGTAAAGGAAATTCATTAGAGGCCTTTTAGATTCAACACTATCATCTCGCAAAATATCACCAGACAGAGCTCTGGTTTTAGTGAAGAATGGGGCTTGTGGGCAAGGTGGAGTGAGTGATTACTAGAGAAAGACAAAACTATTCTGATTACATAGCTGGGTAATGTGGAGGATATTTTTGTGAGTAACAACTGTGGCTTGTACCTCTCTCCCTTTTGCTTGTATGATAGACCTAGAAAAGCAGTCTTTAGTTGCCCAGACTAAAAACAAATAATCTTCCTGTGTTTAGTGGTTAAAATCCTTGAAACAACCTTCTCTCTAGTGCTGGACTCAGGGCTCTGCTGTTGTCTGCTCCTCAGCTAAGGCCAGGGCCTCATGACTCCCTCTCTGCTCTCTTCTCAATAAAAAATAAACACAGATCTGTGGCTTGAGGCCCTGAACGCGTCCAAACAGAATTTGTTTCACATCAACTGCCAAAAAAGTTCTCCTTGACTTGAAGTCTACCAATAAGGAGATCATATCCGCACACCCACTCCATGAGAAAAGCACAGACCATAAAGGCTTTCTTCAACAATGCACCAGACAGATAACTGAAGGTGGGGACATTCAGGTCTTGCCCCAGGGAAGAGGTGGCCAAGGCTCTAGCTGACTCACAGACACTGCAAATCCCCAACAACACCAGCAGGAACTGGAATACTGAGAAGTGCAGGTTTTTGTTTATAAAAGTCTGCCTTTAAAAGGAGTTCATGCGAAGCGTGTTGTATTGAGTGATCCTCATAGGAGCTCAGAGGGACTGATGGATTGAGCTTTCCATATTTTACAAATGCAAAGGCTAAGGCACACACCAAAACCAAACCCACTGCCCTCAAGTCGTTTCCAACTCTTAGTGACCCTACAGGACAGGGTAGAACTGCCCCACAGGGTTTTCAAGGAGCGGCTGCCAACCACTGGGCCACCAGGGCTCCACAGTGAGTTCAATAATGTAGCTGAGATCACATATGCAGTGCAAAACCAGTCGAATGGAAATGTGTTCTAGGTCTCCATACTATGCACTCTGAGTGGGAAGAGCAAATATCTGTTTAAAAAAGGGGAGGGGGAAGGGTAAAAATATAAAGTTCTTTCCATACCAAACAGAATAGATGGGAGAATAAACAGATAGTTACAGACCTCTTGTATGTTAATACTTATTAACTATTTATGGAATCTCTGCTATATTTAAAGAATAGGTCTAAGCACTTAGTAGCAAACCTTACTCTCAGGAAGCATACATTTTAGTCAGAGGAAATAAGACATCTCCAATATAATTTATAAACTTAGTGTAGTGAGTTTGAAGGACTTTAGGGCTGATCAAGGAAAAAGATACTACCAAGGAGAAAGATATGACACGAGATGGCAATACACAACAAGTTATTTACTGGGGCCGACACATCGACACCCCATGCAATGGGCAATCTGCAGCAGGAGAGGTCTTCCAGAGGCAAGCAGCACGGGGAGCCATCAGAAGGGGCTGTAGACTCGGGCTCATGGCAACCCTATGTGTGTCTGAGAAGAACTGGGCTCCAGTGTTCCATAGGGTTTCAATGGCTGATTTTGCATAAGTAGATCACCAAGACTTTCTTCTTAGGTGCCTCTGGGTGGACTTGAACATCCAACCTTTCAGTTGGCAGCCCAGTGCATTAATGTTTGCACCACCCAGGGACTCCCCAGAAGGGGGAAAAAAAACCCAAACCCGCTGCCATCAAGTCAACTCTGACTCACAGTGACCCACAGGACAGAGCAGAACTGCCCCAATAGGGTTTCCAAGGAGCAGCCAATGGATTTGAAGTGTGGACCTTTCGGTTAGCAGCCTCAGCTCTTAACCACTGCGCCACAAGGGCCCCTCCCTAGTAGAGGAAGAGGGCATGAAAACCCCCAGGAAAGAGAAGGGAGGGAGGGGCTTATGTTCGTATTTGCTAAGTCTTCTTGCAGCAAGGCGAGTGATCTCTGGGTCAGAGAACTCTACAGGGACAGAAGCAGCTGTGGGTCCTTATAACTACAGAGCTTTTTCTTATGAAGAGCTAGCAGATCTTGGGGTACGTAAAGCAGGCAGGCTCTAAGTGGTTAAAAATCTGCTTATTTGAGATATTTTTAAAACAATAAGATGTGCACAAATTTGAGTTTGGCACCAGTGAGCATTTTTGGAGTAACGGGCCTCAGATTGCAATGAAGAAGTAAACCAACTGGGGCCAAGACACAGAGACCATCTTTTAGCTCCTTTCTAGAACACTTGGGAAATGTCGTGTTTTGAGAATAGAATGGAAAGAGGTCAATGAAATTGCAGAGAAGGCAGAGATGCGTAAGCCAGCCGCTTATGGGAAGCTTTCATGGTGGAGCCCATATTGGAGCTCACCATCATGGGATGCATGGGGTGAACTGTATTCAATCCTCAGCTTAAGAGAGAAACAAGAAACATAATAACTAAAGACAGAGAGGTGAAAAAAAGAGCCATCCACTGGGTAATATTATTAGAGAAGAAGGAGAAAAAAGAGGAGTAGAGGGCAAACCTCCCAGGGTGGCAGCATAGTGGGAAGAGTTGAAGAGGAAACAGTAGACCAAATACAAGGTGTGTTAGATTTTAAAGTTAATCTATGAATTTATGATACATGTCAATTATATATATATATTGTCTCTATTTGATACTAGAGGATCTCAATTGTGTTATAAACTTACCATTATTCTCAAGGTCATTGTTTGATATTCAAAGAACTTTTTTCCATAATGTTTTGCTTCACGGGTACATGACATACATGGATTCTGTTTCCATTTGACATGTAAGAGTAATTTTTCGAAATGTGATTGGTGAGTACAAAATGAATATCAATTAATCTTGAATTCATCAATACACAAAAATGTTATGTCTCTATATAAAAATACACGTATGCCAAATTATTGACTGAGCTGCATGCATCCTTTTTAAATGAACTCCTTCTTATTTTGAGGATCCGAGATTTGCCAATTGGCCGAATTATTTATTGCAGAGTTTATTCAAATTTAAGATTAATGATACAGAAAGCACTTAAATCCATCTGTAATATGACCAGAAATATTGGAATGACTGTTAGGTAATAATATTCTTTCTTCAGATCAAATTTATCCTTTTTTTTTTTCCTTTTCCTTTAAGTCTTCCCGTTTACATGTGGTCAATTCCTAGTTACTAGACTGGTAAACAAGGAATTAGACAGGAAGCTTTCCTAAGTAGGTCTCATTTATGACATTTTCTCACATGGCATTATATTTTAGACTTCTCATGTAAACATGTTGAGAGAAACAAAAAAAATAAAGACTAATTTAGTCACTGGATACTTTGAACTCCAAATCAAAATCACACACTCGAAGGTGACATTTAAAGCTTTAAATATCTAGTTAATTCATTTTTTTCAATTTAATTTTTGCATGTGAATTTAAGATAGCAAAAAGCTGAGAAATCATCTAAATGTTTTTGTCAAAATCCTAGGAAGTGATCAAAATAATTTATTTTCTCAATGAAATGTGCACTAGTTAGCGCAATTTTCATCTTCTTACTGATAAACCCGTGGAAAAGGCAGTCCTGGTAAATTATGTCAAATCCTTAATTACTTTACAACTTTGGTTGTTTCCAGACTGTCTTTTATTTTTCAAGCAACTTCCCAAATTTGCGTGATTTGGGATAACCATCCTAAGAATGCGTTATCATAAGATACAAGTTGGAAAAGTCAATATCAGTTAATTCAGTAACAAGACAAATCAGACTCTACTTTTTTCTTTTTTAGTCAAGTTTTTGATTGTTCCGTTTTAGACAGTGTGAGGCTTGAATGGTGAGCTAAATATATTATCTTTCTGCTTCCTTCGGCCGTGCAACATTTTGACTGGTCACATGATTTGAACAATTTCATGCTCTCTCTTGATTTCATCCTGTCATTTCTAACTGCCCAAACAGGCCTCCAGTTCACCACCTCTAATGTCTTTTCAGTCAGCTGGGCAACCCATACACCTGGTCTGTTCTCACATTTGTTTTCATGCTATAGAGAGATGGAGCCATTAATGGCAAATCAATGCTATGAAAATTATAGACTGTTAGAAAAGTTTCTTTGCAAATAGCTGTTTAACACCACAAAGAAGTTAGGTTAAAATTGTTTCAAAGTCTAAAATTAGTTACATTTTAAGCTAACTGCATATGCTTTTATTGTCTCTGGTCTGAAATATAATCCCAGGAGGTTGTGAAAAGCATGCAAATTACAGAAAGCTAATTTGCTCCAACAGCGACGCCTCCCATGCAGTTGGGAGGACTATTAGACATAGTGTATTCTCTGTTATTTGCATATTAATAGCACCTGCTGAAATACTTTGGGATTTACTTCCACTGCCAGCAGAGGGACAGAACTGAAACATACAAAATTCCTTTCCTATCACTATGTTAGGCTGTAAAACATGCAGGATGGACTAAGATTTCTGAATTAATAGTGGAAACAAATGAGTTCATATTGCATATGGTAGCTGAATATATTTTTCTCCATGATAAACTATCACTTATAAACAACGTGACTACCAGCCGTATGACAAAAGTATCTCCTTCTCTCTGAAGAAAACAAAACAAGCCTTTCAAAACGCTCTTAATAAGAATACAGTTCCTTACGCTTTGCTCTCAGCAACTATAAAGTTTAACAAAGGAAAACCAGACACACTGACAAAAAAAAAAAAAAAAAAGAAGTAAAAGATCTAAATTCTCAGAATAATCCAAACTGCAGTTTTTTAATTGATAAACAACTTTAAAAAAAAATCCAACAGTAACATCAAAATTGAATCCATTTTTATTCCGATCATAAATTTTCTTCTTGCTTCTTTTCCTTCAACTCATTAAAAAAAAAAAAAAAAAGTCTTATATGTACCTTGACTGCACGGTGTTTAGAAGGGAAAGATAGCTTCTTTTCTCTAGAAAAGGGAAAATAAATGCATTAGTTTCTGTGATGGTTAATGTTATGTGTCAGTTTGGCTGGGCTATGATTCTCAGTGGCTAGGCAGACACTGGACTGGTTGTCCATTCACAGTGTAATATAATGTAATCACCTTCTATGATGTGATAGCCAATCATCTGAAAGAGGAGTTTCCTGGGGGTGTGGCCTGCCTCCAGTATATAAACGGATGTCCTGGCAAAGCTCGCTCTCTCGACCCTGCAGTCTTCTCACCTGGCCTTCAGTTCCTGAGACGTGAGCCTGCAGGAGTCTCCGGCCTGCTGTCCGACCTGCAGATAGACTAGCCAGTCTCCACAATCCCGTGAGCCAGAGGTCTCCAGCCTGCTGCCTGACCTACAAATTTGAGACTTACCAAACCCATTGCCATCGAGTTGATTCTGACTCAAAGAAACCCTGTAGGGCAGAGTAGAACTGCCCCACAGGGCTTCCAAGGAGCGGCTGGTGTATTTGAACTGCCCACCTTTTGGTTAGCAGCCAATTAGCAGCCAGGCTGTTAACTACTGCACCACCAGGGTTCCCCTGCTCTCCCACAATTTTGTGTGAGCCATTTCATTGAAATTTATCTCTCTCCCTACATATATATATATACATATATACACACACACTATAGTTTCTAAGTCTCACTTTCAGAACATAGGACTATCAAAACATTGATGCACTATAAAGACAATATCCACTAATCTAATCAAATGCACCCCTGTATTTTCCACCTTTATGGCTTCGCTTCTGCTATTACATCCAAACGGAGCACCCCCTTCATCTTGTCCACTTGTTGAAACTATAGAACTCAAAACTCATCTCAAAATTTTTCTGGGGGGAAAAATGGATAATTTAGACAAAAGTGAAATATTAAGAAAGGGTTTATAGAAATGGATGACAGAGGGGATGTGGAAGTTTGTTAAAGTGTGACATTAGGCCTTGTGTAGTGGATAGATTCCCTTATTTTCAATTAATGTAATAACTAGCACTAACACCGTGTGCCGGCACTGTTTCAAGTTAATGATAGTATCTCATTTTATCTTTCCTACAACCCTATGAGGTAGGTAGTATTATTATTTATTATTATTAATATTATCCCCTATTGACAAATAAGGAAACAGAAGAACAGCGATTGAGGTCATACAAAGTCATACAGTCAACAAGTGGTTCAGCAAGAATTCAAACCCAGGCCAACTAAATTCAGTCCTTCTGTCTTTAATCATGAACATCCCCTTGTTAATTTGTTGTGAAGTACAAATGATCTGGAGCCAGCCACCCACACACTCTCATGGAGGCCCTCTGTTTTAGAAACGTATTAGGATTATTTCTGTGACCTTCCCTGACAATATGAACATCCAAAGAGGGTTTTTCTTCTTCATATGTTTCCAGAACTAGACCTTTTGGCTGGTTAGTTGACATGCACTTATACTCACTTTATACCATTCACTTCTGAGTAACATCATCCCTAGGGTAAGAAGAAAGAAGACTCAGTGCAGTTCATGTTGATGAGCTGACACTTTGCTTGTTTAAAGCTCACTCTTTAATTGAAGTTATCTCTCGGAAAAATATCCCCAGCCCAGCTGGGAAATGGATAAAAGGACTCTGAGCTACCAAAATCTCAGTTCCAGATTGCTCTAATAAGGCTGGTCTTTCACTCTGTGTCACAGTCTGTTTTCAGCAAAATCGGTGCTGTGGCTTTTCCCAGTTCAATGCAGACAGAGGCGAGCTGAGCTGTGCTGGGAGAGAGGCTGCATAAGATGGGATAAAAACTAGGAGCTGCTGTTGTAAACCACGGCACCTCTCTGGCTTGACCAACACAAGCTTATAGTTTTCTCAGAAGAAGTCCAATGTGATGCTTCTTGTCGACGTGTAACCTACCACGACGTTAGTCAGGGGTTGGGTTCTCTCCATTACATGGCTCCACCATCTTCTGAAGTGCTCGTGCCTTCTGAATTCTTCACGTCCAACCAACATATGCAAGAAAGGGAGGGTGGGATGGCTCTCTGAAGGGGATAAAAGAGGCCTAGAAAGTGGTGTACATCATACAGCCTGCCCTAACTGCAAGGATTCTGGGAAGTGTGATCTCAATCTGTGGCCAGGAAGAGAAGGAAACGTGGCACATGTAAAATTCTCTGCCAACAGTACTTTTGGAGAAGTACACATGATAACAAAAGATAGGACCGCTGACTCTAAAGCACAGGTCAGCATACCGTTTCTATAAAGAGCCAGATAGCAAATATTTTAGGCTTTGAGGACCACATATGGTCGCTAGGTCTATGCCACATATTCCTGTTGGTGTTATTTAGCAGCACTTTTAAAAATAAAAAATAACATTCTTCACTTAAGTGCTGTGTAAATATAGGCCACTGGTGGAATATGGCCTGAGGGCTGTCGTTTGCCAACCCCTGCTCTAAGGAAAACAGGTTGGTTCATATTTCTAGTTAGGATAATGATGGATATTCACCGTGCTTGTACGAACAATAGCATTTCAAACTTGAGAACGGCTTTGAGGATCACCTAAAGGAAACATCTTATATTATAGATGAAGAGACTAAGGCCCAGCAAGACGGAGTCACCCAAAGATACCAGTTCTATCTTTTCAAGAAGCAAAATAAATATTAACATTAAGAAGCTTGATGCTTTGGATGAAGAGTTTATTGAAAGTCTTTCAGGAAAAAAAAACAACCCAGTGATATTCTGTATTCATTAGGGGAATAGTTAGTAATATTACAACCATGCATGTTATGCTGACCCCCTTATTCGGGAATAATCGAAAGTTGACTATACAACTGGTTAGCCACTTGACGAGAATAAAGCTTTAGACTGGTATGAAAAAAGAAAAATACTGGGTAAATCCAAAACTACAAGGCAAAAAGGAAAACCCAGGAAATACATGAGCTACTTCAACAAAATAGACTTTGTAAGTTTAACAGAAATAGAAGACTATATAAAGAGAAATTTCAGTAGATTTGGGTACATACAAATGGAAAGGTATGCACATTAAAAATAGATAAAGATAAACAAAAGTAGGAAGGAAATTTTTTGCAACACAGACAATGGAGGGTTATTATCATAATATATATAAAGGGTCAAAGAAATTAAAGAATATCTGATTAAATGTATACGTCACCATGCATAAAACTTAATTAACCAACAAACATGTTGGGTGGGGGGGACAAAACCAGTCTTCAGGGTTTCCAAATAATTCATTGTTGATATGAACAATCTCACCATCAAACAGATCAGCATCAGTAAAATTCCAGAACTATCTCCCTGCTTGGGTCTCAAGTAACTCACTACACTTTTCCCTTGACTTTGCTCAGGTTTCTCACTGTTTTCCTTCAGTAACAATCCCAAACCTTTATAGCTCTCCTTAATCCCTCTCTTCAGCTCCTGCTCTCCTCACTGACAATGTATTTCATTGCCTCCTACTTCATCAAGAAAACAGAGGCTACCAAAGCACCATCCTGTGCTCCCAGCACCACAGGGACTAGAGGTAGAACCATACGTCTCCCTGTCTCCTGCTCCTTCCTCAGGAGTCTCCTTCAATGAGGGGGTAAGGGGGTGGGCATCTGGCAGGAAGATGACCACATCTACAGAAATAATCTCTTTTCAGTGAGGATGTGGAATGTGATCTTGAGGATTTCCTCACGTCCACAGCCTGCCCTACCAGAGTGGTCATTGAACATATTCTCAATGCAAGGACCTCTAGTAGCTCCTATCTAGATGTAGATAGGAAACCCATCTAAAGGAGGCTTTCACCTTGTATTTCATTTGATATATTTATTTCTGATTAAGGGGGACCTACTCTTCACAGTGGCTGTTTGACTAATGTACAGATTCATCAAGCCTTAGGTCTGGAAGGAATTTCAGAGTTTATCTACTGTAGTGGTTCTCAAATTTAGTATGCATAAAAATCACCTGGGGAACTTGTTAAAGTTACAGATTCCTGGAACTCATTCTGGATACAATAAATTGGAATCTCTGGGGGTGACTCCCTGGAAGCTTTTGGAACAAGCTACCTGTGTGCTTCCAGGATAGGTGATTCTCAAACGCCTCTTTTAGAAACACTGATCCAGAACATTTATATATGAGGAGACAGACATCCACAGGCATGCTGCGATTTGCCTCAGATAACTCAGCTAGCAGGGGTCAGTGACAAGACCAAGCACCTAAAGGGTACTGTTGTTGTTGCTAGATTGATTCCTACTCACAGTGACCCATGGGACAATGTAGAACTGCCACATAGGGTTTTCTTGGCTGTAATCTTTACAGGAGCAGATTTCCAGGTCTTTCTCCCATGGAACTGCTGGGTAGATTCGAACCACCAACATTTCAGTTAGCAGCCGTTTCAACAAGGGTACTGTTGTTGTTGTTATTGTTAGGTGCCCCGCAATTGATTCCAACTAATAGCCACCCTATGAACAACAGAACCAAACATGCCTAATCCTGCGCCACCCTCACAATCATTGCTATGTTTGAGTCCACTGTTGCAGCCACTGTGTCAGTCCATCTTGTTGGGGGTCTTCCTCTTTTTCGATGACCCTCTACTTTCCCAAGCATGATACCCTTCTCCAGGGATTGGTCCCCTCTGATAACATGTCCAAAGCATGTGAGTCAAAGTGTCACCATCCTTGCTTCTAATGAGCATTCTAGCTGTACTTCTTCCAAGACAGATTTGTTCATTCTTCTGGCAGTCCACGGTATATTCAATAGTCTTCACCAACACCGTAATTCAAAGACATCAATTCTCCTTCAGTCTTCCTTATTCATTTCCAGCTTTCACATGCCTATGAGGCGACTGAAAACACCACAGCTTGGGTCACGTGCCTGTTAGTCCTTAAAGTGCACTAGCAAGGGATTTTTCCCACTATCAACTCCATCTTCTTGGTATTATTTCTCTCTCTCAACTTGGGCTTTTAAACTCTCAACCTTTTGCTTTCCTTGTCCTGTGTGCAACACTGCCTCTCTTAGGGGATTAACCTTTCTAAGATGGGGAAGGAGAGACGCAATCGTTCAGGTTTGTAAGGGCTTCCTATTTCCGAGGGCAGCTAAGCATGCCTGAACTGGACAAGCCTTACCTGCGTATTTAGGAGCACCCTGCAAGTGGGCCCTGAGACCCACGGACTTCTCACCTGGGGAATTGTTGTGCAGGGAGAATCAGGCTTCCACAAGCTAGCACATTTCTATCAGGCAGCCCTAAGAAGCTGGTAATTTTTATTTATTGTCTGCAGTTCATGGCAGCCAGTATTTTACCACCTGCATATCTAAAAAAGAAGGGGAAGAAAAGCACACCAATGTTCTCAAAATGTTTACATTCAAGAAGTGTGTATGTCAGAGAGGGAGGTCGTGATGTGTGTATTTTTATTGTGTGTGGAAGAATTCTTAGTGGTGGTGCAGCTGGAAAAATAATGGAAGCACAGGATACTGTCTTTTGTAACAAAGTTTCCTCGGGTAAATTACAATTATAACGTAGAAAATGATACCTTAGACGGCAACTAATTTGTGAATCCTGGAAGATGCTGCTCAGTGATTCCTCATCAGGACAGCAGAACCTGATCTGTAAAAATTTGGGCCTCAGCAGGAGGCTGTTTGCAACGAGTGATTTGCATTTCAATTGTATGTCCAGCACAACCTTTAAATCTTGGCTGCTGCACTATCACAATGGAATCTTTCTTTCCTTCTTGTGTATGTAAAAAAGAAAAAAAGGGATATTACCAGACATCAGTTCCACAACTATATATATATATATAAAATATAAGTGATTATAAGGGGAAAAAAATGTAGCACTGATGGTTAGATTTTCTAAATGTTTTCGAGTGTATGGGAAATTTTACTTCCTGTGTAGGAGATGACCCAACACCTTTCCTTGGTCCACAAGCACTTTCTTTCTACCCAATTCCAAATGGTTAGGAAGATAATGGCTTCTCTGTTATTTGATTCCACTCAATGAAACAATCAAACCAAAAACACTTCTTTAGGAGTGTTACTTTCTGGTAAGGGAAGTCGTTGCTGGGCTGCTAAAGTGTTTTGTTGCTTTTTTCCAGCTGTCCCTTCTCGCTTGATTTCAGTTGCTCCACTGTGGGGTTAATTGTTCCCTTTCTTAAAATTGCTTAAATTAAAAACCAGTCACCAAACATACTACCTACGTAAACTAACACATGAGGCAGAAAATCTGAACAGACTCATTACAAGAGAAGAGTATGAAGAGGTAATAAAAAACTCCCAACAAAAACAAAAATAACTAACGCCCTGGCCTAGATGGCTTCACTGGAGAATTCTACCAAACATTCAGAGAAAAGTTCACACCGCTATTACTCAAACTATTTCAGAGCAAAGAAAAGGAAAGAATATTTCTGAGTTCATTCTATGAAGCCAGCATAACCCTGGTAGCAAAGACAGGCTAAGACACCACAAAAAAAAAAGAAAGAAAGAAAATTATAGACCAATATCTTCCATGAGTATAGATGCAAAAATTCTCAGGAAAATTCTAGCCAATAGAATTCAGCATCACATCAAAAAATTAATACACCATGACCAAGTGGGATTCATACCAGGTATGCAAAGATGGTTCAACATTAGAAAACCACTCAACGTAATCCACCACATAGATAGAACAAAGGAAAAGATTCACATGACCATTTCAATCAATCAAGAAAAGGCATTTTGGACAGCCCCATAAAACCAAATGGGACTAATGAGGCACAGCAGTCCAGGGACAAGGGCTAGAAGGCAGATGGGGACAGGAAAGCTGGTGATAGGGAACCCAAGGTTGAGTAAGGGCAGTGTTGAGGTGTTGTGAGGTTGTTAACCATTGTCTTAGGGCAACATATGTACTAACTGTTTAATGAGAAACTATCTTGATCTGTAAATCTTCATCTAAAGTGAGAATAGCAGCACAATCAGAAAAGTGTAGTCGATGTCACTGAACTGTGCACGTAGAAATTTTTGAAATGGTGTATCTTTGGCTATGTATATTTTCACCAAAAAAAAAAAAAAAAAAGTCGAGAAGGGAGAGGGTTGACGTGTCATGGGGTTGTTAACCAAAGTCATAAAACAGTATGTGTACTAACTATTTAATGAAAACCTAGTTTGTTCTGTAAACCTTCACCTGAAGTACAATTTTAAAAAAAGGGGGGAAAAGACAAAGAAAAGGCATCTGATAGAGTCCGATACCAATTCCTGATAAAAACTTTCAATAAAATAAAAATAGGAGAGAAATTCCTGAAAATAATAAAGAACATTAATATAAAACCAACAGCCAACATCATTCTCATTGGAGACAGGCTGAAAGTATTCCCTCTGAGAACAGGAAAAAGACAAGGATGCTTTTATCACCACTCCTATTTAATATTGTGCTAGAAGTCCTAGCTAGAGCAATAAGGCAAGAAAAAGAAATAAAGGACATTCAAATTGGAAAGGAAGAAGTAAAACTATACCTGTTCACAGATGATATGATGCTATATATAGAGAACCCCAAAGATTCCACAAGAAAACTACTGGAAATAATAGATTCAGCAGAGCTGCAGATACAAGATCAACATACAAAAATCAGTTGGATTCCTACACACCAACAAAGAGAACTTTGAAAACGAAATCAGGAAAACAATACCACTGATAAAAGCCCCTAAAAAGACAAAATACTTAGGAAAAATCTAACCAGAGAGGTAAAAGACCTATACAAAGAAAACTACAAAATACTACAGCAAGAAACCAAAAGAGACCTACATGCTCATGGATAGGAAGACTCCACCTTGTAGAAATGTCAATTCTACCCAAAGTGATCTGCAGGCATAATGTAATCCCAATCTAAATTACAACAGCACTCTTTAACGAGATGGAAAAACTAATCACCAACTTCATATGGAAAGGAAACAGTTCCTGGATAAGTAAAGCACTATTGAAGAAAAAGAAGGAAGTATGAATCCTGACACTATCTGATCTGAGAACCTACTATACAGCCATGATAGTCAAAACAGCCTGGTACTGGTACAACCACAGATACATAGCCCAGTGCAACAGAATCGAGAACCCAGACGTAAATCTATCCACCTATGGTTAGCTGATCTTTGACAAAGGACCAAAGTCCATTAAACGGGGAAAAGAAAGTCTCTTTAACAAACAGTGCTGGAAAAACTAGATGTTCATCTGTAAAAAATGAAATAGCACCCATACTTCACGTCATATACAAAAACTAACTCTAAATGGATCAAAGATCTAAATATAAAACCTAAAATGATAAAGATCATGGAAGAAAAAATAGACACAACACTAGGAACCCTAATACATGGCATAAACAGAATACAAACCACAACAACACACACACCAGAAGATAAACTAGATAACAGGGAGCGCCTAAAAATTAAACACTTCTGTCCAGCAAACCAGTGAGCCAGGGAAGGGTAGGGGTGGAAATGATCCTTCTATGGCACATTTATTACATTGGAAGTTTGCTTTAATTTAAACATTGTACAATATTTCTCTTTCCTCGTCAAGAATTCAAATTATCTATGAATTTATACACTGCTATCCCAGTGCCCCATTCCCACCCACCCATAGGTTGCTAATGACTGATAGATTGCCAAGACCCATGGACGTCCCAGTGTGCATCTGAGGTACTCAAACATTTCCTTTCAGTTGGAGTACTTGGTCCTGTATTTCTTCTTGCAAAATATCACAATTAAAAAAAATTTAACACACATTTATTTTATTAGAGATGATATGTAACACGCAGCATCTGAAACAAACACAATGTGAACTCTGGGTTATTGTTACAAACACCCTGTGCAAAGCAATGATCCCCTCAAGGAACACGGTGGTTTTAGGATTGTTTGTTCTGTGACCCCACCATTCCTTCCCCGTGATTTTGGCCAAATTTGTCAGCTTTTCTGTCTCTTCCCTTATTGACCAGCTCTCAGTTACCTCATACTCCTGTCCTGTATTCACCCACGCTTCTCATTGGCTGCTGCTGAAGTATTGGAGCTGGGTTGTAAAACCAAGTTTATTAAAAATGCTTCCAGAGTAAAAGTGAATAAGCTAGGACTGAGGACCTCTGTTCTGACTTGATCTCCGGCAGCGCTGTGGTTAAGCACTTGGCTGCTAACTGAAAGGCCGGCAGTTTGAACGCACCAGCCGCTTGGAGGGAGAAAGATGTGGCAGTCTGCTTCCATAAAGATTTAGTCTTGGAAACCCTATGGGGCAGTTCTACTCTGTCCTATGGGGTCGCTACAAGTCGGGATCGACTGATGGCATTGGGGTTGCTTTGGGTTTTGGTATTTTGACTTGAGTGAAGGCGCTTTAGGAGTTTAGTTTTTATTTTGCTTAACTGTTCTTTCTTCCTCTGGATATCCCAGTAACAGTGCACAAGCGGGGTATCGCTGTATGTCTATTTAACAGCACTGACGAATGCTCTCTGTAATAAATACACTTACTTGTTGTGAGTCCAAACTTTTGTTCCTGGGACCCCTGAGGAAGCAAGGTGCCCACCTCCCCTTCCTCGATGACTGTGGTCAGCCCGGATCACGCCTGAACCTTGCACAGTCCTCACAAGGCGGAGAGCGGGGTGAGAGAGGAAAACCACTTCGTTTTGCATATGGTATTCTGAGGCACTTAGTGTTAGGATAATATTTCCACATCTCCTCTTTAGAAGAGAGGAACATTAACATCTGTTTCCATATCCCTTCCACGAAAGAAAAACGCCATCTGCAACAGGACCACAGGCCTTCAGCTGCAGCCTGCAGACATGGCGATTCCCGGTCTGCCATGATGGCACCGCCCCGATCCTCGGGGGTCACACGGTCTCCACTTGGGTCTCTACTCCGCAAAGCCCTTGGGGCACCAATCTTGTCCCGCCTCTGATAAATTCTACTTATTATACTGTTCTGTGTACACTCTCAGAGCTAGATAAATGAAGAGTAGTAACAACTGTTATTTTTACACCAAGCGTTATCAAATCAGAAGTCTGACACCTAGTAATTTAATATATATGTTTTTTCCACATACCTTTGTTGCTGTATGGCTAGATAGAAAATATGAGGAGACTGGAAGCCAACTGTGAATATTTCCACAGCATTAATGGCAAAGCTGTTTCTTTTCTTTACTACCTCACTCCACTCACTCAAGCCTCCATTTCTCCGGGCTGTGTGCCCCATTCCCCGCTCTCTTTCCCACCTTCCAATGTCACCTCATCCAGGAAGGCTTTCCTGATTCTGGACTTATCTCCAGCTGCTTCTGTTACTCCATACTCCCTGCCTGGTTATCCTTGTGTGTGTGTGGTATTCATGTAGTCTCTTTAAAACCAAAAAACAAATCTGTTGCCGACGAGTCCATTCCAACTCATAGCGACCCTATAAGATAGAGCAGAACTGCCCCATAGGGTTTCCAAGGTGCGGCTGGTGGATTTGACCTGCTGTCTCTTTGGTTAGCAGCCAAGCGCTTAACCATTGTACCACGAGGCTCCAATTTTATTGCTGTACTGGCCCAGAGGGTCGAACCCAACTGACCCGGGTCCGAATCTGAGCCACACCAATTATAATCAATTTGACCTCAGGCAAACTGCTCACCCCTCTCAAACTAGTTTCTTCATCTGTAAAGGAGAAATAACAATACCCACCTCATTGTAAGGATATGGGAAGATTACATTTCGTTATGAAAATAGTCTGCTCTTAAGTAAACATATTTCTTTGTAATTGTAATAAGATAGTTTTGGGTGTGAATATTGCCCTGGCCCAATTAAGTAGTGAAGTTTCTGAGGGCAAACTGACATGGATTTCAAACTGTGAATCAACAAAGGTGTGATGAGGACCTCCTAATGTACAAACTCTGTGGAGGTGGAGGGAGAGGGCAGGGCTGGAGAGAAAAAAAAAGGAAAGCAAAGAAAATAAGATAAAACTCCAACATTTGCACTCCAAAACCTTTCTATCTCCTTGAGGTAATACACCATGTAAAAAGTCAAATGATAGCACAAAATTTAAGTAATAACTCAAAATAACAAGAGATGAAATAGTTTAAAAAAAAAGGAATTGCTGCCCACTAAATAATCCCAAGTGGGCCCTGGTGGAGCAGTGGTTAAGAGATCGGCTGCTAACCAAAAGGTCAGCAGTTTGAATCCACCAGCCGCTCCTTGGAAACCCTATGGGGCAGCTCTACTCTCGCAATCAACTCAACAGCAATGGGTTTTTTGGTTTTGGAAAGATTTCAAGTAGTTAATTGTAATCAGAGGGCAGAAGAAATCCAGTTCCCTCATGTAGACACAGCAGGGCAGGTGTTCAGCACGTGGCAAGGTCCCTGGTGTGTCTGGGTTAATGCAGTGGATTTGGAAGTCAGTGGGAAGGGGAGGTCACCATTCATGGTGAGTTGATTTATGTTTGAAATGAGACAGCATTTGGAAATATCCCAAAGGAAATATAAGTAAATGTGTGTTGGTACAAAAGTTAATTGTAGTTTGGGAACCAGTTCTGCTATTGTAGATGATACGTCAGTCCCCTTTAATTGTTGCTGTTGTTGGCTGTCATTGAGTAGGTCCCTACGCACAGCCACGTCATGCACAACCGGATCAGACTGTTGTGATCCGTAGGGATTTCACTGGCTGATTCTGCAGAAGTAGATCACCCGGGCTTTCTTCCTAGTCCACCTTAGCCTGGAAGCTCTGCTCAAACTTGTTCAGCATCATAGCAATATGCAAGTCTCTACTGACAGACAGTGGCCGTGCATGAGATACATAGGCCAGAACCGAACCTGGGTCTCCCACAGAAGGTGAGAATTCTACCACTGAACCACCATTGCTCCATCCCATTTAATTCCTTCTTATAAAACTCTCAGCACACACAGCCCAGCCCTTTCTTTCATTCTCTTCTCACCAGATCCCAAGTGTTGGAGTCGCACAGGAGACTTTTAGTCGGCAGCACCCACTAATACTTCCCTTGTCCAAGCCAAATCAGGTCGACTGAGCTGTAATCCAATTCATTGCTTGGCAATTGATTTGAGTGAACTAAAAAACCTTTCCCTCCTTCCTGCATATGGATAGTCTTCCAAGAATGCGTGCCAAACCAAACCAAACCTGCTGTCATCGAGTCAATTCCAACTCATAACGACCCTATAGGACAGAGCAGGACTGCCCTACAGGGTTTCCAAGGAGTGCCTGGTGGATTTGAACTGCTGACCTTTTGGTCAGCAGCTGTAGCTCTTAACCACTGTGCCACCCGGGCTTGCAACACCCCATATGTGTCTAGTTCTTAACATCCAGGAGTTGCAAGCCAGGTAGTGTTTTGTGACTTTGTGGGCTATTCTTGCCAGGTCTTTTCACCAAGTGTGAGTTTTGATTTCATCAGCCAGACTAACTGCTTTGTAGCTACTTTATTTTTGAGAATATGCATTCAGGGGTCTGTGCTTTGGCTAGTTGGGATAATAAATAAAGCACATGGATAAATGTGTTTATTTGGACATGTAATTTAGTTTCTATATAACCGCATTTTTCTTTTAATGACACACACACTGATTCCTAGCTATCAGCCCAAGGCACCAGTAAAATCAGATTAAAAGCATTAGTAATGTACTTAATTCCATTTATAATATGCCTACGCCTGAGACGAGAACATTAAAATAAGGAAAATCTATACACTGGAATGAAATAATTTTTTTGGAACTCCTTGTAAGGAACCCGTGGTGCAGTGAATTACTTAATATGGCCCTTCTAGCCACGCATAAAGGAGCTCTGGTGGTGCAGCAGTTAAAGTGCTAGGCTGGTAACCGAAAGGTTGGCGGTTCAAAGTCACCAGCTGCTCCATGGGAGAAAGATGTGGCAGTCTGCTTCCACAAAGATTTGCAGCCTTGGAAACCCTATGGGGCAGTTCTACTCTGTCCTATAGGGTCACTGTGAGTCAGAATTGATTGGATGGAAGTGAGTTTGGTTTTTGTGATTTGAGCCATGCATGGTCTTGTGACTTCTACAAAATGATTGGGTGGAGCTATGTAAATAAGGTGCTTGTGGCCCTCCAAAGAGATTGGACAGCATAATGCAGATATGGTGCCCGGAAACTTTCAGGGGTGGGACCATGCAAATAAGGTGTATGAGGCCCTAATGAGGGGACTGGTCAGTTTTGTGATCCTGCTAGGCTTAAAGGAAGACATGGAGAGAGAGGAGGAGGAGCTGTAACATGGGAGACCGAGAGAGATGGTGGTGCAGTAGCAAGAGCAATAGAGGGATGAGGTGACAGGAAGCAGGAGACCAGGGTAGATGGCTGCGGTGGGGCTCGCTTACCCATGGAGATCAGAGTTGTAACACTTGCCCAATGAGGCCTCGAGCAGGGCCCAGCGGCGGCGAGCGTGAGAAGCTGTCCTGATCAAGAACTGTATCCTGAGTTGTTCCTATTACTTCTGAGTCGTTCCTGATCCTGAGATGTACCCTGTTACTTCCCTAAGAAACCATTTAACTGTAAGTAAGGTTGGTAAGTTCTGTGAGACATTACAGTGAATTACCAAGCCCAATGATGGGAGGGAGAGCACTGAGGGGAGGGGAGTAGTTGATGTTAGAGATGGCGGACAGGCACAGCCATTTGGAGAAGTTGGACATTTGGGACATCTCTAAAATCTGCCTCATAGGAACCAGCTTTGTGTCTGTCCTTATAAAAGAAATTATTCATTTAGAACCTCTGAAAGAATGATGTAAGATTTTATATAAACATTTTCAAGGAATTTTTTTGACCATGGTTTGTAAAATAATATTTGTAATCCCAATTAATATTTGCCTTGCCACTTGAGTCTTTATGTTTTGCACTTCAGGTTGATTCAGATGACTTCAAATTAAGGGATGGGTGTCCTTTAGCCATGCTCTCTTAGTTATAATACTGCCTTTAGTAACCTTGCCTAACCATCACTATCAGCTAATGAATTTCCCTCTTTATTCAAACTCTATTATTTACTCTCTTTTGACCTCTAGTTCTTGGGACAACCCATGTATTATTTTTTTCTGAAATCCTCAGCATATTACACGCAGCATAACGGGATAAAAACCGTAGCATTAAGCCCAATCAGGAGCTCCCACAGGAAGATATCTATTTCATTCCCCTCTTCAATGTGCAGTCATTTGTACATGAAGATGTCATTACTGACCCAGTCTACCTGGCATCTGGTGTGGACTCTGGACTTTGTCCAGTAGTAGGGATGTATCTGTGCCAAGTCATCCTTACTTCTTCCCCAGATCCCTTCTCAATATCCACTGTCCCATTTGACAGACAGGTAGGCTGTGGGCATGGAATGGCATAAAACTACCTGGCCAGGGATCAAAACAATTGTTTCTCTTCCTTCTTTTATAGCCTCCAAGCTACTAAATTTTTCATTTTCTAATCATACCTTATTTCCTTGTCTTGTACTCTTTGGTAAATAGTTAATATAAATAATAAAAGCTCTTAAGAGTACCATATTTTTAGTATTTTTATGCAAATAACTCACACTTTCTACATTTGTTTGCCAAATGTGTATTCCCCCGACAAAGTATTTTTGTGAGCATGCTATGCTATTTTTTTTTTTACATTAACAGGTAAAAAAAAGTGCCCAGTGGAACTTATAAAAATACCTCACAGCGGCAGGGTGTAGTTGGCTGACAAATGAAGATGCACATTATTTGTGTAAAATATGATATACTACTTCATTTTTATTATTTCAATTTTCAAGAATAAAATTATAAAAGTAAACATGAGTGCATAAAAATATTCCTAATTTAAAAAATACAGATGTACAGACGTGTATAAAGTGAAAGTCCCCTTTGCTACCTCCTTCAATCCAATCCTCTCTTCCAGACATTTCTGAAAGCATATACACATACAAATACAGATACCTCTCTGCAGGTATATGTAAGCTGTATCTCCAAACGTATTTTAATATAAAAATTAATGCAATGCATTTTGTTTGTTGACGTTACTATTTACTAGTATTTCCTGAAGATCTTTCCATGTTAAAATAATAGAGTGTTTAAGCATTTGGCTGCTGACCAAGAGTTTGGTAGTTCAAATCCACCAGCTGCTCCTTGGAAACCCTCTAGGGCAGTTCTACTCTGTCCTATAGGGTCAGTATGAGTCGGAATCCACTCGATGGCAATGGGTTTTTTTTTTGTTTTTGGTTGTTGTTATTTTTAACAGTTGCATAGTGTTTCATAATATGGATTAGCCACTTTTTTTAACCATACCTTTATTGATGGAAACTTAAATTGTTTGATTTTTCACTACTACAAAAATGCTGCAATAAACTTTGTGTGTTACTTATCTACCTTTATAACAAATTACACCGAAAATTATTGGCTTCAAACAAAAACAAGCTCTTATTATCTCACACTTTCTGTTATTGTTGGGTACCATCCAGTTTATTCTGACTCATAGTGACCTGATGTGACAGAGTAGAAATGCCCCATAGGGTTTTCTTGGCTGTAAGATTTATGGAAGCAGATTGCCAGGTCTTTCCCCTGCAGATCCAATGGGTGGGTTCAAATTTCGAACCTTCAGGGTAGCCGTCCAATCCTCTTAACTGTTGTGCCACCAGGGCAGAAATCCAGGAGCAGCTTAGCTGGCTGGTTCCGCCTCAGGGTGTCTCATTAGGGTGCAGTCAAGATGTCAGCAGTCATCTGAAGGCTGTACTGGGGTGGGAGGGTCTAAGTGGGCACAACACTATGTCTGGCAAGTTAGTGTTGGTTGATTGTGGGAGAACTCACTTCCCCCCAACATTGGCTCTTGCACAGCTGCTTGAGTATCCTCACAAGATGGCAGCTGGCTTCCCTCAGTGTGAGAAATCCAGGAGAGCGAGAGCCAGGCAGAACTATCCTTTCTGTGACCCAGCCCAGGATATTCCCTTGCATCACTTCCACCACAATTTATTGGTTAGTAGCAAGTCCCTAAGTCTAGCCAACTTTCAAGGGGAAGAGGATCAGACTTCACCTTTGAAAGGAGGGAGTGTCAAAGAATTGATAGACCTGTTTTAAAACCACCACCAAAAATAAATAAGCAAATAAGTAAATATATAAATGAACTATTTCTAGGGTAGATTACTAGAGTTGCTAAATAAATGCGTATGAATATTTCAAAAGTTGAAAGATATTGCCACATTGTCCTCCAAAAGAAGGCTGTTAAACCAAATTGCCTACAAAGAGCTTAAAGACTGCTTGTTCTCCCATAATCCATAAGCACTTGACATTAGCAGGTTTGGTTTATTTTCTTGTCAGTTTGGTAGGGTAAAAACAGTACATTTTTAAAATTTATATTTCACCTGGTTACTAGTAGGTTTAGTATCAAATATTCATTGACCATCCACAGTTGTTAATACCCTTTGCTGTTTTAAATCCAGTCATTTACTCTTGGATATATATTTAAGAATTTTTTTAATTTACTATGACTGGTAATCAGTTGTCTGTTATTTACATTACAAATACTTTCTCCTAGTATGCCATTTCTCTTTTAACTTTATTTATGTTGTTTTTACTGTATGGAAGTTTAATATTTGTTTTAATCTGGCAAGTTTTTCTTTTATAGGCTTTGTTTCAATATAAAATTCTACAAAGATTTGTTGTTGTTGTACTTCCGAAGTATGGGTTTTACGTTTTTATGTGAAATGTACTCTTGTATATAGTACGAGGTAACAATGTAACTTTAGTTTTATTTCAAAAAAAATTTTTAATGGTGGTTTTAAAACTATTTATAGCCACAGAACCCTTTATTTAAACCAAGCCATAAAATGAGCCCTCACTCCCCCCAAATAAAAGGAGGTAGAGCTGCAGCTCTTGTGGGTAGAGAGAGCTCTGTCTCCTTTCCCTAGCCTCTCTCCTTGGAGTTTCTAACACGGGGTGGGGGGGAGGGGGGTAGGAGGTCCCCTTCAACACTTGGGGCCCCCGTGCAGAGCACAGTCTGAAAACCACTACTGTTGTAAAAGATCTAGAATTTGGAAGCAAATGTAAATAGTAAGAAGCAGTTGCTCATCCAGAGACTGGGAAACATTTAAAAGTGGACTGAATGGGATTCTGTTAGTTTATACATTTACGTCGATGTTGATATATGGGTGTAGACTTGCATCCATAGAGAAATTTATACTCTTCCATGTTTTGATTTAATGTCTTAAAAAATTAAATCTGGCTGGTATAAAGCAGCTATTTATATTTTTAAAATAAGAGAACATAAATTACAAATCGAAGAAATCAAACTTTTTTTCCTAATAATACAGCCATATGTCCTCAGGAAGCAAGCAAACATTCTCTGTCTTAAGAAACAATCCTTGCATTCTAGACATACAGATACCCAGTGTCTGAATGAGTCGTGAACTCAGAAGACAAGCACACAGATTCAGATACCATGGCACACACACTATGCATACATCATTTTTATCCTAAAATATATACACTGCAGGCACGTATGGACACACACAGAGGAAATCACAAAGACTTCCATCCTGTGGGTCTTTCTCTTTAGCCTGTGATGGATCTCATTATTAATTAAAGAATCATTTAGCTTGCATAATTGTCTTCTGCCATACATAATTCCAACCTTTCAATGTCTCTTCAAGTTGGCGTATTAGACTAAATGCACTCCTTTGTTTTGGTGACATCATCAATCAGTGCCTGCAGACGGAGGGACACAGCAGTGGGGTGAATAATATGTAAAGGGGCCCTCTCTTTGTTCCCCACCAGGGCACTTACTAACAGGTAACTTCATTTGTAAATTTATTTCTTCCTTCAAACTAAGAAGCTTAAGTTCTCACACTCTGCAATTGAGAGACTCAGGATTCCAGTTGGCAGGAATCAGCCATTCCGTTTTGAGCATCCTGCTGTGATGTGAACGCTTCTGGACTTTGGAGCAACTTGGTAACAAGATGTTAAGAATATCCCAAACAGGAGCAGCTGGCCTTTTACAGTCAGGCCTGCTTCATTCAAATCAGGCCTTCAGTTTTCCTTTTCATAAACTTTATAATAAAATCCAGAGAAGCCAACAGTAGTTCTCAATGTATGATACATCAGACAGTCTAAAACTCCAGGAACAGTCAGGGCATGTAATAAACGCCTATAGATTTGATTTTTTCTTTTTTTTTTTTTTTCCTGGAGAGGCTCAGGGACATCACATAAAATGGTTACATCCAAGGGAACATTTAGCACCCTCTCTAAACTGAGTCGAGAACGTCAGAGAATGCCATGTCCAATCAAATCAGTGGGTCCCTTAGACCAGCCAGCTGAAGAGGATAGTGAAAGAGAGAAGCAAAGGAATACTGGTTTTTCTCTCTGCCATTAGCCTCAGAAGGACATTAGAAAACATCCTCTCAAACATCCTTAGCTTCCCTTCATTGAAATCCATGATTTCATCTAATGTCTTCTTGATGAAGAATATGCTTTACAACTCCTTTGCCTTTATGAGTTTGCTACCCACCATGTAAAATTATAGCTTTCTCAAAACCCAAGATGAATTTTTGACTTGAATATTACGTGTGCTGAGGCATCGAGCCCCCTTTAAGAAGACTGTGGCAGGTTCTCTTTGGGAGTTCCTTGAGGATTGCTCAGCACTGAACTGACTCTTCTAGCTGCAGTGTGGGAATGTTCAGGGAATTTGAACTGATAATTTTTTTTTTCAAATCATTTGTATGGTCATATCATTTAATAGGAAATATTTTAGAGTTCCACAGTCAATATCTCAGAGGAATTTAGGGAAAGAAGTGTTCTATTAAAATTTACTAGAGTTAATAAGCCATTTTATTAAATTTTTATTAATTTTTGAGTATGTAAGATGTACGCATTGCTCAAAATTCATAAGGTCCAAACAGCATGAATGAAAAGTACATTCCCATCTCTCTCCACACTCCAGCCACAAACTTATTTTATCCAAGGCAAACATTTTGCTAATTTCTTGACCACCATTTTGGAGAAAGCCTTCCAGAAATGTTCTATACATTTATTATGCATTTGTAGTGCGTATTTTTTCAAACAAATGTTTTCATGCTATAAACACCTTTCTGCAACTTACTTTTATCACTTAATTTACATATTTTGAAGCCTTTCCAAATTAGCACATGTAGAGATACCTCTTTTTTCTTAATGGCTGTAGTACATTTCATTGTATGAGAATATTACAAGGTATTTAAAAATTATATTATCAAGCACATTTTCTTCTAATCAAGAATTTGGGGTATTTGAAAAAGGAATAAACGGACATTTACTTCTGCATCACCAGATAATATCTATTCTCCTATGATATCAACAGCATAAGGATTTTATTCTCTGTATTTTGTTTTTTGAATAGGATAGTCCTCTTAACCTATTATAATGTAAACAACATAAAATAATATAAAAAGAAAAGTCTATCACAGAGACAAGAGAATATCCACATGCAAAAGAACGAATTTGGACCCCTGCATCACACTACACACAAAAATGAACTCAAAGTCTATCATACACCTAAATGTGAGAGCTGAAACTATAAAACTCTTAGAAGAAAACAAAGAAGTAAACCTTTGTGACTGTCCCTTGAGTTTTAATCTGTCTGATATAGCAGATCCTGACAACCACTGCTTCCTAGTTTGGAGTTCATTTGAAGGCAGTGTTTGGAGTTTCTTTCTGAGGTGACAAAACGTTCTACAATTACATTGTGGTGATGTTTCACAACTCTAAATATATTAAGAACTATTGAATTACACACAGTAAGTGGGTGAACTTTATGATATGTAAATTTATCTCAATAAAGCTGTTTAAAAGACTACTACCTTATTTCCTGTCCCTCCTTTGCTCACTCTGCATATTCCCCATTTCCCTGTTCCCCAGGCCCAGAAAGTTCCCCATGTAAAACCCTTAAGAAGCATGTAACTCTGGAGCTACTGAAATTATCTGAGGCACTGGGAGAAAATATTCCACATTCTTTTTATGTGATGAGTGTAAAATTAATAGGAAAAGCTGACAATTTCATGAAAAAAGGAAACTACAGACCAATATCACTTATGAATATCAATGAAAAGATCCTAAACAAAATCTTAGCAAACAGGTTGCAGAATAATGTTTAAAAATAATACTTTATGACTCAGTGAATCTTATGCTAAGAAAGCAGGGTAGTTAATATTAAGAAATATAATTATCTAATTTATAATATTAGTGAATATAAGGAGAAAACTCATATGACTTTCTTCATAGATTCTAAAAGACATTGTACAAAGCCCAACATTCTTAAAAACATGAAAACTCAATAAAGTAGAAATTACCTCAAAATGATAAAAATTTATCTATCTCTGCCCAAATGTAATTATACTCCTTAACGGATAAACACCAGAGACATTATCTCTAAAATCAAAAATATACAGAGAATTATCTAACACTGAACTGGAAATACTAGTCAATGCAATCAAGTAGGAAAAAGAAATTAACTATGTAACATTGGAAAGAAGGAGGTAAATTATTTCAAGCTTCAGATAATATGATTACTTGTCTGCAAAACCCAAAAGAATGAATTGAAACACACTCCAAAGAAAGAGAATTCAGTCAATAACATGGTACAATATTAATATATAGAATGAATAAATTTCATATGTAAAAAAAACAATCCATCAAGCAATATAGTAGAATCAACATTCCCATTTAGCAACCAACATGACAAATACGTAAGAATAAACTTTAAATGATACGTGCAAGACCCATATAGAGTTTGCAAGGGATTCCTGTGGGCCATGGTGAGCTTTCAGCTTCATAACCCAAAGGCTGTCTGTCCCTCTGCTGGCAATGATTCCCACTGCTTCTTATTTGTTTGACTCCTTTGTGTGATTCTCTGTGTAGCCCCACCGTACCTGCTTCTCTGAACTAAACGCAATCCTGGAAGACTTCTGTTTCCATCTATGAATCCCCACTTCCCTCAACCACCACTGAAACCAAGGGACACAAACCCTGAATTTCAAGATGAACCTTTTCTTCAAGACATGTCTTCTGTACGTTTGCCTGTAATCACTTGGGTCCTCGAACACCCTCTTTTGGGTCTCTTTCCTACTCTCCTTCCCTCAACAGATGCTAATTATTCTCAGTTGTGCTCATCCCATTCTACCTCTGGTTGTTGACTATAAGGCACAGTGATTTTCTCACTTTGTGGTAACTTCACAACTTGCACTGCACTTTCTGAGATGTGCTGCCACTGCCCTCTCCGTGCTTCTGAACCACTTTCCATCTGGTTTCTCCTTAATCCCCCCTGCTTTTGGCAGCTGATAATGAAGTTTACAGGGTTTTGTGGTAGGGGCGGTTGTTCTTCATTTTGTTGTGTATAATTTTCAGGAAGCTAAAGGCAATAAGCTCAATTATAGCACCACCAAACTCCCACTAGTGCCTATAACTTATCCACGTAGATTTGGCATGAATCTCACTTCCTCTGATAAATCCAGATTACCAAATTACAGATTTTTTCCCTAGCTCTGACCTCTTAGAGGGGCCCTGGTGGCACAGTGGTTAAGTGTTGGTTGCTAACCAAAGGGTCAGCAATTCGAATCCACCAGCTGCTCCTTGGAAACCCTATGGGGCAGGTCTACTCTGTCCTATAGGGTCACTATGAGTTAGAATCTACTAGATGGCAATGGGGAACTCTTAGAGAAAGTTTATCAATATTTGACATCTGTAACATGTAATCATTTTCAAGTTTTAAAAATTGGTTTCTGTTGAAAGTTACATAAATAAAAAATAAAAAATGCATGTAAGGAATAAAATAATACTACAAAAACCTTCGTATGCTAACTATCATTACATGTGAAGCTCTTGGTGTACAGGTATCCAATATCCCTGTATTGTGTCTTCCTTTGTCCTGGATTTTCTTTAGTTTTACCACACACGTTTATATTCTTCAACAGTAATGTATTTAATTTTGCAGGATGTTCATTATACTATATGAACTCATCTGTAGTATTCTTTAATTGCTCAATATTATATACCTGAGATTCATTATTATGAGTTGTAGTCTTTATTTTATTTTCTTCACTTTTTACTATTCCAATATATGAGCATGCCTCAATTTATTTATTTAATCTACTTATCAATAGTAGGGGGACATTAGTGGTTCAATGGCAGAATTCTTGTCCTCCATGTGGGAGAAGGAGGGTCAGTTGCCAGCCAGTGCACCTCAGGCACAGCAACCACTGTCTGTCAGTGGAGGATTGTCTGTTGCTATGATGCTGAGCAGGTTTCCACAGAGCATTGAGGCTAAGACAAACTAGGAAGAAAGGCCTGGTGATCTACTCCTGAAAATCAGTCAATAAAAACCCTGTGGCTCACAAAATATCAAGTTCATGGCAAGGACTGGGCATCATTTTGTTCTGCTGTGCGTGGGGTTACATGAGTCAGGTGCTAAGTCGAAGGCAGCTAACAACTACAATTATTGATCAACTATTTTTTTGGGATCTTGTTTGTGGTTTTGCTGTTGTTGGTTTTTACTAGAATCAACTATGCTGCTATTACCACTCTTGTACACTCACCTTTTGTGTGAGTGAGACTCCCAAGTATAAAGCTAGTTGTACAATTGCTGATTCAAAAGATCTCCTGTATCAATACATCAGGTATCTTCCATATCACTGCCTAGAACTGATGTTGTCAAAATCTTTAATTTATGCCATTTTGGGGGGTGCATAATGTATCCGATTGTGATTTTAATTTGTGTTTTCCTGATGGGTAATATGGTTGGGACATTTTTCTTGTCATTCATAGTCTGAAGACTGGTCTTCCACATTTTTTTGTATTGGGGATGTTGTTAATTTATTTGTAGGAAAACTGAATTCTTTTCATACATTTATATATTCACTATTTGTTGTTGTCAGGTGCTATAGAGTTGGTTCCGACTCATAGCGACCCTATGTACAACAGAATAAAATACGGTCCAGTCCTGTGACATCCTCACAATCCTTGTTATGTCTGAGCTCACTGTTGCAGCCACTGTATCAATCCATTTAGGGAGTTCCTTCAGACCCATTAGTGAATAAAACAGATGAAGAGCCGTACCTTCACGGAGATCAGTTTTATAAGGAGAGACAGACAATAAACAAATGAAATAATGAATAAGCAAATTACATAGTACTTGGAAGGTGATAAGTGCTATAGGAAAAAAAAATTAGAAGAGGAAGAGTGTAAAAAGGACTAGGAGACTAATGTGGATAATTGCCACTTTACATGTAGTGCTCAGGACAGACCTTACTGACCAAGGGACTGTGAGCAAGAACTTGAGTGGAGAAAAGATTTGCCATATGGGTATCCGCGGGAAAAGCATTCCGGGCAAGAGCTTGTCTCCTAATCTCATTGTTATTTTAAATATAAATTCTTTTTAATTATATGTGTTACAATTAATTTTTTTTTTTATGTTTAGGATTTTCTTTTCACGTTGTGGTTTCTTTATAATTAATTGAAGTTAATTTTAATGTATTTGAATTTATGAAAATTTTCTTTTATGGTTTGCACTTTCTATATCTTGATGAAGAAATCATTCTCTGCCCTGAGGTAATACCTTTCCTACCTCTTACACTATCTTGCACAGTTTTCTAATATTTTCTTTCTCATCTAAGCCAAAAATCTGACAGGAATGTATTTTTGTGTACGGTGTGAGTTTGGGGTCCTCACGTATCTTTTATGATGTGGAAAACCAAGTATCTTGGCACCATTTATTTAAAATTTTATCACTTTTCCATTGAAGTGTAATGGAAGGTAAGCCACAGATCACACTGACATATACATGCAGGTAACTTTATAACTCTTGATCGTTGGAACAAGAAAGTCCCTGACCTCACCATATTATTCTTCTTCATAAGTATCTTGACTGTTTTTGATTCTCTGCTCTCCATTATAAATTATAAAATCAGCTTATTGATTTACACATATAAAAAAAGCTGATTTTTAACTTGAATTACAGTGACTCTTTAAATCAATTTGGACTGAATTGATAATGTTAAGTATTATTTTCCCAATATTAGAACATGATGTAACTCTCCACTTACTGAGATCGTCTTTGATTCTTTCCATTTCATAATTTTCTTCACAAAAGTGTTGTACATCTTCTGTTAGATTTCTCTCTATATATTTTTGGTGATTTTAAAATGACACCTTTTTATAATATTTTTACATATTTATTTCTGTTGACTAGACATGCAATTGACTTTCAGTTGATTTTGTATTCAGAAATTTTGCTAAACTCTCTTACTCATTCTAGTAATTCATTTCAGATTCTTTTGGATTTTCTACCAAGGTAATATAATTTTCATTTGTGAGTAATCACATTTTTGTTTCTCTTTCTAATCTTTCTACATTTTATTTCTTTTTCATATCTAGTGCTCTGACTAAAGTCTCTTCTCCAATGCCAAATAGAAGTGATCATGGATTGCACATTTGCCTTTTTACTACTCTTAAAGAGCATAGTATCAATATTTACTAAGAATTATCTTGTTTAGGCTTTCAGTAGGTGTATGTTTTTCATGAAAGAAGTTTTTATCAATAGTTTGGTGAGAGCTTTTATCTTGAATGAAGTTTGAATTTTATCAAAGCCTTCTCTTTGTTTATTGAGATGATTATATGACTGTTTTTTTCCTCTGAACATTTTAATGTGGTAAATGACATTGACTGACATTCTAATATTGAACTATATTTATGTTCCTGTGATAAATTCAGCTTGGTCACAAAGTAGATTTTTTAAATCATCAGAATAGTTTAAGATAGGCTGCTATTACAAACAAACCCTAAGTTTCTATAACTAAAAATAACAAAAGTCCAGTGTGGGTTGGATGGAGTCTCTCTGCTTTACCTAATCTTCAGCAAAAACAGGAACTCAGGCAGATGGTGCCTCCACCACCTGGGAAGTCCTTGCTTGGGTGGTGCAGGGTCGTGGCGGGGTGAGGCGGGCACTGGAGAGAGTAGAGTGGGGATAACATTCTGGCTCTTTAAAGCTTTCGACTGGAAATGCCACACAACAATTACACTCACATTTTATTAGCCAAAAAAGCTATACAATTGTGGGGAATTGCAATCCTACTATGTTCGCAGAAAGAGAAAGAATCAGTATATTTGTGAATATGTCTAAAGATTACTGCAAAGGTAACTTTATTTTATAATTTCTTTAGAATTTTTATACGGATATTCATGAGTGAGTTGTCTCTAATCTTATTTTTTTCATACTGCTCTTGTCAGGTTATGATGTCAAGAATTTGTTGGCTTCTCGGAGCACGATTCTCAGGGAGCTGCTGGCCGCAGTCAAGATGGCGGTGCTGAGAGGGTGTAACTAGAGACTGGGAGGCACCAAGGAGGTGGGATCAAGGCGGTGGCAGAGGAGCGGACACACGAGGAGGAGGAAGAGGAGGATGAGCAGTTGGTTCTGGTGGAATTATCAGGAATTATTGATTCAGATTTTCTCTCCAAATGTGAAAATAAATGCAAGATTTGGGGAATTGACACTGAAAGGCCTATTATGCAAGTGGAAAACTATGTCTTTGCTGGGGAGTATGAAGACACTCTTGGGACCTGTGTTGTATTTGAAGAAGATGTGGAGGAACGTGTGGATGCAGAAGGCAATAATACAACAGTGCTAAAATACAAATGCCATACAATGAAGAAGCTCAGCATGACAAGAACTCTTCTGACAGAAAAGAAGGAAGGAGAAAAAAACATAGGTGGTGTGGAGTGGCTGCAAATCAAGGATAATGATTCCTCTAATAGACCCAACATGATTTGTAGCTTTCTATGTGAAAATGAAGATGAAGAAGTTGTAGCTCTGGTCCCAGATAAACCTCTGGAGTTGACGGAGCAAAAGATTCAAATGAAAGATAATTCATACCTAAGTTACGAACAGGGGAAACCACTGCACTTGGAAATAGAGGATTCTGGTCCTTTTACTGAAATTGCTTCTTTTGATACAGAAGGTTTTGATTTTATGGAAACTCAAGATGCTGACTTAGAAGCCACTCTTAGATGAAATGTTTCTCATAATAATGTAATCATGGACTTTTTCGTTTTTACATCAAATAATTGGCTCTGTAGCTTCCACTTGATCATCTATTTTATTATTTTTGTTGCCTCACACATTTTCAATTACAGAGTAACTTAATATAGCAGAGTCATTCCAAAACCAGACACAAATTAAATTAAAAATAAATAAATAAATAAAAACCAGTTTAAATGATCATAGAGTCTTCTCTGATGAGTTCTTTAAATTAGAGGTTTTGCTAAGGTAAGTGTATTAGTTTTCAAGTGCAGGTATCACAAATTACCATAAACTTGTGGTATTAGCTGCCATTGAGTTAGCCCCTAACTTGTGACCCCCATGCACAAGGGGATTGGAACTGTCTCTTGGGAGGCCAGAGTAAAGACTCCTCAGCTGAAAATGAGCCTCATGCTGCCATGCTGTGTTTCTTGCACTGTATCCTGCAAAATTAAGTGAGCCTGGTGCTAGATTGAGTCCAACAAAGGTCCTGTGACTGTGAATGTCATTCCGAACCTGTGACTGCCGCTGATCAGGCAGAGTGAGCTTTGCAACTGCCTACCTCTGGCCTTCTTTTATGTGGAAGAGAAATAAACTTCTCTCTTGTTTAAGTCACTCTTTTACAGTGAAACTTAATCCTAAATGATACATTAGGCACTTAAGAAAACATGAAAAATCTAGAAAAGTACGAAGAAGTAGAGTGAAGATTCCTGAGATTTGTCATCTTGCCAAAGAAACTGATCTAGACTATAATATAGTTCTACCTTATGTTGGAGAGGAAAATAAAGTCTTAAATTCTGAAGAGAACATGGTATGTTTTAGCTCCCTACCTATTAATAAATGTTTGATATTAGTAAAATAAAAGTCTTATTTTTCAAATACGTAGTATTTTGTGAGACTAAAATTTCATATATGAATTTTTCTGCCTTTGCTCAACTAACACCTTACTAACTTATTGGAATCACTTACAAACTAATCTTAGAACCATAGTCCTTATTTAGCTGTCACAATAAATACTACTTTTGACACACACACAAAAAAAGAATTTGTTGACCTCTCAAATTGAGTTGTGTAATAGGCTCATTTTATGATCTGGAATTGTGTGTATGTGAAATTAGAGCCATTTATTTTTGCATGTTTAATAGATCCTAATTTTAATATCACTTGAGCTTGGTGTTTCCTTTGAGAGAATTTCTTTATAGTTACATAACTATTCAGATTTTCTTCTTCTTCTTGATTTAGGAGTGGATGGTTATAGTTTATTTTTTACTGGCAAGTTTGTCATTTCATATGTTTTCAAATGTATTGATAAAAAATTGTCCATGATAAATAATTTTCAGCTTCTATAATTATAGCTCATTTTTAATTGCTAATATTGTTAATGTATTCTGTTTCTCTTTGACTAGTTTTGCCAAAGGATTGTCAATTTTTTTCTTTTCAGAAAACAATCCTTTTTTTTTTTTTTTTGACCCTCTACTGTATCTTTAGATAGTTTAACTGCAAAAGACTTCTTTAAAGTGTTGAAAACCAAAGATGTCACCTCGAACACTAAGGTGCACCTGACCCAAGCCGTGGTATTTTCAGTGGCATCATATGCATGCGAAAGCTGGACAGTGAATAAGGAAGACCGAAGAAGAATTGAATTGTGGTGTTGGTGAAGAATACTGAATATACCATCAATTTCCAAAAGAATGAACAAATCTGTCTTGGAAGAAGTACAACCAGAATGCTCCTTAGAAGCAAGGATGGCTAGGCTACCTCTCACATACTTTGGACATGTTGTCAGGAGGGATCAGTCCCTGGAGAAGGACATCATGCTTGGTAAAGTAGAGGGTCAGTGAAAAAGAGGAAGACCCTCAACAAGATGGATTGACACAGTGGCTGCAACAATGGGCTGAAGCATAACAATGATTGTGAGGATGGCGCAGACCAGGCAGTGTTTCCTTCTGTTGTACATGGGGTCGCTATGAGTTGGAACCAACTCGATGGCGCCTAACAGCAATAACAATTATATCCTTGTTATAAAATTTCTTAATCTCTAATGTTATATATTTTTTTCTTCTACTTTTTTGGAGTGGTGTTCTTTTCTTACCTTATTTATTCGAGTGCGTAGCCCATTAATTTTTAGCCCTTATTCTCTTCTAATATAATCTCTTTAGGCTATACTTTAACTGTGTTCTACAGGTTTTTGTGTATGGTATTTTCATCATCACTGAAATCTAAATATTTTCCATTTCCACTATGATTATTTCCTTTTTTCCATGGAATATTTGGAAGTATTTTTTTTAATTTACGAATACAATTTTTTTTACTTTTGAAAAGAATATTGATTTTTTATGTAACTGCATCATCATTAGAGAATACATACCAATGATTTGAATTTGTTAATACACATTTTATAGCTGAGGACAGTCAATTTTCATAAATGTTTTATGTGTACCTGAAAATAGTGTG
This sequence comes from Dugong dugon, assembly GCA_030035585.1. Lineage (NCBI taxonomy): Eukaryota > Metazoa > Chordata > Mammalia > Sirenia > Dugongidae > Dugong > Dugong dugon. The sequence goes on along the minus strand of CM057480.1, from coordinate 73,212,727 downwards.
CATTCTGTAATTATTAGTACATTATGTAAACATGTCCATTATATTATGCATATTATTTACATTGTTTAAATACGTCTTTTTTTTTTTTTATTTGCTCCCTCTCTTAATCACTGAATGAGGGCATGGAAATAAGCCACTGTAATGGTGGCTTTATTTATTTCTTCCAATTTTCAGCCAAATTTTACTTCACATATTGTAAGCTATATTACTAGATACATACACATTTAAAATAAACATCTTATCATTCTATAATGTCACCCTTTATCTTTCATAATCATTTTTGACTTAATGTTAATCTTGTCTTATATCAGTGTAGCTATACCAACTTTCTCTTGTTTACTATTCTCCTGGTTTACTTTTGTCTTATTCTGTCTCTCCCTTTATCTATCTATCTTCCTTTTACTTATTTCTATATTTCTATGAATCTTTCTCTCTTCCATTCTCTCTCTCTCTCACTTTGGCAATCTTGATCTTTTAAATGGACTATGAAGAACATTTAATTTACATTTATTGTGATTAGTTCTTTAAATGGATTTACATCTTCCATTTTAATCTGTACTTTTTATTTGTTCTAAATTTTCAGTTTTATTTTTTTCTCCTTTATTGGTTCCTTCTGGGCTGGCAGATCGTATTCTTTTCCTTTCAGTTTTTCTTTTTCCTCTGCTCATTAGGAAGCTTAACTTGTAACCCATTGCCACCAAGTCAATTTCAACTCACAGCACCCTTATAGGATATAGTGGAACTGCCCAATAAGATTTCCAAGGAACGGCTGATGGGTTTGAACTGCTGACCTTTTGGTTAGGAGCTGAGCTCTTAACCACTGTGCCACCAGGGCTCCATTAGGAAGCTTAATGACCTATTTATATGAGCATAATGATTATGTATTTTACCATGAAAACCTAATTTATCAAATATAAATCAGTATCTTTACCTTCAACCTAAACATTTCATTGACTGCAGGCTACTTTAATACCCAACACCCCTCCCCACTCTATATTGTTAGTTTATTTGTTTGTGGGTGTGGGTGTGTGTGTGTTGTGTTGTTTTGTTACTCTCATGGGAGAATCTATCACTATTATTTTAGGCAGTCCAAATTTATTTATATTATCATATATTAGCATTTTATTTGCTTATTATTGCTTCTCGCACCTCATACCTAACATCTGGGATCACTTTTTTCTTTGTGAATTACATCTTTTAGGAGGTTTTTTTTTTTTTCCCCTTTATCAAAGATATGTTGGTAGTGAACTTTTAGTTCTCTTAGTTTTGTTTCTCAAAAATATCTTTATTTTACCCTCTTTCTTTAAAATTACTTTGATTAACATGCAATCTTGGCTGATAGTTATTTTCTCTCAGCACTGAAGATGTTATCACAGGGTATTCTGCCTCTCATTACTTGTCTTTAGAAGTCAGCCATTGGTTCATTATCCCACTGAAGGCTATTTCTCATTTTTCTCTGGATACTTTAATATGTTTTTGTCTTTTGTGTTCTGCAGTTTCATTATCAAGTGTCTAGGTATTTATTTCCCTGGTTAGGATTTATAAGGCTTCATGAATTTGAAGACTGGTACTTTTTTAATAAGTTCTGGAAAATTCTCACCCATTATACTTTCAAATATTGCCTCAGTTCCCTTCCTTCTTCTTTCTTTTTGAAATTCAATAAGGCATATATTAGAATGTTCCACTACCTCATATTGACTTAAGTTTTTAAACATTTAGTATCTTTTTGTTTCTTTTCAGACCTTCCAACTGACAAAATTTCCCTTTGTTTACATGTAATCAACTATTAAACCTATCCATTGAGTTATATATTTTTTTTCTGGATGTTCTACTTGTTTCCTCTTCAAATATGCATTTAAATTTCTATAATCTTTAATTTTTTCAATAATTTCTATCTCTGATTTCACAGAACTAATTACCTATATTTATTTTATATTCTGTATCTGATAATTTCAGTGTCTGAAGTCTTTGCCTGATTGTGTTGTCCATGAGTTTTAGTGATTCTCACTCATGGTGTCTTGTTTTCATGTACATTTTGTACATATTTCTTGAAACTTTATTTATGGGGATTCTTGGAGTTCTATATTAAAAGTGAATTCTTTTAGAAAAAAAAATTGTCCTTGTTTCTTCTGACAGCTCTGGTAGCACAGTGGTTAAAGCACTCGGCTGCTAAGAAAATGGTCCTGATTTGAACTCACTTTCTCCATTGGAAAAAGATGTGGCAGTCTGCTTCTGTAAAGGTTTACAGCTTTGGAAACCCTATGGGGCAGTTCTACTCTGTTCTCTATGGTCGCTATGAGTCGGAATTGACTCAGTGGTACTGCGTTTTTGGTGTTCTGCTACCAGCCTGGGACTATTAACAAACTCTTTGCATGTGTGTGTGTATTTGACAGCCCATATAGTATGAATTTGGGCAGACAGATTCATGTCAAGGCTGGCTTGTTATTATGAATTTTCACAGGAGATATCCCCAGCCACTACTCTATTCCAAGTTTCTAAATCTGCAGTTTTATTTGCCACCCTTTGGCAAGGATTGTGGGCTTCAGATTGGGATATGTTTACTTGTGTTTTATGTTACTCTGAGTATGTGGCCCTTTGAGGGATTAGTCATATGCAGATGTGTCTCCTATTAGATTCCCCACTTAGGGTGATCCTACATGTTGTCTTCTTGATACCATGAGAGGTCAAGAAGATCAAAGTCAGATTTCCTTGGTACAGCGAATATTCTCAAGACAAAACCAGATTCAAGGTTACTTAATTCTCTTTATTCCTCCTTTAACCTAATGTTTGGCTCTGAGTATTTCTTACTAACCTGTTACTTGTATTTATTTTTTTCAAAAAGAAACATGGATAAAAACAATTTTAGTTGTTTTCAGCAGAAAAGTCACTCACAGTAACTGGTGTTCAATAAATATTTGTTGAATGAATGATTTTTTTCAGGTCCCCCATGCAATATCGAAGGCTCATCCAAACTCTTATAGATAATAGTAGAGGATAGATACTTTTTTTCCCAGAGACTATTTCTCTCTGTCTATACCTCTTCTATAAAACAACACAGACCAGGAATTATGTAAGAAAAAGACATGCTTTCCCCACCCTGACTTTGCTAAAAGAAAAAAAAAATGCAAAAAGGAAACAAGAAGACAAAGAAGAAGTGGGAAAAAATGTATAGTATGATAACAGAGGAACTGGGAGGTGGAATTGTGGAGTACAGGCCTCTGTAGGTGGTGTTTACTCATTGATGACTGTCTTCTACATTTCTCTGTCATACCTAGAACTATTTCCAATTATTCTACAAATGCCCCACATGTTTACTGCCATAAAGTAACATATTCTGATTCATGAGAGTTTCCCAGTCTCACTCTCTGGCATCATCCAGTGTGTCCCTATCTAATGGACTAATAGAGGAATCCAGTGGTTTCCTTTAAAGAATGTTAACTTGAAGATGGGTTTCTCAGTAGAGGAATATGCTTCCTCTAAGGTCTCCAGAATTCATTTCAGGGACATCTCATTTGCCCTTTGAACCCCTTCCCCCTATTGCTCTTTTGAATTAGATCTTTCAAGAGAAATAACGTTCATCCATCCACCCCATAGCCTGGGTGATCTGAATCAGTAAAATTATTCCATTTCTCAGAGCCACATTAACAGAAAGGTGACTGCAGCTAGCCTGGTTCTTCCATAAGTCATAGTTCTTTTAGAAGCACTTTTTATTATCTCCAAAGATGAAATAGGGGACTTCATGTAACGGGTCCTAAATATCAGAACCTTCGGCTTCTCTCAAGGTGAGCACCTCCTCCCAGCTCCCTCCCTCTCCCCAGGCCTTCCTTTCACCCTCTTTCAAAGACTGTGGAGCACTGACTACACACCACGCTCACAAGGACCAAAACTCAACTAGACTAGTTTTTCATTCATGCATGTTTCCTGCAATGAAGGCACATCTTACAAGAGCCCTCTCAGGTGGAAATGGCAGGAGAGAAATGCTGCCATTAGCAGGCAAAGCACAAGAGGTGGGTTGATGGAATACGGTCTCCTTGCCTTAATGGGAACCAGTGACCGAAGCTCTTTGTCCATATAAAGAAACGGGGTGTTAAGTGGGTATCTCCACATATTGAGTAGTGAGAAAGGCCAAAGAACCTCAGTCACAGTTCTGCCCAGAAAACTTTCTTGCCAATGCCTTCTCCTGTGCCTGTACTGTGGCAGGGCTTCTGCTGGCGGACACCGCCAGGTCTGTACAGCAGAATTTCCTTGGACTGCCGATGTGAGCGCTCTTCACAGCGAATCACTGCACTGGACTTCCTCCTAACAACACACTTCAATCAAAAACTTTTTTCACAAAATGTCACTTTCAAAGTTGTGGTTTGGGGGAAAAGAAGTGTCTTTATAAAAAATTCATGGCCACAATGATCTGATAATGCAGTGTTCTGATACCAGCAGATGTTTTGTCTAACATGTTCCCTGAAGCTGTACTCTGTGCCTTCATATCTTTCATTTCCAGTTGCTATCTGCTGACTGTGGGATGTCATGTACGTACCCTATAGCTATGCGCGGCAATTCGCATCTAACACCACCGCGTAATGAGCTTCACAAGATGCTTGTCGCAATAACTCCGTACTTCCCTAACCATATGGAACACAACACTCCAAAGCCCATAGACACTTTTTTTTTATTACAGTTCAGATCCTTAAAACATAATCTGTGTGATGTCTAGTGGATGTACGTGAAGAGCTGCTGAAAACAAAGTTAACACTTGTTCACATCATCTGTTACAAATGTCCAATTTGGGACAATAAATTTCCTCAGAACCTGTTCTTTTGCTGACTCCTTGCTTTATCTTTTTTCTTCTTTCTCTCACGTAGTTTTTTTTATGAACTATGCATATGTATTAAATGGGATTTGTTGTCCCTAGATACAAATTTGCATAAAGTACAAGCCATCATTGGTTGGAGAGAAGCAAATTACTTCTTGGGCAAGATCACACTTTTTTTTTTTTTTTTTTAATTTTAACAAACCGCAGGCAGAGGCTGTTAACAGCACTTAGCCAGATATGCAAAGTATCACTTTTCTCAAAAGCAGCTTGATCAATGAGGAAGAAGCAGAAAAAAAAGTAAGAGGTGCTATTATTCAATGAAGTCCATAGAACGCTGACCTGAAAGAGAAATACCCATACCTGTTCAGCCACCTGTCTGTCTGTCAGTAAGCTGAGCCTCTGCGTTTCCCCTTCAGTGACAGTCAGGTATTCAGACCTTTTGAGGGAGAAAATTCCAGAGATTTAGCTAGAAGTGAGACCAACTCAGCAGCTTTTAAAAATGCAATAATCTCTTTTTCTCAGTTTCTGTTCTTCAGAAAATTCACCACTTTTGATTTATTTCTTTTTCAAGTTATTCTTGCCATTCCTTTGTGACTTAATATTCAAGCAGTTTTCTGTCAACAGCTCTGCTTATATTTGTTCACTCAAAACGTCTTGTAAACTTGAAGCAAGACCTGCAATCTCCTCCCCCACCCCATCCCCACCACACCTCAACCCTACCCATCACTAAAAGCACATTTTCCCTAACAGCTGCGAGAACATGTGTGGGACGTTTTGGATGGGGCCCCAGCAACCAGGTCCACACCAGTTCATTGCTTTCTCCCTCCCCAGCACCCTTGTGGTGTACACCTGTGACAAGTTGGCAATTGCCTGGGTGATAACGCAGAGACTTGCAAATTCCAGCTTGTCCCTCTGCTAAGCAGAGCTGTGCTAGTTTTTGCTAAATAAAGAAACAAACAGCTCTCTCAGCCAAGAGCTTCAGACAATGTACGGGGGAGGGGGGTGCAAGTTGTGAACCTTAGAAACAGCTGGGAATAACTGACACTCTCCAACTTTTGACAAACTTGCCACAGAAACTTCGAGAGGCTGTGGTCTGGTTTAGACACATTTCCGATAGGTCTAAGTTTGAGGAGCTTTAATATGTGTTATAGCATAATTGAATTTTTAAGCTCATTTTAACACAATTCTAACTATAACCAAAACCAAACCGATTGCCATCCAGTCGATTCCGACTCATAGTGACCCTACAGGACAGAGTAGAACTGCCCCATAGGTTTTCCAAGGAGCAGCTGGTGGATTTGAACTGCCATCATTTTGGTTAGCAGCTGTAGCGCTTAACCACTGCACCATCAGGGCTCCAATTCTAACTATCCAAAAACCAAAACCAAACCCATTGCCTTTGAGTCAATTTCAACCCATAGTGACCTATAGGACAGAACAGAACTGCCCCATAGAGTTTCCAAGGAGTGGCTGGTAGATTCCAACTGCTGACCTTTTGGTTAGCAGCCGAAGGCTTAACCACTGTGCCACCAGGGCTCCAATTCTAACTACTACATGTAAATTCATTACAAGTAGCAGATATAGGTTCTAACCATTATAACTCTCAGAGGTAAACAAGGAATTGTTTCTAAATTCTGCTCCTTCTTTTAGGAAGGAGCACTCTATTTTTACTCATTGGTGAATATCAAAGAGATTTGAAGATATTGTTTATGCCCATTGTTTCTTCAGGATGTCAAGCAGAGACAGAAACAAATGAGAGAGAAGCCAACTCGCTTGACGATGTAAAGGGCTACACCACCACCCTTCGCTGAGGAAGACACAGACGTGACCATAATTCACCATCAGAGGGCAGTGACTGTGAGCGTGAGTCTATGTGTGTGTCCTCTCCCCACTATGTCCCCAGCACCTAGAGTGCTGGTACTTGTTATGTGCTCAGTACCTATTTGTTTAATGAATGACTGAGTTGTGAATTAATGGACACCAAAAGGAAATGAGCTGGCCACAGAGAACTATTTATCTGTAATATTACTAGGGTCAAAGATTAACTTACTGTCATGTAAGATTTCTTTCTCTTAAATTCCACCAGGGAGATGTTTTTGAGTACCTACATTTCTCCAGTAAATAAACCAAACGCTGCTAATAGCAAGACTGATAAAATAGCGTCTGTGAGGCAGCCTGTGGTTGTGGAAGTTCTGTGGATTTGCGAATAGGAATAAACAAAGCTATACCACTTACTAGTTCAGTGACCTTGGGCAAGTTACTTAATTTCTCTGAGCTTTAGTTTCCTTATCTGTAAAATCAAAAAAAATGCCTATGGTGCAGGAAAGTTTGGAAAATTAAATGAGACTAATGACTGTCGGGTTCCTGGTGTGTAGTAAATGCTCCTTGATGGTTGCTCTCCTTTTCCTTTCCTTATCCCTATTGAACTTACAATCTAATTCTACTCTTGCAGGTGAACACACTAAATATACCCCCAACAGAGGACAACTGTGAAAGATTTAGAGAGAAACAGAACTCCTTCTGAAGATGGTACTTCTTTTGAATAGACAAAGGAATAAAAGGAGGGTTCTTTTTTTGGTTTTTTTGTCTCTCTGTCTCTAATTCTGCCTCTTGCTTGTGCTCCTGGTGCTCCACCTGCCTGGCACACCTTCTTCTATGCAATTACTAAAATTCTATTTAACTGTCCAATTCCTCAGCCCTCAGCAATTAGGAAAAAGGACTTCAGAGATGACCAGGGGGTTACTGTATTTTTTGTTAAATCTTAAGACATGCATATTTCTATGTCCTATGATCATCAGTTTGCCTGCTAACCAAAACATGGGCGGTTCCAATCCACCAGCCGCTTCTTGGAAACCCTATGGGCAGTTCTACTCGGTCCTATAGGGTCGCTATGAGTCGGAATCGACTCAACAGCAACAGGTTTTTTTTTTTTTGATGATATAACAGTTCTCTTTTGCTATGTAACAAACAATGCCCAAAATTATTGCCTTGAAACAACAGCAACGATCATTTCTCACAGTTCTGCTGGTTAGGTGGGTGGCGCCTCTTCTGATTTTGCCTAGGTTCACTTCTGCTATTGCATTTAAGTGGAGGGTTGGTTGGGCTGAACATTCCAAGCTCTCACATACATGTTGATCACCCTGGTTTGCCTCCATGTGGCCTCTTATCCTCCAATAGGGAAGGCTGGTTTTCTTACATGGCAATCTCAAGTCAATGTTCCAAGAGGTTGAACATGGAAGATGCAGGACCTCAGAAAGTCAATGCTCCACAGCTTGCAGAATTCATTTCTGCCATATTCTATTGGACAAAGCAAGTGCAAGGCCAACCCAGATTCAAAGAGGAAGAGAAATAGATCCACCTCTGGATGGAGCATGTAAATGTCACGTTGCACTAATGTGAGATGGGAAGCACTTGTGGCCATTAAATAATCAACCTCATGGGCCTTCCCTCTTGAATACTGAGGATTTTGTCTCTATGTTTTCTTTGGGTAGGTCTTTTTCTCTGGTCCCGTTTTGAATGGTGTCCTTATAAGGTGTCTGTTTCCAAAGATCTCTATAGGCATCAAATTCCTATTCCCAAGTTTTGCATATTTAGAGTCATAATGTACTCTTTTAAACAGGATTATTAATTTTTTTTTTTTTACTTTTTGGATTTTAGTCATTTTAATAGAAAGCAAAAGTAATTAAAGTTAATATTGGTTTAAGGTGATAATTAAAAAATACTTAGGCATAAATCCAACAAAATATGTACAGGATCTATTTGCAGAAAACTATAAAATTCTGGTGAAAGAAACAGAAAAAGACCTAAATAAATGGAGAGATAGTCTATGTTCATGAATTGGAAAACTCAATACTGTTAAAATATCAATTCTCCCCAAGTTGATCTGTAGATTCAACACAATACCAATGAAAATTGCAAAAGCTATTTTGTGGATATCGACTAGATGATTCTAAAGTTTTTTATTTATATTTATGGAAATGCTAAAGACCCAGAACAGCAAATAGAATATTAAAGAAGATCAAAATTGGACAACTTACACTACTCAGCTTCAAGACTTACTATAAAACAATAGTCATCAAGACAGAGTGGCAGAAATGCATTATCCAGTAAGCAACGTAAGTACAAGCTTTAGGCATCAACAAAACAGGGGCACTTGTTGTCCAAAGCAAAGACCCATAGATGCCAAGCAGACAGGACTCAAGGAAAAGTGAGCAAACAACAATGATTCAAGAAAGACTCGATTCATCATCCCTAGTCTGTATGGAAGTAGATATTGTTTGCCAGCTTAACTGTGACAGAATCACTGAAGATTTTGTAAGAGCAAAGAATAGAAAGAAATATTTTAAATTATAACATGTTAGAGATGAAAGACCAAAAAATAAAATATAGTAATTTGTCGTAATATTTGTTGTCTGATCATTAATTTTTCTTTTAAGACATCTTTTCATTTGTTCATTTATAACATTTATTATAAAACAAGCATCAAAACTGAAGTATGAGTCATTTAAAGCTAAATTGGTGAAAGTCTATTTTTTGTTGTGGGAGATCAACAGAATTTTACATTGATCGTTGAAACATCTAGGTTCACTGGCTCGTTTTCTTTGTTGTAGAATATGTGGAATATTCTTTTTGTAGAAAATGGGGTATGTAGTAAAAATCTGAGTACACCCACATCCACTAAAAATTTTATAATCCAGTTCATCTCATTCTGTTAAAATGGCATATACCATTTTTGTATTCAGTTGCTAATATTACAGTAGCATTTAAAAAGAAGTTACATCATGGATAGCTAAAACATACGCACATTATAATGTACATGTATATATCTAACTCACATATCCCATTCGAACGTGTAAGTAGAGGAGGGGGCATCACAGATTATCAATGCTTAGGGCCTTCACATGCCTTCATCCAGCCCTGCAGTGTGGTATTAGTGAGGAAACGGACATGAAAAAAGGAACAGAATTTCAGCCTGGGAATGGACAGCCCCGTAAAACCAAATGAGACTAACGAGGTACAGGAGTCCACTGACAAGGGCCAGAAGGCAGAAGGGGACAAGGAAGCTGGTGATAGGGAACCCAAGGTGGAGTAAGGATATTGTTGATGTGTTGTGAAATTGTTAACCATTGTCATAGGGCAACATTTGTAGTAACTGTTAAATGAGAAACTATTTTGTTCTGTAAGCCTTCATCTTAAGTGAGAATAACAGCACAACTGGAAAAGAGTAGTCAATGTCACTGAACTGTGCATGTAGAAATTTTTGAAATGGTGCATCTTCGGCTATGTGTATTTTCACCAAAAAAAAAAAAAAAAACAGTTGAGAAGTTAGAAGGTTGATACGTTGTGGGGTTGTTACCCAATGTCATAAAACAACATGTGTACTACTGTTTCATGAGAAACTATTTGTTCTGTAAGCCTTCACCTGAAGTACGATAAAAAATAAAAATAAAAATAGAAAAAAGAAAAAAGGAACAGAATAGAAAGCTTAGAAATAGACCTACACAAAAATTGTCAACTGATCTTTGACAAAGGAGCAAAGACAATTCAATGGAGAAAGGATAGTCTTTTCAACAAATGGTGCTGGAATAACTGGATGTCCACATGCAAAAAAAGAATCTATACTCTAGACATAGACTTTACATCTTTCACAGAAATTAACTCAAAATGGATCAGAAACAAAAATATACAATACAGTACTATAAAATTTTGAAAAACAAACCTAGGAGAAAACCTATGTGACCTTAGGCTTTGCTGTAAGTTTTTAGATACAACACCAAAAACATCCATGAAAGGAAAAAATTGCAAATTAAACTTGATTACAATTAAAAATTTATCCTTTGTGAAAGACATTGTGAAGAGAATTAGACTGGTAGAAAATATTTTAAAAATGTATATCTGATAAAGGATTTATATTCATAATCCACAAAGAACTCATAAAACTCAGTAACAAGAAAACAAAAAACCAAGGTAAGAAATGGATAAAAGATTTGAACAGATAATTCACAAAATAAGATATACAGATGGCAAATAAGTGTATGAAAAGATGCTCGAAATCATTTGTCATCAGAGATTTGCAAATTAAAACAAGGGAAAACATTTCATACCTATTAGAATAACTAAAATCCAAAAAAAAAACTGACAATACCCGATGTCGGCTAGGATAGGGAGCAACAGGAACTATCATTCATTGCTTTTGGAAATTCAGAATAGTACAGCCATTTTGGAAGACAGTTTGGCAGTTTCTTAAAGCTGTAAGTGTTACATATAATTAGCAATTATCTGTTTGAGTATTTACTCAATTCATCCAACAACTCATGTCCACTCAAAATAATGCATGTGAATTTTTACAGAGGCTTTACTCCTTATCAACAAAAACTGTCTTCAATAGGTGAGTGGATAAACAAAATATGATATATCTATAAAATGGAATATTATTCAGCAGAATGAAGAATTGAGCTATGAAGTCATGAAAAGATTGGGAGGAACCTTATAGTCACAATGCTAAGTGAAAAAAGCAAGTCTGAAAAGGCTATATACTGTATGATTAGAATTACATGACATTTTGGGTAAGCTGAAAATATAGAAGGAGTAAAATAACCAGTGGTTGCCCAGGGTTTGGAGGAAGGACAATAGTGAAGCAGAGAGATTTTTAGGGCAGTAAAAATATTCTGCATGATACTATAATGCTGGATACATGACATTATGTGTTTGTAAAAACCCATAGAACTTCACAGCATAAAGAGAGAACTAAAATATATGCAAATTAAAAAAAAATCATTTAGGACGAGGAAGGATCCAAGAATTTAAAGCAGATGGCAACAAGAGAATCAAGCTGCATTATAAACGTATGAAACAACCTCAGTGAAAGTGGTGTGGTGAAAAAGGTGCTGACCTAAGTGACTGGGGAAATAAGTGGATTCTGTAAGTCTAAATGAGCCCTGGCTGTGCCGTGGTTAACCAAAAGGTTGGCATTTCGAATTCACCAGCTGCTCCTTGGAAACCCTATGGGGCAGTTCTACTCTTTCCTATAAGGTCACTATGAGTCAGAATCGACTCGACAGCAATGGGTTTGTTTTTTTAATAAGATTAAAGGCAAAAGAAATTGCATGTAAGCACTGTACTGTAGTTGATAAGGTTGTTTCCCAAGTCGGTATAGGCTAACAATTCTGATTTTGATATATATATCAGAACACAATAACACAATAAATAAAGTAGCATTGAATTATAACCCAATATTATAAAATAAATACGCAGGAGTCCATATTGACACACATAAATGATCAAATAGATTAATAAATGAGGTGGATACAAATCTCCAATGTAGAAGAATTTCAAGTCATTTATGTAGATACGTCACCTTCAAGAAGGGAGCATAACTCCCTACACCTTAGATGTGGGCTGTGCATAGGGACTTCATTCCCAAGGGGACAGTAATGAAAGGGGGGAAAGGAGTAACTTTATAGTAGAGCAACTTGAAAAAAAATACCTCAGCCAAGTGGTCAAAGTCAACATCAGGAGTCATAAATCATGTTGATAGCATGATGTGATGTGATGCATACGGTACTTCACTGGGTCTTCCTCCCAATAACCTATAACCCCGATACTAAGAATTTTTAATGTATTGCTGGGTTTTATTTGCTAGAATTTGGTTTAATATTTGTAGCTCTATGTTTCTGAGGAATTTTTACTTAAAATCTTTGGTTTTTTGTGTAATCCTTGTCTGTTTTTGGTATAAGCATAATATTACCTCATTAAATGAGTTAGAAAATGTTCCCTCTGCTTCTAATTGCCAAAAAAGATGGTATAAAATCAATATTAACTTTTTTCTTAAATACTTTGTGGATTTCATCACTGAACCAATTTGGTACTTGGCTTTTCTTTGTTGAAAAGTTATTAATGAAAAAATTTCTTTAATTGATATAGGGATAGGCAGGTAATTTATTTTTTCTTCCATGAGTCTCTATACTTTGTGTCTTTCAAGAAATCGGTCCATTTGATTTATTTCGTCAAACTGATAGGCACAGTATTTTTATAGTATTCCCTTATTATTTGAGGAGCCCTTATTTTCTCATTAGCTGAGGATCTGTGGTTATATCCCGTTCATTCCTGATATTGAAAACTGGTATATTCTCCCTTTTTTCTAGGTTAATCTGTCCAAGTTTTTTCAATTCTATTGACCTTTTCAATGAACTAGCTTTTGGTTTCATTGATTTTTTTCTTTTTCTTCTGTTTTCTATTTTATTTATTTATGCATTTATATTTATTTTTTTCCTCCCTTTCACTTGCTCTTCTTTTTCTAACTTCTTAGCTTCAAGATTATCAGCTGTTTTTTGAGGTCTTTTTTATTTTTATAGCAGAAGCATTTAATGCCATAAATATTCCTCTAGACACCATATTAGCTTCATTCCATAAGTTTTAATATATTGCATTTTTATTTTCATTTACTTAAAAATATTTTTTCCCTCCAGGCGTTGGTCTTTAACCTAGGACTACTTAAAAGTGTGCTGTTTAATTTCCAAATAGATTAGTGATTTTCAGATACTTTTAAAATTTATTTTAATAATAATCAGAAAGCATAGTTATGATTTTTATTTTTTTAAAACTTATTATGGTTTGTTAAGCCCAGAATAAAGTTGAGCTAGGTGTTTTTTTTTCACGTGCATTTGACAAAAATATGTATCCAGATGTTCTTAGGTATAGTGTTAAGTGTCAATTATATCAAAGCAGTTGTTGAAGGTTGTTCAGGTCTTTCATATATTTGCTGATTTTCTGTCTACTTGCTTTATCGATAATTGAAAGAGGACTGTTGAAGTCTCCAAGGATAATCGTGGATTAGTTTTTTTCCTTTCAGTCTGATCATTTTTCCTTTGTGTATTTTGAGGCTCTATTGTTAGGTACACATTTATTTACAGTTGAATTATTTTGTTGGTGAATTGATTCTTTTATTGTTATACTATCTCTCTATTTATCTCTGGTCATTCTTGTTCTTCAGGCTATTTTGTCTGATATTAATATAGCCACTCCAGCTTTCTTTTGATTAGCATTTGCATGGAACATTATTTCCACCCATTTATTTTTATCCTATCTATATAGTTATATAGACATGGACATGTTATCAGGAGGGATAAGTCAGTGAAAAAGAGGAAGACCCTCCAAAAGATGGACTGACACAGTGGCTGCAACAACGGGCTCAAGCATAACGATTGTGAGGATGGTGCAGGACCGGGCAGTGTTCTGTTCTGTTGTCCATAGGGTCACTAGGAGTTAAGACTGACTTGATGGCACCTAACAACAACAACAAACCAAAACCAACCAAGCCAAACCCATTGCCATCACAATGATTCCAACTCATAGCGACCCTATAGGACAGAGTAGAACTGCCCCATAGGGTTCCTAAGGGGCACCTGGTGGATTTGAACTGTCGACCCTCTGGTTAGCAGCTGTAGCTCTTAACCACTCTACCAGGGTCTCCCAACAACAAAAGGACATTTAAAATTCATTTTAAAATGTATTGATATATAGAGAATGATAAAACAAATTGGTAAAATATTAACATTTGGGGACTCTGGGCAGAGATTTACAAAAATTATTTGTGCAACTGTTCCAAGTTCTAACTTTGAAATTATGTCAAAAATATAAAAATCTACATTTGTTACATAAATAAATTAAAAGCTGTAAGTAACATAGTAATACCACAAGGGTAATGGTTTAGGATGGCTTCTCAGAGAGCTTTTTTTTTTTGGTAAATAAAGCTTTATTGGAACACAGACACACCCATACATTTATGTATTGTCTATGACTGGTTTTGTGCTACAATGCAGAGCTGAGTCATTACCACAGAGACCTATGGCCTGCAAAATCTAACAAATTTACTACCTGGCCCATTATAAAAAAAAGTTTGCTAACCCCTGACCTAAAGATTAGATACTTCAGTCTCAAAGGGAAGAGGGGGCCAGACCTCACTGACTGGTTCTACAGATGAGGACAAAGGCACCCTAAGGGCTAATGACAGTCCTGTTTCTTCCTCTCTGAGCTTCAGTTTTGCCAGCTAGGGGAAACTGAGCTAGATATTTCCAAGGTTTCTCCTTCCTCTTTGATTTGAAGGCCTTTTGAGGCAGTATGTGTGGGCCGGCTAAGCTGCTCTCTTCTTGGAGAGCTTTTTTTTTTTTCTTTTTAATGGCAGAGGCTTGAAAATTACCAGGTGGTTATTGTGAAAATTTGGGCACTGATTTATTGCAGCCTGAACTGGGATAGAAAGGAAGAGTAAGTAACAAATATGAAAAATGGAACAAAGGAAGAACTGATAGGATTTAGGGGATGATTAGATATGGTGGATGAAATGGTTAAGGTTGTGTGTCACCTTGGCTAGGCCATGATTCTCAGTGGTTTGGCAGTTATGTAATGATGTAATCACCTTCATAATGAGATCTGATATAATGTAATCACCTCCACGATGAGATCTGCTACGAGCAGCCAATCAGTTGAAAGGGAATTTACTTGGGACTGTGGCATGCATCCAATATATGTGAACTTTCTGGCAAAGCCTGCTGGCTTCTTCTTGCTCTGGATCCTGCAGCTGGCTCCTATTCATATGACCTCTGGTTTTTGGGACTTGAGCTAGCAGCTTACCTGCCATCTTGGGATTCGTCAGCCACCGCGGCCTGTGAGCCAGTGGCCTGCTGTCTTACCTGCTGATCTTGGGATTCATTGGCCTCCATAGCCTGTAAGCCAGAGGCTTGCTGTCTGACCAGCCAATCTTGAGTTTGCCAGTCCCTGCAGCTTTGTGAATCAGAAGAAGCCTCCAGCCTGACCCAAAGACTTAGGACTTTTCAGCCTTTACAAAAGCGTGAGACATTTCTTTGATATAAATCTCTCTCTCTCTCTCACTATATGTATATATATATATATATATATATATATATACACACACACACACACACACACACACACGCACACACACGCACACACACCTCGCTGGCTTGGCTTCTCTGGAGAATCCAGTCTAAGACACTGGCTCTCCTGCCTTCACATTCATACCCAGTCCCAGGAGCAGAATATCCAGTAGGCAAGGTAAGCACGGTGCTTACCTTGCTTGCAAGATCATCTTTAGCAAACAATTTCACATTTTTTCACCACATCAAAGATTCTACTTCTAGGTATGGCTGACATCTGTCTCTCCCAACCCCACTACCAGTACCAAAGTCTGTATTAGTTATCTAGTGCTGCTATAACAGAAATATCACGAGTGGATCGCTTTAACGAACAGAAATGTATTCTCTCACAGTTTAGGAGGCTAGAAGCCCAAATTCAGGACACTAGCTGAAGGGGAAGGTTTTCTGTCTCTGTCAGCTCTGGGGGAATTCCCTTGTCATCAACCTTCCCCTGGTCTAGGAGCATCTAAGTGCAGGGACTTCAGGTCCAAAGAATACGCTCTGCTTCAGCTCTTCTTGCTTGGTGGTAATGAGGTCCCTCTCCTCCCTGCTCAGTTCTCTCTTTTATATCTCAAAAGAGATTGATTCAAGATATAACCTAATCCTGCAGGTTAAGTCCTGCCTCATTAACATAACTGTCTCATAACCCATTACCACTGAGTCGATTCCAACCCATAGTGACAGTACAGGACAGAGTAGAACTGCCCCATAGGGTTTTCAAGGAGCAGCTGTTGGATTCAAATTACTGACCTTTTGGTTAGTAGTCAAGCTCTCAACCACTGCGCCACCAGGGCTCCCATTAACATTATAGAGTTAGGATTTACAACACATAGGATAATCACTTCAGATCACTAAAGCATGGACAACAACACAATACTGAGAGTCATGGCCCAGACAAGTTGACACTCATTTTGGGGGGACACAATTCAATCCATAATAGTGGATGAGGGTGGAAAAATTGAAAAGGGCTTTTTAAAATTCTGGGTAAAGTTACTGAAAGAATTGTGATATCATGAGAAGATACAGATAATCAAAGTCATAAATTTGGCTTTATTGTAAACAGAGTTTTACTTGTCTATGGAGTCCCTGAGTGATGCAAACAGTTAAGCACTCCTCTATTAGCCTGAAGGTTGGTAGTTCAAATCCACCCAGAGACCCCTTGGAAAAAAGGCCTCGCAATCTACTTCTGAGAGACCGTGAGTTGGGATCAACACAATGGCAATTGTTATTGTGTTTTTGGTATGGGACATCTGAGTGGAAGTGACCAGTGGGATTAAATAAGAAGTCTTGAAAAAATGGTTTGTGACTAAAAATAGAACTTTAAAAGTCATGAAAGTGATAAACTTTTATGAGCACTTGCCATCAACAAGGGAAAACATAATGAGAGAAAATATTTATAGAGTCAAGAGGACTGAGGACAGAACCATGAGGAATGTCTATTTTATGAGGAAGAAGAAAGGAAAAAAAATAATGAAGGTGATCTGTGGTCATTAGTATTCTAAATGACTCTCAATGATCCACACCTTGTGGTATTAATACTTTTGTGTAACTTTCTCCTTTAGCTTGTGGGTTGGACATAGTGACTTGTTTCTAACGAACAGACTATAGCAAAAGTGAGGGAATATCACATCCGAGATTAGATTACGAAAGACTGTGACTTCTGTCTTTCTGGCATTCTTTCTCTGGCACTTCTTGCATGATTGCCTTGATGGAGAGGGTCACCTGACAAGGAACTGAAGGTGACTTACTGGCAACAGATAGAGAGGAACCAAGGTACTTTGTCCAACAGTCCCCAAAGGAGCTGAATCCTGCCAACAACCACACGAGTGAGCCTGGAAGGGATCCTTCCCCATTCAAGGCTTCAGATGATACCACAGATCCTGGGCCAACGTCTTGATTATAGCTTTGACAGAAATCATAAATCAGAGGACAAAGTTAAATCTTGCCTGAATTGCTGGTTCAGAGACACTATGAGATAAGAAACGTAGTTCATTTAATCTGCTAATTTTTGAGGTCATTTGTTACACAGCTATAGATAACTAATACAGAGACAGATATTCTCATTGCCGTTGAGTCAATTCTGACTCATAGCGACCCTATATGGCAGAGTAGAATTTCCCCACAGAATTTCCAATTTACGGAAGTAGACCACCACATTTTTTTCCCATGGAGTGGCTGGTGGGTTTGAACTGCCAACCTTTCGGTTAGCTGCTGAGCCCTTAACCACTGCACCACCACGGCTCCTAGAAACAAATAGGTTGTTGCTGTCAGGTGCTATTGAGTCAGTTCTGACTCATAGCAACCCAGTGTATAACAGAACGAACACTGTCCCGTCCTGAGCTATCCGCACAACGGTTGCTACATTTGAGCTCATTGTTGCAGCCACTGTGTCAGTCCATCTCATTGAGAGTCTTTCTTTTTCACTGGCCCTCTATTTACCAAGCATGATGTCTTTATCCAGGGACTGGTCCCTCCTGATAACATGTCCAAAGTACATGAGGTGAAGTCTCACCATCCTCGCTTCTAAGGAACATTCTGGCTGTATTTCTTCCAAGACAGATTTGTTCATTCTTCTGGCAGTCCATGGCTTATTCAGTATTCTTTGCCAACACCATAATTCAAATGCATCAATTCTTCTTCCATCTTCTTTATTCACTGTCCAGCCTTTGCATGGATTTCATTTTACTTGGATCCACAGTCAATGCCCATGAAAGCAGTGGTCAAGAAATCAAATGATGTATTGCACTGGGCAAATCTACTACAAAAGATTTCTTTAAAGCGTTAATCACCTTGAGGACTAATTTGCACCTGACCCAAGCCATGACATTTTCAATTCCCTCATATGCATGTAAAAGAGACAGATACAGACTCTTTGAAATAAGAGTGAGGAAGAAAACACAAAAAAACAAGATAACACAGACCCATAGAAGAAGACAAGAGAGAAAGGAAACTTTAAGAAGAGAGAGTAATCAACAGGGTTAAGTGTGGCAGAGAGGCTGCATAGAGTATTAACTAAAAAGAGTCCTCTTGAACTTGGAAGTCAGATCTGAGAAAACTCTTGGAGTGGAGTACCAAAACCAAACACCAAGCCCATTGCCACTGAGTCAATTCCAATTCATAGCAACCCTAGAGGACAGAGTAGAACTGCCCCATAGGGTTTCCAAGTAGCAGCTGGTGGATTTGAACTGCAGACCCTTGGGTTAGCAGCTGAGCTCTTAACCATTGCACCACTAGGGCTCCCTGACCAGAGGATAGTGGGTAAACACAGAGGTTTAGGTGGTGAGAATGGGAAGGATGGTCAAGAGCAGACAATTTAGTCAAGGCGTTTGTCAGAAAAAGAGGAAGAAGGAGTTAAGACAATAGCTTTGAGGGATAACTCTTATTTTTTTTTTGCCACAAATTCCTAAGCTATCTCTAGGAAGAAGGGATGACTAAAGATCCAAATAAGTAGTAGGGAGATATAAAATCATTTATTGAGCACCTACTGTATGCCTGACACTGTTATTAGCACTAGAGATACATCAGTGGGGGAAAAAAAAAAGGCAAAAATTTGGCCTCTTGTGGTTTACTTTCTTCATTCAACAGGAAGACAAAGGCAATAAAATAAGTAAAATTTGTAATTTGTTGGATGCTGATGTGTGTGCTATGGAGGGGAAATGTTCGGAAGTAATAGCCAGACTTTTGAAACAGGAGAGACACTTCTCCTTCCAAAGAAAAAGGTAAAAATGTCAGTTGATACTAGAGAGACACTTTTAAATGGAGAAGAGTTTGGAACAATTGAGTCATTTTGTAGAGATAAGTGGCCTTTTATCCCTGCTTTTTCCTACTGCTTCTTTTAGCATATGTTTTTCAACACTTTGCTGGGCTCCTACTTCCCTTACTGTATTTCGTCAGGAATTAACACATGTTGAAGGATTAACTGTTGATATACAAATCCTGGCCATTTCATTACCGATGGCGATACAATTCACAATAACCAAGGTAGTACATTTCCCAATTACACGCACTATTGTCTCGTTAGCTGTCATATGTCACCTGTATCTACCTATCAACTAACACACTTTACTTCATTATGTATCTGCAGTCATTTTTAGTGGCAATCAGCATATCCTGAAATGTCACAACAAGCCCTAATTCCTTAAAAGAGAAAACCACATTTTAGAACAGACATATGTATATGACGTGACTTCAGCAAATATAATTAAGTGTAATATAACTGATTTCAGGTTCACCCTCCCCCTTCCATATTTGTATATGGTATTCTTTTTAGGCATTGTTTTCATGGATAATATGCACCTTTTCACTCTGGGTGGGGAACCCTACATTTGTGGCCTCATACATAATGATTAATAAAGTTTGAATAGCTTGCCCAGAGTGACAAGCATATCAAGATCTAGCTAATGCTCTTTACGAGGTTGGTCTTCCAGGATAGTTAGCAATTTCAGAAACAATAAGGAAGACCTGGAAAGGTTTCCTGGAAAAGTTTCCTGGAAAGAGGGTAGATTTCTGGGCAAGGCAGATTCACGCAGCCCAGAGGACATTGTGCCTCAGGAGCCAAACTCTCTGCCATTTTCCTTCTTGTTCCTTTGGAATTCCGCTTTCCCAAGACATCAGTGCCATTTTTAAGGTGTATGAGAGACAAATACAACTACATAAATTCCGTATCTATTAGACGCTCCATTTGAATCCATACACTGGGATAGTGAGATTGTGTAAACTGTTCACGCATCAGAATTCTTGCATGTGATGTGTGAACATACAAATTCAGTTGGATTTCATACACCAGCAAAACTCTTAAAAAGGAAATTAAGAAAGCAATTGCATTTACAGTAGCATCTAAAATAATAAAATTCCTAGGAATAAATTTAACCAGTTATGTGAAAGACTTGTACAATGAAACCAATTTAAAAAAAAAAATTTTAAAAACTGCTGAAAGAGATTAAAGAAGACTTAAAGAAATGGAAAGACACCCCATGTTCATGGACTGGGAGACTCAGTATTATTAAGATGTCAATACTACCCAAAGCAATCAATAGATACAATGCAATCCCGGTCAAAATTTCAACAACCTTCTTTACAGAAATGGAAAAACCAGTCGTCAATCTTATATAAAAAGGCAAGAGTTCCTGAATAGCTAAGGCGGTGTCGAAGAAGAACAAAGTAGGGGCACTCACACTTCCTGATTTCAAAACAGACTAGACAGCTACAGTATTCAAAACAGTCTGGTACTGGTGTAACAAGAGACCCATAGGACAATGGAATGAAATGTAGAGTCCAGAAATAAACCTATACAACTTTGGGCAACTGATTTTTGACAAGAGTGCTAAGATCATGCAATGGGGAAGCAAGAGTCTCTTTAATAAATGGCTGGGAAAATTGGATTTCCACATGCAGAAGAATGAATCAGAATCCACGTCTCACACCATACACAAAAACCAATTTAAAATTTATCACGGACCTTAACATGAAAACTAAAACCATAAAATTCTTAGAGAAAAACAGAGATTTGGCTATGGGGCCTACTTTTTAATGATGGATTATCATATATGACAACAAAAGTACAAGCAACAAAAGACAAAATAGATAAATGGGACCTCATAAAAATTAAATATTTTGTTCATCAAAGGACTTTATCAAAAAGGTGAAGAGAAAACCTACGGACTGGGAAAATATCTTGAAGAACCATATATCTGACAAGGGTCTAATATTCACAATATATATAAAACTTCTACAACTTAACAATAAAAAGACAAACAAGCCAATCAAAAAATGGGCAAAGGACTTAAACAGACATTTCACCAAAGAGGATGTGCCCAACAAGCCCATAAAAAAAAAAAAAGCTCCACGTTTTTAGCCATTAACCCATTGCTCATTGCCATCAAGTCGATTCTGACTCATAGCAACCCTACAGGACAGAGCAGAGCAGAACTGTATCATAGGGTTTCTAAGAAGCAGCTGGTGGATTCGAACTGCCAGCCTTTGGGTTAGCAGCCAAACACTTAACCACTTCACCACCAGGGCCCCTTTTAACCATTAGAGAGATGCAAATCTTTAAACCACAATGAGGTATCACTCCACTCCCACTAGGATGGCTAAGATAAAAAAAGAAAAAAAAGGAAAATAACAAATGTTGGCAAGGATATGGAGAAATTGGAACACTTATCCACTGCTGGAGAGAAAGCAAAAATGGTACAGCTATTGTGGAAAACAGTTTTACAGTTCCTCAAAGTTAAACATAGAACTACCATTAAAAAAACCCCAAAACCAAACCCATTGCCACCAAGTTGATTCCAACTCATAGTAACACTATAGGATGGAGCAGAAATGCCCCAGAGTTTCCAAGGAGTGGCTGGCAGATTTGAACTGCCAACCTCTTGGTTAACAGCCTGAACTCTTAACCACTGAGCCACCATGGCTCCAGAACTACCATAGGAGTGGAACTACCATATGACCCAGAAATTCCACTCCTAGGTATATACCCAGGAGACCTGAAAGTAGTGCCACAAACAGACACATGTACACCAATGTTCACTGCATCACTATTCACAACAAAGGTGGAAATAACCTAAGTGTCCATCAACAGATGAATGGATAAACAAAATGTGGTACATATATGCAAGGTAATACTACTCAGCCACAAAGAGAAATAAAGTCCTGATCCATCCTACATCATGGATGAACCTTGAAAACATTATGCTCAGTGAAATAATCACAAAAGGACAAATATTGTATGACTTCATATGAAATGACAAGAGGCAAATGTATAGAGACCATAGGTTATGAGTGGTGTTTACTAGGGATGCTGTTGGTACAGTGATTAAAGAGCTCGGCTGCTAACTGAAAGGTCAGGGGTTCGAGCCCTCCAGCCACTCCTTGGGAGAAAGATATGGTAGTTTACTTCTGTAGAGTCCATGGCAATGGGTTTGGTTTTGGTTTTACCAGGGACAGGAGGCAGGCGGAAGAGAGGAG
This sequence comes from Dugong dugon, assembly GCA_030035585.1. Taxonomy (NCBI): domain Eukaryota; kingdom Metazoa; phylum Chordata; class Mammalia; order Sirenia; family Dugongidae; genus Dugong; species Dugong dugon. The sequence continues at coordinate 73,190,020 of CM057480.1, read as the reverse complement.
TTTTGGTTCAGTGAGTGTTTGTTCACAGTGACGGAAAATTTGGCAGTGATTATGGGTGGTGGGTGCACAACATGCTTAACGTAATTTATATCACTAAACTGTACCCCCGAAAAATGTGGAATTGGCAAATATTGTTATATATATTTTTACAACAATAAATAATAATATAAAAAGTCCCAACCTCACCACCACTCTTTCTTGTTCTGTTCTCTCCTACAGACGATTCCTGAGACCCAGGAAGCCCACAGCGCCCCTGACTTGAGACCTTGTGAAAGTTTCGTCCTCAATAGGACAATGCAGTTTTCCAATACACTTCAAGCAAGTCAAGCCTTAGTCTCTTTTGCTTCCCGCTCTTCCTTACCACAGGGCCTGAGGCCCTTGAGAACTTCCCTCTAACATCCTAGTGCTTTCTTAAAACAGACTTTTCCCTCTTCTCCTTGGCCCGTAATATTCCAAAACCACAGAGGAATTCCCAACAGAATGTCCTTCGTCCCTCGTAGAACCAGTGGTGCTGCCGATGACATTCAAACTGTGGCCAATTTTATCTCCTCTCATTCCTCTGGATCTGTCTAGTTGGGCTAATTTAATCCGTTCCCCCACCCTAGTACCTCCCCCCTCCCCAAATCCATATTCACAGTCTTCTTAGTGGGAGGCAAAGGGCCTTAAATCCTGAAGGTTTCTGCTAAATTTCTCCATTCCTTTTTTGCCAACAGGAGGAAGTTATGTGTTTCTGCAGGGTTTGCTAGTAACATGGTTTTTTTTTTTTCTTTTTCCCTTCTCCCTAACACAGTTCTATAATTAATGCATGTGTCTTTGATTCTACATTTATATTTAACACATTTTAAAAGGTACAAAATGCGTTTTAAAGACGCTTCTCGTTCCCTTGTGATTATTCAAGTACAGAGGAGCCACGTATGGATTACGAGAAGGGTTCACAGGAAGGAGGGGTACGCTATTGCCCGGCTCCCCAGAGCAGAAGCCACGTGAGGAGGAAGTTCACTGACTTGGAAACTCTTGCCCCACCTGCTGGCAATTTAGGAAAGCAATTAAACGTCCGATGTGGACTGACGTACTCACTGTGGCATTTGGGAGCAACCACCGTCTTCTGGTATTTTCTCGTCAAGGCCTGGAGGGCTGACAGAGAGCAGAGCCTGTGCTTAAACTTATGGAAAACTTAGTTTTGGCATCTCACACCCCTGGAAAACTGGCTCATTTCAGAAAGAACCCTTTCTCTTCTTTCTCTCAAACCACTCCAACCTGACCTCAGTTTTCTGGATGCTTCACTTTCCGCTCTACCCCAACGCTGCCTCCCAGCAGCTTCCTGAGTGGACTCTTTCTTACTATTAATGTGGACTTTGTGGAGAGTGCCCTGAGGTACCCACAATATGCAAAGAGGCCTAGGGGTCAGGGTGGTTTCTTTGGCCCACAATCTTGGAAGGGAAAGCTCTGACGAAAGGAAGCAGAGCGCAAACAAGCAAAACGGCTGCGCCTCTTGGAACCGCGAGAACTGAGCTGCATCCCTTACCCAGGAGTCTTAGCGCCCAGACGGAAGCCACTACGTGCCACGTGGCTAGTGTTAGTTGCGGTCCAGTTGTCTCCGACTCATGGCGACTTTATGTATAACAACGAAATATTGCCCGGCGCCGTGCCATTCTCACGATCACTGGTATGTCTCGGTTCATTGTTGTGGCAGTTCTGTCAATGTATCTCGTTAAAGGTTTCACTTGTTTTCTCTGACCCTCTGCTTTACCAAAAGATACATGAGCATGTAATGGTCACTCAGTATGATGAGTAACTCTCTGAGATGTACGAGGTGGGGGTATTTTTGCAGCCTTAGTTCTCAGCTTGTATAGTTTGTAAAAATCACCTGGGGAGCTTGGTAAATGCAGATTCCTGGGCCTTCCCCCAGAAGTTCGGATTTAATAGGTCTGAGTAGGGCTCTGAAAGCTGCGCTTTTAAGGTTTCCACATGGTTCTGGCGCAGACGGTGCTCAGACCAGGCTTCAGGAAACACTGAGAACTAATAAAGGGTCTCACATTGCTTCCATTCCAAAAATTCTATCTCCAGTTCTATCCTCTGTCCTTTTATCCCACCCTTCGTTGTTGCTGTTTTGTAAGAAAAGCAGAAAATGTGGTTGGAAAATTAGAAAACAGAGATGAGTAACAGCAACAATTTAATGTCGTTGTTGTGTGCTGGCGAGTGGATTCCGACGCATAGCAACCCTATGGGACAGAGGGGAACTGCCGCAGGGGCTTTCCAAGGAGCGGCCGGTGGATTACAACTGCCGACCTTTTTTCTGTTAGCAGTCAACCTCTTAACCACCGAGCCACCAGGGCTCCAGAAAGATTTACTAGCATGACTTAAATCACACCTAGAGAGAGAACCTACGTTAAACGCTTAACTTTTGGTGTATATTCCAGAATTTTCTCACACACACATATAAAATGAAATATATATATCTATATCTATATAGATTTTTGTCATTTATCAATATATCATGAATGTCTTTACATGTGGAGAAATACATATCTTCATCATTTTAATGGCTGTGTAGAGTTTCATTAAACAGATGTATCATTATTTAGTGTCCTATTGTTGAAAATCATTTTTTTTTTTTTACCTCAAGAGTTCTACCCTTATAAACAAACTTGTGATGAACATTTCTGTGCATGTGCCTATTTGTTAAGTCATTTCCTGACAGATTCATAGTGGTGGAATTGTCAAGTCAAAGGGTAAGACGCTTTAAGATTTTTGATAAATTGCAAAACGTCCCCACAAAATGGTTCTGGATTTACTCCCTCAGCAGTACTTTTTAAAAGTGAAGAAAACACACCTTTGCTAATCTGGATATTATAATTGTGTAAAAATCATTGTTCGTATGCATTTATTTGACTCAGAGAAAGAATAAACATTGTATTTTCCCTGTTTGTTTGCCATTTAAGGTTCTTACTTTGTGAACTGTCTGTTCACATTGTTTGCCTGCTATGTTCTTGCAACATTTGTCTTTTCTTACTAACTAGAAAGAACTCTTTAAATAGTAGGTGTGTTAACCCTTGGTTGGATACGAATTTATAATATTTTCCTAGACATTTTAAAAATTTTGTTGATGGTATTTTTAATCTGCTTGCTTTTTTGTTATACAGATATTGTCTTTTATGTGGTAAAAATGTATCAGTGTTTTCCTTTAGAATCTCTGTCTTCAATTTCACTGTTGGAAAGACTTCTACTTCAAAATTATGTAAATATTCCCTTAAATATTCTTCCAGTATTTTTCAAGTTTATTTTTGCATTTAGATCTTGGTCAATCTGAAATTTTCCTTGGTATAGGGGATTAACTTTATTTTCCAAATTGTTATCCTCTTGTCCTACTAGCCACCCTCCCTCCCAATTTTTTTTAGGAGAATGAAGTTCTGAATGGCTGTCTAAGTTATATACATAGTCACAGTCTGGAAGAAATCAAACAAGGTAAAATATCTCTTTAGAGGAAGACTCCCTAACTCTGGGTCCATGGACAACTTCCTCTTGCAGTTGATTTTGGGACTTGCTTAGCCATGATACTTCCGGAGGAATCCAACAGCCACCTCTCCTTTTTCCACTATCCACAAATAGTTGTTTTCCAAAGGTCGTTGCATCTCAGTAGAATTGATAAGTAAAGGAGAAGATAACATAAGAAACCCACTATGGTTTAATATTGAGATTTTCTTTGTGCAACCCAGTTCTTTTCCATTCTCCCCCAACATTTTCCACACTCCCCAACCGCAATATGGTGGAGAGAAACGGGCACCGGCTTGTGGGAGAGCAGATGTGCATTTTAACCCTGGCTCAGCCTCTAACTGAGCCACTCGCCTCTCTGAGTCCTGTGTAAAATAAGTAGGTATGGGCGTCTAGATCTCTTCCAGATTTAAACACATTATGGATCCACAAACCAAAAACCAAACCCGTTGTCATCAAGTTGTTTCCAAATCATAGCAACCCTACAGGACAGAGTAGAACTGCCCCCACGGAGCTTCCAAGGAGCAGCTGGTGGATTTGAACTGCCAGCCTTCTGGTTGGCAGCCAGACACTTAACCATTGTGCCATCAGGGCTCCATGGACCCACAAAAACAAAAAACTAAACCCATTGCTATTGAGTTGATTCCAACTCAGCAACTCTATAGGACAGAGGAGAACTGCCCTGCAGGGTTTCCAAGGAGTGCCTGGTGGATTTGAACTGTCAGATCTTTTGGTTAGTAGCCGTAGCAGTTAACCACTGCGCCCCCAGCGTTTCCCATGGATCCATAGTAACCTTCAAATAAGAGTCAATGGCTTTGAGAGAAGGAGCCTGAACAAGAAAACTGCATTTCCAGTCTAGTCACCCAGTCCGTATTTAGCATGTCAGACAGGCTCAGGACAGTCCTGAGTGCCTCGGGCATTCAAGAGGAGTCAGCAGCAGACACGTGACCAGGGTATGGCAGGTGTGGCAGGTATTGGACCAGCCCTGGGAACATGGTGCCACTGAGAAGTTTCTATTAATCCAGCAAGGCCAGCGACTTATCAACAGAAAATGGAGCCTACTGCAAGCCCTCAAATTGCACCCCTATCCAAACATCTGACACACTTCTTTTAGGTAACCTGACCATAATATCAGCTCAGAAATACAAGTCAAGCTCATTACTCTTGGGGAAGGATGTTGGACCTTATCAGGTTAATAGAAACTGCTCTGTGGCTCCAACACGCCCAGGGCTTGTGCAATACCCTAGATATGCCACTAGGCCTTTTATTGTGGGGTCATAGCACCACCCTTGAAACAGTAAGAGAGCAGCACATAACTGTTATGATTAAGGGTAAAAGGTGGGGTTCAAATAATGGACCTACGTGCTAAGCAAACAGGTGAGAGATGCATCCCCTAGAGCTCTAATACTAAAAGGTGGGGGAGTCTTTGGTCTGTCCGCTGGGTCTTTATCCCATTGGAGGCAAAGCAGAAGGATGCATGACTTTCCACCTGAGAAAACTCCCTGTTAAGAGTGTTGACTTGTTTTGCATGGAGGCAGGTAGTCCTTGTTCTGAGCTGGTGGACTTAAACTTGTCTTGATGCCTGGGCAGACAAGCACAGTGACGTCTTCAGGCACGTTAAGCTCAAAGAGATGTTCTAGGTAGATGACGAGTGACTGGAACTCTGGGTGAAAGGAATAAAGGAGCTTCCAGCATCTTCTTTTTGAAAAACCAACGTTATTTCAGAAAACAGAATTATGCTTGTTTCAACCAGTCATTGTAGCCAGCACCCCTTCCCTGCAGAGAGGGTGAGTTTACGGGGATAAGGCTTGGTCCTCTTCAAAGACAAGCAGTGGCGTTAGTGTTCTAAAAGCAGATAATCCCACACACCGAACTGGTGAGAAGCAAGGCAAATATAGCAGGAGTGGGAGCAGGGAATGGCGGGGTGGGACACGGCTAATGAGGAGTGTGCCACTGGTGGAACGATGAGCAAACCTTGCTCTTTCCCTTGCCACAGCCGTTCCTCTCATTCTGCTCCTTTCCCCTTCCCTTGGAAGGCAGGTAGCTAAATGGCTGATTGTAAGCCCCACAAGTGGAGCTACCTGGAGTGCTTTAGCCCACTGCAAGCATTGTACCAATCATTCAACAATTCCCACGGCTGCTTTTGTGAGAAGACTCTCTCTTAAGCTTCTGGTTTAAGAATTTAGAGTAATCATGTAAAAATGATACCCCTGTGCTCCATGATCCGCTGAATCTCGCTAATGCCGGATCCCAGAAGAGGGCTTATTCATGGTGAGACACGGTGCCTCTCACTCTCGGCTCATGTTTCACACGGATCCCTCTTAGGGACTCAGCTGTAAAACGTCACTGCTGATGAAGGGCGCGTAATGAGCCTCCCTGCTCCAGGAGAATGCAGTCTAGGGCTGATGGAGTCCTTACCTGCTCTACCTCCTGGTGCTAGGGCAGGCTGAGAGATGTGTTTTGTGGCTGTAGGAAATAAAAGTGCAGGGCCACGTCCTCTTAAATCTCAGTCTTTCCTCAGTCGTGGTGGGAAAAAAAAAAACCTAAAAGATCCATATTTAGAACTGGAGAGGTGCTGCACTTGCTTAAACAGTTCCGAAGTCTTTTTCTTTTTTTGTCAGTTCTTCATTACTAACTGGATGAAGGATGCCTCACTTTCTTTTTCTAACGTGCTTCAGGTGAAGGTTTACAGAGCAAATTAGTTTCTCATTAAACAATTAATACACATATTGTTTTGTGACATTGGTTGCCAACCCATGGCATGTCAACACTCTCCCTTTCTTGACCCTAGGTTCCTCATTTCTATTCGGCCAGCTTTCCCGTCCCCTCCTGTCTTCTTGTCCTTTCCCCTGGGCTGGTGTGCCCATTTAGTCTTGTATACATGGTTGGTTGTTTTATAGGCCTGTCTAATCTTTAGCTGAAGGGTGAACCTCAGGAGTGACTTCAGTACTGAGTTAAAAGGGTGTCTGGTGGCCATACTCAGGATTTCTTCAGTCGCCATCAGACTAGTAAGTCTGATCTTTTTTGTGAGTTTGAATTTTGTTCTACATTTTTCTCCAGCTGTCCGGGCCCCTCTACTGTGACCCCTGTCAGAGCAGTCAGTGTTGGCAGATAGGTGCCTTCTAGTTGTGCTGGACTCAGTCTGGTGGAGGCTGTAAGATGTCTCCTTTTTGTGTCATTTCAATTAAAAAAAAAATCTGAAATCTCTGGGTCCCTAAACTGGATTATTCCAGAATGTTCTTGGGTTCAAGATGCCTAGTCCTTTTTCTTACAGTGACCACTTAGCCACTGCTTTCTCCAGTGGAATCTGCAGGGGGCACTGAACACAGCACAATGATTACTTCTCTGGGGCCCATAGCTCACAGTTCTCTCCCATCCAACAGTGGTTAGAGAAATCACAGCTCCTATCTTAGATGAGAAACTGTTTCTAGAAACTGGCTCTAAGACACTGGTTGGTACTACAAAGCCCATCTTTCAATGTGGCATTTCACACTTAAAGTAGTTTGACTTCATATCAAACTTTATCCTTTCCCACACACTCACATCCAATGTCTCATTTGCCACTTAAGCAGCCAAGCAATGGGCTAAGAGAATCTTGTTCTAGATATGAAGAAACAGAAGTGCAGAGATACTAGCCCACTTGCTAAAGCTACATGGAAGTTTAACTTCCAGCAAAGGGTATTTTCAAAGTCAGGGGTTACCATATCAGCTAATGTATTGAAAAAAAAAAAAAAGTATATATTGGCTGTCTGGAGAGATTAATGATTTTGAGTAGATACTTCCCAAGCTAGACATTTTCCTTTTACTTTTCTAACAGTACGGAATGACAGGTGAACTAAAACCATTAGTCCCAAATGCCCAAGCAGACAGATCCTGGGGGTGCAGCATAGTTTTTGCCTTCTCATGACGGTGCAGTGGTTAAGAGCTCTGCTGTTAACCAAAAGGTCGGTAGTTCGAACCCACCAGCCGCTCCTTGGAAACCTCATGGGGCAATTCGAGTCTGTCCTATAGGATCTCTATGAGTCGGAATCGACTTGATGGCAACGGGTTTGGTTTTTGGTTACAGGAGCTACGGCTGAGGCCGTGGCTACTTTACTGTGCAGCCAGGAGCTTTGTTTCTGGAGGGGCTACTTCCAGGTAATAGGGGATCCTAGAAGAATGTTATGGTGTCAGTCAATGTATGTTTTGGTCAGCAGTACAATTACATCGTAGGAAAAGATGCTCTTTAGTGGGGAGTGATGAAGGCAAACACACAAGAACTGAACCTTCAAGAAAAACCAGGACCCCTGCTTTCCAAAATGGTCCCACTGCCTGTGCGTCTTCCCAGATAGACGCACAGGCACACAGAGACAAATACATGCGGACGTGTTTATTGGTACTTTATTGTAAAAACAAATCTTTCATCAGGATCCCTAAGATGACCACGTCTGCCTCATCTGAACTGACAGTGCCATTTTAAATTTAGTTTTCACTTACTTAACCTTTAAAAAAAAAAAAAAAAAACAAAAACAAAAAAACCTCATTTGACTCACCGCTTATTGAATAAAGGATTAGTATTATTTTCCTTCCTCCAGTGAACTTTCTGGCCTTCCGTCCTCAGTATATTGTATGTCTTTGTGTTTCTTTGCCAAGATGTCACCGCTGAACAAATCACAGGCCTTAATGCTGCCCAGTTCACGCAGTGATAACTTTTTATTCTGAATTGCTTGAGGTCATCTCAATGGGAGTCATGGTTAGGAATGAGAATTCACCCCCAACTTGAATTAAAATAACTTCCAAGCACTTCCTCGAGCAGGAAGAAAGATGAAAGGGGCCCCAAATTATGGGAGTATTTGAAATAACAAGGCAAGGGTGCCCTTTGAAATCTACATTTGTTTGCCTTTAAGTCAGATCACCTTAACCAAGGACGGTGGGTGGGGGGAACAAATGGTTAATGATCCTGGAAGGAGCCTGACCAATTGGCTTTTCTTCCTTTTCCTTTTACTTATCTTTTTATATATATATATATATATATTTTTTTTTTTTTTTTTTTTCAACTTGGGCTAGAATGCCCAGTAGGAGTTCAGACTGGAAGATCGGCTGTCTTTTGAACTGGAGACATCACAGGAAACTGGGTAGCCTCCAAATTGCTAACCTGAGGCCGGAGCAAAACTTTTTTTCGTCGAAGGGACTGCCTTTTTTTTTTTTTTTTTTTTTTCTTTCCCACCCCTTCATCGAATGGCATCCCAACTCCTGCTGGATTGCAACTGTCTTTGTTCCTGCAGCCAAGCCTTATAGCTGGCTCACACTCTGCCACGCTCATAACCTCTCACTAGAAAGGAGATTACAAAGAGGGGCAAACCCCCTCGAGGGTTCCCCTTTATCAGAACCTTCCTGTCAGTTGGGCTCCTGGTTTCCCAAGCCCTCGTCTGATTATTAGTGTACTGGCAGAATAAAAATAACCTCATATTCCTACATGAATCATAAATAAAACCCTTTTATTTCATCAAAGAGGTTGGCAGGTTTATAGTCCTTTGCAAAGCAGGCACGATGTGAATGGCATACCTTTAATTTTGCTGACAAGCTCATCGGGGTTCGAATGAGAAAAAGAGTGAAAAGTAGGTGACTTCGAAAACGGTTTTGCAGGGGCTTTTTTGGTGAGGATAAATATTTCACCTTGCCACTGCAATCAGGGAGCCAACCGATCTTGGTAATGAACTCTTCAATTACAGCCCACTTCTGACTCTTCAGAACTGCCTAAGCAACAGTACGGCAGTGATGATGGCTGACATTATCGACGGAAGCAACCTGCAAAGATAGAAAGAAAAGGAAAAAGGGAGGAGTTGGTCAGAGCAAGTCCACCGAAAGTTTATAGCACTGGATCGCCAAATAAGATAACGTTATGGAGTTGGGCAGGAGAAAATCATACCCCTACTCTTGTCCACTCCCCTCCGTGTCTAACCCATCTGGATGATTCCTTGAATGCTCCAATTCTTCATTAATCTAGTTTTAGCTCTCCAGATCAGAGAGCCCAGCAAGCATAGTCTCTGCAGTTTGCACACCCAGCCCATGTGCCTTTGATTTATGCTAAGTATGGCATAGGATGATGTTATCAAGTGCCTACTTTTAAAGGAGGAGCAGTCTGTACAGCAATGTTCTAGAGACTGACTGGTGCAAGTAAGCTTCCTGCTTCTGTTGAGAGTAAGGGAGAATCAAAGGACAGAAGGAGACACTCGATGCTGAAGTCCTACGTTATTGACCTTAATTTTTCCAGATCCTCAACAAAGCTTCGGAAGGCCAGGATTTTAGCACAGGAAAGATGAAGGAAAACGTGAAAGATTTTTTAAACGTTCATTGCAGCAAAAGGCAAGATGTCTTGCTTTATGACCAGACCCTTCTGCTGTGTCAGTCCAAGAGACAGGCTGGAAACTTAGCCCCAAAGGATAAGCTTTTCTATGGGCTAACTTTGGGGCTCCCAGCTTAGCTTGCCGTTTGTTTTTATCACTGAATGTGGACTCTTCTCCATTAGTGGGGAGATTTTAGCAGAAGTAACAGCTACTACCGGGAGTCCTTGGGTGGTGAAAATGGTTAACGCACTGGGCTACTGACTGAAAGGTTGGAGGTTCAAGTCCACACAGGTTATTTGAGGGGATCTGCTTCCCAAAGATCACAGCCATTAAAATCCCCATGGAGCACAGTTCTAATCTGACACACATGAGGTCACCATGAACCAGAGGAGACTCAATAATAGCTGCTACCAGTGTGTTCCAGGCTTCATTCCATAATGAGCTGCTCAAATTTGCAACTTGTGAGCCGCAGCTGGAACAGCTGAAATGAATGGAGAGAGAAAGTATACTTTTTATCTCCTCAACTGAGCTACAGTTGTCTTGAGGGCAGCAGCCATATTGAATCCTAATTTGTAGCTTTCAAGGAGTCTAAAATGGTCCAAGGCTCTGGTTTCCTAATTGATTGAGGGAGAAGGACAAAGTTACGCGAGGCAACACTGGAGACCAATGGGACTTTGGTCCTGGAAAGTCCTGAGACTCAACCTCACGCATCCAGTCAATCCGCGAGTCCTCGGTCAGCCCCAGGGAGATGGCTTTTTACTTCATGGATCGCCTGGTTTTTAAAAAGAACTTACACATACTTGTGATTTTGAAACTCTTTTTATTGTTGGTTGTTGTTGTTAGGTACCTTCGAGTAGGTTCTGACTCACAGTGACCCTACAGGATGGAGAAGCACCGCCCTATAGGGTTTCCAGGGAGCGGCTGATGGATTCAAACTGCCAACTTTTTGGTGAGCAGCTGTAGCTCTTAACCACTGTGCCACCAAGGCTCCATCTTTTTATTGGGAGGGTGCTTTTATGCCGATTTTACAGATGACAACACTGTGGCTAATAAAGGTGAAATATCATGACAAAGATGACACACAAGGATATTCCTGACTTAGATCCCAATTCTCAAGAAAAGAGTGTTTAACTTGGGAATAAAATGATGGTTAAGAGGCTTATACCACACGTCTGTGTTTTAATAATAAATGGGCAGTGAAAAGATGCTAACTATACTTCTAGGCAAAGGGATACCTGGTAGTCCATAGGAGAAAGAGGTAGGTGCAGTACCAATGCCTATGTCCTGTCTTATTTCTCTATGCCAACCCTCGCTTTCTTATCCGCGGCCAAGAAAACCTGGCTTGTGGCAGATTGCCAGACCTGTCAGAGCTCCGATGGTCCCCATGAACAGGCCCCTAGGCTGTGTGAGGGAGCATCCGGTGGGCTCAAGAAGGGTACGCCCAGCCCGAGGGCACCTGGAAGACGGAGGACTCTCACAAACTACCATAAGAGTGGAGAGAGGTGAATTTGAGCATCAAGTCTTTCTTTCAAGAACAAGCATTTAATCAGGACCTGCTCTTCCTAGCACATGGATAACATGCCACAACAGGGATAAAACATTAATTTTAAAATATTACTTGACATCACATGCAAAGGTCTATGAGTGCTGTTACCAAGCACACACCACACAGAGCAAGTGCACAATGAAGAAGAACTAGGATTGGAGGTTCACGTGGGTCTCAGGTCTCCCTTCTATATCCACACATATTTAGCAAGTTACCTGAACACTATTTACCAGGCACTGGACTTGATGCCCTGGTGGCCCAGTGGTTAAGAGATTTGCTGCTAACCAAAAGATCAGCAGTTCAAATCCACCACCTCTCCTTGGAAACCCTATGGGGCAGTTCTACTCTGTCCTGTAGGGTCGCTGTGAGTCAGAATTGACTCAGTGGCAGTGGTTTTTTGGGGTACCTGATGCTGTATGTCTATACTTACCACTACCACTTAAACAGCACTGTGAGGAAGGTGCATTAGTTGAGATCCAATCAGGAAAGGAATTCTCGAAGTATTTATAACAGAGAGGATTTCTGCCAAAAACTGGTAACACTGAGAATTTAAGACAGGGAATTGTTACCACAGGTAAGGCAAGACTTGAGAATCCAAACAGGGGATGGGGAGGCACCCCACAACTTGGGGAGGGGGAAGAGACAAAGCTACTCTGGAGATGCCAACCTAGGCAGAGAGACTAGGGGGAAAATACGCCGGCATCTCGCTTTCCCCACCCTTCATTCTCTTCCCAGCGCCTCCCACTGACATCTCAGAAACCCTAGATATACAGTCTGTAGGGTCGCACCCGCCACATAGAGCAGGGTGAAGGCAGAAAATAGATCTAAGAACACATAGACCAAGGGCAGGCTTGGGGTGGGGGGTATCGTTACACCCATTTTACAAATGTAGAAACTGCCATTCAAAGGGCCTGTGGTTTATCTGAGGCCCCACAACTGCAAGGTGGTGGTGTTATTGTTAGGTGCTGTCAAGTTGGTTCCAACTCATAGTGACCCTGTGTACAACAGAATGAAACACTGCCCAGTCCTGCACCATCCTCACAATCATTGCTATGTTGGAGCCCATTGTTGCAGCCACTGTGTCAGTCCATCTCCCTGAGGGTCTTCCTCTTTTTCGCTGACCCTCTACTTCACCAAGAATGACGTCCTTCTCCAGGGACTGAGCCCTCCTGATAACAGGTCCAAAGTACATGAAACAAAGTCTTGTCATCCTCCCTTCTAAGGAGCATGCTGCCTACTTCCAAGACAGGTTTGTTCATTCTGGCGGTCCATGGTATGCTCCATAACTGCAGGATAAAGATTTCCATCTAGACTTCACTATTCGCCAGGCCCTGTACTAAATGCTTCATGTCTGTAACATCACCACCCTTACGGTAACACTCTGAGGAAGCCTCAGAAGTCAACCCATTTTCCATGACACTCTTTCTCCCTTCTGTGCTGGACTGGACAACAAGAAGAAGGGTCCTTGGTGACTTCCAGAAGCTGACTGAACCCCTGGCCTGTTCCAAAGCTGTACAGTGGAAAAAGCCACTGCACAGTGCGGTTGGTTCAACAGTAACCTAATGGTGTGTTCCTGAGTGTCCAGGGATTCTGCCTTTTGCAGCTCACTTTGCTGTCTTGATTATGGCTCTTATTCACTCAGCTTTGATTTTTGGTCTACTACGTCTGGCCTGGCCTGCATTCATCATGCTCTGAGGCATGTGGAGCCCAAAGTATGGCACCCATTAGCTCTGATCAATGAATGAATGCTGTGCTGGTTCAAATTGGTTAACTCCATGTCTCCTGACTTTGCTTTAACTGTTTCTGGAGCCACTGTGGGCTAAACACTTTGAGCTTATCTTGGGCTCTGCTTCAGCCCCCTGCTGCCCCTGTGCTAAACCTGCAAGTGCTCTGGTCCTGGTTCCAGGTTCTATTCCTGGTTCTTGATACAATAAACAGTTTGAGAATCATGGTGACCCAAGTAAATGTGACCTGCCGGGCACATTCTTGAAGCTTATCTAAAATCAGTCACTTCTCTCCTCAGAACCTTGCATTGCATCCTGAGTGAAGTTGGCATTCAGTAACTATTTGTTGATGGATCACTACTGTTCAGCATCTCCACACTGTCCAAAGCAAACGTCTCTTCTTTAAAAGCTTATATACATGTTCTGAAACAGTTTATTTTATGCATATACTAATTTTACTGAAAAAGAAGACATGTGTCCCTACTTGAGAGAGACAGAAAGAGAAAGAGAAAAGGAAAGGAAGAGGAGAAAAAAAACTGATGAAACCATATAGAAAGACAAAATCAACTCTATTGAATTCTAGATAGCCATCTTGTCAGGATTTTTGCAAGATTCCTCTGATACTCTTTTTAATTTTCATTACTTTTCATTTTCTTTGAATAAGCACAGAAGCAGGTTCTAATTTTACCAGAGGCTTTTCATCAAATCAGACTTTTTATTCTCCCTAGGTTATCCTGGTCACAAAAACAACTCTCTTTTCAAAGCATGCATAATATTAGCTAACTCTAGTGGGTTACAGCTTCTTCAACCCACACAGTCAAAATGCAAGCACGATTCTTTCACCTGACTGTAGCTACCTTTCATCACAAGACTGATGTTCTTGTAGCCAGAATCTTCACAGAATCTCTGAGGTTTATGAAAAATTTCCTTAATCACTGGATGTGCAGACATGTTCTTCTTGAATTCAAAGCAAATTGTATTTCTCTTCAGTGTTTTGAGGACTCTCAGATGCTTGACTGTCTTATTTCTAGCCCGGTTATAATGAAGGCTTTTCTCCATCCAAAGGAGCCTTGTCACGAGCAGGATTTTCTACACTTTCCCTGCTGGCAGGACAGTCACATAACAAGTCATCACTTCCCACTGGTGCCACTTGGGAACACACAGTGTACATTCAGGAAACCCACTGTACACTTACGAGCACCCACTGTGCACTTGGGAGCACCCACTGTGCACTTGGGAGCACCCACTGTGCACTTGGGAGTACCCACTGTGTACTTGGGAGCACCCATTGTGCACTTGGGAGTCCCCATTGTACACTTGGAAGCACCCATTGTGTTGGAGCAAAATGGCAACAAGGTTTTGTGAAAGACCAAACCCCAGAGAGCAGGTTTATGTAAATTCATAGTCTTGCTGTCACCGTCTTCTGTATCAGGACAAAACTGCAGGCTGTGCCAATATCCCAACTCCAATCCAGTGGTGAGGAGGAAAGGGTTAGCAGGCACAAACTGAGGCCTCCCTCTGCCCACTAACTAATGTGGTTTCTAGGATCTCGCCTTTCCTAGCCTTGGAGCAATATGCTTTCTTGATTTTCCTTTAGGAATGGCAGCATGTTTGTATTTAGGCTTCTACAGAATAGACCTGTAGCTGGTTTAAACTCTGTTGTTATTCTCTCTTTTATAACAGACATTACCACCAAAAAGCAAAACAAAACAAAACAAAAACCTAGTTACCATCAAGTTGACTCTAACTCATGGCAACTCCATGTGTATCTGAGTAGAACTGTGATCCATATGGTTTTTAATGGCTTATTTTTCAGAAGTAGATCACCAAACCTTTCTTCTGAAGCACGTCTGTGTGGATTTGAACCTGTTATAGAGCACCCTTGAAAGGAAACAGTCAATTAGTACATGTCCATTGAGGATTGGGAGCCCTGGTGGTGCAGTGCTTAAGAGCTCAGCTGCTAACCAAAAAGTCGGCAGTTCAAATCCATCAGTTGCTCGTTGGAAACCCTACGAGGCCGTTCTACCCTATCCTATAGGGAGGGTCATTATGAGTCTAAATCGACTCGAAGGCAATGAGTTTGGGTTTTTTTTTTTTTTTTTTTTTTTTGCTTATTGAGGATTTACATTGTGTTTAAAATATAATATCATGATGGAGATTCATGGACCCTGCCATCTGACCAGTCCAGATTGGATGCTTATCAGCTCTTCCAGGATTTAACTTCTCTGGACCTTGGTTTTGTCATCTGACTCCTGAGGTTTTTGCAAGACTCTATTAAGATAATGTAAGTAAAGCATTTCTTACAATGACTGGCCCTCAACTAGTATTTGGGGAGATTTGACACACAGATGTGAAGAGACAGTATTTCCTGATAGCTCTGTCAAGGTGAGGACGAATTAGGGGTATGGCTTATAAGATTGTTGAGAGTTCAAAGTGGAAGGAAAACATGATCAACTGGCATGATCAAAAAAGCTTTCAAGAGGCTGAAGTAGACCCTTGTTGAAAGGGTAGAATTTGGTAAGGTTGATATAGAGTGGACGGCAATCTAGAGTAGGCCAATGGCCTCAGCAAGTCTAAAAATGTGGGAAAGCTACAGGTGAGTTTGGGCAATAATAAGGAGACGGGAGGATTCTGGGAAGATGGGGCAAAAACATACCATCGTTCCCCCCTCCTTCACAAATACAACAAGGAAACAGCGCTCAGCTTTGAGGGACTGAATCAGGAGCAAGAATCAACAAATCAACAATGAGCCGCATACAGCAGGAAAATAGCTTCTCTCACTGATCCTGCCCCTCCTGCAGCCACATGGGCCACTAGCTGCTGAGAACTGGGATAATGGCACCAGAAAAAGAGCCTGCTTCCCTGACCACCACAGCCCCTGCCTGCCTGTACAAAGAGACAAGACCCCAATATTCTGCCCTAAAATCAACAAGGCAGACCTCCCTGGGCATCCGCTTAGAGAGTGTGACTACCGCTCCCCCAACTGGTAACTGTCAGCTGCTGGATTGGACTGATACAAACTCCTACAGAAGGTTCCCTGCAGTGGAGTCAGGAGGTGGGTCACCTAAGTGGAGACTGCTCCCCCAACCACCACAGGTCCACTGGAGCTCTGAAACCTCCAACAACACAGGTCTCTTGGAGGTCCTTCTGGGAACTGCCAGACCCTCTGTCTCCTAAAATTGAGGAAAGTCTGCCCATGCTTCCCCTGAATGCCAGCTAAGATATAAGCAGCCCCCACAGAGCAAGGAACGAAGTCTCTGGCAAAATCAGAGGGCAACACCCAGCCCTGAAGGGGCTCACTGGGTGTGAGTTTTCTGACTAAAAGCATGGTTGCAGAAAGAGACTGGAAGGTAATAATAGAGAGAGAGGGCTGCACCCCCTGGTGGACAGATTGATTAGTACATGATATCTCACCTGAGTGGTGGTGCCCACTGGTGGACAGGCCGACCACAGTGTGTTCTCTGGTGTGTTTGGGAGAGACTGACAGTTGAAGACTAAGATCTGAAACTTTTGAATCCTAATTAAACCAGGGAGGGAAAAGGAGTTATAACGAAGGAGAGGAAATAGTAAGCAAAGGCCAAAGGCTTTGCCCACGTAAGCTGAGGCCAAAAGCTTTGTGGATCTAAGTGTTTCTTGCAGAAAGTAGTGTGGGCATCCCCAAGAATATGGCCCTTAGACACCCTTCTAACGTGGAATTGAAGCCACTCCTGGAGATCACCTTTCACCCAAATAATAGGTCTATAAAATAAACAGTAACATCCATGAGAACAATCATCTGTATGAGACCAAAAGGGCAACACCCACCCAAAAGCAAAGATGAGAAGGCAGGAAGGGGCAGGAAAACTGGATGAATGGAAATGGGGAACACAGGGTGGTAATGGGGAGAGTGTTGACACATTGTGGGGACTGCAACCAATGTCAGGGAACGATTTGTATATAAACTATTAAATAGGAAACTAATTTGCTCTATAAACCTTCACCTGAAACAGAATAAAATGTTAGGGGAAAAAAGTACAAGTGAAAATACTAACTACTTGGGAAAACTGAGGAAGTTAACACCCTCTAACATTCCAATGTCCCAACAAAAAAAGTCACAGGACACACAAAGAACAGAGAAACAATGGCCCATCCAAATAAACATGACAAAGTAAGTGAAAGCACATCTAAGGATGATCAAATAATGAAAAAAAAAAAAAAGAAGAATATAATACAACAACATTAAACATAATTAAAGAACTAAGGGAGAACAGACAAAGCACTAAAAGAAATAAGGTAAACAGTGTAAGAAAAAAATGAGGATAAAAAAAGAGATATTGCAACTGAAAGGGACAATAACTGAAATGAGAAACAAAAGGACTTACCAACAGATTTAATCAGGCAGAAGAAAGAATTAGCAATTAGAGGATAAGATAGTTAAGACTACAGATGCTGAAAAGCAACAAGAACAGAGGCTCAAGAAGGCTGAGCACAGTTTAATGGAATTATGGGACAAGAACAAGAGGTCTAATATATGTACTGTGGGAATTCCAGAAGGAGATGAGAGAGAGGAAGGGACAGAAAGAATATTTGAAGAAATAATGACAGAAAATTTCCCCCAATCTAATGAAGGACATGGTTCTACAAATTCAAGAAACTCAAAGAACTCCAAGCAGGATATCCCAAAAAAATCTACGCCAAGACACATCATAGTTAGGCTCTCAAAAAGTAAAGATAAAGAGAGAATCCTGAAAGCAGCCAGAGAGAAACAGTCACATGCAAAGTATCCCCAATAAGATTAAAACCAAATCTAAACTTTTTGCCATTGAGTCACTTCCTACTCATAGTGATCCTATAGGACAGAGTGGAACCACTCCACAGGGTTTCCAAAGAGTGGCTGGTGAATTTGAACTGCCGACCTTACTAAGCCATGCTCTTAGAAAACCACTGCACCACCGATAAGATTAAGTGTCTGTTGCTCCTCAGAAACACTGAATGAAGAAACATATCAGAAACATTCTGACCAAGGCAGTGGAGTGATATATTTAAAGTGTTGAAAGAAAAAAGACTGTCAGCCAAGAACACTGTACCTGGCATGATCCAACTATATGTTGTTTACAAGAGGCACACCTTAAACCCAAGGACACAAATAAGTTGAAAGTGAAAAGATGGAAATAATATTCCATGCAAATAATAACCAAAAGAGAGCTGGGGTGGCAATTTTAATATCAGAGAAAGTAGACTTTAAGACAAGGTTCATTAGAAGAGATAAAGATGGGCATTATATAGTGAAAAACGGTCAATTAATCAAGAAGACTTAACAATCATGAATATATATGCATTCAACATTGGGGCACCTAAAGATATAAAGCAAACACTGATAGAATTAAGAGGAGAATTAGATAGTACTACATTAATAGTTTGAGGCTTCAATACATCACTTTCGATATTGGAAGAAGATCAACATCTAGGAAGAAGATCAACAAAGAAACAGAGGACCTGAATGATGCTATAAACCAACTAGACTTAACAGACATACATAGAACACGACACTACAAAATAGCACAATATACATTCTACTCCGGTGTACATGGATCGTTCTCTAGGACAGACCACATGTTAGGTCACAAAGCAAGTCTTGATAAATTTGAAAAGATTGAAATCATACAAAGTATTTTCTCTGATCACAGTGAGTGAAGCTAGAAATCAATAACAGAGAAAAAAACCCTGAAAAATACACAATATATGGAAATTAAACAACATGCTATTAAACTACCAGTGGGTCAAGGAAGAAATCACAAATTTCTTAGAGTCAAATGAAAGTGAAAGCACCACGTACCAAAACTTATGGGATGCAGTGAAGGTGGTACTCAGAGGGAAACATAGCAATAAATGCCCCCATGATAAAAGAAGATCTCAAATTAGTAGCTTAACAACTCCAGGAACTAGAAAGAGAAGAGCAAACTAAGCTTAAACCTCCCAGAAGAAAGAACATAACAAAATCAAAGCAAAAATAAATAAAATCAAAACCAGAAAAAATAGAATCAATAAAACCAGAAGTCGGTTCTTTGAAAAGATCAGTAAGATTGACAAATCTTTAACTAGACTGACAAAGAAAAGAAAGAGATGCAAATAACCAAACTAAGAAATGAAAGAGGGAATATTACAACTGACCAGTTAGAAATGAAGAGAATTATGACAGGATATTATGAACAACTCTGGCAACAAACCAGATAACCCAGACGAAATAGACGCATTCTTAGAGGCACACAACCTACCCAAACTTACTCAAGACAAAACAGAAAGTCTCAAGAGACCCTTAACAAGCGAAGAGATCAAATCAGTGATCAGAAACCTCCCAACAAACAACAAAAAGTGCTAGACCAGATGACTTCACTGGGGAATTCTACCAAATATTTAGAGAAGAATTGACACCACTACTGTTTAAACTCTTCCAAAAGATAGAGAAGGAAAGAATACTCTACTTCATTCTATGAAGCAAACATAACCCTGATACCAAACCAAAGACACCACAAGAAAAGAAAACTAGAGGCCAATATTTCTTAAGAATATAGATCTAAAACTCCTCAACAAAATACTAGTGAATGGAATCCAACAGCATATTAAAAGAGTCATACACCATGACCAAGTAGGATTTATTCCTGGAATGCAGGGATGGTTCAACATTAGAAAATCAATCAACATCAATAGAACAAAGGAAGAGAAGCACATAACCATCTCTATTGATGCAGAAAAAGCATTTGATAAAATCCAACACCGTTTCTTCATGAAAAGCTCAAAGAAGATTGGAATAGAGGGGAAATTCCTTAACATGATTCATGGCATGTATGAAAAGCCAACAGGCAGCATTATATTTAATGGACAAAGATTGACAGTTTTCCCCTTAAAACTGGGAACAAGACAAGGGCGCCCACTATTACCATGTCTATTCAGTATTGTATTAGAAGTCCTATTCAGAGCAATAAGACAAGGAAAAAGAAATAAAAGGTATCCAAATTGGAACAGAAGAAGTAAAATTATCTCTATTTGTGGATGATATGATCCTATATTAGAAAATCCCAGAGTCCACAAGAAAACTTCTACAGCTAATAGAGATATTCAATAAAGTTGCAGGGTATGAGATCAACAAAGAAAAATCAGTCGGGTTTCTATACATCAGCAATGATAAATATGAAACGGAAATTAGGGAAACAATTCCATTTACAATGTCATCTAAGAGAATAAAATACCTAGGAGTAAATCTAACCAGGGATGTGAAGGACTTCTTGTTGTTAGGTACGTCAAGTCGGTTTCGACTCATAGCAACTCTGTGCACCACAGAACGAAACACTGCCCAGTCCTGTGCCACCCTCACAATCATTGTTATGCTTGAGCCCATTGTTGCAGCCACTGTGTCAGTCCATCTCGTTGAGGGTCTTCCTCTTTTTCGCCGACCTTGTACTTTACCAAGCATGATGTCCTTCTCCAGGGACTGATCCCTCCTGATAACATGTTCAAAGTATATAAGACGTAGTCTCCCCATCCTTGCTTCTAAGGGATATTCTGGTTGTACTTATACAATGAAAACTATAAAACATTGCTGAAAGAGAGTAAAGAAGACTTAAATAAATAGAAGGATGTTCCATGTTCATAGACTGAAAGATTTAATATTGTTAAGATGCCAATACTACCCAAAGCAATCTATAGATTCAGTGTGATCCCAATCAAAATTCCAACAGCCTTCTTTACAGAAATGTAAAAAACAATCCTCAACTTTGCATGGAATGGCAAGAGGCCCTGAATAACTAAGGCAATGTTGAAAGAGAAGAACAAAGTAGGAGGACTCACATTTTCTGGCTTTAAAACATGCTAACTGCCTGGGACTGGTATAATAATAGACACACAGACCAATGGAATAGAATTTAGAGTCCAGAAATAAACCTACACATCTACGATCAACTGATTTTTGACAAGGATGCTAAGTCCATTTGATGGGGAAAGAAGAGTCTCTTCAATAAATGATGCTGGAAAATTTGGATTTCCACATGCAGAAAAATGAAACAGGATCCATGCTTCATATCATACACAAAACCAAATTCAAAGTGGATTAAGGACCTAAATGTGCAAACTAAAACAATAAAATTCTTAGAAGAATAAGCAGGGGCAATGCTATCAGGCCCAGCTTTTAACAGTGGATTATCTAGATAATAACAAAAGCACAAACAGCAAAAATAAATAAATGGGTCCTCATAAACATTAAAGACTTTCTTTCATTGAAAGACTTTACCAAAAAAGTGAAAAGGCAGGCTACCAACTTGGAGAACATCTTAGGAAACCATATATCCAACAAAAATCTAATAAACAAAATATGTATAAAACTTCAACAACTTAACAACAAAAAGATAAATAACCTAATTATAAAATGGGCAAAGGACTTGACTAGACATTTCACTAAAGAGGACATTTGAACACCCACCAAACACATGAAAAGATGCTCAACATCGTTAGCCATCAGAGAAATGCATATCAAAACCACAATGAGATACTATTTAACTCCCACTAGGATGGCTAAGGAGCCCTGGTGGTGTAGTGGTTAAGAACTTGGCTGCTAACAAAAAGGTCTGCAGTTCAAATCTATCAGCCCCTTCTTGGAAACCCTATGGAGCAGAACTATTCTGTCCTTTAGGGTAGCCATAAGTTGGAATCGACTCGACGGCAATGGGTTTGAGTATGGCTAAGATTTAAAAAAAAAAAAAAAACAGAAAATAAAAATGTTAGTGAAAATGTGGGAGAATTAGAACCCTTACCCTTTGCTGATGGGAACACAAAATGATGTAACCATTGTGGAAAATAATGTGGCAGTTCCTCAAAAAAACTAAAAATAGAACTACCATAAAAAACCCAAAAAGCAAACCCATTGCCATTGGATCGATTCCAACTCGTGGTGACCCTATAGAACAGGGTAGAACTGTCCCATAGTGTTTCCAAGGAGAGCCTGGTGGATTTGAACTGCCAACCTTTTGGTCAGCAGCCATAGCTCTTAACCACTATGCCACCAGGGTTTCCAGAACTACCGTATGACTCAGCAATTCCACTCCTAGGTATACCCAAAAGACTTGAAAGTCGAGACTCAAACAGAGGCCTGTACACCAATGTTCATTGCAGCACTGCTCACAATAGCCAGAAGGTGGAAACAACTTAAATGCCATCAACAGATGAATGGATAAACAAAATGTGGTACATACATACAATGGAATACTACTCAGCTAGTAGGAGAAGTGAAGTCTTGATATATGCTACAATATAGATGGAGCTGGAAGACATTATGCTGAGTGAAATAAGTCAATTACGGAAGGACAAATATTATATAGCCTCACTTACATAAAAAGACAAGAAAAAGCAAACGTATACAGAACAAAGCTTCTCTATATACTTTGTTGGAAGGGATGGGAGGGAGGGGAGAGGTGGGTTAATGGAGATGGAAATATTGGCCTAATAAAATGTTTAGTGCTTCTGCTCATTGCATAGTGCCCGAGATCTTAAAAGCTTGCAGGTGGCCATCTAAGGCACAACAATTAGTCTCTGTTTGCCTGGAGCAACAGAGGAAGAAGGAGAGTCAGGAATAGGAGGAGGATGTGGAATGTGTGGCTTATTGCCTCCATGAACAACTGCCTCCTTTGTCATGAGACCAGAAGAACTGAATGGTGCCGGGTTACCACTACTGAACATTTTGATCAAAGATTCTATAAAACAAGCCTGATTAAAAGGCCTGATTAAAAGGGGGAAAATATAGAACAGAATTTCAAATTCTCATGGACTTCAGACTTCCTGGAGCCATATAGGGTAGATGAACCCCATGAAACCATTGCCCTGAGATAATCTTTAAACCAAAAATATCCCCTGAAGTCTTTTTCAAACCAAACAATAGTTTAGCTTAACTAGTAAAAAAAAAAAAAAAATCTGCCTTGAGCATTTATGCTCTTTTAAGAACTATTTATATGGCATCAAATTGATAACAGCAACTCGAAAGATTAGATAGGAATCTTAGGGGGCAGTGAGTTTATGTTAATGAGGGGGGATCAACTCAGAAAAGGAGGGTGAGAATGGTTGCACAGCTTGAAGAATGTTATCAGTGTCTACAGTGGTACATGTAGAAACAGTTGAATTGGTGTATGTTTTGCTGTGTGTATGCTCAACAACGTCAACAAAATAAAATTTAAAAAATAATAATGAGGAGACTGGCTTGGTTGGAACGGGCATCATGAAGGGGAAAGCTGGTGGGGGTCTGACTAAGGTTTCTTTCTTTTCAGCAGAAGAGACTTTAAGGCTTTGACACTCAGACGGATGATTCATTGATGATAGGAGAAATCTAGAAAGACAAACCAGAGAGTGTTAATCCAAAGAACTTACAGATGGGCAGATGGGACTTTTTGGAAGAATCGGTATAATATGAATGGTGGCCCAAGGATAGAAAATAAGATGCGCGTGTTGGACACTCAGAAAGAAAATAAGATACCCTTGGACTCTGAATAGATAGGAGTGATGAGGGGAAGAAAGGGCATCACAGTTGATTTTACCCCTTCGATCTTGTGCAGCAGGGAATGCATAGCCACCTGATTACAAATAGGGAAACCGAGAGGAAGAACTGATTTTGAAAAGTGAATGCCTAATAGAAAAATAGGTGGTACTTTGCCCACTGTTTACTTTCACATGTCCGTTACAGGTCAGAAATGAAGCTAAGAAGGTAGTCTCAGTAAATTCCAACTGGGTTATATAACATCTTTTGAATAGGAAGTAAAATGTGAAATCTTTTCTACACATGCCGAGGAGGGCTTTTTGCCAAGTGATGCTGGAACAGCACATCTATTTTGTTGGGCTGAGTCACTGTGCCTTCAGAAACAGTTCTAATCTCAGCTGTGTATGATAGCTGTGGAAAAGTTTACTTCCATTTTTTTCTGCATCTCAGGGCTTTTTCTTCCCCCTCTCTCTCTAAAAGGAATATAATGACGTCAACTTGTCCTCTACTGCCACTGCAGCGCAGTTTGAGAGAAGTTTGCGTGTTTACTGAGAACATGTTCAGTGAGCCTCTTCTAGTTGCCCCGTCAGTGTTCCCACAGTGCCCTGCTCCAGGATGGCCCCGTGGCAGAGGCATCACTGAGGAGTAGCCCCGTCAGTGTTCCCACAGTGCCCTGCTCCAGGATGACCCCAGGGGCAGAGGTATCACTGAGGAGCAGGGCAGGTGCTGTGGTTGTCTTCCCCCCTCAGGAGACTTTGAGATCTTGAAGGCTGGTACTGGACCTTCTTCATCTCACCCTCCCTCTTGTTTAGCACACAGTATGGTGAAAGAGGGAATTAATAGTGAAATGTCCATTTCATTTGTCTGTAGGATGCAGAGCCACTGGGTTCAAAAACCTGCTCCTCTTTTTGGGCTCAGCCCCTTCCTGAGGGAAACACGAGGTAACTTGAAATGGCTACCTTCTCCCCATAGTTTCTTGTTTCCTGACTGTAAATATGGGTAGCATCTCTAAATGAGGAACTCTGGTGGCTTAGTGGTTAAGAGCTATGGCTGCTAACCAAAAGTTTGGCAGTTCGAATCCACCAGCTACTCCTTGGAAATAGTATAGGACAGTTCTACTCTGTCCCTTTGGATTGCTAAGAGTCTAATTCGACTCAACAGCAATGGTTTTTATTCTTTTTCTCTCTAAATGAAAGGATATAACACTTAGGAAATTCAGTAACACCCTGGCTAAAGGACTGGTCCAAAGAATTAGGCCTGGGCCAAAGGCCTGATTACTCAGTTATGTAATGATTCCGTCGAAAGCACAAGTCACCAAGCTTAGAACTTCAAGGCACTTAATACATTGCACATTTTCTTCCAGAAACATTTACATCTGCATGGCACCGGCACTGGGGCATTTTCAGAAATGCCACATATATCTTTTGCCAAGTGGTTGCTTGAATTTCATGAATATTTGATGCTTGGATTGCACAGAGTGGGACGAGAGGGAAAACGGGAAATGGAGGGGGTGTAAAAACATTTTTTGATCATACATTCTGAAAACCAGTGTTAGGACTGAGGCATGGCATGTCTCTCCACCATGATGTTTCCTGTTTTTGTTTTAGTCTACGGCTGGTCTTCAACATTTAAGTAATACACTGATTGTTCTTAACTTTCATTAATTTCTCTTGCGTTTCTTAGGCAAGCACTTGGGGTTGGACTAGGAATTTTATAATACAATGGAAAGAAAACTAATTGTAGCAATATTTTGCTGTTCTCTTTTCTAATTGATAAGGGTTGGGAGCAAGATAATTTATAAATCAGGTAAAAAAATAAGCACAATATTTGTGGGTAGAAGCATGAAGAGGATAATAACTGCATCATAAAATAGCTAAAACATCTCAAAAGTCCCAAGGCTCAGGGTGTTCTCTGCGTCCTTCTCTCCCACCTCACTTTATGTAGTTTATTTACATCTGTCTTTACCTTAAGCCAGTCACTGTATCTGTCCCTTTCCCACCCTAGTTCACAGTCTCTTCTCTTGGCTCTGTTCCCTCCTCTTCTGTATTTTTATACTTCACCCCATTTGTCTCCCTCATTGAGGTCTCTAGCCTTGTTTGTTTCTGCCTCAGCATCTGTCCTTCTGTAGTTCCTGTTGTTTACTTCACTCTGTGCACGTATACTGTCTTCGTTTTATGTTTTCCTCTCAGCACCTCACTCCTGGTCTCCCGTTCTGCACCGCTCCCTCCACCCATCTCTGACATATTGCCTTGCTGTTTATGTAACCAAGGCCATGTAAAGCCTCTTACTTCCTCCCAGGAGCACGGGGGGTGGGGACACCAACATGAAGCTCCACCTACTTCTCTCTCTAAACTCAAGGGCCCAGGACCTTTGGTCAGATGCAAGGTCAGATGTACCTACCATCTCCTTGGCCATCTCTGCTTCACTGCTGCACTTGCAGCAAGGACAAGTCAGCCTGACAGCAATTTGTCTTTAATTTCAACGCAGATGAGGTTAACAAAAAGACCAGTTCTGGCTGTGATGTGGTCATGGTCTGCCAGCAACTATAGAAGTCTTCAGAGCAAAGTTCTTCACTTTAATGCTACAGTGTCTGGAATGTGCACACACACATACACACACACAAAACACACAACATGGGACTTCACTCTCCCCCCATGTGTGTGTGGTGTGTGTCCACATATGCATATGTGCATGTATTGTTAGATGCCATGGAGTTGGTTCCAACTCGTAGTGACCCTATGTACAACAGAACGAAACACTGCCCAGTCCTGCGCCATCCTCACAATCGCTGTTATTCTTGAGCCCATGGTGTCTATATATAGATACACATATATAGAGAGAAATACAAATATCTAACGTATATGTATGCATAATATATACAAAACATATAGCACATATATATTACATAGAAACCCATTACTGTCAAGTCGATTCTGGCTCATAGGCACCCTATAGGACAGAGTAGAACTGCCCCACAGGGTTTGCAAAGCTGTAATCTTTACGGAAGCAGATTGCCACATCTTTCTCCCGTGGAGTGGCTGGTGGGTCCAAACCGACCTTTGGTTAGCAGCCAGAGCTTAACCACTGTGCCGCCAGGCTTCCTTATATACTGCATACACATATCATAGATTATATACTTGTATGTATTTATTGAAGTTGAAATTATGGTAATTGAATTAAGCACTCAGTAAAGCCCTTATAATGAGAAGAAGAAATAGTCTCTATCAAATTCACGATTAGCCATTTAGGAAATAAAAACTAACAGTGTTCTGAATTTTTATCACACTTTTCTTCTAAAAGATACTTCAACCATCTCACATTAAATTATTTTTTCTCCACCCAACTGACTCTTTTATTATTGCTTTGTTTCTTTATGCATCTTCTTTAATCTCAGAAAGCATTCCTGTGAATTGAGAACAGTATTAGAATGGCAGAATAGAAGCAGGCTGTATTATCTAATTTTCAAAGTGAAGAAACTGGGGCAGGACCTGGTGAAATTACTTACTGAACTTGCTCTGGCAAGCAGTGGAGGTATGACACCGAAGCAGCGCCTCTCCTTCACCTCCTCTGCTGTTGTCTCTCGTCCATATACTTGCCCTATTGTAGGACATCCTCCAAAATAAAAAAGTGTGCACCTTGAAAGCCACTTTAATCAATAATGGGCTCAAGCTGGAATTACAAGCCTTTATTTTCCGTATTTAGTGTAGTGGTGGTTCAGTGGGAGAATTCTCGCCTTACATGCAGAAAACCTGGGTTCAATCCCCAGCCAATGCACCTCAGGCTCAGCCACCTGTCTGTCAGTGGATGCTTGCGTGTTGCTATGATGCTAAACAGATTTTGGTGATGTTTCCTCACTGAGAAAGGCTAGGAAGAAAGGACTGGAAATCTACTTCCAAAAATTAAAAAAACCAAACCTGTTGCTGTTGAGTCAATTCCGACTCATAGCAACCCTAAAGGACAGAGGAGAATTGACCCACAGGGTTTCCAAGGAGCAGCTGGTGGATTCAGACTGTTGACCCTTTCGGTTAGCAGTTGAGCTCTTAACCACTTGCAAAAACCAGCCAGTTAAAATCCTTTGGATCACAGCAGGCTAAACTGCAGCCAATCATGGGGATGATGCAGGACCGGACATCGTTTTTTTCCCATGATGCTTGGGCTCGCCATGAGTCAGGGGCCGACTCAATGGCAGTTAACAACAACAACATTTTCCATATGTAGCTAAACAAACATCTGAATTCAGAAGCCACCACGATAAGGATCAACGTATTAGATGCAAAGAAATGACTTGTCTTTTGAACAAGTGTACGTATTTAGACATTTAGAGAAACAGAAGCAGAGGCAAAAGGCATTTGTTGTAGTAGCCATTTTTAGTACCGCAGACATTACACACAACAGGGTTTTAGGAGAACTTTTAAAAATTACATTTTAAATGTATGCTCTATACAAATTAACATGACCAATAAGTATAAAACAATTCACTACCAAAACAAAACATCATACATCACTTCCCCAGATACGTAAATATGAATCATTCATGACTGTATTTGGGAAGTGTTCGTGTTAAAAGGCTTATTTTGGCTTGATGGAGGCATTGAAATGTCACAGGTGTTTGGAAAATTCCATAAAAATGGAAGAAATATAATTTAGCTTTGTAAACTTTGCCAAAACGCAAGTGGCACCAAAAGCTCCCCTTTTTGCTCACTTCACTTCAGCAAAGCTCCTACCCAACAAGAAGGCAGAAACCTGGTTAAAGGAGAACCCTAGTCCAAAAGGTCACTGCAAAGTACAGTTTCACTTGCAGGATTTCCAGATCTACATGGGAAATACCAAAGCCTTCACTAGCTGGCGATATTGAGGTGCTCACAAAGTACCTTACTTTGCAGATAATTTTTGCCTGCTCTTAGAGGAACCATTCCCAGGCAGTGGGCAAATGGCTGTCCCAGCCATGTCTTTACCCCTGTCCAGTTCCAGCACGCACTTGGGATATCTCTCTAACCACATGAGAAACTGGAATGGCTTCCCAGCACCAGTCAGCCCTGCTTTCCCTCAGCAAAGTAATCCAGTCCTTGCCGATACGTATTAACAGCGCAAGTAACTCCACTCAAAGAAAAGCATGATCTCAATCTGGCTACATACTAAAAGCGCCCGGCCCTGTTGTCTTACCTAGCCGTCTTAATTGCATACATTTAGCCCCTCGGTTGGAGGATAATTGCACTTCAGATTGAAAGGAAAGAGCTCTGGCCTTGGTTATTTTGGCATATGAGTCTCCAGTATGACTCTGTTTTCTAAGCAGACATTAATGATTCTAAAACTAATATTCATTGTTTGAAGAGGCACAGCGGCCTTGGCATTTACTTAACCTTTTGTCTCATGTATGAGACTGAGTCAGCCTAAATCCTTTTCTTAATTAATATCTTTTCTTTTTATGGCCAACGTTATTTATTGAACAACTTGCATGTAACAATTAGAGCCAGAGGAGCTTAAGAAAACTCTTCCAGCTCAGAAGTCCACTTTTTTTGGGTTCTTATTCATTTAAATTTTAAGGCTGTTCAGATTACAGAAAATCGGGGCAAGCTTCCCTGAAGTCCTAGGGGAGTAAGTTAGTGCAGACATATCTTATGTAGGTGTTCCCGCCCACTGGAGCCCGAAGGAAAGGAAAGAAAAGATGCCTTCCTTTATAAAAGTTGTGATATATGTACAGAAACTGGAGCCACTTTGTAAAGAATGTGAATTCCTTTGTTTCTAAATATATTCGGAAAACACACAGTAATATTGGCCATTGTTTGTAGGGACGAAGCGTTGTTGTTGCTGTCTTCAATTTGTCATTTCTGGCATATTAGACCACATGATTGTCCAATTCAGAATGGCCAATACCAGTCTATTTCAGCTCACTAATGTCTAGGATATAGATGTTTATGCATTCCATTTCATTTTTGATGACTTCCAACTTTCCTAGGTTCATACTTTGTACATTCCACATTCCAATTATTAATCGTCATGTTCAGCTGTTTCTTCTCATTTTGAGTTGTGCCACATCATCAGAGGAAGGTCCCGGAAGCCTTACTCCATCCATGTCATTAAGGTCAATTCCACATGGAGGAGACCGCTCTTCCCCACTTGTATTTTGAGTGCCTTCCAACCTGAGGGGCTCATCTTCCAGCACTATATCAGACAATGTTCCACTGCTATTCCTAAGGTTTTCACTGGTGGATTTTTTTTTTTTTTTTTTTTTTTTAGAAGTAGATCACCAAATCCTTCTTCCCACTCTCTCTTAGTCTGGAATCTCTGCTGAAATCTGGCCACCATGGGGGACCCTGCTGGCATTTGAAATACCAGTGGCATAGCTTCCAGTTTCACACCAACACTCAAGGTACTACAATATGACAAACTGACAAAAGAATGGTGGAGGATGAAGCCTAGTTCTAAATAAATCAATGTACTCAAGGAGTAGGATATTCTATTTAAGTTTCTTTCTTTAAAAATAACAACAACATCCAAAAAAGAAAAAAACGACTAATAAGATACTAAAAAAGAAAAAATAATTTCATCCACGATCCTGAAACATCCACAAAACAAACTACTATTTCCATCTTCCCTCAAATTCCTGTCCACGTTAATTCAGAAATTTGGCATTATTATAATCATAGCATAGAAACAGCATTTTTACATTTGTCCTTGTTTTTGTTTTTGTTGATGTATTGCCTTTCATTTATCTATTGAATAGCTACATAATATTCAAGTAATTGTATGTTCTCAGTAATTTGATCATTTCCATACTTTGGGGTATTATATTCTTTATAATGCTTTGCTATTTAATATAATGTTGCAATAAACATCTCTGAAGAATATAGATTTTACCCTTTTTGAGCTAGAAGTGGAATTATTACGTGAAATAACGTGTATTTCTTCCTTCTTGGTATCAATATTTTGCAATATATTTTGGTTCTAAAAATGTATGGATATATTGGCCTGACAACCTTATCACTGATGTATATTATATATTTTTTGAATTTTTGCTAAATGGATATGTGTAACACAATTAAATGTTCTTGATAACTGAGCGTTGACTTCCCTAAATCCATAATTTATTGTTTCAATCACAGTATTCAATTGTTTTTATTATCTTGTTTAATTAGACAACATATTGAACAAAACCAAATCTTTTCAATCATTGAGGTGCTTGCAAAACCTCCAGCTTACCATTAAATCACTAAATGCTGGTAATCATTACCTGAAACCCCAGATGGAAATGTAGAAGGTATTGGAGATACTTCTGAGGATATACTGATTCCAGAGTTTACTTTTTGACCAATACTTAATACAAACTTATGATGTGGTTATTCCCTCCTTTCTGAGAGGGAACCAGAGGGTGCAAACTCTTTATTTGAGGGCTCTGGTAAAATCAAGGTTTTACTCTAGCAAATTGTAATTCTTTCCTTTCCCAACTGGCATTTCAAAGACGTTTCAAGTACTCATATTAGCAGATATTAAGCACTTCAGCAAGAAATTATCTAAATTTCCCAATTTGCTCCTTAAAGACTTCTTGCAAACTCTTTTCAAATTTGCCTGTGGAGTGCAGATTGTCTTGTGCAAAACACTGAATTTACTTAGGTAGTAGAAACACCTCTGGGTGATTTTAATGCTCCCAACACATGATAGATAAGAACACTGATTCATAACAGGGTCATGGTAGATTTCTTGAAAAAGTTACAGAAAAAGGAAAGGCTAAAGTTATAATTAGAGAGTAGAGAATTATTATATAGATATTTATCAACAGTAAAAATTAAGTGAATGCTTTTACATGTTAATAATTCTGTAATGAATACCCTTGAGTATGTCTTCTCACAGTAACAGAAAATTTTTCTAAAGTCTGTTGTTGTTGTTGTTGTTATTGGTAGGCGGTGTCAAGTCAGTTCTGACTCACAGTGACCCAATTTACAATGAACGAAACACTGCCCGGTCCTGGGCCATCCTCACAATCATTGCTGTGTTTGAGCCCATTGTTGCAGCCACTGTGTCAATCCATCTTGTTGAGGGTCTTCTTTTTCTATGATCCTCTACTCTACCAAGTATGATGTCCTCCAGGGACTGATCCCTCCTGATAACATCTCTAAATTACACTAGACGAAGTCTCGTCATCCTCACTTCTATGGGGCATTGTGGCTGTACTTCTTCCAAGACAGATTTGTTCGTTCTTCTGGCAGTCCATGGTATATTTGATATTCTTCGCCAACACCATAATTCAAAGGCATCAATTCTTCTTCAGTCTTTCTTATTCATTATCCAGCTTTTACACACACGCATGAGGCGATTGAAAACACCATGGCTTGGGTCAGGCTCACCTTAGTCCTCAGAGTGACATCTGTGCTTTTCAAAACTTTAAAGAGGTCTATTGCAGTGGATTTGCCCAATGCAGTGTGTCTTTTGATTTCTTGACCGCTGCTGCCATGGACGTTGATTGTGGATCCAAGTAAAATGAAATCCTCGATAACTTCAATATTTTCTCCATTTATCATGATGCTGCTTATTGGTCCAGTTATGAGGATTTTTGTTTTCTTTATGTTGAGGTGTAATCCATACTGAAGGCTGCAGTCTTTGATCTTCATCAGTAAGTGCTTCAAGTCCTCTTTGCTTTCAGCAAGCAAGGTTGTGTCATCTGCATATTGCAGGTTGTTAATGAGTCTTCCTCCAATTCTGATGCTGCATTCTTCATATAGTCCAGTGTCTTGGATTATTCACTAGCATACAGATTGAATAAATATGGTGAAAGGATAAATCAATGTACTACCTTCTCTAAGGTAGATATATACAAGTGACATTACCGGTTTGTAGGAAACAGACATCTTCAATGTTGTTCATCATTGCAAAATTTCTCTCCAAAATCATTTTATCAGTTTAACACTTCCATCAACAAGGTATAAGAATTTTCACTTTCTTACATCGTCAAGATCCCTTATCAGACTTTAATTTAACAGCTAAGATCTCAGGCTACTAACCAAAAGGCCAGCAGCTCGAATCCACCAGCATCTCTTTGGAAACCTTATGGGGCAGTTCTACTTTGTTCTATAGGGTCTGTAGGAGTCAGCATCGACTCAACAGCACACTGCAACAACAAAGAGTTGTTGGGCTATTGTTTTAATTTGCATTCCCTAATCATTCATGCAGACCTCGTGTGCTACAGAGTACAATTGTGGTCCATAAGGTTTTCTTGACTGTAATCCTTACAGAAGTAGATCAGTAGGCCTTTTTTCCGTGGTGCCACTGGTTGATTTTGAACCACCAGCCTTTTGATTAGTAGCCAAGCACAAGCCATTTGCATCATTCGGGGACCTTCATGGTGTTGCCATGAGTCAGAATCAACTCAAAGGCAATGGAGATACATATACATATGTGTATGTATATTTTGGTTACTCACTAGTGGAACTAAGTATTTTTTCCATCCTTTTATTGGCCATTAGGGCTTCCCTTTTCATTCTACCCATAACTTTGAAGAAAACGAAGTTTCTTATCCTCAGTCCTCCATGGCCCTCCTCAAGAGTCCTAGAAAACCCCTGGGCTCTGCTGTCTCAGAATGCGGTCCTAGAATCCATCACTTCTGTGAAGTTTCTGTTGCCATCAAGTGGATTCCGACTCATAGAGAGTCTGTCTGACAGAGTAGAACTGCCCCACTGGGTTTCCAAGGAGCAGCTGGAGGATTTGAACCGCTGACCCTTTGGTTAGCAGCCTGGTTCTTAACCACTGCACTACCAGGGCTCCTCTCTGAGATTACAAGCCCACAAATTAAGAGGCAGCTGTAGAAGTCATCTAACAACAAACCAACTTCCCCAACCTGACCTTCTGCCAACACAGCTCTGTTTTCAATGCAGATAGCCCTGGAGGGATTATAGGGGTATCCATTACCATGCACAGCCTTAGTTATCCTATAGTGCTTTATTAAAGGTTAATTGAGGCTCAGGTAAGATCATGAATGGGAAAGGGTGGAATGTTACGTGGAGAAAAAGAAAGACATTGATTTTTAACTAGATGATAAACCCCTTAGGAAGGTAATCGTGTCTTACAGTAATAACAGTAGACAATAGTTATCATTTGAAGAACACAATTGTATTAAGCACTATGCTAAACATTTTTATGTAAACTATTTCATTTACTTTCACACATTGACCAAATTAAAAAAAAAAAAAAAAAAGGTGAGGTAGGCATTATCTCCACTCAACAGATGAGGAAAATGAATCTTTGCTTAAATTCACAGCACAATTCAATTGAAATAAGATAAACCCCATTTTAAAAACTGGACAAAATATTTGAAAAGACACTTTGCTGAAAATGTGGAGGTGGTAAATATGAATAAGCAAAGATGATCAGCATTATTAGTCAGGGGAAGGTATCGACTACCGAATCAGCAGGGGCCTTTTGGGATGATGGAAATATTATATGGATTGTGGTGGTAGTTATGTGCCTATATACGTTTGCCAAAACTCATCAAACTGTCTACTTAAACCGGGTAAATTTTACTGTATATAAATTCTACCTCTATAAAGCGGACTTTAAAAAAAACAAACTAATTTCTGTGTGGTATGCTTTTAATCACTTTACTGTATTGCTTCATCAGGGTCTTAGAATAGGCCTGACATATAATAAGCATTTGATCAATTGATGTTAAATGACTTAAGAACAAAGGTGATGCCTCGGTAATGGCCATGACACATTTTGCCCATTTCCCAGTTTTCCTTACAATAGTCCAACTCTGATCACTCAGACCTGGCACCATTTGTGAAAGCTCACACTTATGCAAGTGATATTTCTGTGAAGCGGACCCATGAGTAATTTCTGGGTAGGTATTAAAACACCCTCACGTCTACAAGTCTAATATATTAATAAATGTGCTGTTCTCAATAAGACATCTAAATTTGCATGCACCATCCTACTTGTTATGTTCAGTACTGAATTTTTTAATGTTTCTTGGACTCTAGCCAGTAAGTCTCAGTCCCTGGTTAGTTCATCTATTACTTTCTAGCCACAATAGATTTGGGTCTCTGCCAAGAAATAGACTAATATTGCATACAAAAACCATATAATGGATTTTCTGATCTTCTGAAATTTTCTTTCTAAATGAGGGGGGGAACACACACACAGACACACACAGACACACACACACACACACACATACACACACACCCCATACATCCTATCTGTACATACCTACTCAAGCTAGGTAAATATTTTTATATTGCTGTTATTAATATTGGGTACCTTCACTAATACAAGTGTTTGCCTGTCCATTTACATGATCCTCTCACCCTGTAGACTGGAAGGGAACAGTGAGTTGTAAAATCTGATAGCAATCAAAGATGATACTTCTATGTAGAGAGAAATAAAAAGGATGCTAGGAGCCCTCATTTTCCACAGGAGAAACACATTTTCTGCATTTGATCTGGCACATTCTCAGTGTCTTAATTTCAGTGATTCCAAAATGAGGTGCTTGAAGAAGAAAAGGCTTTGTGTTAGAGACGGGGCCTTTACCTCCTCCACCTTCATTTCCCTTAAAACATAAGCCAGAACTAATGAAAGCTATTAAAGATACTTGTAGAAATGAGTCTGATTTGTATCTGAAGGCTAACCTATTATTGCACTTCTTGGGCAGAGATTAATGGGAAATTCTTAAGGAAAAAAGACTCTAACAAGCCTTAGAAATATGTGTGGGCCCAGACTGTACCACGTGACCTCAGAAAGCCGAACCCTGGCTGTTAATATCCTTGACTAATGAACCAAGGCTACAGTCTGTGCTAGCAAAGTGTCAAGAAATAAGTAACCAGAAAGGTGACCTTTTAACATGCTTCTAAATGTAATTTTTAACAGAACAGTGTCAATAAGTTCAAAATCCCATATGCTTTTGATCTCATATGGAAGTACCATGCATCAATATCAGACAGCAGAAGGAAGGGAAAAAGAAAGCTAGAGAAAAAGGATTAAAAAAAGGATATAACCAAAAAAAAAAAAAAAAATCTCCAACTATGGCACCAAATATTTTTTCTTTACTTGGGTAAGAAGGTAAGAAGTCTTGGTTCACTATTTCAACATTATCATCATCATGAAAAAATAATCAATAATTTAAAACAATAAAAATAGTTTCAGATTATTCCTATTAACCCCCTTAATAACATTGTCCTTGCCTAGTTTTGAGATATATAGCCTGACCTACCAATCCAATTCTTTCTCCTCCCGGGTCCTTTACTTCCGGTTTTCAGACGTAATCCTAGCACACAGACACAGGTGCCAAACAGAGCTCAGGTGATTTCCAAGTGTTGACACTAACTGGATGACTAAGCGTATTGCTTAAGTTATAGAGAACCTCAGTTTTATCATCTATAAAGTAGGGGCAATAATAAGATCTTTATTGTACCATTATGAAAACAAGGCATATAAAGCTTTTAGCACACTGCCTGATAAATCAGAAGCGTTTTAAACGGTTAACTTGTTAGTACAGTGAATGCTAACATTATAGTCATCCTAGATGCCCTTCCCCGAATTCCCTGTTTAGCCCCTTTGTTGTTGTTAGCTGCCCTCCAGTCGATTCTGACTCATGGAGACCCACGTGTGTGTCAGAGTAGAACTGTCCTTCATAGGGTTTCATTGGCTGGTTTTCAGAAGTAGATCATGAGGACTTTCTAATGAGGGGACTCCAACCTCCAACCTTTCAATTAGCGGTCGAGCGTGTTAACCCTCTGCACCACCAAGGGACGTCCCTCGCACCTTTGATGCCTATTATTTCCATGTCCCTTATTAGGGGGCAATCCAACTGCGTAGGAAGAGTGGTACCGTCCTCTGTTACCCTTCATAATACCAAGCACAGCGCCTCCTAGTGGTTGACCGAGAATGTGAAAAAATGAATGATCATGGCGGATGTCAGGTTTAGTCACAAGGTCAAACATATACTTAATACAGTAAAACTCACAGACAAAAAGAAGAAAAAAGGAAAGACATCTACTATTGGAGAAGTTTAATTTTTTTTTCAGTTTATCTCTTTAATCAGTGACAACGTCATCCTGTAGGTATATCACAAGTTTCAACAGACTTGTGTTTAGGATGATCTTTTCGGGAGCTGGTCTCCAGGTCTTTCCTCTCACAGAGTTGCTGGATAGGTTCAAGCCCAGGCATTAGTGAGCTGAAATAGACTGGCATTTGGCCATTTTGGATCCAACCATCATATGGTCTACTATGCTGGGAATGGTGTCGCACTCATCACTAAAAGAGTATTTTGAAAGCAGAACTCACATAATTTCATAATGGACTGGATATGGGGTATTAGATAAAAAACAGAAGCCCAGGATGATCAAAAACTGAGTTAGTGACCGCTGTGTACCAAGAGGGACATAGAGCCACACTGTTCTACAGAACAAGCAAGCATGTGACTCGACACGGCAGACGGGAGCCCCGCAGTGTCAGGGAACATCAATAAGACGAGCGGGACTGTAGTTGATAGGACTAACATGGGGAATGAGAGGGATGTGAGCCTGCAGTAGAGGACAGGGCCATTGCACAACAAACTCTATTTGCACTGCTCGGCTGTTTGAATGAATGATACAGGAAGTAAAGAGACACACAAGGACTGTGGGCACAGCAGTGACCTGATCTTCATTGTAGGACAGTGCTTCCTGTCACTGTGGGGGGCCCTGGGACCAGCAATGTGGTCAGGGGCTGAGGTAATAGTTCTCTCTGCACCTGAACGAAGTTAGGAGCAGCTGGGAAGCAAAGGTAGGGCGATCTGAGGAAAATATTTTTAGGATGGAATTGACAAACTTGGTAACCAATTGGGTTGCAGGCAGGAAGAGGAGTGAGGAAGGTAGGAATGAAGGAAAACCAAATAGGTACACAAGAAGCAGATTTAGGGTATCAGAGAGGCCAGTGTCTTAGTGTTTCTTATTGCATTTCTCCTTGCTTCACTGCCTGAGGTTCTGCCTCCTACTTTAGATGTCATAGGCTCTCAGCTTAGAATGGCAGGATCTCTCCTCATTCTTGGATGCTACTTAGAGAACCCTTCACCAAGCTCCCAGGCTTCCAGAGCTCTTCAGAGGTAGTCTATCTCCCCGGGAGGAATGCAAAAGGAATATTTCATTTGAAATATTTAAAAACGGCATAATTGTCAGGAGGCAAGGAAAGGGAGGACGAGGAAAAGTAAGAGAACAAAACATTCTCCTGATCTCCGCAGGAAGTGAGAGGAGAGAGGAAGGAACTCTCAGCACCTCCACTGGGGCAAGGCTTCCTATTGCCGCTGAACTCCTGGGCAGAGTCTGCAGTCCAGAGCTGAACCTCCTACAATTCTGGGTGGGCTTATCAAGCCTGAGGCAAAAACCAGAATTTTAAATTCTTAAAATCATAAGAGAAAAATTGGATTT
Source organism: Dugong dugon (assembly GCA_030035585.1). Classification (NCBI taxonomy): domain Eukaryota; kingdom Metazoa; phylum Chordata; class Mammalia; order Sirenia; family Dugongidae; genus Dugong; species Dugong dugon. The sequence goes on along the minus strand of CM057480.1, from coordinate 73,152,047 downwards.
GAGGAGTCTATTTGACAAGAACTGGAGCTCCTCTAAGTGAATTTTCTTAGATCTGTGGACAGGAGGAGAAGGGGAGAAAAAGGCTATTTTTTTTTCTCTCTGGATTTGGTTTTTGGTTACCAAAACAGTAAATAAATACTTTTAAAAAAGACTCAGATACTTCTCACCTATCCGTAATGAAGTTAGCTGCTAACAGTAAACAAAATTAAAGTGTTACCTACCTTCATTGTTTGAATCCACCAGCTGCTCCTTGGAAACGCTATGGGACAGTTCTCTGCCCTGCAGGGCCACTATGAGTCGGAATCCACAATGGAATTCCCAGTGGGTTTGGATTTGGTTTTTACTTCATTGCTATCCACTGCCATCCAGTTTATTCTGACTCATGGCAACATCATAGGGTTTCTAAGGCTGTAAATCTTTGCAGACACAGACTGCCATATCTTTCTTCCACAGAGCCGCTGGTGGTTTCCAACTGCCCACATCTCGGTTAGCCGTCGAGCGCTTTAGCCACTGTGCCACCAGGGCTCCTTCATTGCTACCTTTGAATTTAGTGCAGAAATTCTAAATGAGCAAGGATCTTTCACGGTCTGAAGGACTCTCCCCTTAAGAGCAATGCTTCAAGGTTGTGGAATCATTTTTGACCAAAGTATTTTTCTTTGGGCTCCCAAGGAGCACCACACAAGGAGACTAACCAGCCCGCATCACTGCTGGTATTATCTTTATTCTCTTCCATTAGCATCATGCTTAAGTCGCTGAGCTTTACCATTTGAAACTGTAAGGAGCCTTGATGGCGTAGCGGTTAACCCTTCAGATGCTAACCAAAAGGTCCGTGCTTCAGACCCACTCAGAGTCTCCATGGGAGAAAAGACCTGGTGATCTGCTACCGTAAAGATCACAGCCTAGGAGACCCTATGGGGCAGTCCTACTCTGTCCTATAGGGTCTCTATGAGTCAGAATTGACTCAAGGGCACACAACAACAACAACAAAAGCTGCTGTTAGATTTTGTTTTCTTGTTTGCCTATTTACTTGCAGCCAGATACGTTCCTAGCTGATACACTGGGGCTACAGTCTTGCCTGTGGCTGTGAATCAAAGCAAACTTGGTATCCACCAAATGGAACTCATCATGTACAATTTACCTGTACTAATAAATAACCTTCTCTTCTCCATTCCAGAGTTCTTCCTCGTTTACGGTGATAGCTGCATAGCAATGATGAAAAGTCGTACCACCAGTAACACCGAACTGTCAGTGAATTCTAAGGTAAAACAAAAACAAAAGTAAACCACGTCAGGAATCCTTAGTCAAAAACTATGTATGAAATGTTCAAGTAGACTGCATCAACATTATGACAAAACAGAAGTAATTAGAATCATTACTTTTAGTTAAGGACTCATAGCTCATGCAGTGCTTAGCATTTTACATTCCCTAATTTAAACATCATTCTAAGTCATTGTTATATCCATTCCCATTTTACAGCTAAGAGAATAAAGTTAAAAACTAGTAGCTAGCTTAACCACAGACATACAGCTGACAAGTGGCACACTCAGGATTTGAACGCAAGTCTTTCTTAACCGCAAAGTTATTTCCTGTTTTTGTTGTTGGGTGCTATTGAGTCGATTCCAACTCATAGCAACCCTGTAGGACAGAGTAGACTGCCCCATAGGGTTTCTAGGCTGTAAGCTTTATGGGAGCCATTCGACAGGTCTTGTCTCCTGCGGAGTGGCTGGTGGGTTCGAAACGCAGACCTTTCAATTAGCAGCTGAGTGTTTTAACCATAGTGTCACCAGATCTCCTTGCCTTGCCTTTACATGCAATCAATTGAATGAAACCACTGTCAAACCACTGATTATCTACCTGATTTGTCAATTACTTAAATAAACTAAGAACACCTTTGAAAACCAGGTCCAGCAGGGCCACCAGGTGCCATTTCCATGAAGTCTGTGTGGACTGCAACACAGGCACGCTATGGAGTGCGTTTCACTGTGATATTGTTCTCTTCTGTAGACGTAGTCTAGTTCACTTCAGCTCAAAGAGCCATTTGGCCTCTGGTAACCCCTGGGGATGTACAATTGACCAAGCTACCTTCCCCATCTTCAAGTTGTTTTTCTTCTAACAGCGGAAACAGACACATGCATAGGTAGAGAGCGCCTGGACCGTTGGAGATGCTCAACAAATGGTGCAGGAGTGAAAAAAAAAATAACCGGGAACAATGAATACACAGACAAAGCAGTTGGCTGACTGGATTTTCTTTGTCGGTGGTTGGTTTTCATTTTGTCGTCACTCTTGAGACTTGGTAAGTGACTCACTGATGAAACAGCCATCTTTTCCCCAGATCTGACTCTATTACTGCAAAAATTAGCTCACTGAAAGAAAACACTTTACTGTTCAAGAGTGCGTTGCTTGGTTGCCTCAATGACATTTCTGCCCCAGGACCTAAAACACATGGACGGCGACAGAAGAATCCGAGCGATGTGTTGTTACCTGGTTACCATTCCAAAAGCACCATAGGGCTGTTGACCCTTTGCTGTTAAAGCTTTCAGGGAAAAAAATACACAAAGCACTTAAACTACCTTGTGGGATGATCTAATTGTTAGTTAGATAACTGAAAATACCAGTAAAGGAAAAAAATATATATATGTAATTTGTGTTTAACTTTGAATTCATACTTGAAAATGTGCAGGTAGAAAATACAATCAAGGAATCTTTTGAAAATAAATAATTTCATCATTGCTGTTTGTTAGCTACATGTGCACAAGAAGAAGCATGCTCCAGAGGAGATAGTTTAACTCTCTCTCTCTCATTACATTAGTCTTAAGTCAGCAGTAATTAAGCCAGCAGTTCAGCAGTGTCCTCCAAAGCTTGGGTTCTTCTTTTGTTCTCCAGCATGCTGATATGCTTTATTACTGTTCAAGATATCGCATCAGAGCATGAAAGCACCCAGTGGTAGAAGAGCTGTCTACCCCAGTGTCTCTTTTTAAAATGAGAGAAACAGCTCTCAAAATCTTGCAGGAAAACCTCACCTCACACGCCATTGTCCAGACTGTATCACATGCAGGCTTTGCAGTCAATCACTAGCAAATGATGTGGATTTTCCATAATCACCTTAGATTAATTGTGTTTTACCCCAGAACTGGGGGTCTGGGCACCTTCCCTGAGGAGTGGATGCATGAGCAGAATTGAAATTCAGTTATCATTGAAGAGGTGAGAGTTGGGTGGGACATCAACAGTGTGTCCATAAGTAGTAACAAACATAGTTGCAATTCAGCCCTTCATTGCTTCTTGTATAGATGACTGTAATAGCTTCTTAAAGAGTGTACTTAACCCAGCTTACTTACCTCCCCAACCCATTCTCCACGGTGTTGCCAAGTCCTTCTAAAATATAGACTTGATGCCTCCATAAACTGTTATTTGATTTTCTATAATGCATGACAGTATCCAAATTCCCTAGCAGAGCCCTGGTAGCATAGAGGTTATGAGCTCAGCTGCTAACCAAAACGTTAGCATTTCGAATCCACCAGCCATTCTTTGGAAACCCTATGGGGCAGTTCTGCTCTGTCCTATAGGGTCACTGTAAGTACAAATCCACTGGACAGCAACATTTGTTGTTGTTGGTTATGCAACAGTTCATGCTTTTCTTTCAAGATTCATTTCCTGCTGCCAATATCCCTCCACCCACCCAGCACACGCCGGTATCTTATGTTCTCAGCTACACAAACACACCAGGATCTTCCACACTTCTGAGCCTTATACTTGCTTTTCCCTTGACTTGGAATACTGCCCCTCTCTGTTCTCATCTAGCTGGTGAAATCTCATTTATCCTCCAAGATACTTCTGGTATTACCTCTCTTCTGAAGCCACAGGTTGAATGCGTTGCTTCTTCCTGCATATGACAGTGGGCAATAGAATATCCCCATGTAAGAGACTGAAGAAATTAGCCTCGGGGAGAAAATAATTACCACCGTAAGCTTTGTGTTATTATTTGACTTTTTAAACAATGGTCATATATTATTTTGACAAAAAATAATAAAACATTTAAAAATTAATATGGGAATAATTCTGCCTACTTAGTAAAGTTCCTATCAGGGGTACAAAGAAATAAAAAATATAAAGCATACAGCTTAATGGTAAGAAAAAAAGTACAAAATTAGTAAGTGGTATTTGCCTTAATATCTCCCACTTTCATTTATTCATTCATGGAAAAATATACCAGCTACTGTCAAATGGATTCCAACTCATGGTGACCCACGTGTGTCAGAGTAGAACTGTGCTCCATAGGGTTTTCAATGGCTGATTTTTCAGAAGTAGCTCACCAGAACTTTCTTCTGAGGAGCTTCTTGGTGGACTTTGATCTCCAAAGCCTTTGGCTAGCAGCTGAGCGCATTAACTGTTTGCACCAGGGACTCCATGAAGAAAATGTTTTGCTGTTGTTAGTTGCCATTGAATTGATTTTGACTCATGGCGACCCCATGTGTGCAGAGTAGAACTGCTCCATAGGGTTTTCAAGGCTGTGACTTTTTGGAAGCTGATCACCAGGGCTATCTTCCAAGGTGCTTCTCAGTGGATTCGAACCACAACCTTTAGGCTAGTAGTTGAGCATATAACTGTTGCACCACCCATGAAAAAGTATTGCCTACTACATTCCAGGCACTGTGGTAGGATCCTAGGAATAAGAGGCAGAGTTGAGTCCAGTGAAAGAGACGAGATAAGGGAGAATCATTAGAGTGCTCCCTGAGGGTTGGGTCTACACAGTTTTAGATGAATTTAAAAAATACTACATATGTATTATAGAGAAGAGTAGTTTACACATATTTTTTCTAGTTTTTGACATACTTAAGTTCCTCTTATGAAGTCGGCACAATGCTTGCTAGTGGGTGTCAGCAATCTGAAGACATATAGAAGTCACTGTGGGGTTTATTATCTATTTTTATGAATGACTACCAATTTAAGGCTATAGTAATTACTCATTTCTTGAGGCCGTATTAATTTATGAAGACAAACATATGTATCTCAACTACTGTTTTTGTTGTTGTTAGGTGCCATCAATTCCTAGACCACAGAAATATATATGTTCAAAGATAATTATTTTCAAACCTTGTCACTGAATGAGAAAATAGTCCCTAAATGGATAATTTGTTGACTTAAAAAAAATACACCCTTTGCAAGGAGAATGAAGAAAACCAAAGACACAAGGAAAATATTAGCCCAAGAGACTAAAGGACCACGTAAACCAGAGACTCCACAAGCCTGAGACCAGAAGAACTGGATGGTACCCGGCTACCACCAATGACCGCCCTGACAGGAAATAGAACAGAGAGTCCCAGATGGAGCGGGAGGAAATTGTAGATCAGAACTAAAATTCACTTAAAAAGACCAGGCTTAATGTTTGACAGAGACTGGAGGAAACCCTGATACCATGGCCCTTGGATGCTCTGTTAACCCAGAACTAAAACCATTCCTGAAGCCCACTCTTCAGACAAAGATTAGACAGGGCTATACGACAAAAGGAAACCCTGGCGGCGTAGTGGTTAAGTGCTACGGCTGCTAATCAAAAACACTGGCAGTTGGAATCCACCAGGTGCGCCTTGGAAACTCTGTGGGGCAGTTCTACTCTGTCCTATAGGGTCTCTATGAGTCAGAATTGACTCGACGGCAATGGATTTGGTTTGGTTTCTGGTTTATAGGACAAAAAATAACACACTTGGGGAGTGTGCATCTTGGTTCAATCAGATACACTAGACCCGATGAACAGCTCCTGTTCAGAGGCAGGATGAGAAGGCAGGAAGGGAAGAGGAACTGGGTGAATGGACCCCGGGGTCCTGGGGTGGAAAGGAGGAGCGTGCTGTCATATTGTGGGGATTGCCACTAAAGTCACAAAACAATATGTGTATAGATTTTTGTATAAGAAATCAACTTGAGCTGTAAACTTTCACCTAAAGCACTATAAAAAATTACCTAAGCTCAAAAAAAAAAAAAAAAAAAAACCTTTGCCATCAAGTTGATTCTGACTCATAGTGACCCTATAGGACAGAGTACAACTTCCCCGCTGGGTTTCCAAGGCTGTAAATCTTTACCGAAGCAGACTGACACATCTTTCTCCCATGGAGTCGCTGATGAGTTCGAACCACCGACCTTTTGGTTAGCAGCCAGTACTTAACCAGTGAGCCACCAGGGCTCCTCCTTGGTGACTTCAATGAGGTTTATTGAGCTTTTTAAAGACAGTTCTTTCCTAAAACACTATTTGATGATTAATGATACATTGCTGGAGAATTAACAACTATCTTGTTTATACAATTCATTTAAAGGGCTGTTAAGCCTCAAGCCATGATTTAAAAAATGATCTAGACTCAGTTTAGCATTCATTACACTAAGCATCTCAGCCAATGGCAGTCCTGAAAAGTAAATATCACTTTGTCAACAAAACACGGAAATGCTCACTGACAGCTGGCAGAGTCCAATCAGATACCTCTGCAGACAAGTAACTGGCTACTTTTGAGGCATCTGCTTCCTTTTGTTAATCAGCCCTGCTTCTGTCATTTGTTCTTTTGAGAACTAGATGAGAAGGGATAGCATATGAACCTGCAAATAAAATAAAATAACATCCAGTCATGTGCATCCGTGTCTGTAGTTTTAGTTTGTAGGAAACAAAAGCTGTAGTTATCTTACCACTTATCCTAACAATTCTTGAGAGAGAAGTCTGAAATGTAGTCACAACATATGAGTTTAAATTTGACCTCTCTGGTGCCAGCTACTCAGATTTTAAGAAACACAACAGGAGTGGAAGATAGAATTGGAATAATTTGTGTGGAAAACATTGCTACAAAATTCAGGCTCTATTATTTTGCATTTGTGTAGGGAGATGGTGGAGGGACTTAGTAATTTAGCTCAAGTAGTCTTTATTTTCTTCCACTTATATTGCTGTAGATAATAATCTTTGATTAATTCAGTTGACCATAGAAAATATTCACCTCGGGGAAAATACAAAGGAGAAAACAGTTTTCTTAGATTTGGGATTTCCTTTGCGACACATCCATCCGATATCTATAGTTAGTCACAACCTCCTTCCCCTCCACACACACACACACACACACACACACACACACACAAACAAACAATAGCAAAGGAAACCAGAAGGGAGAGAGAACAGAAGAAGGAACTAGAGAGAGAAGGGAAAAGACCAGTCATTTAATATGTTTGCCTACATGGTTTTCTACCTTTGAACCTTCCAAATGCAACTTTAGACATTGTCTTTTGACATTGTGCAGTTTGGAATCCTGAAAGCTCTCAGTTTAGACAACTAAATTATTGCTTGTCAATTTAGCTTGGGATGAAAGACAGGTGTTTTGTTTCACAGTAAAACTCCATTTAGACCTTACACTGGCTTTCAATCCAATCCCAGCTTCTTCTTGTGATCGCAGTAGGAATCAACAGTCAGGGCCCAACAGTCAATCCACACAAGATCCTTCACCTTGGCTTCTCTAGATGGGCACGCCTAATGCCATTTAAAAGCAATTGAGATAAAGACTCCTCTGAGCTCCAAGGGTGAGTGCTCTTGCTGGTATTTCCCTGCTATTTTGCCTTCAGCAAAGAGTGAAGCTGAGCCAAGTTGAAAATCCCTATTACTTTTCTTAGAAGCCAATGCAATACTGTATGATTCACTAGTAAATATTTGTTTGGACTGCGTTTTAATCTATTGACCAGTTATCTGTTTTTGGATTCCCATACCAGTGAGCTGATGTAGTGACACCCCTCTTAGCAGGAAGTTTTCCAGGAGTACATATGCATTTATTGCTCTGATTAGATATAAAAGACCCAGCTGAGTGGCTAAAATTTTCTCATTATAGGCTAAAAAATAAAACATTTCTACAAGCTTCTTCACCATTCTCCTCTCCCGTGCCATGGTGTTCACCTTATCTAGCAATATTTATTTTAATCCATGTAATAATGAAAGCTGGTGATCTATACCCATCTCCAGGGTACACGAGAAATCTCAGCAAGTCTAAGGAAATCAAACCATGGTTGTAACAAAGTTTTACATTGTTTGCCTTCTCTACTGAAAAGGGAGTAGTGGGCCATTTTTTTACATGGACGTGACCATTATTTGGAGTCCTCAGTTGGCACAAACAATAAGCCCTTGGCTGCTAACTGAAGTTTGAACCAACCTAGAGGTGCCTCAGAAGAAAGGCCCAGCAATCTGCTTCCAAAAGGTCTCAATCAGGAAAATGCTATGGAGCACACTTCTGTTCTGCCACACAAGGGGTCGCTATGAATCTGAAATGACTCCACAACAACTAGTTAAGGTCCCTTCATGGGGCAAACCCACCCAGTGGTACTACAGTAAAAAGGCCTGGCAATCTGCTTCCATAAAGTTTGTTGTTGTTAGGTGTCATCGAGTCGATTTCGACTCATAGCAACCCAATGTGACAGAGCAGAACTGCCCTGTAGGGTATTCTAGGCTGTAATCTTTACAGAAGCAGGTTGCCTGTTCCTTCTCCCACAGAGCTGCTAAGCAGATTCGAACAGCCAACCTTTCAGTTAGCAGCCAAAAGCTTAAATGTTGTGCCACCAGGGCAGCCAAGAAAACCCTATGGAGCAGTTCCACTCTGTAACATAGGGGTTCCCAGGAGTCAGAATCAACCTGATGACAGTGTTTTCTTTTTACCATTATTTAACATGAATGTGTTGTTGATTGAATTGTGTCTCCCAAAAAATATGTATCGGAGCCCTGTGGCATAGTGGTTAAGTTGCAAACCAAAAGGTCAGTGGTACGAACCTACCAGCCACTCAGTGGCAGAAAGAGGTAGCAGTCCGCTTCCATAAAGGTCACAGCTTTGGAAACCCTATGGGGCAGTTCTACCCTTACCTATAGGGTCACTATGAGTTGGAATTGACAGGAAGGCACCAGGTAAAATATATATTGAGGTCCTGGTCACTACATCTGTGGCTGTAATTCTGTTTGGAAGTGGGGTTTTCTTTGTGATATTGCTTAGGTCGTACCTGGGTAAGGTGAGTCTTAACCTAATCACTTCTGATTATAGAAAGAGTAGAATAGGCACAGAGACATTCAGCAGAGGAAGACAGATGGTAAGGCACCCCAAGGGACAACCAGGACAACCTGAACTCTGAGGAAGTACATTTTAGTTCTTTAAAGCCACCCACGATTGTATTGTTGTTATGGTAGCCAGAGATAACTAAGACAACCTCATAATACTATCGATAACGCAATAAATTTTTTAACTAAGATTTTAAAAGTGGAAGAAGCCTTAGGAATCAATTAGTTTAATAACTACCCCAACTCAACCATTTTTTTAAAGATAAAGTTAAGTAACCTGACTAACGTCAAAGATCAAACTAGCTCATGGTAGATTCAGGACTAGACCCAGATCTTTGGATTCATGAAATAGTTCTCATTCTACTTCATTGCCTTGAACTGAATGCTTTAGCCAAATAATGAATGAAACTCTGTATGGGTTCCCTGGGTCTTTTGTGATCAAGTCTTTGGTCCTTTGTAGGTACATAAATTTTCAGTTATGATTTAATTCAGGTAATATTATAACCATATACTTATCATAGTTTGGTAGAACCCATAGTCTCAGTTCATCTTTTAATAGAGTGATATTTTTACTATTTTTTTCCTCTAAAAATGCTTAGATTAGAATGGTGGTTTAGTGAAATGTTCTAGGTGAGCTTCAGTAAGTAAATACATCTCTTTCAATAGAATTGCAAAACATCTTGATGATAAAAGCACGATCTTATTTATTACAAAATTTTTAGTGCCTGGAGTAACACCATATTCATAAAAATCCCCTAATGGATATTTTTTGAATTTCTAATTTGAGGTTGTTTGATTCAGGTTCCTAATCATGTATCATCTAGCATTCATATAACTAGCGATAAACTACATTTATTACTCTGGGCAAAACTGCCTGTTAACCAACCAAACTGTTATTAGTCCATCTTTGCCTTAATGTTTGACTAGGAGCAAGATGATTAGATAGGGGTATGACCTGATCAAATCCTTTTATTTAGCTATAAGATGTATAGTAGGAGGAGATATAATTATGAAGAACTGTTGAGTTTCCTTGAACTTTACAGAATTTTCCTGAGCTAAAGTAGAGAAAATACCTGTTAAAATAAACAACCAAGCATGCTTTTTGTGTGTCAAATGGAAATATCAATATAGGGCTATTGTGAAAAATCAAATGAGACTAGAGGTGATGGTAATGAAAATTGTTAAAAACAATATGTAAATAGAATGACATTGGGAGTAGTAATAATAACTATAACAAAGGGAGTAACCCTAAATTATATTGTATATTCATTCAGAGGCTAGGGTCAATTCTTAGCAAACAAACAAAAAGTTCTTCAGGTTCAAGGGCCAACGATTCAAGACATAAAACATGCAGTAATTGACAACGAAGAGTATCCCTACTGGCCTTTAGCTCTTACTCTGTCTATAAAAAAGAACCATTCAAATTCATGGTTGACAATGAAATGGAAGTTTCATCACATTGCCCTACTCATGACCTCAACATTGACGCCAGATCACCTCTCGGTCAAAATGCTAGAGGATTCGCTGGGCACAGTTTTAAGCTGGGTTCAGCTGAATTTTCTGAATAGGAAGCCAGAGTATTATATTTTCAGTGGTTGTTTTATAATCCTATGGTTGAGGGCTCCTATTGCCTGCTTAGCATTGGTGACATCATAAATTTATCCATCTGCTGTCAAGTTTCTCTGTCCTACATTTTCCAGATAGCTCCTAAACTGTTAAAAAAAAAAAAAAAAAAAGCTTTGAAAAGATCATGTTATCTAATTTTCTTTACATTGCAAAGTATCAGTTTTTGTGTCTATTCTGTAAGTGACCTCAGAGCCAGTTTTAGAATTTACCTGGATAAAAGTTAAGCGAAAATGTTCTCAGGATAACCCAAATAGAGGGTGTGGTATGGGTGAATTTTTTACAAGACTTTTCTCTGTGTATTTGATGACAAATCAACTAGTTGTTCAAGGAGTTAGCTGTTGGAAGTCATCATCCAATTAGGTCTAAACTTACTTATATACGGTTAACTAAATTGTTTGGTTTGATGATTTTTTTTTCACTGAATTTTTTTTTCTTTGGCTTTAAAAAAAAATTGGAACAGACTATAAGAAATCACACTAGCAAAATGCAAGTCAGTTAATTTATTGAGACGCTCAGTAGAAATGGCTCTATGGCATAGTATATCAGTTGACTTCTAGCCTTTGTACCATGGACACTTGGAATATATATGACTTTCCTCCTGAGGAAATTGTCTCTGCCAAATAGTCACTTTAGGAAAAGCAAAAGACTTTTTCTTTTTTCTCTCTTTGACTTATAAAACCAAAGCCATTGCCATCGAGATGATTCTGACTTGTAGCAGCTCTATAGGATAGAGTAGAACTGCCCCATAGTGTTTCCAAGGAGCAGCTAGTGGAGTCGAACTACTGACCTTCTGGTTAGCAGCCAAGCTCTTAACCACAGCATCACCAGGGCCTCCCTTTGACCTGGAGGCCCTGAGATGTAGCTGAACTACTTACAGATCTTTAGGACATGTAGACATTTCTTAGGTATCCAGATTATGGCCAACTGTCTATAGTCATGAGGCACCTATGTTTGAAAGGAAGAATTTTACCAACTTGATGAATGAAATGTTCACCAAAAAGTTTTTTTTTATAAGGATAAGTTATTCATCTTTTTTAATATAAATAGCTCACTTTATTTTTTTTTATATATTTTTTTCTTTTTTATTGTGCTTTAAGTGAAGGTTTACGGAAACTAATGTTTCTCATTAAACAATACACATATTATTTTGTGACATCAGTTGCCAACCCCTCAGCGTGTCAACGCTCTCACCTTCTTGATCTTGGATTCTCCATTTCCATTCGTCCAAATTACTCATCTTTGGTATTCACCAGTTCCCAGGAGAAAAAGTTCAAATTCATTCAAATAATATTTAAAGTTCCTCACCATTTGGCTTCAGAGCACTAGGGCAGTGGTTGGCAAACTTTTTCTGTAAAGGGCCAGAGAGTAAACATTTTAGGCTCTGTGGGCTACTCGGCGTCTGTTGGAACCGCTCAGCTGTGTCTTTGCAGCATGAACACAGACGGCCGTAAACAACACTTACATAGATGGACACAACTGTGTTTTACCACAGCTTTACTTGTGGAAATTGAAGTTTGAAATTCATAGAATTTTCATGCGTCACAAAATAGAATTCTTTTGAATTTTTCCAACCATTTAAAAATTTGAAAGCCATTCTTAGCTCGTGGGCTGTACAAAAACAGATGGTGGGCCAGTTTGGCTTGTGGGTATAGCTCACTGACCCCTGTGCTAGAGCTCTGAAGAAGTTCATATTTTTCTGAACATGACATGAGTTTCTATGCTTCCGTGGCTTCCCGTGAATGGCTCCCATTCTTGGAATGTCTTTCCCCTTTTTCTTTGTCTAGCTAAATATCACTCTTCTTGTGAAGCTCAGCCATGTAACACTGTCTCTGAGAAACCTTCCATGATTATAACTCACCCTTCCATGCAGAATCAGGTTCTTTTCCCATTGGGTTCCAGGATTACTTAGCACATACCTGTGTTGTAGGATCAGTGCAAAAAACAAAAAAAACAAAAAAACAAAAAAAACTTAGACGGCTTTTGGCAAATCTTTCTTGAATTAATCAATAAATAAACGAATGATGGAAACACAAATGAATGACTTGTACCACAGTTGCTTACTCAGCTATTTCCATGGCCTGAGTCCCACATGGGCAGCTGGTTGTATTCATCCTTCTATCCCTAGGGAGTGTTTGGTATGTGGTAATATTTGGATAGCTTTTGTTGAGTGAATGTTTAGAGAGAGAGTATAGTTCAGAGACACACTTACAGAGACCAGATTCCATTCTTCATGGACAGCCTTACATTTCTGGGTCGAAATATTTCCATCTAATTCTCTAACACAATAGACATACCTAGGTCTTCAAAGCAAAGTTATGAGTCACAAACATCTACTTTCCTGTCACTCCTTGTAGACACATTCTTGTTTATGTTTGGCTAGTTAAAATTAATCACCCTAGTTCTCCCTTCCCGTCAAGGGCATTACTTCCTATTAACTTCAGGAAGCTTGTTTGACTTCAGTAGAAATTTTTACCTGCATAGGGACAGTGAGGAATCAGGACAGATATCTTTAAGGCTGTCATTTGTCACAATAAACTAAAGAAATAGAGATTCTCAGGCATGAGATGCAGAGACTTACTTCACGTGCCTCTCTTAATTTTATCCTTGCTGACAACCCATGACTGCCACATAAAAGGAAGCATCAGAATTATAATTGAATGGTTCGGAAATATCAGAGACAGAACCTCTGAAAAGGAGGTTCACAAACTCATTCTTTGGCAAGGTTAGTGATTTGAGTACCTACAAACGGCCGGGATACTGTTGACAGCATTTCCAACACATCACGTATGCACTCTCTTGGAGCCGGAGTTGAATAGGATGGCATGGTAGCTTAACTTGATTCAGTCAGCACACAGTTCTTCACAACCCGACACTATTCAGAACACCCCTTAGAAACAGAAAGGTAAACAGGGAAAAAGGCACCTGAGCAACCGCAGCGATATCATAATATCCATGCTCTAAAGCTTGACCATTTTATTCATAGTGTATCTATTACAGGCACAGCATGAGATATTAAGGAGTCCTCAGGTGGCACAAATGATTAAGTGCTCGACTACTTACTGAAAGGTTGGCGGTTCGAACCCACCCAGAGTCGTCTCGAAAAGAAGGCATGACAGTTGTCTTCCAAAAACCCTCTGGAGCAGTTATACTCTGAAACAAACGAGATTGTCATGAGCCAGAATCTACTCAATAGCAACTGGTTTTTTCTAAGATATTAGGCATGCTTGGCAAAATAGGGTGCCAAGCTGGAAAGCTGCTACTAGGTAAAAGTCTTCATTTCTTTTCAAGGTTATTTAGATATCAAAAATTTAGTCCAAGCTAGACTTATTGTTTCTAAAGGTCATCAATTACTTAATTATTATAGAAACAGCATGGAATCCTCCAAAGATGATTGTTCCAGAATCTCCACCTTAATCATATCATATAGCAACTTCTTCTACTGCATTTTTATAACTTCTTTGTAAGATTGTCAACATTTAAATGAGATAATAGATGTGAAGCCCAGCTCTGGGGCTGGACACTCAAGAAGTATCAATTCCTTTCTTACGTCCTCACCTCTGTGTAGTTAGATAAAAGTATTAGCTGAAAAACCTGGAAAAAATTCAGCAAATAATTATCGAACAACTCACATTCACTCAGATGAAGGTGAAGGTGTAAGGAAGAAACTATTGAAGGAACTCTCTAGAACTGGGACTTTATACGTGTTATCTCATTTAAGTGTCCTCAACAGGACAGTAAAGAAGTTGGTATTGCCCGCTTTGATATCTGGAACTTATAATAAAAATTTTAATTATAAAAAGGATGTTCCCTAAACCCTGTTCATCCTGTACTTCTGGTTAATTAGTTTCTCCTCATCTAAACAAAATAATTGTTGTTACCTGAAATTCACCGTTAAAGGCACCACTTGATTTAAGACACTTTCTCTGCAAAAGTCTTCTGTTAAAGTACACATTGCCCAGGTCAGATAAAACACTAAGCTGTTAGAACGCACTGAGGTTTTGATGGAAATCAAGTAGTCAGATAAAAACAAGTTGCCTTTGGGGAGAAGATCAATGGGGCTCTTAGGGAAAGAAAGCTAGATCTTAGAGGTAGAAAGCAGGGAAACCCTCCATGCATGGGGTTCTAGCCTGCCTGCGTAGGGTAGTGTGTGCATGTTGTGGTTCAGAGTGGTACAGAGTTCTATGCATAACACAAGCAGCCTGGCTTAGGAGTGCACCAAAATCCAACCCCCCTGCTCCACAGTTCTGATGAGGCCAAAGGGCATCACATTGAACATAAAACCATCTTCTAACTCCCTCCCGCCCTTCAAACAGAAATCCTTCCCCTTCATCAGTTCGGGCTTTCCATTGGATCAGCCAGTAAGCGTTGTGTGTGCATCACAGCAGGAGCTCGTACTGCAGAACGAAGAATCACAGTTTCAGCCACCATAACTGATTCTGGAGCCTGAAGCTGGGTTTGGATGGGAGGCCAAGCTGATCTCTCAGTCAACCAATGAGACATTTCTCTTGGCAGAAGTTTCCACCTCCCTTTCTCAGATCCAGGGAGAGGCGCTCTCTGAAGAGTTTATTTCTCATTGTTTTAGCTTTATCTGTTTGTTTGTTTTTTCCCATAGAGTAGATTAACAAACCATCTTTTAATATATTCTGCCTCTAATGCCCATGTAAATGTAGCAAAATCCCCTATATATGAATTCACGTGTTCCCATAAATGATAGATACATAGATAGATGATTGATAGACAGACAGACAGATAGATAGACAGATAGATAGGTCATCTGTACCCATCAAAATCAAGTGCATTATCTAGTATATTGTTACTGTTAGTCGGTTCCGACTCATAGCAACCCGAGTACAATAGAACAAAATGTTGCCCTGTCCTGCGCCATCCTCACAATCATTGTTATGCTTGAGCCCATTGTTGTAGCCACTTTGTCAATCCATCTTGTTGAGGATCTTCCTCTCTTTCGATGACTCTACACTTTACCAAGCATGAAGTCCTTCTCAATGGACTGGTCCCTCGTGATAACATGTCCAAAGTACTTGAGACAAAGTTTCACCATCCTTGCTTCTAAGAAGCATTCTGGCTGTAGTTCTTCCGAGACAGATTTGTTCATTCTTCTGGCAGTCCATGGTATGTTCAACCTTCTTCGCCAACACCATAATTCAAAGGTGTCAATTCTTCCTTGGCCTTCCTTATTCATTGTCCACCTTTCGCATGCATATGAGGCAATTGAAAATACCATGGCTTGGATCAGGCACTCCTTAGTCCTCAGAGTGATATCTTTGCTTTTCAACACTTTAAAGAAGTCTTCTGCAGCAGATTTGCCCAATGCAACATGTCGTTTGATTTCTTGAGTGCTGCTTCCATGGGTGTTGATTGTGGATCCAAGTAAAATGAAATCCTTAATAGCTTCAATCTTTGTTCTTTTTATCATAATGTTGCTTATTCTTCCAGTTGTGAGGATTTTGTTTTATGCTGAGGTGTAATCCATACTGAAGGCTGTAGTGTTTGATCTTCATCAGTGTTTCAAGTCCTCTCCATTTTCTGCAAGCAAGGTTGTGTCATCTGCATATCGCAGGTTTTTAATGAGTCTTCCTACAATCCTTATGCTGTGTTCTTCTTCATATAGTCCAGATTCTTGGATTCTTTGCTCAGCATACAGATTGAATAAGTATGGTGAAAGGATACAACCCTGACATGCACCTTTCCTGACTTTAATCCAAGCAGTATCCCCTTGTTCTTTTCCTACAACTGCCTCTTCGTCTATGTACGGTTTCTCATGAGCACAATTAAGTGTTCTGGAATTTCCATTCTTTGCAATGTTACGCATAATTTGCCATGATCCACACATTCGAATGCCTTTGTATAGTCAATAGAACACAGGTGTAATGTTTACCAAATTTTTCTGTTGCTAAGTGTGACCTCAGATAATTGCTAAAGACACAGATTTCTGGACTCTAGTTCCCATGCCTACTAAGGGTGGGCAGTCTGCATATTTAACATGTAGGTGATTCTTGCCACTGAGAGCTCAGCACCACCGGACCTGCCTCCTCTCTGTATTTCCTGCACAGGGCATGGCACATGAGGGCATGAACGCAATGCGAGTATGGACTGAATGAACGAACAAGTATCAGTTACTGTAACATCAAGCGGCCAGTTCCATTCCTCCAGCATCTGTCCAGTTAGTACTCAATGCCTGCTCATGTTTCCTTTACAAGATTCTTGAATGATCTCCTCCTCTCCATTCTCTTACTGTTCTCCTCAGTGAGGTTTGCTTCCTCGCTTCCCGAAAATAATTCCACTGCTACTTAATCAATCTTCTTGTCTATAGCCTCTTCCACTGTTATCCAACCTCTAAACTTCTACTAGAGGAATCATCCTAAAACACAGATCACTACCTTGCTTGAAAATCTTTCAACAATCCACCCTTCTACTCTCACACAAAGAATAGTGTCTCTGATGCCCAGAGTCTGGGACAAAATTGACCCCTTGAACAGATAAGGGTATGGTTTGTTACACTAAAAGCTCTTCAAAATCTGGCCTCAACCTACCTTTCCGGTTTCTCCTCTAATCTCTCAGTCTCTCTCTCTGACCTTATTTCAGCATCCCCTGTAGCCTCCTGACTAGCCTACACCCTATTCCCTGCAGTTTTCCCAACAACTAGACCATGTGCGAGCCCTGGTGGTATAGTGGTTAAGAGCTCAGCTGCTAAGTGAGAAGTCAGTAGTTTCAATCCACCAGCCACTCCTTGGAAACCCAATGGGGCAGTTCTACTCATCCTATAGGATCACTACGAGTCAGAACTGACTCAACGGCAATGGGTTTGGGTTTTGGGTTAGACCATGTGCATTCTTCTCTCTTTCTTTTGCTCAAGCTGTTGGCTCCTCCTAATGTATCCATTCTTTTCCCTCCTCATCCTCCCCTACTCCACAAGAAAATCCCATGTCATACACTCAGTGACTTCCTCAAATATTTCAAGTCTCTTTCTGGCCAGCAGTACCACCTTAGCCAGTCTGCCTTAGCCTAGATTGGGGTTCTCATGAGTCCTGACCCATTTCTCTTCTTTGAGATGCTCTGACATCCTATACTGACCCACCTTCTGCTTCTGCACTCATGAGTTAACCAGATACAGGAGCTCTGGAGAGCAAGCTAACAGCATTGTCTTGGGGCCATGTGGCCAGCCAGGCAGTTCCAGAAAGTTGGCCTGGTAAGCAGATTCCTCCTGCTGGGTCAGTGCAGTATTTCTTTTGTAGTATCGTATCAGAATGTTGCTAACACATTAATGTTGAATAACTCCCAAGTCAGACGCGAGAGGAGTTTAGGGCTCTGGGCTCCCTTTGGTCCACCACCTCCTTTAGCTTGGACCACGGATGGGAGCCTTGTGTTAACTCTGATCTGTCCATGTTCTGACCAAAGACAGTGTCACCTTCAGTCTACAGCACATGAAGTGGTGACTGTGGACATTGGCTACCCAGTGTGTCTTGTTGTTGGCAGCCAGGGAGGTGAGTGACGCACCCCCTCTGCTGGCTTGGCATCACGTGTCACACAGTCCTCCAGGTGGCCATAACTATCTCCTCTGAAGGCAGCACCACAAGCCAAAGGGCCCTCCCCATTGATGTCATCTATTGGCTCCAACTGATATGATCACACTTTCCAAAAAAAACAACAAACCCATTGCCCTCGAGTCCATTCCAGTTCATAATGATGCTATAGGACAGAGTAGAACTGCCCCATAGGATTTCCAAGGAGCAGTTGGTAGCCACCAAGGCTCCATACTTTCCCAGGTAGGTTTACACCATAATGTCTGAGGGAAAGACATTTCCTGTACAGTTAGAGCCATTCTTCTCACTCGGCCCTTTAGCCTCTGCCCACTCCCCCTGCTGCTGGTGGTGTGTGGAAGGCAGGGGTGTGGACAACATTGAAAGAGTCCACATTTTTAGGAATACAGTGATTACGTATGAGCTTGAGAGAAAACATGATTAGAAGTTGTGTTGTTCTACATTTATGCTACAAAATTCTGAAGGGTAAATTTAACATGATCGGGAAACAAATTATTCTTCACATTTTCCTGAATATTCCGGTTCAGATTTATCTTTGGGGTCATCATCGATGAATTGCAGAAACAACCTTTCAGAGCATTACTGGAAACCAGTATTGACAGGCAATAGAGTAGATGATGAGGTGACATAACTAATATTGTAACCAGCTTTAAATGTATGGTACTAGGGAACTCCAGAGGCAAAAATATCTATATTGTTTCCATACATCCAAAGAGTCATGGGATAATAAGCAATAGCAGCATTGCTTCATTTTTCTCATGGAGTGAGATGTAATTTTAATTAGAAACAGTAAATATGAAAATTTAAAACACATGCCCATAAACACTAAGAGAAGATTCCTGGACCTGAACAGGAAGAGATGTTGTCTGGGCAGCGAAGAATCTCCCTACCCACTGATCACACAATGAAAACATGCAAAGATGGCGAGGCTTCATCTCACACACTTTGGGCACGTTATTAGGAAGCACCAATCCCTGGAGAAGGACATCATGCTTGGGAAAGTAGAGGGTCAGCGAAAAAAGAGGAAGACCCTCGACGAGATGGATTGACACAGTGGCTGCAACAATGGGCTCAAACATAGGAACGATTGGGAGGATGGCACAGGACCAGCCAGTGTTTCTGTTGCACATGTTCTACTCTGCCCTATAGGGTTGCTATGAGTTGGAACTGACTCAAAGGCAACACTTTCTTCTTCTCTACCCATTTTTCTAAATCTTTGATGATTGGAAGATTGTAATTTAACTTTGTAATACAATTTTAAATCATATTGATTATATAGAAAGGGGCCCAACATTTTTTTGTTGTTGTTTTGTTTGTTTTGGCCTTGCACACCTTAGAGGTGGCCCTATGCCTTGTGTTAAGCAACTTACATGCACCATCTATTTTCATCTTCACAACAACCCTCTGGAACAGTTATCATCTTATTATGCAGAAACTAATACCTAACGAAGCCAAGTAATTTGTCCATGTACAGTTAGTAAGTGGCTAAACCAAGACTCCAATTCAGGACAAACTGATTCTGACATATATATGAGACTTAAAGCCTGAGACAAATGTATCGACTCTGAGTTGTACCTCTCGGATTTAGTATTGCCCTCATTTTTGCTGTGGAGATTACTGTTGTTATTATTAACAACACTATCATTAATAAGATACTTGTTGAATATTAGCTATATCCCAGACACCATTCTAAACACTTAATATGCATTATTCATGAAATTCTTTCAACAACCTTATGGGTTACCTGCTGATATTATTCCCATTATACAGAAGGGAGAAGTTGAGGCCTCAGAGTGGTTAGATAACTTGTTCAAAGTTATTTAGTTCAGCGGTAAATCAGGGAGGCAAACAAGGCAGTCTGACTCTAGGCTGCAAGTAAATCAGAAGCAAATATCGTGGTTTGTTTCCTTCCAACTACGTTTTCAAACTAAATTGGGACTTAGCAGACACAAAACATCACAAACCATAATATATGACTGCAATTGATCTATGATTCTACCCTCTGAGCTGGTGAGTCAGTTTGGATTTTCACAGGGCGTGGCATAATCTGAGGGTTTAAATTTGCCAGTTCTAACGGTACCTCTGTCCTTGTAGATACAACAATAGAAGAAAGATTTATGTGGTCCAAAGAGTGAGCTTTGCAACTGTTTGCGGTGGGGTCACAGGGACAGAGCCACAGTTTCAATCACCATCAAGTGGGAACCCCCCAGAAGGGAATTCATTTTAACCATTCACTTACAAGGAGGCCACGTGTGTAACCCATATGTACGTGTGTGTAAATATGTGTGCCCATCTCGTTTCTTTAATATTGATTTTTTGCTTATTATAGACTTTCTTTACTATGTAGGAATGGATCTTTTTTATAATTGAAGGTGTATATTTCATCATACAGGCAAGGAACATATCAAATATCACATTCACTATAGACAGCTTGGCTTAGATACAAATACAACACAGTGCCAAATATCTGGCCAAAAATCAATAGCAGCAGTCAATTAGCCAAGCATGTGGAACTATTTGGAAAAATTCAGATAATTGACTAAAAATTCCAATTTTCATTCAAATGCTCGTCACCATGCTTCTTATCATTTAATGCTTTTCTCTCCCCATGTAGGGTAGCAAGTATTTTTCTCCTTCATTAAACTCTTAGCAATAACAGACCCACAAAGAAAGCTGCAATTAAAATCTGACGGCTTAGAGGTTTTAAAAGGATATATTTTTTATCATTTTTATTTATTTTTTTTATTTTGAATTCTCATTCAGAGCAAAAATTCTGAATCATTTACCTCCATCAAGTCCTTATTTTATTTCAAGTTTCGATTGATCATTTACAAATGGCGAAACGCCTCTTAGCCCACTCTGGACATCCTCCCAGGTGACTGAACTCTGCATTTGGATTTTTCTAGATGGGCAGATGGATGTACTGTAAAGAGCACACAAAGACACGGGTTTATGATTTGGGACATCGTGGCACCGGGTTCAAAACAGGGGAAGCATCCATGCTGTCTTTGTTTCTGAGCCATGAAGATAAACTCCAGCATTTCCGAGGGCATAACAAAGTAGAATATGAAGGAAAGAAAGAAAGAAAATGAATTAAAAAAAATGGAACTCTCGGGATGGCTTAAGCTGCAGGGTATTTTCCCAGAGTTCTGTCCAAGAATAATCTAGTAAAAATGTGGACAGAGAACCACCGACCCCTGCTTTCCCCCAAACATACGCAGCTCTGATCTGTCTGGTATCAAGAAAAACAAGGTCCTGAACCCCAGTCGTCAAACACATAACAAAGCACACTTCACAGCTGTGATGCACAGCGACCATCAGCTCAGAGGCCGGAGTGGGTCCCAAGACAATGTCTCCTTTATCACCCAGAGGACAAATATCTAGACAGCAATATTTTCTGCTTGAATGCTTCAAGCAGCTCGTGCAACTCCTGACTGAAAGGGAAAAACTGAGCTCAGAGTGTTTGCTGAGTGATTATTTTAATTTACTTCTTGATGTAAATCTCAGTGAACTGACACCCAGCTCAAGATGGACAGAAAACAATCATCGCTGAGAGTGGGGGGCTGCAGGGATGAAGGGGGCGTGCGAGAGGGGCCACCGTTCCAATGGCATCTGAGGTTGCGTGCAGGTTTGGACAACTTTGGCACCGGCAGTGGAATGGGGGCGGGGGATGGACGCAGCATTGCATTTCCCTCTCTCAATTACCATAATAAGTTGGATAATTTTGTGCTGTTTATTTATCAGGCGAGGATAACAAAGGAAGCTGAGAAAGTCTGGTCTGGAGCACCATGACAAAGCACCAGACAGAACGCAGTCACGTGTGGGAGGCGAGCAGAGACACCACTTCTCAGGCACCTGATTATTCTTTCTTAGTATTTAGGGGCAAAAATTAGCCTTCAGAGACACAGCCGCGAGCGCAAGGGCACAAGCTATATAGATGAGAAAATGGGGTCAGATGGAAATTGGGGAAAATTGATGGGCAACTTGACAACTAAGTTTCAATTCCTTACAAAGAGCTACCTTTCACTCGGGTCGATTATTTGTCCAAACTTAGTGGCAGACATAAAAGATTTTTTTTAAATAACTGGTTAAGTTTTTTGTCTTTTTGCCCCGGTCCATTTGTGGCCCTAGTTTCTCGGATGTTCTGTAGATATAAGGTGAATATTTCTGAGAAACTGCATGACCAAATCTTGGCTGTGCCTGGCTAAGATGAACGTTAGATTTCTTTCAGGTACTTGTGAGATATTACACAAAGAATCATTTTCTCTCTCTCTCTCTCTGTCTTTCTCTTTAGCTCATAAAACACCACACTAAACAGTCACAGAAAGAAGATATAGATCCCTATTTTCAGGTCTGTCTCTTCTATCTTAAAAAGACTTTCATTTCAGCCATGTCTGCCTAGCAGCCCCTTCAGAAAAGTAGCAATGTTTGCTAATGAGCATAATCCTTGTTATTTGTAGCTCTGTTATAAATGGCACGGGGTATGCATGTAAATCCCCACGCATGATTCTGAAAATATGTCCAATAGAGGAAAAATATATCACCACTTGTTTTCTGCAATCATGATACGGATCCAAATTATGATTCTGACTTGCCTTCATCCAGCAGTTTGAGGGTGTTTGAGGCTGGTCTCTATTTATTTAGATTTGGATGTGTGTGTATTAATGTTAAACCCAGTAAACCATATATATAGAGATAGATAGATAGACATGTATGTGGGGGGCGGCCTTTCTATATGTTTATACATTTTTTAGTAAATGTGACATCAATATATATGTACATGTTGGGTGCGATTGAAAAACTATCCGTTTTCCCAAGGCTCTGGTCACTGATTTCCTACCCAGGAGCCCTAGTTCCCTGTAAGAGCCTTGGAGACTGCCTTGGTGAGGAGAGGTGCTGAGCAAAAGGCAGACCAGAGAGTGGGTCTTCCACCTTCACTATGTATCGGGGTTGTTGAAATTTTTACTGAGATTTCATTTGGCGGAGCAAGTGCAGCATGTGCTTAAAATGATAAAAGGAAGGGGGAAGCTTTTTACTTTTTTTTATTTGTTTGAAAACCATGGCCTTAGGTTGTCCTTAAAAGGCTATATGAAAAGTGTGTGTGGCGGGGGGAGTATAGTCCTCTGTACAGATGTTGTCACTACAGGGTGTCAAATGCCTTATGGTTGATACACATATCGATATAGTTTATGTCATAAAGGTAAAACCTTTTCAACATCACCCGCTCCTTTCTCTGACCAGCTGTATTTCACGCAGGTACATACTTGTGGTGCAGGATTCCAGTCCAATCGTTTGAATCTTCCTCCACATTGGCTTTCTTGCCTCTCTGGGGAGAGATGGCTTGTATTATCACTTTGTATATAACTCTCATTTAGCAGCCCAGAGGTGATAGAGGATACTGAGCATACAGAGAGGATTAAGATAGGATCCAAGGACTCAAGGAACTCCAATATGGGGGGTTAGCTTGACTGATGTTTGTTTGTTTGTTTTATTGGAAAGCACAGTAGGGTGGGTGAATTCTGTCAGATGGATTGGGGTTGGACATGTAGACTCTTTCTGTGATTTAAAAATGTCCTGAATCACCCCCTGTGCCTTACTTATGGGAGAATCCCACTTTGCAGATCAGAGCTGAAGAGCCTCATCGATAAGGAAAAGTATACCTCTTTGACTACAATGCCACATTGAGTTTGC
Organism: Dugong dugon; assembly: GCA_030035585.1. NCBI lineage: Eukaryota > Metazoa > Chordata > Mammalia > Sirenia > Dugongidae > Dugong > Dugong dugon. The sequence continues at coordinate 73,128,122 of CM057480.1, read as the reverse complement.
CTGTGATACACAGAACTTGCAAAATCCAGCTACAATTTCTTAACACATTCAGTTTTAAAAAAAAAAACCTAATTGATACTTAGACCTTAGAGTGGTCTTCTGTGAAATAAATATGTTTTTCTTCAGTAGATGACAAAGATGACTCACAGCGTGGTCTTTTTTTAATACCTCTGACAGTGTCATGAAGAAGAAATTATTCACTTGGCCTACAGTTATACCTGACTGTGACTTATAGACAAGGAGAAGCAGAAAAAAGAAGAGGTGATTTGACTGAATAATCCAAGAGAATGTATTTGATTGAATAATCAAAATAGGTATTTTCTTCTATGTTATCATTCCACACTCACATCAACTTGGACAAACCCAAGCAGAGACTTTAATAGGCTTTTAAAATAACTCTTTCATAATACAGTAGACCATGCAATACTGTTTGGATTATTTTATTTGCATAAGAAGCCTTCATTAAGTATATTTATCTAATGATATGACAGAACTGAAGGGAATAGGGACATAAAAAGATACGTGCATGTGTTAAACGTTAGCCCTTGCAGAAGATTTATAAATAAATTACAGATAATTTATAGAATCATGCCATATTTATGATTGCATGTTTAAAGCAATCTCCTTATGGTAATTGTATTGTATGACCGACTCTAAGAAGGGGAAAATTATAAATTTATATTTCCAGAGTTTACTGAGATGTGCTGTCTTTTATAGGTAAAATTGTATTGTGTAAAATTCAGAGTAGAAAATGAATCTCCTATTTCAGTGTGACTCATATCCCACTACTAAATGTTCAGAAGGCTCAGCATAAAAAATTAAATGTTCACTATTTCTCAAAGAGATCATTGTTTAAATTCCAAATTAATTTTCAAACACGCTGCTACAAAAGAATCAATAAACTTTGGATGACAGAGCAAAACTCTGCTAGTGCCTTCAAGATAAATGATAAACAGATTTTCCTTTAAGAAGAATGAAGGATTTCAACTGCCTGTGCAGCCTCCCAGTGTACACTGATTCTCATAGTTCTTTGTGAAATTATTTAATCAGAAGAAACAAGAGTGAGTCTGTAAACTACCTGAAGAACCAAAAAATCCACAACCTGTTGGCCTCAAATGCATTATTAGGGCTTCCGATAATTATTATTAGGGTATTTCTTTTTGACGGTGTAGGCAGAAAGTTACTAAATGAATTAACCTACCATTGTGGGGAAAATACACACACACACAGAAACATATTATGCTGTCGACTATTAAAATTGTAACATACCCTTATGGGGTAGGCGGAGGGCCATGCAAATCTATACTTTCAGATGGGAAAACTGATGGTTAGGTGGTATGACAAAATAATCCATTTGTTCAAGAAATATTAATATTTATTAATCAGAGCCTACTCTAGGCACTGTTCAAAGCACTGAGAAAACATTTGTGAACAAAATCATGTTCATGCCCTCAGTATATGGCATCTCGTTAGAGAACGAGACAGAAGTTATAGCATCTACCTAATCTATGTAGTTACAGAGGCAAAAGCTAAAAAGATAAACTAAGGCACAGAGAAAAAGAAACAGGGTAAGACTAGAGAGAGGAAGGGTGTTATTTTAGACATTTAGTCAGGGAAGATCTTTCTAAGGAGACGTTGGAGCACTGATCCAAATGAAGTGAAGGATCATGGGATGATGTAGACATAAAGCAAGTTCAACAGTGCACAGGCCCTGAATTGAGAGCAAAGCTGTCTACTTTAGGACAGCAAACTTATCAGAACAGAATGAGAAAGAGGAAAGGGGTGTGGGATGATGTCAGAGAGGTAGGTGGAGATTAGATCACATAGGGCCTTATAGGTAAAACTCAGGGAAAAAGTCAGGACATGAAAGATCATACCATGGTAACAACCCCAAAAGCCCATTGGCTTGAACCCAGTTTCACTAGTAGCCACTGAGTCAATTCCAACTCACGCAACCCCTACGCGTGTCAGAGTAGAGCTGTACTCCATAGGGTATTCAATGGCTGACTTTTCCAAAGTAGATCACCAGAGTTTTCTTCAGAGGTACCTCTAAGAGGATTGATCCTCCAACTTTTTGGTTAGTATCCGAGCTCCTTAACTGTTTGCACCACCCAGGGATTCCAGTTTAAGACAACAAAGGTTTAATTGGTGCTCACATCTTGTCTACCAGCTAGGTTGGAGACTCTACGGTGGGTCTGTCTCCTCCTGGGTACCGGGGTGGCAGAGCAGCCGATGTCAGAAACATTGGCAGTCATGGAGGCAGGGGGAAAGAAATCTTGAAAGGTTCTCCCATCAGCCAGTAAGTGTTCCAGCCTGGAAGTGACATGCATCACCTTCACAAACAACTCATCGGCCAGGTCTAGTCAAATAGCTACATTCAGTGATGGCCGGGTGAGGAGAAGAGACAAGTGTAGGCAGGAAATAAGACCCTCCTATGTTTCCAGAAAGCAATAAATATTTTGTAAACAGCATTAACAACTCCAATGGTAAGAATATTAGATTTTATTCAAGTCAGATGGGAAGCCATGAGAAGATTATAAGCTGTTTTTAGAGGATTACCTTGCCTTTGTGTAAAGAATATATACAGTTAAGGAGCAAGAGGGAATCAGAAAGACCAGTAAGTAGAGCATCACAGCAATTTAGGTGAGAGATAACAATAGGCTGGGGTAAGATGGCAGTAGTTGAGGTGCTGAGAAGTGGTTGGATGTGAGATCCCATATTGAATTGAGTTACACCCAACTCTCTCAACTCAAGATTCTGTTTTCTTTTGGGAATGTAAACCCAAATACTTAAGCAGGTACCATCCATGTGTAAAACAAGCTGGTGAAGAAGCCTGTGGCCAAACTGGAGAGAACGTGCCTATAAAAAAACAAACTAATGAAAACAAATAAACCTGTTGCCGTTGATTCTGACTCACAGCGACCCTACAGGACAGAGAAGAACTGCCCCACAGGGTTTCCAAGGAGCGGCTGGTGGATTCCAACTGCCCACCTTCTGGTTAGCAGCAGTAGCTCTTAACCACTGCACCACCAGGGTTTCCAACATGCCTATAAAGGCATGCAAATTCATGTTTTTAAACCATAGCATCAGCCAAACAAAACAAAGCTTTGCAACTTTTGTAGTAAAGCATACTTCCTAGTTAAATCCAACTAGATTTAGTAACAAATGAGCAACTAAAACAATCAATTCACTAGTCCTAGGTCTCAAGTATTTAGGTGACACTTTGGCAGATACGAGGTAACACATAAACCTGTACTAAGAAAGCACTTAGCAGCCAGGTAAAAAACTCAGCTTAATCAGGATGTGGCAGTAACATCTATTCAAAACCCACTGTAGAGTTCCCACCTCCACGGAATTTAACTGGACTGCGGGAATCTTTTGATCCAAACTCAAACCATATGCTGCTAAATGCTTTTCTTCCCTGAATGGTGGGTGTCCCAATATTTAATGGACAAAGTTTAGTATGTAAAGGAATTATCTGGCTGTATGAATGCATAACTCCTGTGAGCCTATAGATCTGGCATGGGCCATGGCAATCTACATTTAAACAAATACTTTCTTCTGAAGACTTCTTGGGCAACGCCTTGAGAAATCATGGCCCCCCAGATTCTTTAAATAGTTTATGGAATCAGCCTTTACTGAACCTGAAAAGAGCTCCTAGGGACTCACATTCCCACTAACTTCTTATACTAGTTTTCGATGTGCTCAGCAACTATTATTCATGCATAGCAGTGGAGGAGCAGGCTGTCAGGGACGGGCTTCATTAGATGTCCTGGCTCTTCTTCCCTCCCTCCCTCCCTCCCTCCCTCCCTTCCTCCCTCCCTTCCTCCCTCCCTCCTCTCCTCTCTCCCTTCCTTCCTTTCTTGCTCCCACCCTCCATCTTTCCTCCCTTCCTCTTTCTCTCTTTCTTTCATTCTTTCTGCCTGCCTTCCTGCCTTCCCAACTTATTTCTTAGATTCAAGAACATATTAAGCTCTTTCAACATTCTAGACACTGTTTTAAGTTCTAGAGATAAATCAGAACAGACAGATCCCTAACTACATGTATTTTATATTTTAGAAGGAACTTGCTTTCTAATTAAATTATTGTTTAATGGATTCTGTAGGGCTCGTAATCCCAGTGAGGCTGTAAATTCCATGAAGGCAGAAGTCTTGTATCCCTCCTATCACCCGGCCCAGTGTTGGTCATATGGTGCGTGAAACGAGAGGAAGGTGGCACAGAGCAAGCAGGAAGTAGGGATCCAGACTCCCTAGGTTTGAATCCTTGCTATACCACCAACTGGCTGTGTGACTTCGGGCAATTTGCTGAATTTATTTGTGACTCAGTTTCCTTTATGGTAAAATGGAGGTGATACTAACTATGTCTCTCTCATAGGGTTATTAGGGTTATTATGAGGGTTAAGTGAATTCATTTTTGAAAAGCACTTATATAATAACGTCTGGCACATAGTAAAAGCCACATTTTCAATTTATTTTTTATTTTTTGTGTATGTTAAATTAAGTAAATGAATAAATAAGCCTGTTTAATCCCAGGGGCACGGACTAGAAGGCAGGAGGTAACAGGAAAGCTCATAATAGGGAACCCAAGATTGAGAAGGGAGAGTGTTGACATGTTGTGGAGTTGGTAACCAATGTCACAGAACAATATGTGTACTAATTGTTTAATGAGAAGCTCGTTTATTCCATAAAACTTCATCTAAAGTACAATAATAAAAAATGAAAAAAAATGCATAAGTTCTGCCCATTGCCATCAAATCAATTCCAACTCATAATGACCTTATGTATAATATGTTTGTTATATAAAATTGAGCCATCTACTTGTAATTTCATTCAATGAGCTCTTTAGAAAATACAGTCCTTTTATCTTATTCACATAAAGAAACAAAGGTATAAATATCTGACCCGAAGTATATCAATAAACGTAAAACCCAACCATAAACCTGTTTTGAAATATTATTTTTTGCATTCCTTTTTCTCTTTTTTTTAATTCTTGATTTTTTTTTTTTTTATTTTATTGTACTTCAGGTGAAGGCTTACAGAACAAATAGTTTCTCATGAAACAGTAGTACACATGTTGTTTTATGACATTGGTTAACAACCCCACAACATATTAAGCCTCTAAATTCTCAACCTTTTTTTTTTTTTGATGAAAATACAGATAGCCAAAGATACACCGTTTCAAAAATTTCTACGTACACAGTTCAGTGACATTGACTACGCTCTTCCAACTGTGCTGTTATTCTCACCTAAGATGAAGGCTTACAGAACAAAATAGTTTCTCATTTAACAGTTACTACACATGTTGCCCTATGACAATGGTTAACAATCTCACAACACATCAAGAATATCCTTACTCCACCTTGTATTCCCTATCACCAGGGGACTTCCTTGTCCCCTTCTGTCTTCTGGCCCTTGTCACTGGACTATTGTACCTCATTAGTCTCATTTGGTTTTTTTTTTTTTTTTTTTTTAACACCATTTCAAAACTTTTTACTTACACATTTAAGTGATATTGACTATGCTCTTCCAATTGTGCTGCCATTCTCGCCCAAGATGAAGGCTTACAGGACAAAACAGCCTCCCATTTAATAGTTACTACAAATGTTGCCCTATAACAGTGGTCAACAATCTCACAACACATCGACAGTGTCCTTACTCAATTTGTGTTCCTTATCATCAATTTCCTACTCCCCCTCTGCCTTCTGGCCTTTCTCACCGGACTCCTGTCCCTCGTTAGTCCCGTTTAGTTTTACTGCGCTGTCCACTCCCAGGCTGAACAGTGAACCTTGAAGGTAACTTCACCTCTGAGCTGAAAGGGTGTCTGGGGGACACACTCTTGAGGTTTCTCCAGTCTCCTTTAGGCCAGTAAATCTGGTCTTTTTTTTTGGGGTGGGGAAGTTAAAATTATGCTCTACATCCTTCTCCAGCTCTGTCCAGAACCCTCTGTTGTGATCCTGGTCAGAGCAGTCAGTGGTGATAGCCGGGCACCATTTAGCTGTACTGGACTCAGTCCAGTGGAGGCCTTGGTAGCTGTGGACAATTAGTCCTTTGGACTAATCTTTTCGTTGTATCCTGTTCTCTTCATTCTCCCTTGCTCCTGAAGGGATGAGACCAGTGGAGTATCTTAGATGGCCGCTCATAGGCTTTTAAGACCCCAGACACTACTCACCAAGGTAGAATGTAGAGCATTATCTTTATAAGTAGTGCCATGCCAATTGAGCTAGATGTTCCCCGAGACCATGGTCCCCAGAGCCCTCCGTCCAACAACTCAGTCCCTTGGGGGGTTTGGATGTGTCTATAGGGCCTCCATGACCTTTCCTTGTGCAGGTTGTGTTAGTTTCCCCTGTACTGTGTACTATCTCACCTCTCACCCAAGGTACCACTTATCTATTGCCTATTTAGTATTTCCCCCCCTCTCCCATCCCTGGTAACCAACAAGTATTGTTATATTTTGCATGTGAATTTTTTCATGGGTTTTTACAATAGAGGTCTCATACAATATTTGTCCTTTTGTTATTGACTTATTTCACTCAGCATAATGTCCTCCAGTTTCATCCATGTTATGAGATGCTTCACAGATTCATTGTTGTTCTTTCTCGTTACATAGTACTCCATTGCGTGTATGTACTATAGTTTGTGTATCCATTCATCTGTTGATGGACATTGAGGTTGTTTCCATCGTTTTGCTATTGTGAACAATGCTGCCATGAACATAGGTGTGCATATGTCTATTCAAGTGATGACTCTTATTTCTCTAGGATATATTCCTAGGAGTGGGATTGCTGGATCAAATGGTATGTCTATTTCTAGCTTTCTGAGGAAACGCCATATCATTTTCCAAAATGGTTGTATCATTTTGCATTCCCACCAGCAATGTATAAGAGTACCCATCTCCCCTCAGCCCCTCCAACATTTGTTATTTCCAGTATTTTTGATTCGTGCCAGTAATGCCGGGGTGAGATGGTATCTCATTGTGGTTTTAATTTGCATTTCTCTAATGGCTAGTGATCGCGAGCATTTCCTGATGTGTCTGTTGGCCATTTGAATGTCTTCCTTGGTGAAGTGTCTGTTCATTTCCTTTGCCCATTTTTTTTTTTTTTTAATATATATTTTATTGTACTTCAGGTGAAAGCTTACAGAGCAAATAGTTTCTCATGAAATAGTAGTACACATGTTGTTTTTTGACATTGGTTAACAACCCCACAACGTATTAAGCCTCTAAATTCTCAACCTTTTTTTTTTGATGAAAATTACAGATGGCCAAAGATACACCGTTTCAAAATTTCTACATTCACAGTTCAGTGACATTGACTACGCTCTTCCAACTGTGCTGTTATTCTCACTTAAGATGAAGGCTTACAGAAAAAATAGTTTTTCATTTAACAGTTACTACACATGTTGCCCTATGACAATGGTTAACAATCTCACAGCACATCAAGAATATCCTTACTCCACCTTGTGTTCCCTATCACCAGGGGGCTTCCTTGTCCCCTTCTGTCTTCTGGACCTTGTCAGTGGACTATTGTACCTCTTTAGTCTCATTTGTTTATTTATTTATTTATTTATTTATTTATTTTTATTTTATTTAAACACCATTTCAAAACTTTTAACTTACACATTTAAGTGATATTGGCTATGCTCTTCCAATTGTGCTGCCATTCTCGCCCAAGATGAAGGCTTACAGGACAAAACAGCCTCCCATTTAATAGTTACTACAAATGTTGCCCTATAGCAGTGGTCAACAATCTCACAATACATCGACAGTGTCCCTATTCAATTTGTGTTCCTTATCATCAGTTTCCTACTCTCCCTCTGCCTTCTGGCCCTTGTCACCGGACTCCTGTACATCGTTAGTCCCATTTAGTTTTACTGGGGTGTCCATTCCCAGGCTTAACATCGAACCTTGAAGGTAACTTCCCCTCTGAGCTGAAAGGGTGTCTGGGGGCCACACTCTCGAGGTTTCTCTAGTATTCTTTAGGCCAGTATATCTGGTCTTCTTTTTTTTTTTTTTTTTTTTGGGAGTTAAAATTATACTCTACATCCTACTCCAGCTCTGCCCAGAACCCTCTGTTGTGATCCTGGTCAGAGGAGTCATTGGTGGTAGCCGGGCACCATCCAGCTGTACTGGGCTCAGTCCCGTGGAGGCCTTGGTAGCTGTGGACCATTAGTCCTTCGGACTAATCTTTTCCTTGTATCCTGTTCTCTTCGTTCTCCCTTGTTCCCGAAGGGATGAGATCAGTGGAGTATCTTAGATGGCCGCTCATAGGCTTTTAAGACCCCAGACACTACTCACCAAGGTAGAATGTAGAGCATTATCTTTATAAGTAGTGTCATGCCAATTGAGCTAGATGTTCCCCGAGATCATGGTCCCCAGAGCCCTCCGTCCAACAACTCAGTCCCTCGGGGGGTTTGGATGTGTCTATAGGGCCTCCATGACCTTTCCTTGTGCAGGTTGTGTTAGTTTCCCCTGTACTATGTACTATCTCATCTCTCACCCAAGTTACCACTTACCTATTACCTATTTAGTATTCCCCCCCCCCCATCCCTGGGAACCAACAAGGATTGTTACATTTTGCATGTGAATTTTTTCATGGGTTTTTACAATAGAGGTCTCATACAATATTTGTCCTTTTGTGATTGACTTATTTCACTCAGCATGATGTCCTCCAGTTTCATCCATGTTATGAGATGGTTCACCGATTCATTGTTCTTTCTCGTTGCATAGTACTCCATTGTGTGTATGTACCATAGTTTGTGTATCCATTCGTCTGTTGATGGACATCGAGGTTGTTTCCATCGTTTTGCTATTGTGAATAATGCTGCCATGAACATAGGTGTGCATATGTCTATTCGAGTGATGACTCTTATTTCTCTAGGATATATTCCTAGGAGTGGGATTGCTGGATCGAATGGTACGTCTATTTCTAGCTTTCTGAGGAAACGCCATATCATTTTCCAAAATGGCTGTATCATTTTGCATTCCCACCAGCAGTGTATAAGAGTTCCCGTCTCCCCGCAGCCCCTCCAACATTTGTTATTTCCAGTGTTTTTGATTCGTGCCAGTAATGCCGGGGTGAGATGGTATCTCATTGTGGTTTTAATTTGCATTTCTCTAATGGCTAGTGATCGCGAGCATTTCCTCATGTGTCTGTTGGCCATTTGAATGTCTTCCTTGGTGAAGTGTCTGTTCATTTCCTTTGCCCATTTTTTGATAGGATTGGTTGTCTTTTTGTTGTAGAGGTGTTGGATTTTCTTGTAGATTATGGAGATTAGACCTTTGTCTGACTTGTACTGTCCAAAAATTTTTTCCCAGTCTGTAGGTTCTCTTTTAACTCTTTTGGTGAAATCTTTTGAAGAGCATAGATGTTTGATTTTTAGAAGATCCCAATTATCTAGTTTATCTGTTGGGTTTTTTGTGTTGATGTTTATGGTTTGTATCCTGTTAATGCCATGTATTAAGGTCTGAAGTGTTGGTCCTATTTTTTCTTCTATGAATTTTATAGTTTGAGGCTTTATATTCAGGTCTTTGATCCATTTTGAAGTAGTTTTTGTATATGGTGTGAGGTATGGGTCCTGTTTCATTTTTCTACAAATGGATATCCAGTTTTGCCAGCACCATTTGTTAAAAAGACTGTCTTTTCCCCATTTGATGTATTTTGGGCCCTTGTCGAGAATCAGGTGACCGTAGGTGGATGGATTTACATCTGGGATCTCAATTCTGTTCCATTGGTCAATGTCTCTGTTGTTGTACCAGTACCAGGCTGTTTTGAGTACTGTAGCTGTATAGTAGCTTCTCAAGTCAGGTAGTGTGAGTCCTCCAACTTTATTCTTCTTCTTCAGTAGTGCTTTACTTATTCGGGGCTTCTTCCCTTTCCATATAAAGTTAATAATTAGTTTTTCCATCTCTTTGAAGAATGTTGTTGGTATTTGGATCGGGATTGCATCGTATTTGTAAATTGCTTTAGGTAGAATTGCCATTTTCACAATGTTGAGTCTGCCTATCCATGAGCATGGTATGTTTTTCCATTTATGTAGATCCCTTTGGATTTCATGCAGCAGTGTTTTGTAGTTTTCTTTGTATAGGTCTTTTACATTCCTGGTCAGATTTATTCCTAAGTATTTTATCTTTTTAGGGGCTATTGAAAATGGTATTGATTTCCTGATCTCCTTTTCATCGTTCTCTTTACTGGTGTATAGGAATCCAACTGATTTTTGAATGTTTATCTTGTATCCTGCTACTCTGCTGAATCTTTCTATTAGTTCCAGTAGATTTCTCATGGAGTCTTTAGGGTTTTCTATGTATAGTATCATATCATCTGCAAACAGAGAGAATTTAACTTCTTCATTACCAATTTGGATGCCCTTTATTTCTTTCTCTTGCCTTATTGCTCTAGCTAGAACTTCCAGCACAATGTTAAATAGGAGTGGTGATAAAGGGCATCCTTGTCTTGTTCCTGTTTTCAAGGGGAATGTTTTCAGCCTCTCTCCATTAAGAATGATGTTGGCTGTTGGTTTTGCATAGATGCCCTTTATTATGTTGAGAAATTTCCCTTCTATACCTATTTTATTGAGACCTTTTATCAGGAATGGGTGTTGGACTTTGTCAAATGCCTTTTCTGCGTCAATTGAGATGATCATGTGATTTTTTTCTTTCCTTTTATTTATGTGGTGGATTACGATGATGGATTTTCTAATGTTAAACCATCCTTGCATACCTGGTATGAATCCTACTTGGTCGTGGTGTATTATTTTTTTGATATGATACTGAATTCTATTGGCTAGAAGTTTGTTCAGAATTTTTGCATCTATATTCATGAGAGATATTGGTCTGTAATTTTCTTTTTTTGTGATGTCTTTGCCTGGTTTTGGTATCAGCGTTATGCTGGCTTCATAGAATGAATTTGGAAGTGTTGCTTCCTCTTCTATGCTCTGAAATAGCTTGAGTAGAACTGGTACAAGCTCTTCTGTAAATGTTTTGTAGAATTCTCCAGTGAAGCCATCTGGGCCGGGGCTTTTTTTGGTTGGGAGTTTTTTTATTACCTTTTCAATCTCTTCTCCTGTTATGGGTCTGTTCAGATTTTCAGTATCACTTTGTTGTAGTTTGGGTAGGCCGTATGTTTCTAGAAATTTATCCATTTCCTCTAGGTTTTCAAATTTGTTGGAATATAGTTTTTCATAATATTCTGTTATAATCCTTTTTATTTCGGTTGGGTCTGTTGTAATGTCCCCCATTTCATTTCTTATTTGGGTTATTTGTGCCCTCTGCTGTTTTTCTTTTGTCAGTCTGGCCAGTGGTTTGTCGATTTTGTTGATTCTTTCAAAGAACCAACTTTTGGTTTTGTTGATTCTTTCTATTGTTTTTCTGTTCTCTATTTCATTGATTTCTGCTCTGATCTTTACTATTTCCTTTCTTCCGGTGGTTGTAGGCTTTTTTTGTTGTTCTCTTTCTATTTGTTTGAGTTCTGTAGTTAATGTTTTGATTTTGTCCCTTTCTTCTTTTTTGATATGTGCATCTATTGCTATAAATTGTCCTCTGAGGACTGCCTTTGCTGTGTCCCAAAGGTTTTGGTATGATGTGTTTTCATTTTCATTTGATTCTAGGAATTTTTTAATTCCATCTCTGATTTCTTCTATTACCCATTGATGTGTAAGCAGATTATTATTCAGTTTCCATGTGTTTGATTTGTTTTCCTTGCTCTTTCTAGTGTTAATTTCTACCTTGATGGCATTGTGGTCAGAGAAGATACTGTGAATTATCTCAGCATTTTGGATCTTGTTGAGGATTGCTCTGTGGCCTAAGATGTGGTCTATTCTGGAGAACGTTCCATGTGCATTGGAAAAGAATGTGTACTTTGCAGCGGTTGGATGGATTGTTCTATATATGTCTATGAGGTCCAGTTGGCTGATTGTGTCCTTTAGGTCTTCTGTATCTTTGCTGAGTTTCTTTTTAGTTGTTCTGTCCTTTACTGAGAGTGGTGTGTTGAAGTCTCCTACTATTATTGTGGAACTGTCAATTTCTCTTTTCAGTGCTGTTAGAGTTTTTTTTATGTATTTTGGAGCCCTGTCATTGGGTGCATAGATATTTATTATGGTTATGTCTTCATGATGGATCATCCCCTTAATCATTATATAGTGTCCTTCTTTGTCTTTTATGGTAGATTTTGTTTTAAAGTCTATTTTATCTGAGATTAGAATTGCCACTCCTGCTCTTTTTTGATAGTTGTTAGCCTGATATATTTTTTTCCAACCTTTGATTTTTAATAAATTCACATCTTTGTTTCTAAGGTGTGTCTCTTGTAGACATCAAATTGATGGGTCCTGTTTTCTTATCCATTCTGCCACTCTCCATCTCTTTATGGGTGCATTGAGTCCATTTATGTTCAGTGTAATTATTGATAGATGGAAGTTTGTTGCTGTCATTTTGTAGTGCTTTTTTTTGTGGTGCTGAAGTTTTCTTTGTTCTTCTTACTCTCTTGTGCTGAGTTACTTTTGTTTGTGGATTTTGTGTTCATTTCTTTTGTTTTTGTAGGTTTTGGTTTTGTTGAGATTTTATGTTTTTCGTCTTTATTTTTGTGAGTTGGTTTGTTAACTTTCTTTGTGGTTACCATGAATTTTACCCTTATCTTTATAATTTTGAAGCAGTCTACCGTTACTTGGTATCGCCTTGCCTTCCTCTCCTTTAGAAGGTTCTATACCTATGCCGTTTGTTCCCTCTTTCATTGTTTTGATGTTGTTGTCATCCTTTAATTGATTTCTCTGATTCCCTGTTGTATTTCTTTTGTTTTTGGAAAGTCCTCTGTAGTTCAGTTCCTAGAATGGTATCTGGTTCATATGAACCTGCGTCCTAGGTCCTAGGTCCTAGGTCCTGCCTGAGGGCTGAAGCTGTTTGTCCTCAGATCGAAGAACTCCCTTTAATAATTCTTGTAAGTTTGGTTTGACTTTTGCATATTCCTTTAGTTTCTGTTTATCTGGAAATGACCTAATTTCACCATCAAATTTGAATGAGAGTTTTGCAGGATGTATTATTCTTGGCTGACAATTTTTTTCTTTCAAGATTTTATATATGTCATCCCATTGCCTTCTTGCCTGCATGGTTTCTGCTGAATAATCTGAGCTTAGTCTTATTGTTTCTCCTCTGTATGTGACTTCTTGTTTTTCACGAGCTGCTCTCAGGATTCTTTGTTTGTCTTTAGTTTTAGCAAGTGTGAATATGATATGTCTTGGTGATTTTCTTTTGAGGTCTCTTCTATATGGGGTTCGTTGAGCTTCTTGGATGGCCAGCTTTTCATTTTTCATGATATTGGCTAAAGTTTTCTGTCAGCAGTTCCTCAATGATCCTCTCTGTGTTTTCTGTTTTCTCCCCCTGTTCTGCGATGCCAATCACTCGTAAGTTTTTGCTTTTAATTGTGTCCCACATAACTCTCAGGGTCTCTTCATTTTTATTTGTTCTTTTTTCTGAGTTTTCCTGAAACAGAGTTGTATCCAAGTGTTTGTCTTCAGTTCCACTGATCCTGTCTTCCACGGTTTCAAATCTACTTCTCAGCCCTTCTATGACACCGTCCATTTCTGAAATCTTGTTGTTTATCTTTTGGATTTCTAATTGTTGTTTTTGTATAATTTCGAGTTGTGAATTTATTTTGGCATTTTGTTCCTGCATCATCTTCCTGAATTCTTCCAATTTTTTGTCTGTATTTTCCATAAATTTGTCTATTTTTTCCTCATGTTGGTCAGCTTTTTGCCTGAGTTCTTGGTAAATTCCGAGTATTAGTGATTTGAGTTCCCTATCAGGTACTTCTAGTGCATTTTCTTCCACAGGAGAGTTATCTGGTGTTTTAATTTGGACGCCTATTGGAGCCATCTTGTCTTGTTTTTTAAATGTTTTGATATTGTTTGTTGTTTTCGGGGCATTCAGTAGATATTTCTCTCGTTTATTGATTGTAGATTTTTTTTTTTTTTGTTTCGTTCTTGTGGTACAGCTGGGCAGATCTAGCTGAGGAGGAGCCACTGGGACGGGTTGCTTGTGGCACTCACCGCAGCCACCAGGACGGTCGGTAGTCAGTGCTGGGCAGGTTGCAATAGGGCGTGCCTGCACCGCTTGGTGATGTGATGTCTAGTGCACGGTGCAGGTAGGTAGGGTGCAGCGGGAAGATGGTTATGTGTGAAGCTAAGCTGGGTATGGGAGAGAGGAGAGAGGAGGAGGAGCAAAAAGCGTACAAACATAAAAGAATGCTAGGGGAGCTTGTCATTCGAATGGACAGATGAGAGACTATGGGATGGAGGAAACCAGAAGGGGGAAGAGAAAGAAAAGGAAAGAATGACCAAATAAAAATCAGAAAAGTTAAAGAACTGCAAAGTTCCCAGGGATCCCACCGATGCAGCTATGAGGTCTGGGGGAGTCGGTCTCAATTTTCACAGCTCAGCCTGGCCAGAAGGTACAGAGGCATACATCGCCTGGTATTCAGGGATCAGAAAGAGAAGGAAGAGATAGAGAGATGAGAAATTAAGCAATGAAGAAAGACAAAAGGTAAAAAGAGGTAAAAGATGACAAAACTAGTCAAAAAAGAAGAAAAATAAAATTTAAAAAAAAAAAAAAAAAGCAACACCAGCAGTCAGTGCCAACAAATGGGACCCAGAGAGCCCCCACTCAGGGGCGTGAATTCCAAGCAGCCAGCAGTCTCGGGGTTAAGAGACCGTGGCCACGGGAAGCATAGGGGCCAATGAACAAAGGCCCCGGGATCTCACCAGCGTGGAAGCCCAGACCTGGAATCCGCCACCCGCCCGAACGCAGCCCCACGGCCCCACCAGAGAGAGCAAAGACAGCGCTCGGAACCAGGCACCCGAGCAAAAGGAGGGGGAGGCAGTGAGAGGCAAGCGAGAAACCAGAAGAAGCAGAAAATGCCACACCAACAGCCAACAAATGGGACCCAGAGAGCCCCCACTCAGGGGCGCAAATTCCAAGCAGCCGGCAGTCTCGGGGTTAAGAGACCATGGCCAGGGGAAGTAGATGGGCGAACGAACAAGGGCCCCGGGATCTCACCAGAGTGGCAGCCCAGACCTGGAAGCAGCCACACGCCCGAATGCAGCCCCACAGCCCCGCCGGAGAGAGCAAAGACGGCGCTCGGAACCAGGCACCCGAGCAAAAGGAGGGGGAGGCAGCGAGAGGCAAGCGAGGAACCAGAAGAAGCAGAAAATGCCACACCAACAGTAAACTCTTGATTTTTAAGCTATTTTTGAAAAAAAAAAAAAAAAAACAAAGGCACTTGAATTATTCTTAGCTTTTTAATACCAAGCCACAGGTGTATATGCTTCTAGACAGCCGATGAACATCTGGGCCACTTAGTGAACCGATTTTTAACGTTTCCCATTATTTATTCGGTATGTGCTAGCACATTAAACCATTTAGTGATTCCCCATAAATTAAAGCAAACTGATTAACTGCATCAAATGTTCTAATAAAAATACTTTTTAGTGCAGAGGATTTCTACGCTATTTCATGCATTGGAGCCACACTGGTAAACAGGCTGTATTTACAAAATTGGGTACTGAGCTGTAATTTAAGATGCGCTTCTTATTCTAAAGAATGACTCCTATTCACTTCTGTTACTTACAGAAAATTTATTTTCACCAATATTTAGACAAGAGAAAGGAGTGCTTATGGACTTAAGCTCTGTGCTAAAATAACTGTAATAATTGTTACTTTATTTGATCCTAGGAACACCCCATGTTCCCCAATTTCACAACTGAGAAAACTAAGGTTTAGAAATGTTAAATAATGGAAAAGTGGCCCAAGTACAGAAAGCTAGAAAGTGCCACAAATGGGATTGGAACCCAGCTGGGATACGGCAAAAAGAGAAATGTTTCGGAGCCAGTTCAACTTCATAAACTGCTTTTTTTTTAAACCTATATAAGTAAATAGAGGGTCACATCAATCCTTAACTAAATTAGTCAAAAATATTTATTGAATAGCTAGTACATTCCAGGCACTATTTCATTCTCTGGCCTTTTTCTAGTATTTGTTTCTATTTGGTGGAAGTTAAGAATTTTACAGCCAATAACATAAACTAGCACTGTTGGTATGTACAGAGCAGTAGTTCTCAAAGTGTGGCCCCTGGACCAGCCATAGAAGCAGCATCTGTCAGCTTGTTAGAAATACAGATTCTAGGGCCCCACCCCAGGCCTGCTGGGGCACGGGGCCCAGGGAGACTTGGTGGGACTGTGGTTAAGAGGTCGGCTGCTAACCAAAAGGTCACCAGTTCAACTCCACCAGCCGCTCCTTGGAAGCCCCATGGGGCAGCTCTACTCTGTCCTACTACTCTATGGCAATGGGTTTTAGGGTGGCGCCCAGCAATCTGCATTTCAACAGTCTTTGAAGGTGGTTCTGATGTGCACTCGAGTTCGAAAACTTCTGGTAGAATGGTGAAGAGCACCTACTAAGGAAAATGAATGTTTGTAAAGAAAGAAAAGAAGGTTCCCTGTGCACAAGGCCTTGAAAATCTTAGGTACGAGCTCACGTGGAGACCAGAACATTAGCAGACAAACTGTAAACTGAGGCAAATGAGAAAACATGGAGAGAAGACCTTCTTCTCTGTGGGCCGGTGAGCTTCTCAGAAGACAACCCACAGGTAAAAACATACCTTAAAACTGTAGAAACACTACCAGTTGCGTTATTTGATTTGTTATGAGAAAGCGTCGGGCTGTGGAGACACCGCCGGAGATGTAATCCTGTTCTAACCTACAATGCATGAACACCTCCCCCCGCCAGCCACTCCCCGGTACACACAAAATGTTCATCTCACAAACTCTCACCAAATCAATCTCGTCTACCTGTGCAGCTGCGTCAGTTCGTTCTTCTTTGCGTTGCTGCTTCTTTTGTTCTCCTATGTGTCCTGAATCCCAGGCCCAAAGCCACCATAAAGTTCAAAAATAGACGTTGGCCGTCGCTTGCAGGTATTCAGAGAAGTTGCCTCCCTCTGAGGCTCTGCTGCCGCATTTGTTAAATGGGTGGATCCCTTTCCTGATGCCTTCCACTTCTAAATGTGCTGGATTGCAAGGATCTGTGACACCGGGGCATGTTGTAGTCGGAATTGACTCGACAGCAACAGGTGTGGGTATTTTGTTTGGTTTTGACTGACGTGAGCCCAGTGGTTAAGAGCTCGGCTGCTAACCGAAATGTTGCAGTTTGAATCCACCGGCCGCTTCTTGGAAACCCTATGGGGCAGTTCTACTCTGTCCTATAGGGTCGGTATGAGCTGGAATCGACGGGTTTGGGTTTGGTTTTGGCTGATGTCTTGACTAACGGCAAAAGCCACGAGGTACAGGGTGCCCCACAAGCTTGCTAAGGCAGTGCTCTAGGCAGTAAGGCAGATTCACCCCGTGTATTTTCATGGTCACTGAGCTTGGAGGGCGATCATCACAAGGGGGGAAAAAGAGAAGAGCAAGAAAACGTGAGACTGCCTTTTTATTCTTCCAGATACTTACTTTGGCTTTTCACGGTTTTATTTAAATTCCAAACGTGAAGAACATCATTTGTTTGTATGTTTGGAGCAGATCACTGCTTTCAACAAATTAATCGCAGCTTTTCTAGAGGCAGGAGAATGGTCAAGAGGAACTGTGGCAGTGCCCTGCGGCCTTAAGACGACCGTTTTTAAAGCTTTATTTGGAATGTGGCACATTATAATTGACAGACTTGACAGGCATTCTGGTTTCATGGACTGTGTGTCAGGATTCCTGCCCTATATTTCCATATCACCAAGCACTTCCACTGTGTCCTTGAACTAATTTAAAATCTCCCTGGGTTTCAGGTTTCCCGGTATTCGTGAAGGCCCCACATCATTTGCCGCGTACTTGCAGGATGTCCCTAAGCATGCCTTATGCTCTCCCACAGCCTTAAGAGATTTCTTATCTCTTTACCCACAGTGCTCATATCTATTTGCTTATCATTTAGAGACAGCAACTCATATTGTATATCTCGTCCCCCAAAATAACATGTGAACTGAATCAACTCCGTGAAAAAAAAAAATTGACAACTGGTATTTTAGTGCCTCACACCCTGTTTGACTAGATTATTTTTCTCATTTTTTTCAACTTGACTTTTTTTCATCATACAGATGGGAAAACAGCTTAAATTTTCTTAAGACGTTTTCGAGCAAGTATTGAAGTCTTTGAAATTCTCCCTTTCCCCCCAAGTTCTGTACAATACATGAGTTTTAATTAATTCTCTGAGGGGAAATGAGGTACAGAAATTCCGATAGTATCAGACTCCAGCATCTCCCATTGACTGGTGGCATAAAGAATACCTTAATGACTGGTGTATTTTAAAAACAGAAATTTATTTCATGTACCACAGTAAAAAAAAAAAAAAAAAAAAAGGCTCATTGTATTTTAAGTATAAAGAAAGAAGTGTAATTGATAAAGGTAATCAGATGGTGCCAGGTTGTTTTAATTAGCTGTTAAAACAGAAAATGTCTGAATGCAAAAAAAAAAAAGCAAAACAAACAAGGTGAGATTCTTTTTCACTCAGGGCTCTGGAAAAGGAACAGGTGGCATGTGTAATCTTGTCTGCATTAATTTTTACCACCATGGTCAAATAGCCCCCTCAGACAGAAACTTGTAAAGAATTTCCTTTCTGTATCTGGCTTAATCATAGAGGAATTAGCTCCCTTGGTGAGCCAACGTGGAAAGGAGAGAGTTTGGGGAAATAAGGAACATTCGCAGGAAAGAGAAAGTTTGAGGCAAACATATGGTGGAAATGCTCTAGTCGATTGCAGATCAAGCTGAGAGAGTTGAGATCCGTTGGTTCGGGGATCCAGTTCACTGCACATTCCTACTGTGCCTGACTACTAATTGCATCCTATGTTTGTCAATCAAATATTTGCAATTAACAAAAATATTCCCTTAAGAGACATATAACGGAGCTGGCAAAGGATCTGGTGCTTTGCTAAGGACAACTAGCTGCACATAGAAAATAGAATAAAATACAGTATTAAAAATACTCTGCCACTGATAACACCACCAGACACTCCCAGTCAAAACATTAACGAGCAGAAGAGGTGGCATGGGGCTTTACAAAGGGATTTTGTTCAAAGAAGGGGAACTTTGATCTCAGTGTCTCTGACCCTCCTCCACCTCTGATTCTTCAATCTACAAGTACACACAGAGGTTTAATTTAACTCGGTGCATAATTTGCCTAAGGATAAAAGTTGATCTAGATTTTTTTAACTCCAATTTTACAAATGCTCCACTTTCTCGCTTTCCCCTCCTCCCCACCCGCGGATCTCGAGAGAGGAGGTTGAAGAGGAAGGTGACTGGAATATTAAGAACTCCGTGATGGTCTGAGGAAACCCTAATCTGTAAATTAGTAGAAATGCCAGTAATTTGTTGGGAATTGAAGACCTTCTGTATTCAAGAGTGAAGCTTGGCAGCTGTGCACTGTTGGTTTACAAATCAATATTACATCTGAAGGTGGCGTTTGAATGTTGGTGTCGTTGGGGTTTGCCTCCAACATAGCTCTGTGATAAGAGATGTTCAAACAAAACAAACACATTCCCTTCCTTGTCCTTTAGGATAAAGTCCAAACATAATTCCACAACAGGGATATGACATTCAAGTCAGCTACAGAACTTCTGTAATTACATAAAACCCCTGGACCACAGAAACGCTGTTGAATTGGAGAGGCTCTGCAATATTCCCCAAGAAAGGACTCTGTGGCTGTCAGATTAGCAAAAGCCAAGAAGAGGGGAGACGAGGATCACTGTCACAAAAAGAGCTTTGTGCATGATGAACAGAATATACACGCCTGTTTAGGAAATTAAGGTGAATCCAAGGTGACTTGGGGTCACATGGGGAGTCACATCGGCCACTAACTGGAAAAGTGAGCTTTAAAAATTAGTCATTTGGCTTAAATAAAATCATCTCAATCATTATTAGCTACCAAACAGCTTTAATCAAAAAGAATTACCTGAGTGAACTTTCTGGGCTTTCTCTGGTTATTGTCTGGCTCTGTGTCCCTGTGATTCTGTGCTGTGATTCTGGCTGTGGTATGAGAAAGAGAGCTGAGGCTGAGCTGCTTTTCGATGGTTGACAATTCTCCCCACTGTTTACATGCAGCCCACTGGCACAGTTACGGCCACGGTGAGCCACGAAAAATGAAAACTAGGGTATATAGGACAGATGCATTAACACATTTTTAGAGGTAGAACTTGATACGTTTTCAGTAGGAAGAAATGAAGTGTTACTGTCATTGTCACCTGACTTACCCAAAGACCTATCACTCTCATAGAGATGACAAAGGAACGAGCCCGTACTGGGGGCTCTACATCCAAGTCCATGAGCAGGCCAAACGCTGCCGCTGCTCAGCAATGTCCTAGCACTTCTGCTCCGCTGCCCATCAGTAAAGCATTCTGAGCACACACCATATATATATACATACATATATACACACACACACACGACTATATATACAATTATATATAGACAACTATATACTCTATACATATATACACAGCTACATATATAAACATACAACTATACATATACAATGATGTATGTATACAACTATATACACACACAACTATAAGTATACAATTATATATATATATATACAGCTATATATACATACATAACTATACACACAATTATACATATACAGAACTATATATACATACACAGCTATGTATATATACACAATATGTATATACAACTATATATATGACTATATACATATAAAACTATATACATAAAACTCTATATATAACTATCTATAACTATATATCACTATCAGTCGGAATCGACTCGATGGCACTGAGGGTTTTATAACTATATAAATACATAAAACTCTCTCTATATATGTATGTATGGTTTCTGTATTAGTGGACATCAAGTCAATTCCAACTTATATCAACCACATGTGTGCAGAAGAGAGTTGCTCCATGGGATTTTCAAGTCTGCAACCCTTTGGAAGCAGATTACCAGGTCTGCCTTCCGAGGCACCTCTGAGTGGGTTTGAACAGCCAACTTTTCAGTTAGTCTTTGAGTGCTTAACCATTTGCATCACCCTGGGATATACATATATATTGTATATGTATATGTTTATATGCATATATGTGCATATATATGTACATATATATACATTTATACATTTATGTTAACAAATTAGTTGCACTGGTGAAGAGCTCGACTGCTAACCAAAAAGTCTGCAGTTCGAATCCACCAGCCGCTCCTTGGAAACCCTGTGGGGCAGTTCTACTCCGTCCTATAGGGTCGCTATGAGTTGGAATTGACTGGACGGCAATGGGTTTTTATTATAAAGCATTCACAAAACACATTTTACAAGGACAGGATCAAAAGCGTTAGAAATAGATGCTGTCTTCCTGAACTCCAGCTCCTGTACATCTCTGCTCCGCACACTCTGTTCTCAGCCGTGGAGACAGTGGAGAGGCAGATACACTTGGCAGGGCCCCAGCGTTCCCTGAGTGCCCTGGGTCTCAGCACAGCTGGAAGAGTGGAGCAAGTGGCAAACCCTTGTTTGCCATCACTGAACACCAGTACTGAGCTGAGGATTAAGTAGGAAACTTTGTGCTCCTCTTTGCAAAACTGTGTAGAGAACACCGTTCGTTTTGATTCCATCTGCACAGAAGCACAGAACCCTGAGACGACAAATAACCAGATGAAAACTGAAAAATTCTCTCAAACCTTCTTTCTGATTAAGCCCAAGTGCCGTGTAGTAATGGTTGAGAATGATTTTTGTTTTTAAACAAAATGACTAATTTGCTCAACACCCTTGGTAATGGGGGAGAGGGAAGGAGACGCAGAAGAGTGTGCGTGTGCGTGTGCGTGCGCGTGTGCGTGCGCGCGCGAAATCCCAGGAGAATCATGGTGGAGGAGAGAGAAAGAAGAGCGGGCTTGACTTCGGCTGAGAATCCTGGTTCTACCATTTGCTGACTTTGAGGCTCAGGTATGAGTACACCAGGTAGAACTCATTTAGTCTTATTCCCCTCAGCTGCTTCTCTGTACAATGGGGATAATCAGGTCTACTTTCGGAGTCACTGTAAACGTTAGGGATATTTACATAAAGGGCCTCAGAAAGTGAGTGTTTTATAGCAACTGCTCATTAAATGGTGGCTATTATGTAGCCTTAGTGGCGCAGTGGTTAAGAGCTCGGCTGCTAACCAAAAGGTCTGCAGTTCCAATCCACCAGCGGCTCCTTGGAAACCCTATGTGGCCGTCCTACTCTGGCCTATAGGGTCACTATGAGTCAGAATCGACTAGATGGCAAAGGGAAGATGATAAGTCCTAGGCTCTCCAAAAAGTATCTAGTTAGTTTTCAAGTGAAATAAATAGCAATTATGGCAACCATGATTTTTTTTCTTTTAAAGCCCCTTCATTCCCATTATCATATTTAGTTAGTCTTCACAATAAATTTGAAAGATGGATAGGGCAGATAAGTATAAGTATCCCCACTTTACAGATACAGAAGTATTTATAAATCATAGTCATACAAGTGGTAGAGCTGATACTCAAACTCAGAACTCAGGATTTCTGGGACAGAGCCAGGAAGGAGGGAGACACATTCGGTGCATATGACTTTCTATCAAACAACTCAACCATAACGACTCTATGTGTGGGTATGTGTGTATGCTTATTTAAAGTTGTTTTTTTGTTGTTCATCCTCTTCTTCTTTTAAGTTAACTCTGTTTAGCCCAGTTTTTATTCTATCTCTCTTCTCTCCATCTTTGACAAATTCTTTGGCAATAAAATAAATATCACAACATGGTGAGTTGAAGAAATGAATACAGTGTCTATTGCATGTGTTTCTCCCCACTAAAACTTGGCTTTGGCTGTTATTTTGAGACACAGTAAACAGTAAATGCCTATAGCTTCTGGTAAGTATATATATATATGTGTATATATATATATTTATGTGTATATATATATATATTTATGTGTATATATATATATATATTTATATTTTTTCCACTTCAACCAACTTAAAAATAATGTCAATATAGCTTATAAAAAAAAAAAAGAAAAAGAGAGAAAGAAAGAAATAGAGAAGAAGTAAAATAAAACACAGGCAAAATTCAATTCAAGTGAAAATTTTGAGTTACGCTTGGTGTAGGGCTGATGAGTCACCTTTTTTAATGACACCTTTGGCTCTCCAAACTAATAAATTATGCCACCAACAATGCATTGCACCTCACTTAAGGCATGTTGACTGGCTTCCTTACTGTTTCTGGGCCAGGCAGAGAGACCGCTGTATATTCCCTTGATTTTGGTGCCCAAAGGCATTGCTGTCAGGAATGAAGCTGTGAGTACGCCCTTTGCATCACTTTGTCCTCAGGGACTATTTCCATTTCTTTCTTCTTTTTGTAATTTCATTGTGCTTTAGGTAAAAGTTTACAGTGCAAATTCGTTTCTCATTCAAAAAATTGTACAAAAATTGTTTTGTGATACTGGCTGCAATCCCCGCAATGTGTCAGCACTCTCCCCCTTTCCCTTTCCACCCTAGGTCCTCCGCATCCATTTGTCCAGTTTTCCTGTCCTTTCCTGCCTTCTCGTCTTTGCTTTTGGGCAAGTGTTGCCCATTCGGTCTCATATACTTGATTGGACTAAGAAGCATGTTCCTCACATGTGTTATTGTTTGTTTTATAGACCTGTCGAATCTTTGGTGGAAAAAAAGTAGGCTATGGGAGTAGCTTCAGTTCTAAGTTAGCAGGATGTCTGGTGGTCATAGTCTTGGGGATTCCTCCAGTCTTGGTCAGACCAGTAAGCCTGGTCTTGTTTTGTGAATTTAAATTTTGTTCTACATTTTTCTTCCGCTCTGTCCCCGGACCCTCTGTTGTGATCCCTGTCAGAGCAGTTGATGGTGGTAGCTGGACACCATCTAGTTCTTCTGGTCTCAGGCTGGTGGAGGTTATTTTTCATTTCTTAAGGTGACTGTCCCCATGCAGTTTGGTAAGAACAGCATTAAAAGGCACCAAGAGTTGGGGCCATTTCTATTCCTATTTCTATTGCTTGCATATAAATAATACAAACAGTTCTAGAGTAACTGAAACTGATTAACTCCCCTCCCAACCAAAAAAACAAACAAACAAAAAAAATCAATTAATTAACTCCATTTTTGTTCCACAAAAATTTCTGAGACACCCATTTTAAAAAGTGACTAACTACAATCTTTGGATTTTAGATTTATGTGTTTCACTATTACTTTTTGCACAATAACTTGTCACTGAAATAAAGTGTTATAGCCCAGCCCAGTTGACCAAGAGTTAACTAACATCCTCAAATCCCAAAGAACTGTTCAGATCAAAAGTTGAATTAAGTCCTTGCTAGAATTTCTCCACGTACAGGTTATAATTCTGAAACCAGTCCTGACCAAGTTGCCTTCCTAGATTATATCCCCCTTATAACTTCTTGAACAGACCCCTTTGTAATATTTGTAACCTCTTCCACAGTTTTGAATGCAAATGCCTGAAGTGAAGGAAGAGAATTTGAAGCTATCTTCTGGCAGTCTCAAGATACAGATAGGTAGATATAGATGGATGGATGGATGGATGGATGGATGGCCGGATAGCTAGATGATGATAGATGGATAGATATGCTTTAAAGTAAGCTATTTTCTCTAGAATAGATGCTGTAAGTCTTCATGCCTCTAACACCTTTCCTATAGCATCTTAACACACGATGAAGCTTCTCTCCTGACATCTGTTTCTAGCATGATAATACAGTCTTGCATGAGGTGCTGAAGTTGCAAATTTACTTCCTTGTTGTTATGTTGTTTGCCTAGAGGCCAGTTCCACACATCTTAATTCCATGGTCCTTCAAATTCTCCACAGGGGTCATACAAATGGTTAACTTGCTTGGCTGCTAACTGAAAGGTTGGAGGTTCGAGTCCACCCAGAGTCTCCTTGGAAAAAAGTCCTGGCAGTCTACTTCCAAAAAATCAGCCATTGAAAATCCTATGGAGCACAGTTCTACTCTGACACACATGGAGTGTCTATGAGTCAATGTCAACACAATGGCAATAGGTTAGAATTCACCACAGGTCCTCTCCCAGCCCACTATGACACATTATCACTGAAGATTACAGAGGTTACGAAGATAGTTAACACAGCTATTGTATTTGGAGCGTTTACTTTTTGCCAGGCCCTGTACTAAGTACTCCACATATTTATATCACTTAATGCTCACTTCTCAGGTAAGTATTATCATCCCGCTTTCATAGATGAGGCAAGTGTGGCTCAAAGATGTGAAATACTTGGCCAATAGCTGATAGCTAATAAGTGGCTAAGGTGGAATTAGACTATGGCTCTTTTTGAATCTACTGTGCTCTCGTTTTGCTATTTCCCTCTTGCATGCAGTTATTGAAACCCAGAGGTGACAAATGGATTATGTAGAACCGTTTAAAAATGGTCAAAAATTAAAATAGCACATATAAACATTGCATAGTTGAGAAGTTGAATAGTATAATGTATTTTTAAGTTTTTAAGGGCAACTTTTAAATTTTCTATGTAATTGAAATGTTAGATAATACCCCCGGCTTGACCTTGACAATTTTTTTCAACTTTCATCCCTGTTAAATGGCAGATTTGGAGATAATCACGGAAATCCTCTGGGATCTAAAATTCTATGACTCCACATGCAAGCAGCTGGAAATTTATGATTGTTCTTATTCCCTCAACAGGCATTGTTACTACAGGGTATTTGGTAAAACTATCAACTTTCAATGTTACACACTAGGTTACTTTCTAGTTCAAGAGCCTGATACCCAATTGATCATAGACATGACCACATACACAACATTTCATCAATAATAATAGTCTTCTAAATTAATTGAAAAGAGTAATGCCGAGGCAAATCGTATGCGTTTTATCTCAGTCATTTAGACAGTGTGAAAAGATAGCTTGGCCTGGTGAAAGCTAGGAGGTCCTTGGAAAACTTTCTGGAGAGGGAGTCAGACCTGGATAGGGGTAGGCGGACTAGGAAGCCTCCATAGCCTAAGGTTAGAAGAAGAGTGCTGAGGCTCGTTTGGAAACCCACTGATCAAGGGTCGCCCATGCTCAGTGACAGCCACATTGGGCAGAAGAACCACTCTGCGTGTGTGTGGCAGTATAGAGTGCATGCGACACATGTAAGTCAGATGCTTTTAAGTACAGGCTGGCTTTAAAAGTAAAAATAAGTAAGCCAGCCAGCCTTTCTGCAGAGCTTTAGACCTACTCAGAATCCCACCTGAAGGTCAGCTAAGGCCGTTTGCAGCAGGGAGCATCCCAGGCCTAGCCCTCAGGTGACATATAAGTTATCCTTGGTACAAGAATGCCGTGTAACAATCGCAAGACCTTAGTGTCACACACTGATGAGTAGTTATTTAGCTCATGATCTGTCAGAACTGGGCTGGGCATGGCTAGTTTTGTCTGCCTTCACTCATGGATCTGCAGAAATCTGTGGGTCAGCTGGGTAGCTCTGCTGCTCTTGGTGGGCTTCCACAAACATCTGGGAGAAGACTGGTTGTTGACTGATGTAGGACCACTTCACGCAATACCTCTAAAAGAACATGGCTCTTTTCCAAGCGTCACTCATCCTCCAGAAGAATGGCCCAGGCGTGTTCTGATGATGATGGGAGGCAAAACTATGAACAAGCCCCATTGCACAAGTCCTTCTCAAGCCTCCTTATGCTCCATTTGTGATTATCCCATTGGCTGGGCCAGCCACATGGCTGGGCCCAGTCAGAGTGGGTGACTACTACAGGGTCACTTGGAAAAGTCACGAATACAGGGAGGCGTAAAGAATGGGGCAGTTAGTCAACCACTGGTGCCCTTGACTGTATGCTGGCAATGGAGCACCTTAGGGAGCTCAGTCTCGGTCTTGCTCGTTTCTTAATCCCAGCCCTTCTAACAGGCTCAACATATGCTTGATCCGTGAATGAATGAGTGAATGAATGAATATGTCCCTGCTCTGAAGTAAGCAGGACCATCCTGATTGGATGAAAAAGTCTGCTTACTTTAGTTGATAAACACAAGGAAGTATGACAATGTTGTATTACTCAAAGTATTTTTTTCTTCTGTCTCAGAAAGTCCTACTCTAAGTAAAACAAGGACATAATTCATGTTAGAGTGATATGGAAATATCCCAAATGAAACAGTACAACCATATTTGGGGGGAGGATAACAAATTAAATTGTGCCGAATCCAGCTGCTAGCCTCAGCCTGGTGCTATGCAGGATTAGCTATGCCCCCGTCAGGCAATTATATGGGACTTACAACACGTCTTCAGATCTGTGCTCATTTTCATAATAAACCTCTGGTTTCACTTTCTCTATCACTGTTTTCTCTAAGATTTACCATTTGACAATAACAAACACTAAGTAGAATGAGTATTTCTGCTGAGTTAAAGCCCAGCCACTTAGCTCCCATTTCCATGGTTCTGTCTCCGTGCCGATGGCTTCCCACCCGGAATCTATATTTCTTCCCTACAGTAGTTATAGCATCTGTCTGATTGTGGCCTAATCCTGTATTTTTTAGCAGCACGGAATGAAGGTGGGAATAGAAGCAGTCAGTAAGTTTGGCTGGAAATGTACCTTTCAGTATTTTTCTCTTTAGAAACAAAAAGAAGATTCTGAGCCTGCTACAAAACACGGCTCTGCAGGTTTGAAAAGAGGCCACAAAGGTGTGTGCTACTTGGAGACACGTGTGATGGAGCTAATGAAAGAAATACGAAGTTTTGACCTTTAAAAAGTCATATTAGTATCTTCCCAAGAATTAGGTGGTTTAGGTCACGCTAATCTTAGAGTTTCAACACCAGGAAGTAGCTGGAAACCCCTCCTCCTCGCCAAGCTGGGCTTAAAGTTTTGATCCTTTGGAGCCGGCAGTAGTGTGTGATAAATAGCAATCAGCTGCTTCACTCTATGCTCCCTAGCCAGCCCATGGGCTCTGATGCTGCCCACCAAGCTACTTTGGAGGCAAATGATGCATTTTTAAATAGCACATTAATATTAAAAAGAGTTCGGTGAGCAGATCAAGGGCAAAGTCATTCATTCCTTCACAGGAATTTCAGCCTTGTGTAAAAATCCATGTCACTTCCTCATATGTGTCAGATGGCCTTGGTCTGTTAAAACACAGATTCAGCCCACATGCATGGAGATAAACATGCATGGTAATATTTAACAGTGACAATGTCTAGAAAACACAGACGGGTGTCTGGCAGTGGATGCCCAATGTATGAAACAATACCCATGGGAAGAAAACATATTCTTGGCTTAAATAAATACAGTGGCACTTTTCTTCCCAGGACACTGTCATTGTAAACATGCCTCCCGATGTTTGAATTGCATTGCTCTTTTTCTTTTGAGAAAGTAGAGAAAGAGGATCTGCAGCTTTCTCTCAGCCTCTCACAACTCTCCTTATAACCTTTCCAACATTCTCTTCTTCCTTGACCATGGTTTCATAAAAGAGAGTGAGTTCTAGCTTTTATTCTGCCCTTTGGATTCTTGGGCAAAACCCCTGCGGAACGATAAGGTGGGCACAATGCTTTGGAGTCCCATGCCAACTGGAAGCATGTCTTACCCCTCTGTGACTGCTGATGAAATAATATGAAAAAGAAAGTTACATGTAAAAGTCCTTGTTAAATAAAAAATATCTATACAAATAAGATATTAATCCGATGGTTATTACCAGATATCTCCTCTCTAATGCTTCCTGAAATGTTGGAAGGAAAGACATGGAAGGCAAGAGATGATCAGGTAGAATGAGAAGCTGCCACAGAACAGGTTCTGCAGAGGCAGAACCTGAAGTGAAGTTGGGTCTAAGGTGTTTATTAGGACTTGGCACCTGTGAAAAGAAGGGGGTGGAAACAGGGATGGGTGGTGCATGAAGTTCCACTGTTATGTAAGCCCAACAAATCCTTGGCCACCCAGGAAGGAGCTCTGGAGAGAAACTTGCTTGTCAGTCTCCCCTCTTTGAGCCAAAATGGCCAGGATTTTATGCCCTCACCTCACTCAGTCACCAGATGTGGGCAGCCATCAGATAGAAGGATGTCCAGTTACGTAGGTCTTGCCAGCTGACCAGATGCTGAAGGAGCTGACAACTGGAAGCCATGTCTGGTCACTGCACTCTCCACAGTTGGTCAGCAAGTGGACTCAGGGTTCCCCACCTCCATGTCCACGACAGGGCTCAGTAACTAAGCCTAAACACCTAAAACCTTGTAGAGTGGGTGCCACAGAATCAGGAGATAAGACAGCTGTGTTGATAGACAAAAATGATTTTGACTGGTCCCCCAGAAATGAAGCACCATCACCAACCAAGAGGCCTTAGGGGGAAAAAAATCTGTGACATAATTTTTTTCTGACTCTCTGTAAAGGCTAGAAGGAAGTACTTACAACTCAGCCGAAAAATAACTACACACACACACACACACACACACACACACACACACACACAATAAAACAAAACAAAAACAGCAACTTCAGTTAAAAAAAAAAAAAAAGTAAAGTATCTTGAAGCTGGAATTGAACCTGTCCATCATTGAAAGGTGGGAGCCATGGTCGCTTAGGTATGAATTCATAAGTAGTGATGAATATGGGAGGTGTTAGTTTTAGGAATCTACCTGTTACCTTTGAGATCTATAGGAAGGAGATTTTCACACATTTGGTATTTATTTTATAAGCAATTGAATTTTCATTTCAGAATAAATATATATATGCAGTCTGAAATTGATCAAATATGCAATCCTGACACATTGATTGTTACTGGTGATTGAAATGTGAAAGTTGGAAACGAAGAAGGAACAGTAGTTGGAAAACATGGCTTTGATGATAGAAAAGACTCCAGAGATCACATGACAAAATTTGGCAAGACCAATGACTTCTTCATTGCAAATACCTTTTTTCAACAATATGAATGGCAACTATACACATGGACCTCACCAGATGAAACACACAGGAATCAAATCTATGACATCAGTGGAAAGAGACAATGGAGAAGCTTGGTATCAGAACAAGGCCAGGGGCCGACTACGGAACAGATCATCAGTTGCTCATAAGCAAGTTCAAGTTGAAGAAGAAGACAATTAAAACAAGTCCACGAAAGCCAAAATACAACCTTGAGTATATCCCACCTGAATTTAGAGACCATCTCAAGAACAGATTTCATGCATTGAACACTAATGACCACAGAGCAGACGAGTTGTGGAATGACATCAAGGACATCATACATGAAGACAGCAAGAGGTCATTAAAAAGACAGGAAAGAAAACACCAAAATTGATGTCAGAAAACACTCTGAAACTTACTTTTGAATGCAGAGTAGCTAAAGCATATTGAAGAAATGATCACATAAAAGAGCTGAACAGATTTCAAAGAGCAGCTGTACAAGACAAAGTAAAGTATTATAATGAAATGTGCCAGGACTTGGAGTTAGAAAACCAAAAGGGAAGAACATGCTTGGCATTTCTCAAGTGGAAAAAATAAATCAGACTTCATCAAATATAAAAACTTCTGTACTAACAAAAGGAGCCCTGGTGGCGCAGTGTTTAAAGCACTCAGCTGCTAATCAAAAGGTCAACAGTTCGAACCCACCAGCCATTCTGCTGGA
Organism: Dugong dugon; assembly: GCA_030035585.1. NCBI lineage: Eukaryota > Metazoa > Chordata > Mammalia > Sirenia > Dugongidae > Dugong > Dugong dugon. The sequence goes on along the minus strand of CM057480.1, from coordinate 73,097,542 downwards.
GAAAGACGCGGCAGTCTCCTTCTGTAAAGATTTATAGCTTTGGAGACCCTGCAGGGCAGTTCTTCTCTGTCCTATAGGGGGAGAGCTATGAGTCAGAATCAACTAGATGGCAGTAAGTTTGGTTTGTAGTTTTGGTTGCTACCAAAGACACCATCAGGAGAGTGGTTTTGGTTTGCATTTTCCTAATGATAATGATTGTAAGGATGGCACCGGACTAGGCAGTGTTTCTTTCTGTTGTACATAGGGTCACTATGAGTCGGAACCGACTCGACAGCACCTCACAACAACACCAATGACTAATGATGTCAAACACCTTTTCATGTGCTAGGTAGCCATTTGTATACCTTCTTTGGAGAAAATATCTATTCATGTCCTTTGCCCATTTTTAAATCAGGTTGTTTGTCTTTTGGTTGTTGAGTTGTAGGAGTTCTTTATATATCCTGGATAGCCTCTGATTCTGTGGGTTATTTGCAGAAATATTTGCAAATCTTAAGTAAGGGTCGAATATCCAGAATATATAAAGAACTCCTACAACTCAACAACCAAATGACAAACAACCTGATTTTAAATGGGCAAAGGACATGAATGATACCATTTCACACCTACTGGGATAGCAATAATCAGAAAGTGGGAAATAACAAGTGTTGGCCAGGATGTGGAAAAACTGGAACTCTCATACATTGCTGGTGGGATGTAAAATGGTGAAGCAGCTGTGTAAAAATTTGGCAGTACATTAAAAAGTTAAAGAATTTCCATATGATCCAGTGATTCTTTTCTTAGGTGTGTACCCAAGAGAATTGAAAATAATTGCTTGTGCACAGATGTCTATTGGAGCACTACCGCGTTTTACACAAATAACATACAGCTTCTACATTTGTTTGCCAAGGGTGCCTTCCCCTCCCCTGCAAGATATTTTCATTAGTGTTGCTATGCCAATGTTTTTTACATGTTGATGTAAAAAAACTAACATAGCATGCTTACAGAAATACTTATTTGCGTAAAAATATGGTGTTCACTATAGCCAAAGTCAAAAAAGCCAAACCAAACCCATTGCCATCAAGTCATGACAACCCTGTAGGACTGAGTAGAACTACCCCACAGGGTTTCCAAGGAGCAGCTGATGGATCTGAACTGTGGACTTTTTGGTTAGCAGCCGAGCTGTTAATCATGGCGCCACCAGGGCTCCAATAGCCAAAAGGTGGAAAAACACAAATACCCACCAATTGATGAGCGATCATATCCTGCCTGTCTCTATAGCCTTCTCTCTCCCAAAATTCTTCATAGTTTACTTTCTGAAACCAAGAAGTTCTCTGACATATCTACAGTAAAGTAATCAAAATCAGTAATTAACGAAGGATGATTTCTAATCCCATCATCCCCTACATTTGTTCGTTGGTTTTCTAATGTAAGGGAGAATTTTCCCTTCCTCTCTATCTATCTCTATCAGTGTGGACTCAGGAATTCTCACTTCACCCAATAAATTATAATCTCTTACTATTCTTATTTATTTTGAGTCTCAAATTTGCACAGAGTTGGGCTGTAGAAGCCCCATCAAGCTAGCTACTTTGTCTTTCAGCATGTCCCCATTATTCCTTAAGCGTTTCCTTTTTTTCTTTTTCCATAGATGTTCCAGGCTCATCTTATACATAAACACATACGCACACACACCCCTACCAATATACATTTTTAAATCTATATGCTGAAGTATTTTGAGGTAAACTGCAAACTATAAAAAGGTCTGCTTACCTCGAGCATGCGAGCAAGGTCCCGAGCCCGTCTTCTAAGTCCTGATCACACAAAACCAGCCCTTTCACAGTGTCTTCATCTCACCTTCAGCACTGCAGACGAAGAGCTCTTTCTTCTTGTTCTCCTCTCTTTATAAAGCATGTAGGATCATTTTTGCCACAATCCCACTTATTATGGGAGGAAAACCAGCTTACCTTTACTTTAGAGCAGTGCCAATTAGTCTTCAAAAGTTCCTTTGAAGTGGTTGGGACAGTGCAAAGGAAGTGGCCATTTTCTCCCAAATGTTTGAATGCTTCTAACACTATGAATAAAAGGTGGGGGGTAGTTTTCAATATCAAAATAAATTGAACATTCACCTTCTGATATTTATTATCCCCATTTTACAGGTGAGGACATTTCGAGGTTAACTAACTTGTTCAAAGTCCCTCAGCTAATTAGCAGTGGACCTTGGACTCAAACTCGGGGTACTGATCCCCTACCTGAGCAAAGCTCAACATGGGATCAACCTGAGAGGTTCCCAAGACCCATTTAGGAGGTTGAAGAAGACAAAATTTATTTTCAAAATAATACTAAGGTGTTATCTGCCTTTTCACTCATTCTGTACTGAGTACACAGTGGAATTTTCTAGAGGTTTCATGCCTTGTGATGACGACATCACTTATGATTAATGGGATGTGTGCTCACATATTCCAGAATTTTCAAAGAAAGTAGTTTTAGGGTAAAAATATGTGAATTTTCAAAGATTAATTCAGTTTTCTTTCTCAGTATTTCTACTATATACTCGCTATCGCATTTGTAAACCTTATTATTATCAATCATACTGTCATTTTGAAATCCAAACATTAGTTTTCTTTGGAAATATCTCTTTCTCCTCTATTAGAAACACAAGAAGTTCATCTACTTAGTGGTCTTGTTTTGCAATAATAAATTTTAAAATATCTCTATTTTAATTACACCTAATCCTCACTTACTATCTTGTTATCTGACATTTCAAATTTATCATAATAGTAAAAAATCTACTATCCAACTATTTTGCACATTAATGACATACACTGGCAGTAATGAATGCTGAGGTGTGAGGCAAGAGTAACTTTATGCTGTCTGTGATGGTTAAGGGTATGTGTCAACTTCACTGGGCCGTGATTCTCAGTGGTTGGGCACTTATGTAATGTGTGATTTGGCAGTTATGTGATAATGTAATTTGGCAGTTACATAATGATGTAGTCATCCTCCATTTTCACATAATGCCAATTTTCACATAACAACCTGTTCTTTGGAACCTAACCATGTCAACAAGTGAGGAATGAGTGTACTAATATGGTGAATATCTAGATCTAGATATGGTAAATAACTAGACCTAGAAACAGGCCTAGGCCTAGATCTAAATGTAGATCTAGATCTAGATATCACACAAACAAAAGTCCTTTGAGGTCCTCAATAATTTTTAAAAGTATAAAAAGGTCCTGAGACAAAAAGTTTGATAAACATTGTTATGGTCATGTCTCTTTAGTACACAGATACTATGCTTACTTCCAACTTTATATTTTCTTCCCTTTACCTCTGCCAAATCATAAAGCTACCTTCAATTTAGCATGAAATTTTTATAGAATGAATATTATTTTGAGGGGAAAAATCAAGGGAGAAGAAGAAGAATATTTAAGGGTAGCATCGACAGGGTAAAAGGAAAGACTAATTAAGCTAGTAACAAACCTACTAGTAGTACACTGTGTGGCTGCGTGATAGACTTCCTTTTGCTTCAAGCTGCCAGTCCTCACTTCCTTAAGCTACGGCAGGAAAATACCCCCACCAATGAGATTGCCACGCTAAGGGAAGGGGTAATTCCAGCCTCTGACTGCAGCTAAAAATGTCCTCACCTGTTTTGCCAAAGGGTAAACGAGCCTAACTTACTCCTGTTGTGTGATCAAATGATGCTTCGAAGCAAAGAAACTCTGCAGGTGTTTCAGCAAAGCAGCAGCATTTATAAAATGACAATGCAAGTTGTTAGAAGTCAGCTAAATGGCCAACTGCATGCAGTGTAACTGTCTGATAATGAGCAGAGGAGAACAGGTTTTGCCTTCAGCCAAACTTTGCAAATCTTAGCTTTGGGACCAATGTCCAGAAACATCGCCTTGTTGCAGCTGGCCTTTTCTCAGGGAAAAGGAGTGTCAGTGGAAGTTTACTGCATTTTAGGCAGTGAAGAGCCAAACATTAACCCATTTTGATGAGTTAAGTATAGATGAAGCAGATGGATCAGATTAAGTTCACCTCTCCCTTCCACTGAATGAGCAACTTTCTATCTTTCTGTCTTCCTTCTTTTCCGTTTCCCTCTCCACCTGTCTACCTATCTATCCATCCGTCCATCCGTCCATCATCTATGTATCTAATCTATCCATCCATCCATCCGTCCATCCGTCCATCATCTGTGTATCTAATCCATCCATCCATCCGTCCATCCGTCCATCATCTATGTATCTAATCCATCCATCCATCCATCCATCCGTCCATCATCTATGTATCTAATCCATCCATCCATCCGTCCATCCGCCCATCATCTATGTATCTAATCTATCCATCCATCCATCCGTCCATCATCTATGTATCTAATCTATCCATCCATCCATCCGCCCATCATCTATGTATCTAATCTATCCATCCATCCATCCGTCCATCATCTATGTATCTAATCTATCCATCCATCCATCCGCCCATCATCTATGTATCTAATCTATCCATCCATCCATCCGTCCATCCGTCCATCGTGTATGTATCTAATCTATCCATCCATCCATCCATCCATTTGTCTCTCCCCCTCTCCTTCTCCTCCTCCTCCCTCTCCATCTCTCTCTCTATATATATATATAATCTTTATATATATAATCTATCTTTATCTTACTTTATATTAAGGGAAAATGTGCTTGGCTAAAAATTATCTTTCTAAGTGCAAAATATTTGCAAATACTTTCCTTTCTATGCTAAAGACAAAACATTGTAAGTGCTGACCAGGTGGGTCTGCTTGCACCATGGCTGTGAAGCAAACACAAGCCAGTGGCCTTCTAACTTCCCAAATAACAGGGCAACTCTGCACCTTTGTTCTCTTTCTTCTCTTTCCCAAGCATTTGTAAATAAGAAAGTCCTCTTTTCTTGCCTATTTCCAATATACAGACTCGGCTTCTAAAACTGGTGATGACCTGGGGACAAACAACAGAGTGGTGCAGGTCACTTAGGGATCATGATTTAAACTGACCTGAGTCACCAGTGCATGCCAGCTTGGTCATGAGGCCAGGGATAATTCAGTTTCACTTCATCCTCCAGCCCCCAACCTCCAGACTTTTCCTCTGTCCTGGACTATGTTTACTTCCCAACAGGATGACAGTTGCATAATCATCTTCCTGAAAATGTGGGAAGGGGTAAGAAGGGCTTGGCAGATGGAAGATGGTTCAAAAGAAGTCCATCCTTTGAACAAAAGTCATGGTATTTTCATCCACGTTATCCACGTAAAGTTGCTGTATTTGCAGAACAGAAGGATTTCAATTACTTTTGCTCCTCTGTAGCTGTAGGGCCCTTCCTCTAAGATTGGAGCTGAAAAGGTGTTTATATTTAGTGAGGATGGTCCCAGAGGCTCTGCTGCCTTCCCAGGAATGCTTTTTGGAGTGAAAGGTCTGTGAGTGGTAGCACTCGAACAGGGTTCCTATTGATTCCATCCCTCTCCCCCTAGGCATTATTCAAGCCCCCTCTAAGCCAAACCAAACCTTTCAGAAACCCTCACAAGCTCATTCTGTGCTTGGTATTTCACAGCTTGGGTATTTCCAATTATCACATAACCAGTAGCTCATAAACATACAAGCCACGACTCTGGGATCTTGGCTGAATATAAAATTAGGAGTTGGTTATTCTTAAGGCTCATGATATTATTTGTCAGTGTCTTCTGTCAAAGGCCGGCTGTGGGATTGAGGATGCTTATTTTTACCTCCACATATCCACTAATCTTTGTCAATAAGAGAAAAAGGTCTATTGTTTCTCATTTCTTGATGAATTGGAGAGGCGACAAATGAGTATGCTATATTTGTTAGGGTGCAATCTTTAGTAGTGACTAACAGCAGTAGTAGAGAGAGTAGTAATGGTATTAAAACTAATTGATTCTTGGCAGACACCACTTAGAAGCTACCAAAAGCTATTTCTAACTCATTTCCCCTTGCTATTTCTTATGCTCAAGCCCAGCAGCCAAGCCTTTCCCTTCTCCAGGCTCTCTTGCAGCTAGAGGTTGCCATATAACATGCTTCTGGCCCTTAAGATATAAAGAGAGTTTTCTGGGGAATTAGGAGGCCCCTGTAGGAGTTTTTCTTCCTTGATGTGAAAGGCCAATGAGGCGTATTTGAACCTTTCCCCTTCCCACTACCTTAAATGTTAACATCCTGGCTGGAAGTGAGGTGGCCATCTTGTGACCATGAAGAAGAAGTTTAAAGAACGACAGCTGTGCCTGGTCTGACATTGTCAAGCCAAGAAGTAACACCAGTTACCACGTATCTCTATATTCCTTGCTAAGTAAGAAAAACAAACACCAACTTGTTTAATCTGGTGACAAGCCTAAGCCTTAGTTTTCATGTCTATAATATGGGGGAATAGAGGTATGTACTTAGCAAGGTTTAAAAAAGAAACCAAAAGCCCACTGCCATCGAGTCAATTCCAACTCATGGTGATCCCACGTGTTACAAAGTAGAGCAGTGCTCCATACGGTTTTCTCGGCTGCAATGCTTGCGGAAGCTTTTCACCAGGACTTTCTTCCACGGAGCTGCTAGGTGGGTTCAAACCTAGCAGATTAGCAGCTGATCACGAACCACTGACACCACTCTGGCTCCTTTGCAGGAGTCACTGTGAGGACTTGTCTTTTTTCTTTTTGTACTTTAGATGAAGGTTTACATAACAAACTAGCTTCTCATTAAAGAGTACGCATATTGTTTGGTGACATTGGTTACTGTCATTGATTGAATTATGTCCCCCCAAAAAATGTGTGTATCAATTTGGCTAGGCCATGATTCCCAGTATTCTGTGGTTGTCCCCCATTTTGTGATTATAATTTTATGTTAAGGAGGATTAGGGTGGGATTGTAACATCACCCTTACCCTGGTCACATCCCTGATCCAATGTAAAGGGAGTTTCCCTGGGGTGTGGCCTGCACCACCTTTTCTCTCTCAAGAGATAAAAGGAAAAGGAAGCGAGCAGAGAGTTGAGAACCTCATACCACCAAGAAAGCAGTGCCGGGAGCAGAGTGTGTCCTTTGGACCCGAGGTTCCTGTGCAGAGACGCTCCCAGACCAAAGGAAGATTGATGACATGGACCTTCCTCCAGAGCTAAAGGAGAAAACGTTCCCCTGGAACTGATGCCTTGAATTCAGACTTGCACCCTACTGGACTGTGAGAGAATAAAGTTCTCTTTGTTCAGCCATCCACTTGTGGTATTTCTGTTAGAGCAGCACTAGGTGACTAAGACAGTTACCAACCCCACGACATGTCAGCACTCTCCCTTCTCAACCTTGGGTTCCCTATTACCAACTTTCCTGTCCCCTCCTGCTTCACCTTTGCCCCTGGGCTGGTGACTCCCTTTAGTCTCATTTTGTTTTATAGGGCTGTCTAATCTTTGGCTGAAGGGTAAACCTCGGGAATGACTTCATTACTGAGTTAAAAGAGTGTCTGGGGGCCATACTCTGGGGGTTTCCCCAGTCTCTGTCAGGTCAGTAAGTCTGGTGTTTTTGTGTGTGTTAGAATTTTGTTCTACATTTTTCTCCAGCTCTGGCCAGGACCCTCTATTTTGATCCCTGTCAGAGCAGTCGGTGGTGGTACCCGGGCCCCACCTAGTTGTACTGGACTCAGTCTGGTGGGAGGACTTGTCTTTTTAAGTCTGTGAATCACTTTGTAAACTCTAAAGAAAAGGACTGTTTGGGAAGTACAGTGGATTGGATTATTCATATTTTTTCATCCTTATTCACAAGTATTAATTGTGTATCTAATATTCACTGTGTAATCCTCTAATTTTTTAAAGTGCACAAAGGATCCAGCCCTTAAGGAGTTTACAATGTATTAAGTGACTCCATCCTGCAGTCATCTAATTCCTGATATAAAATCACAGAGGATAAAACAAAGAACTATTAAAATATTAATTGCTAAATTAAAAGGTACTGTTTGCTAGTTCTGTAGGATTTTGAATAAAAATTGTTAACATATAGTAAGTGCTTACTATGTTCTAAGTGGAGCCCTAGTGGTGCAGTGGTTAAGAGCTCGGCTGCTAACCAAAAGGTCGGCAGTTCGAATCCACCAGCTGCTCCTTGGGAACCCTATAGGGCAGTTCTACTCTGTCCTACAGGGTCGCTGTGAGTCAGAATTGACTCAACGGCAACAGGTTTTTGTTTGTATGTTCTCAGTACTTTGCTAAATATTTTACATGAATTAAGTGATTTTATCCTATGACAACCCTATGAATAAGTACATATTACTTCCCACATTTTACACATGGTAAAATTAAGGAGCCGTGGGGTTGCATGTGTTGTGGTTGAGCCAGGATTAAATCCAGGCACCCTGGTTTCTATCCACTCCTATCCAGGAAAGATCAAAATGTCAGGTCACTTGCTTCTAGCCCCAGCTCTGCCACTCACCTAATCTGTGACCTTGGGTAAAGCATTTCTATACTTGTTTTCTCATCTTTAAAATGAGGATAATATCTGCCTAATAGGGTTGTTTTAAGGATTAAATCAACAGCGTATGTAAAGCACCTTGTACTGTAACTGGTACATAGTAGGACTTGAAACACAGCTGCCATTGTCGGTCTGGTGAGGAGGACTGAGAGTTTCACCACCCTTTCTGTTAGGGGCAGGGGGTCGGCTCATCCCTGAATGTGTTAAATATCTTGCCATTTAAGTGAGGTCTAGAAATTAGTCAAATGTGCTTTGAGAAGTTATGCCTGGGTTGTTGTTTCAAAATGGGCAAGATAAAAGTCACGCCAACTCTTTCATGAAACTATTCTTTTTCTGAGAAAAATTAATGCTCATCCTGGTGTGAGGTATTTTTAGGAAAACTAGTGGGAAATTAGTTGTAATTCATACATGTGGAAAGACTGAATAAAATGAAAGTCATCATTCACTTACTTGGTTAGTATTTATTGAGTACCTACCGTGTTCCAGACTTATTCTAGGTACTAGGGATCCAGTAGGGAATAAAGCGCACAGAAATCCCTGTGCTCTGTAAAGATTAGTCTAAAAGAATGAACAAATCTGTCTTAGAAGAAACACAGCCACAATGCTCCTTAGAAGCAAGGATGGTGAGACTAGGTCTCACATACTTTGGACATGTTGTCAGGAGGGATCAGTCCCCGGAGAAGGACATCATGCTTGGTAAAGCAGAGGGTCAGTGAAAAAGAGGAAGAACCTCAACAAGATGGATTGACACAGTGGCTGCAACAATGGGCTCAAGCATAACAACGATTGTGAGGATGGCGCAGGACCAGGCAGTGTTTTCGTTCTGTTGTACGAACTCGACGGGCACCTAACAACATGCACTTTTTTGTCTTGTCCTCACAAAATATTACCAATTTTTTTGACATATCTAGATTTAGATAAATGTGTTCCTCTGATTTATATATTCCAACTGTTGTGCAGCATTTGTTTATTAAGCATCCGCCGTGTATCACACCCTTCTGTAGAACGTGAAATTAGCAAAGTGAATAACAGCCAGTGGCAGCGGAATGCTATCAGTTATTAAAATGACTTCATCTGCAATCACTTGCTTTCAGTGAACCTATGAAGGCTGCAAAGTTCATAGCTTTTGTTGATGTTTTTCACAACTTGAAAATTTAAAAATTAATTCTGAAACTTTTAAGAAACAGATATGAAGATTACTAGCATGTATCTTCCAGAATCCACATTTCCTATTTATAATTCTTAGAGCATTTGTCTATTTTCTAATTTCTTGCAGTATTCCTTTTCCCATTTTTCACAAATTTTTCCACTGAATACTGGGATTCCCATAATCATTTTATGCATTTTTTTTTTTTCCTGTACCTTGGTGTATAATTCACCTAGCACCAGAGACTCAAGAATCTTAATGCACTGGTGTATGTCATCCAGGTAATACTACAGAAATACCACTTGTATACAATGCCCCATTGTTACCCAAAGCAGGTCCTGCTGGGTGAGGCCTCTCATCAGTAAGACCCAGGTGAGGAGGGAGGAAGAGTGTTTATTGCAAGCACTCCCCACAGGCAAGGAGCAAGGAGGTGTAATACCTCAAACCAAGCTTCCCAAACAAAGGGAGGAACAAAGGGAGGCAGAACCTTTTATATCGTTTCTTACAAGGAAGCACATACAAACATTATGGACTACATAGGTTATCATGGTGAGCAGGCTCAGTAAGACAAATTGCATTTTTTCTCTGGCATGTAGGCTAGTAAACTGGGTTTCAAAGGGTTGAGCCACACCCAGAGCTTTGAGGACAATGGACAGGAGGGGGCAGGTTCCGCTTGGTCTGAGCAGCTGCTAACTGAGCTACACCCATTACCATCACCTAAGGTTTTGTTTGCTGATGGACAGGAGGAGCAGATAAGCAGCTCCTGGCTGCATTGGCTATCGCCATCACGCCTAACAATGCATTGCAAAAGCTTCCTATTACCCATTGTATCAGTCTCAAATTTGTTAGTTGACTTACAAGACCCTTTAGAACTTGGCTTTTTCTTAGCTTTCCAAATTATCCTTGCTATGTTCCAATTCTCACTCTCCACTGAGTTAAGCTGTCACACATTGTCCATTTTTATTTCCATTCCTTTACTCTTGCTGCTTCCCCGAAACTGAAATGTACCCAAATCCATTTCTCTCTATGTAAATACCAGTGCTTACTTTAGATTTCTCCACCTTCATGAACTCATCGCCTGCTATTGACATCACACTCTGGTTTACCCCTTCCAGTCCTGATTAGTCACTACCTGTGTGGTTCCACACTTTTCTAATTGTTTCATCTATGGAAGGCTTATTTTCTCAGTTACATGGTAAATGTCCCAAAATGGCTTTGTTTTGTCTCCTGTGCCTGGTAAGGAGTTGAGTACATATTTTACTTGGTACAATAGCTTAATTGATGTACAATGAAGAGACAAATAAAAGTCATGAAATATAAAGTAAACTTGAAAATTACAGTTTACCAAGATTCCTGAATGTTTTATAGTCTTTCGTAGATCACACCTTTATATATTTGACTGCAATTACCAATTTTCACCCAGTTATTTTATATCACATGTGACAGAGCCAATTCCATAACCCACATCATTCCCTTTCTGCCCTTGAACATGAAAACTGCCCTTAGGATATCTAATGAAGCTTTTAATTCTGAAAGTCATATCCAAGAAGGAGGATAAGTCTTATAAGCCCCAATAATTGTCTCAAAAATCAATGCATTCTTACAGTTTTTGAAATGCAAACAGGCAAAGATAATAGAAACATTTTTCACTGGGTATTTAGGCCACTGTGAGTTTACTAAAATATATATATATATGTAGTCTGGCATAATATGTTTGCTCAATGAGCTATTAATATAGAAAATAAGTTGAGCCTCTGTGAACCATGTAGCTTGGAGTCTGACAGCTACAAACATATCTAGTTAAAATAATTTCAAGTTTTGCAAAATGTGTCACCATGTAGGGCTTGAGGTGACCTTGAATGAAAGCTCTGGCTTGTGCTCTGTATATACTGCTGTGTCATAGGTGATGGTATGAGGTGACAGAAGAAAAGAAACTGCAATGTGCTGGTGGTCTAAAGATCACTGAGTAGCTTTAGAGGTGGAATAATTTGAATTTAGACATTACAAACCCTTAAAGGCAGGAAAGTTCAGCAACGGTGATGACTGAGCCAGAAACTCCCAGAGACTATCTTAACCTTCAAATGCTTTTCCAATCTAGGCAGCTTCTTTGCTGACCGCCTCTTTATAGTGTTGAGTGGGATCCCTAAGTTCTTACATGTCTCATTCTAAGACACAAACAGAGGCATTTATTCCTTCCTGGCCAACTGATAAACAATGGATTGATCTCTAAATATTTGATCTAATCTCTTCATCTCCCTAACAAACTATTCTGTTTTCTATTTGTTTGGTTTGGTGGTTATCCAAGGACAAATTTAAGTTGACTTTTTATGCTGAACATTGATGAACTTGACCTTATTTCAAATATTATTTCAGATTAACATTATCAATCCTTCTCCCCACTCCTTTCCAGGGAGAACTACAACCTTCTCTCTAAAACTGGCGGTTAGTCTTCTGCCTTCCACCAATGGAAATTAATAGTTTTGATTCTTTAAATTGTTTACACTCTAGACTCAAAAGCAGATGAGGGCTCCAAATAACAAAACCCAGAAGACATACCTGGCCTTTCTTCTCATGGTAAAGAATGACAGTGATTTCCTAATGCATAACATGAAAAATAGAGAAATAGAATGGGGTGAGATGGATTAAGATGGAAATTTAGACTCTTATATGGAAATTAGGGAAAGTAAGCATAGGCAGGAGGTCGTGAAAGCCACCCACCCATAAAAACACAAAGTAGACTTACAGTGGTGATACATGGGTCTCTGTGTGTCAGTCTGTGTGTGTGCTGTGGGAGGAGAATACAACTGGGGAGATGGGAAAGGAACTAATATATACTGAGTACTTACCAGTTTCTGTAGAGTTGACTTCTGCTCATGGCAACCCAGCGTGTGTCAGAGGAGAACTGTGCTCCATAGGGTTTTCAAGGACTGATTTTTTGGAAGTAGATCGCCAGCCTTTCTCCCATGGCACCTCTGGGTGGACCAAACCTCCAACCTTTGGTTAGCAGCCAAGGGCATTAACCATTTGCACCACCCAGGAACTCCTATATCGATTAGCTGCTGAGCACCAGCCGTCACAGTTAAATACTCAGTCTCAGTGCTTATAGCTACTAAGTTTATGCACCTAACGTTATGTCTTAGGCAATCCAGTCTAATACTAAATGGTACAAAAGGCTTTGTCTATATGCTAATCAACCAAATTCTAACTTTCTTTACCATAGTAATAAGTCTTGGGGCATTAAAGCCAACTCAAAATCACTATGTGAGGTTGATATTACATACCCTCAACGTCACAGAGGAGGAAACAAAAGCTCAGAAAGATTTATCAATTTTCCCAGTGTCAAAAAGCTAGTGAATGGTGGAGTCAAGGTTTAACCTAGTTTCTGTCAGACTAAAAAGAACACACTCCTTCTAGCATATCATGGTAACCCGAAAGGCAAATATTCAGAAAAGACAAAAACAAAAGGTTAGGGAAATTTTAGAAAATGGGGGAAAAAAGAAGAAAAAACCTCATATACCCATCTCCACTTCACTTTGGGGAGAAATATAATGATAAAGTAAACAGAGGGTGTTCAGATGCAAAGAACAATTGGATAGGGGAATTTATCCTTAAGCCTCAAATCATGCTTATTTCTGATTTCTATATAAGCAATGTGAAATTGATAGATTTTTCACTTAAACAAAATTCTGGCATGTTGCTAGTTTTAATAGAAGAATGAAGATATGCTGTCTGTCTGAACGTGAGCAGCCTGGGATGTGTCTTAATGATTTAATTCATTCTGCTATCGTAGGCATAGTCTGTCTTCATATATAGACATGGTTTGCTGCAGCACAGTGTTTTAAAAATCACATTTAACTTCAGCAAATTGCTACATTTTGTATTTTCAGAAGGAGTTTGACTCATTTTTTTCCCACTTTTCCACTACTTCTTTTAGTATCAGGAATACACTCCAGCAGACTTAAGATATGTTACCTGCATTTTTTATTTTTTGCCCATCTAGAAACCCTGCAAGATAAACATCAGTCTTAGCGTTTCAAGTCTTCAAGAAGTTTAAAATGATATTTCAGGGATTTTGTTATTATCCAGGTACAGCCATGGAAAGTACTTTTAAACACAGTCCACAGACCTCCAAGAAGTCTATCATGTTTGAAATATAAAGCTCAAGAAATTAGTCTCTAAGATGAATTACACTTATCTGGGGTCCAGAAACTCTCCCTGGGGTGGATGTTAGAGGGTCTACTCAAGAAATGTGTAAGCCCTTTGTTGGTGGATGTGTGTGTGTTTGGGGGCGGGGGGGAGGGTGATCCCAGGAATTCTCCTCCTTGGATTTAATCCTCCCAGATTTAAAATGTAAGTATTAGAAGCTGAGCCCTCTGACATCTCCCTTCATTTCTTGACATCTTTATGACAGTGGATGGCGCAGTGCCTCACTTTGCTGCCATTACTGAACAGACACACTGTGGGCAACGTAAGTTGCTCTTAAGTGCAGCCATCCATCCTGAAGAGATGTCCAAACATAAACTCCGAATCGTGGCTGCCTTCTAGGAAACCTGAGCATTATCTGTGAATTTTCTCCCTCTCCTTTTTAATCATTCTGTTAGCTCACCTCTAGAACCCAGCAGCCTAATTTACTAATTAATAACTATTATTACTTAGTGGAATTGAAAACTGAAATTACTGCCTGCCTTAAACATAATAAAAATTGGCAAATCCATTCAGTTTTGTGAGGTATTGCTTCATTCATGGCATAGCCCTGGCTGCTGATGGTTGTCATTGTCTGCTTACTTTGTGGCCCTCATTTCCAGATGGCATGGAAGGGAGGGGGAGGGATGATTGTCTCCCCGAGACACCCCAACAAGAAGAAGAAACAGTATATATTGCAAAGTATAACTGTAGAATCTTAATAGACGATAATTGTATGATTTAGAAATATACCATTGTCTTCTTTTCTTCACTTGTACTTGGTCTTCATAACCCCGCATCTTTCTCATACCTTAGCAAGTAATTTCTAAGCTCAGGTGACTCTTCTCTTGTTGTTCTTTATTTGGTAAATAAAAAGCCCTTAAAAAAAATAGTTGATGTAAATTCATTGTGGCTTAATACAATCAAATCAGTTAGTGACCAGATTAAATCCGGGAAAAATTAAGCAAAAGTAATTACCATCAGCCTTTTCTTTTTTGTGTGTGTGCCTCACCATTGACCAAGTCAAATCTGCTTCAACCAATAAACTTTGTCCTTCAAACTTACCCTTCTTTCCCTTATACTATTTCCATTGTTATTGTTGTTGTTAGTTGCCACTGAGTTGACTCTGGCTCATGGGGACCATATGTGTAACACAGTGAAACGTTGCTTAGTCCTGTGCCATCTTCATGATCATTGGTATGTTTGAGTCCATTGTAGCCACTGTTGTGTTCATCCATCTCGTTGAAGTTTTCCCTCACTTTCGTTGGCACTCTGTTTTACAAACATGATGTCCTTTCTTAGCGATTGGTCTTTACTGCTGGCTTATCAAAGTAAGAGAGCTGATGTCTTGCCACTCTCATTTCTAAGGCGCATTCTGATTGTATATCTTCTAAGACTAGTTTATTTGTTTCGGAGGTGCCAGTATGATTTCTCATCGCCTTGACAACAACTTTCAGTTGTCATTATGGCATATTTGCATGTTACTGCATATTCATTTGTTTCTTCTATAAGCAGCCTAGTATCGATCGTATATCAGGTACTGGAGGAGACGCTGAGATTACAGCATACCGAAGTCCTGTTGCTGATCTCAAGGAGTTGATTGTCAAGCAGGGAAGCCTTACGTGAAGCCATGTGAAGAGTACTATGAAAAATAAAACATCCATAAGAATTAAGGTCAAGTCTGTAAAGATTATAACCGTGAAGGAAAAAGTTCACCATCCCTCAACCTACAAAGGCTGGTCCAGATTCTCATAAGACCACTCATGAAGATGGCTGTCCACCAGGAGGCCTGAGCATCGTCAAGAAAGCAGATGCAGCAGGCTAGAAAAAGGTGCAGCAAGCCAAATGGGGGTCACTACTGGCAAAAATGTCAGCTGGTCCTCAGGGTTGTCCCAATACCTGCTTCAAACAACCAGACTAAAGAATCAGCTCTTCATGGCTGAAAGTTTGTAATGAGTTTTTTCCTTTCAATACCTAAAAAGGTTTTGTCTTACCACTTAAACTGAATCTCATTCAAATGATCAATCAACCATTTATTGAGGTCCCACAACTTCTCAGCCCACTCCGAGGCCACCCACAGGGGATATTCCTCTGCTCTGTCTTCTCTCTCTCGAACAAAAGTGCCAGACGTTACCTACTAAGAGAATATGCCCGTTCAAAGAAGCCCTGCAAATTTGACCCATCAAAGTCTTACTCCATATTGTGTTGAGAAAAATGCCAACTTCCGTGAACATCGACAAGTTGTTTGCCTGTTTTAGTCCAACTGTACACTTTTTTCTTGACATTTCTGATTAAATAAACACAAAACTAAGCAAGAAGAACACTAAGAGAACAAATACTCAATCTGATATCTTTTGCCACAGAACACCAGAAGTTAAAGTCAAGCCTGAAAAAAATACAACTTCCTTAAAATGACTAACTCGACAATCACTGACATGATTGTATTCTAGATTATTTTCAAGATATGACATCATATATTAACCATGAAGTCAGCAGCAAATTAAATTCTAGATCTAATTCAGATCCAGGTACTAGGTACTATTTCAGATCTAGATACCATTTCTTCCTAATTTTTGGTTGTGAAAATAGAAGGAGCTAACAGAATGGGGCTGATAAGCAGAGGAGATCTCTTCCCCTTCTAAAATTCTGCCCTTCAAAATGTCAGTTCAATAAAACGATTGTAAACCAGGTAGTATGTTTGATACACAGTGTATAGAATTTTTAGAACAATAAAAATTGTATCGATGAGGGATCTGTAAACTATAGCCCTCAGGTCAAATCAAGTCCAGGGTCTGTTTCTATAAATAAAGTTTTATGGCATCACAGTCAAATCCATTTGTTTACATATTGTCTAAGGGCCAAGCAGCAGCATTTGGTGGTTGTGACGGAGACCCCATCACATGCAAAGCCTAAAATATTTACTATTTGCTTTTCTGCAGAAAGTGTTTGCCAACCTCTGGTATGCATCAACAAACCATTATTTGCAATCCCTAAGATCTAAAATTTTTCAAAACTTATTTGGCAGCAACCTGACCTGACCTGAAATCATTTGGTAACAATGGCACAATCTTATCCAAATTGATGTGAGGTTATTTCTAGTTTTTATTTAGAGCACTGTGAATATTTATATGATTCACTACAGAAACACTGATGTGTTTTATTATAGGGAGCTGTCCCAGGCCCCAGTGGTGGTGTTATAATATATGGAGTACATTCAGCACACGTCTCTATAAACTCCAAAATATCCTGAATTCTGAAACATATCTGTCTCCAAGAGTTTAGGATAGATTTAATGGATCTGAAGATGCCAAAGCTCTGCAGTAAAAGAAAACTTATTTAAAGGTTTAGTTATTAAGCATTATCAAGTGTATTGGGTCTTTTAAGTGTGAGTGAGCAGCTGTGAGTGGTAAGTGCCATTCAGCTCCATAGGCGGTTTCAGGCAGAGGCAGGCAGCTTACATGAATGGTGTGCATTTTGTAGGGAGGTTTGTGGGCAATCAAAGCAAGCAAGGCAAACAGCAATATCACTGATATTAAAAAAAGAGCTAATAATAGTCATCTAAATGCTACAATATATTTGAAATACTTCCTCTATGATTACTGAAGAAACGCGGCATCCTCTGTCACTACCATCCATGTGTCAGTCTATTACACTGTGGTGGTGTGCATGTTGCTATGATGCTGGAAGCTGTGCCACCAGTATTTCAAATACCAGCAGGGTCACACATTGTGGACACTTTTCAGTGATGCTTCCTGGACTAAGACAGACTAGGAAGAAAGGCCTGAATGTCTACTTCTGAAAATTACCCAATGAGAACCCTATGAATCACAAAATACTGTTTGAGACTTTGACTCTCTTTCTTTGGCCATGTCATCAAGAGGGACCAATCGCTAGAGCAGGATGGTTGAAGGCCAGTAAAGACGAGGGAACCCCCAAAGGAGAGGGATTGAAACAATGAACTCCAACATACCAGTAATCCTGAAGCTCATGAAGATGGTGCAGCACTGGGCAACGTTTTGTCCTGCTATACGTGAGGTTGCCATGAGTAGAAGCCAACTTGATGGCAGCTAAGAAGAAAACATTCTTACTTTCAAGAGCCCTGCATTGTTAACTTCTAGCTTTTTAAATGCTGCATCCCTCTAAGAGTAAGAATTTTATACTACTGAGAAAATGAAGTTTTCACCTAAAGAACTAATGGAGTTGTAGAAATGACCAAAGGACAGATATAAAAATCTGTCTTACATTTGAAGCTAAAATGTACTCATGTTCTAAACGTGACCCTCAGGCATGTTTAGAGGGTGTGGCCTTCAAGCAGTCAAAGAGTTAACAACGATGCGTGTGTGTGGATCCTCCTCACTACCTCTGTAACAAAAAGCTTCGCCGGCAGAGCGGTGATGGCACTTTATGGCAGATAAAAGAAGGGGACGTAAAAACATAAGTGTGACTAGTTGCACAAAGTAGCAGCCTGAGTCATCAGAAAACAAAGCAGGAGAGATCTTGATTTCAGAAAGAATATTTTTATTCCAGAAAGAACATTTCATAGCACTCACGGCATATATAGAGGGCCCTGGGGCAGGCAATGGGGTCAAAACCCTTTGCCATCGAGTCCATTCCAACTCATAGCGACCCTATAGGACAGAGTAGAACTGCCCCATAGGGTTTCCAAGGAGCGGCTCGTGGATTTAAGCTGCCGACCTTTTGGTTAGCAGCTGAACTCAACCACTACGCCACCAGGGTTCCAGTAGAGGGGGAAGGTCAAAGTAGGCTCAAAAGCATAGCCTCAGTATTTTTAATTCATCATAATGCAGCATACCTCAGTTGTATTTCCACATAAGAACTAACATAACTGAATCGTAGGTGCCTTTTTTGTTTTTTATCAAATACCAACAATGAGCTAAAATGCTTTGTCTCTTTTGTTAGCTATTTTAGAGACTCACGGAAAATTGTTTTTGTATATTTAATTCCACTCAATCCAAAATGGTTTTTGGGTTGTGTTATGGATTGAATTTGTCCCCCAAAAATGTGTATCAATTTGAATAGGCCATGATTCCTAGCATTGTGTGGTTGTCCTCCATTTTGTGATCTGATGTAATTTTCTATCTATGTATTGTAAATCCAAACCTCTATGATGTTAATGAGGCAGGATTACAGGCAGCTATGTTAATGAGGCAGGATACAATCTACAGGATTAGGTTGTATTTTCAGTCAATCTCTTTTGAGATATAAAAGAGAGAAGTGAGAAGAAAGGAGAGGGACCTCATTACCACCAAGCAAAAATAGTCAGGAGCAGAGTGTATCCTTGGGACTCGTGATCCTTACACTAAGAAGCTCCTAGACTAGGGGAAGATTGACAACAAGGACCTCTCCCCAGAGTCAATGGAGAGAGAAAGCCTTCCCCTGGAGCTGACACCCTGAATTTGGACTTCTAGCCTCCTAGACTGTGAAAGAATAAATTTCTGTTTGTTAAAGCCATCCACTTGAAGTATTTCTGTCATAGCAGCACTAGATAACTAGGAAAGGTTGTAGAGACAGTTATGATCCAAAAAAAGAACCAAATTCCAAAAATAAACCAAGTAACACAAAAAAATTTGCCTGAAATTAAATGGAGAAATAAAGATTCAAAGAAGGAAAAGTGACAAGATTCCTGATTTTGTTCTCCAACTTGAATCCAGATCTTCCTGAACAGGAAACTGGATCAAGCATTTCAGTGAAAGTGCTTTAGGGTTCACTGATTGCAAACATGAACTTGTCAACTTCACAGTGTTATAAAGGGAGACTCTTCCTTGCAGAAAATGTTGGGTGCTGCATTTGAGGAAACAGGAGACAAAGAAATACAATTTGACCTTAAATATCCAACACAGAAGAAAAGCTACAGTAGCAAGAGGAAGTTTCTAAGGTAAAAGGTGTGAAAATAAAGCAAGTCAACATCAAGAGTTTCTGCTTTTAATTGACCAACATAATTAAGACAATTGTTGTTTTTGTTAGTTGCCATTGAGTCAACTCCGACTGATGGCAGCCTTACGTATAACAGAAGGAAACGTTACTCAGTCCTGTGCCATCTTCACCACTTGGCTTCTCCGAGATTTAGCATCCTCCAGTGTAAAATAAAATAATAATGACACCTACTCATATATCTGTTGTGAGATCTCAATGAGTTATTGAACACAAGCAATTTATCATAAATACTAATTCCCTTCGTGTTTTCTATAGGCTTACAGATTATTTACTCCTTAAAGGGAAAGAACTTGACTTAAAAGAGAAGAACCTGAAGACCAGTCCCCCAGCAAGTCAGCTGCAGAGCCAGGTCTAGGAGGCTTTCATTCCAGTGGCTGATAACTCGCTCCAAAGGTAATGTAAAGCTACTTCTCAGTCTTCACGCTGAGCACACTGTTGGCTTTTCTTTTTGGTTTGTTCTTGTAGGATATTTTCCACCAAATAGAGAATATTTGTCTCTTTGAGTTTGTATGTTTGAGTCCATTCTTGTAGCTATCTTGTCAGTTCATCTCACGGAGGGTTTTTCCACATTTTCTCTGACCTTCTACCAAACGTGGTGTCCATTTCTAGTGATTGGTCTTTTCTGATGATGTGTCCACAGTGAGCAAGCCAAAGTCTCATCATCCTCTCTTCTAAGGAGCATTCTGGTTTTACTTCTTCCAAGACTAAGTAAGAAGATACCAGGGATAAATTCACATTGCTGATATCTGTATCTCTATGTGTCTGATTATGAGTGGGACAAAGAGGGATTGAGATTGCCTCAGCAATCTTGTTGACTTTGGCGAAAAAATCAACAGGCAGTTATTTGGCACCACCAGAAGACGTCACACTGTTCCACATGGTTCTTAACTTGGTTTTATGTTCACAGTCTTTCCAAAGAATGTCTCACTTCTTTTGAGTCTCAAAATAGTTAATGAGAAATGCAAACATATGCTTAAAACTATGAAAGTTCAACCTTTAATAGCACCACAAAACCAAATTGATAAATCATAGAGAATTGATACAGGCTGCCAGATATGGGGTCACATCTATTTATCCAGTTATCAAAGAGGTTGCATGCCACCAAACCGACCAGGTATGGTTTACTTTGGAATATGCATCAGTATTATATGGAGTCAGCCCTTGGCAGGATTTTTTCCTCAGACAGTACTCATGAATAAAATATCTCTCAATGGCATTTTCTTGCAAAGGTATACACACACACACATACACACACACACAAGTTCCCTAAATAGTTTATAAGCTTCTCATGGAGGTGGGGGTCGGGGGTAAAGTGTATTTCATATGCTAAATACAGTAACTGGCACGCATTAGAAACGCCAAAGCTTGTGGGATGTGTGTTTTAGGAAGATGTCTTTCATATAAAGACTCCAAGGAGAATGTGAATCAACATCGGAAAGCTTCTTCAGTCTGTATGTTATTGATGCTATGGCAAAAACGTTCTCAACACCAGGGCTCAGGATGATCTTATTCAAACTTTTTTCTGTAAAGGGCCAGATAGCAAATATTTTAGGCTTTATGGGTCCTGCAGTATCTGTAGTAACTACCCAACTCTTGTTGAAGCAGAAAAACAGCAGTAGACAATATATAAATAAATGGATGTGGCCATAATTTGCTCACTCCTAATCTAGTGTATAGAGCTCTTTTGAGAATGGAATTGAAGCCAGTCCTGGCACAGAGCTCAGTATTCCCGAATCTACTCTTCAGCCATCTATGCCTCCTGGGAATTAGAAATTCTGGAACCTCAGGGTTGGTAAAATTATGGTCCTGATATGTGCCCGAGATATGTACACAATAGTACACCAAAAAGGACTGAAAAGACCATAATTCTCTTTAGATTTTCCAGTCCTTTCCCATGTGATACTTTTGGAATATTACTTAACTTTCCTGTGTTTCTAGTTCTAGACTTGGGATGGCATTTTCTGATAGTAAGCTTCAAAATAAAAAAGTCAGAAAAGCCTACTGATCAATTTGGATATTAAATTGAGAATTTTTAACAAAGATAAATTAAGCACATCTTAAACATAGATTTAGAGGGACTGTACATTTGTGATCATCTTCACAACTCAAAATGCAGATATTAACATGTTTATAAGTACAGTCTAGATTTAGAGAGATGATAGGTATAGATGACAGGTAGATCTATGTGTCTAATAACATATATTGCTTAGTTCGCTACTGGGAGTCTAGAATTAAATACACTTTAGTAGCAATGAGTACACCTAAAGCTCAGATCTTGCTTGAATTCATTGTCCAAAACAGAGAACCACGACTCCTTAAATAAATGGATAATTCCAGTGCTGAAACAGAAAGAGTATAAGATAAGCCTGGAACAGCTTTTGTGATAGAAATTAAAGAAATGCTCAAGAAATAATGGAGCTATGTCAAAAGGACACAAGAGCTAAGCTGAAGTAGTCACCACTGGCCCAAATGGGAACAATTTGAGAAACAGAATAAATAAATAATGGCAGTAACAGATTATTATTCGTGTATCAAATAAGAATCTGTGAGTACACATTGACATACATACATATAGACATACACACATACACAAATTGGGAGGGGGGGATTTCTTCCACATAATAGAATTTCAACTCATAAGTACAGAAGAAATGATAGAATTAGAAAATCACCATAATAATTATTTTAGGCAAGAACCATTAAAAGATGCTAAAACTTGGAAAAAATATGATGAGAAACAGGAATACTTACATAGTCACAAAGTGTCTCCTCATAAGTTGCATATGAATTAATTGCAAAGGTAAGAAGTGATTTTACAGTGGAGGAATCCGGCAGGTAGTGCCTTGACATGTGATCAAAGTCAACATCACCAGTAATCGGGGCCCTTTGATACCATGTGCCTCCTCATGCGATACACCAAGAAGGACAGAGCATCTTTTCTGTGGAATTGCTGCCTAAGAAGCATGACACGAATCTAATTATGAAGAAATATTGGCAAACCCAAATTGAGGGGCATTTTAAAAAATGACAGACCTGTATTTGTCAAAAATACCAGGGCCATGAAAGACAAAGAAAGACCTAAGACCTGTTTCAAATTAAGGAGACTGAAAAAAACATGGAGACTAAATAAAACATTGGATCCTGGGCCATAAGAAAATTTTGGTTTTCTTTTCTTATAAAGAACATTAAAGCAATGATTAATAAAATTTGAAAAAGAACTGAGGATTAGATAATAGTATTATATTGATTATGATTTCTCGATTTTGGTAATTGTACTGTTGTACTATGGGAGCTCTGGTGGTGCAGTGATTAAGAGCTCGGCAGCCAACCAAAAAGTCGGCAGTTTGAATCCACCAGCTATTCCTTGGAAGCCCTATGGGGCAATTCTACTCTGTCCTGTGGGGTTCCTATGAGTCCTTATCAACTGGACTGCAGCGGGTTTGGTTTGGTTTGGTTTTATATGTAGAGATAATGATAAAACAGATGTGGTAAAATGTTAATGCTTGGAAAACTGTGTGAAGAATATATGTGAATGTCTTGACAACTTTTACAACTTTCTTGTAAATCTGAGTTATTTGAAAATAAATAAAAAAGATATGGTCTGGAGCTAGAATGCCCAAGTTTGACTCCTGGATATGCAATTTATTACTTGTGTATACCTTTCGATTTATGTTTAGTCCTTTATAAAATGGGGACCACAATAATTTACCTCAAGGGAATATCATAAAGGATTCAGTGAGATCATTATTCTGTGGTTGTCATGGATTGAATTGTGTCCTCCCAAAATAATGTGTCAACTTGACTAGGCCATGATTCCCAGTACTGTGTAATTGTCCTCCATTGTGTGATCTGACGTAATATTTGTCCTCTATTTTGTGGTATTGTGTAATTATTCTGAATTGTATGTGTTGTAAATCCTACACCTCTATATGTTAATGAGGCAGAATTAGTGTGGAGTGTATCTTGAGTCCCACCCTTACTAAAAGAAGTGGTTCAAGTCACTCACTGCCTTACTCAAGTCAAGCCTTTACTCAAGTCACTGCCTTACTTAAGTCACACCCTTAGTCAAGTCACACCCTTGCTTGACTCACACCTTTTATCTTACAAGAGATAAAAAGAGAGAGAGGCGAGCAGAGAAGAGAGCTACCTCACCACTACCAAGAAAGAAGAGTTGGGAGCAGAGTGCATCCTTTGGACCCGGGTGTGATGGTTAAGATTGTGTGTCAACGTGGCTGGGCCATGATTCTCAGTGGTTAGACAGTTATGTTATAATGTAATTTGGCAGTCATGTAATGATGTAGTCATCCTCCATTTTGTGATCTGATGTGAGCAGCCAACCAGTTCAAAAGGGAGTTTCCTTGTGGGTGTGGCCTGCATCCAATATATATCGATGTTCTAGCAAAGCAGACTTGCTCTGGATGCTGCATTCTGCTCGTTGTCATCTGACCTCTGATTCTTGGGACTTGAGCCAGAGGCCTGCCACATTGCCTGCTGATCTTGGGATTCTTCAGCGTCTACAGCCTGTAAGCCAGTGGTCTGCCATCTTACATGCTAGTCTTGGATTCGTTAGCCTCTGCAGCTGGTGAGCCAGTGGCTTGCTGTCTGACTGCCAGTCTTGGATTTGTCAGGCTCTGCAGCTGCTTGAGTCAGGAGAAGCCTCCAACCGGATGCCTAGTCCATCTTATTTGGAAGCTCTGCTGAAACCTGTACCTCATGGGTAACTCTGCTTGTATTTGAGATACTGGTGGCATAGCTTCCAACATCATAGTAACAAACAAGTCACCACAGTCAACAAACTGACAGATGGGCTATGATCTGTTCAATTACCTCACATGAATGAGAAAATTGTATAATAAAAGAGGAAGATAGAAGAAGAATTGATCCATTCAGACTTTGGTGTTGGGAAGAATACTGAATATATCAGGGATGGCCAAAAGAATGAGTAAATCAGTCTTAGGAGAATAACAACCAGAATGCTCTTTAGAAGCAAGGACGACAAGACTTTGACTTGCTTAATTTGCGCATGTCATCAGAAAAGACCAATCACTAGAAAAGGACATCATGAGGGCCAATGAAAATGAGGAAAACCCTCAAAGAGATGGATGGATCTAACAGCCTCAACAATGGATTTAAACCTATCAATGATCTTGAAGATGGTGCAGGATCAGGCAATGTTGTGTTCTATTATACACAAGGTCCATGAGTCAGAGCAGATCGGACTGCAACTATCAACAACAACAACGAGATCATACATGCAAAGTACTTAAAACAGCATGTGACGCATTAAGAAATCAGTAAATGCTATTGTTATTATTTCTACTTAGCTGTTCTTAACTAGAAGCTGTACTGAAGCCGAAATATGGTAGCATGATAGTATGAAGGAGGTAATACCTACAATACCATAATAAACTGATTCAGCCAATTGCATTGTTTATCTTCACTAGAGGGTGATGGCATGATATTGAGAAATAGTGATCCTACCTGTTGGCTTGCTGTATCTAAAAATAATAATCCACTATTCAATGAGAGTATTTAGAAAGCTTTGTGTTGGTTCTGTCACTATGTACAGAGATAAAATTTCTGAGGGTCACAGTTTAGTCACACGAGAAGAATAAGTTTCAGTAAACATTATAAACCCCATTGCCGTTGAGTCAGTTCCAACTCATAGCCTTATAGGAACTTATAGGACAGAGTAGAACTGCCCCATAGGATTTCCAAGGAGCAGCTGGTGGATTCGAACTGCCGACCTGTTTCTGGTTAGCAGCCAAGCTCTTAACCACTGGGCCACTAGGGCTCCAAATATTATACAGGAACTTTTATTTTAATTGTGGAATGTTTACTATGTACCGTATACACTTAGAATTGACAGCAACGAGATACATTGTGTTAACTGCTTTGCATGCATTATCTTTATCTTCAGAATAAGCCTTTAAATTATAAAGCCATTATTATCATCTAGGACCCCTGATGGCACAGTGGTTAAAGCACTCGGTTACCAACCGAAGGGTCAGCAATTCAATCCCAGCAGCTGCTCAGCGGGAGGAAGATGTGGCAGTCTGCTTCTGTAAAGATTTACAGCGTTGGAAACCCTATGCAGCAATTTTACTCTGTCCTATAGGGTCCGTATGAGGTGGAATCGACTTGATAGCAGTGAGTTTGGGCTTATTATCATCATCCCTACTTTACAGATGAGAAAATTGAGACTTAGAGAGAGATTAAATAATAAAACTAAGCTAGAAGCTGGGAATCTTTTTTTGTAATTCAAAACCTATGATATTGACTACTCTGCTATGTGACATAGCGATATTATCATAGCCAACATTTTGACTATAAATATATACCCTTTTCTTTCACTTTCAATAAAACTTAGAACAATGATCTATAACTTCTGAAAAATTAAATTAAAATGAAATCCTTGCCAATAAAATATTTAAAACTTCTGTATACTAAATTAAAAAATCAAAGGCATACAACAAACTAGAGGGGAAAACTGAAAATGTGATAATACAAACTGGAAAGAAAACACTAAAATATCAAGACGAAAAGGAGCAAAACCCAGGGGAAGATAGCTCTGAAGAGGAAATTCAAATGGTTAACAAACATGAAAAAAATATTTTATCTGACAATTAAGGAAGAAAAGTATTTCTATCGAACTTGTAAAAAATGGAAGAAAGAGAAAAATTCAGTTTTGCTAAGAATACGATTGAACAGGCTTTCTTATACATTGTTGATTGGCGTTAATTTTCCTCAGCATTTTGAAAGCAAAAATTCCAGTATAAATTAAAATACCGTAAAGATCTTTATCATCAACCTCTAGTAATCTAGCCCAGGAAAATGACCAGAATCGCCAATTGAGAGATATTTTCAAAGACAAGCATTTCAACATGTTTTTAACAATAAAATTTAAAAAGAGAAATAACTACATCATTCTTCACATCAGTAGGAATATGACAGATAAGACACATATAGTAAGTTGAGTCATATGAAATTGACATTTTAGGGGTCAAGCAAAAACCACGTCGAATACTGACAATTTCATATGGCTCAATCTAATACATGCAATTGGCTCTTTTGCATTTGTTAAATATGTTTCTAGAAAATTGGCATAATAAGGGAATTGCTGTTATGTTACATGAGAAAAGCAGAATACTAAATTGCTATGTAACATAATATCAACTATGTACAAAATTCTTGGAAAAGAAGCTGGAAAGAAATGTGATTCCTGATGCCTCTGGATATTGAGATTATGGATGATATTTTTTCCCTCATATTTACTTTACTTCATTAATCTGTATAGTAAACCCATATTATTCTATAATCAGAAAAATAAACTTCATGGTAAACTGAATACTATTTTTAGCAAGCCATTTTCATTTGACTGTGAAGAATTATCCTTTTAGATGGATGAAAAATATTTGTGGGCAGGAACGTTCATGTGTTTGTGCTAGCAATTCTATCATTACAAAACTAAGGCATGCGATTTCCCACAGTTGTTCTTCTATTTTTTGTTATTGTCAGCTGCCATTGAGTCAACTCCGACTCATGGCAACCCTAGGTACCACAGACTGAAATGCTGCCCAGTCCTGTGTCTTCCTTACACTTGTCTGTGTCCTGGAGTTCGTCATTGCAGCTACTGTGCCAATACATCCTACCGAGGGTCTCCTACTCCTTCCCAGGCCCTCTACTTCACTAAACATGCCGTCTTCCTCTAGTGATTAATCCTCCCTGATGACATGTCCAAAGCAATCAAATCAGATAATGTTCTTTTGTGATCCATGAGGGTTTCACTGGCTAATTTTTGGAAGTAGATCACCAGGCCTTTCTTTCTAGCCTGTCTTAGTCTGGAAACCCTGCTGAAAGCTGTCCACCATGGGTGGCCCTGCTGGTATTTGAAATACCAGTGGCATATAACTTCCAGCATCATAGCAACATGCAAGCAACAACAGTAGAACAAACTGAAGGATGGGTGTTGGCATTCTTCTGTAGATCTCTGTTAATCTAAAGGCATATATGCCATGGAAGAGGACTAGCTCCACAGTCTAGTGTCCTGCTGTGGTTTTGTTTTTACGCTGTGTAAAGAACTTGCTTTAATAGCTTTTTCAGAAAAGCTGTCTGAAGTGGATATATGAGACTTTTCTAAGTCTCTGCATCCCTGTATTTATATATTTACGCTCAGATTGAAGTTGAGTACTAAATGGATGGGTTAGAAGTCTTCTTCCCTTCCTTCTTTGACACATAACTATTGAGAATCCATCATTTCTTAAGAAAAAAAGAATTTAAGAGATCATGTACTCATCTTGTCAGGCCTTAACAGAGAGGCTTACCTGAGTGTCATTTCTGTTTTGTCTTGGGATCTCCAGTCATTCTATATGCACAGGTTCATCTAGAATGGTGCTCCTACTTTTTATTTCCACTAAGCATAGGGATTTTCCTGTCACCACACCATGGTTGCATTCAACTGAAGCACCATAGTGTCATGGACTGGTGTCAGGAGAGTAACTTTGGTACAAAATAATTCTACAAATAAGTGTTCTCATTACGTAAGAAGAGTATAATCATTTTGTCCCCATTGTTTCTCCGGATATCATGAATCAATTCAAATATGGAATGGGCTATATATTTGGAAGAAGTCATTCAATACAAGTAAGTTTAGGCTGAACTTTCTCCATAAGGTTTCCCTCAATTCTATAACATAAAACCCCTTGGCAAGATTGTCCTAAATAATGAAACCCCTTTGCAGGAATCTTCTTATAAGACTTCCAATATACAATAGAAGCTGAAATTATGTTAGACAAGCTGACTCTCAGTTGATTTGGGAAGCAGCTGTACTCTGGATACTCTTCTGTCTCATCTCATTCAGTATCTTGTTACAGCTATTATTTCCTCTCCACTGTAGCTTTAGTGGTAAACTTGCTAATGGCTCTTCTTATGAAAGGAAGAAATGAAGAAGTACAAGAGCCGAACAGGAGATTTCAAAGGGTGACACAAAAAGACAAAATAAAATATTATAATGACATGTGCAAAGACCTGGAGTTAGAAAACCAAAAGGTAACAACATGCTCGGCATGTCTCAAACTGAAAGAACTGAGGAAAAAATTCAAGCCTTGAGTTGAAATATTGAAGGATTCTACAGAGAAAATGTTGAATGACACAGAAAGCTTCCAAAGAAGATGGAAGGAATATGCAGAGACACTGTACCAAAAAGAATTGGTCAACATTCAACCATTTCAGGAGGCAGCATATGATCAGGAACTGTCAGTACTGAAGGAAGAAGTCCAAGCTGCACTGCAGGCATTGGTGAGAAACAAGACTTCAAGAATTGACAGAATACCAATTGAGATAATTCAACAAACAGATGCAACACTGGAAGTGCTCATTCATCTATGCCAAGAAATTTGGAAGACAGCTACCTGGCCAACTGACTGGAAGAGATCCATATCTGTGCCTATGCCCAAGAAAGGTAATCCAACTGAATGTGGAAATTATCGAACAATATCATTAATATCACGTGCAAGTAAAATTTTGCTGAAGATCATTCAAAAACGGTTGAAGCAGTACATCACAGGGAGCTCAGAGAAATTGAAGCCAGATTCAGAAGAGGACATGGAACAAGGGATATCATTGCTAATGTCAGATGGATCTTGGCTGAAAGCAGAAACTATCAGAAAGATGTTTACCTGTGTTTTATTGACTATGCAAAGACATTCGACTGCATGGATTATAACAAATTATGGACAACATAAAATGGGAATTCCAGAACACTTTATTGTGCTCACGTGGAACCTGTACATAGATGAAAAGACAGTTGTCAAGGATTTCATTTTACTTGGATCTACAATCAATGCCCATGGAAGCAGAAGTCAGAAAATCAAAGGACACTATCAGCCTGAGACCAGAAGAACTAGATAGTGCCCGGCTACCACCAATGACCACCCTGACAGGGAACACAACAGACAGCCCCTGGTGGAGCAGGAGAAAAGTGGGGTGCAGAGCTTAAATTCATGTAAAAAGACCAGACTTAGTGGTCTGACTGAGACTAGAGGAACCCCAGAAGACATGGCCCCCATACTCTCTGTTAACCCAGAACTAAAACATTACTGAAGCCAACTCTTCAGACAAAGATTAGACTGGACTATAAAACATAAAATAATACTTGTAAAGAGTGTACTTCTTGGTTCAAGTAGATACGTGAGACTAAATGGGCAGCTCCTGTCCAGAGGCGGGATGAGAAGGCAGAAAAGGATAGGAGCTGGGTGAATGGACATGGGAAACCTGAGGTGGAAAGGTGGAGTGTGATGTCACATTACAGGAATTGCAACTAGGGTCACATAACAATATGTGTATAAATTTTTGTATGAGAAATTAACTTGAGCTGTAAATTTTCACCTAAAGCACAATAAAAAATAAAAAAAGAAATCAAAGGACATATTGCATTGAGCAAATCTGCTGCAAAAGTCCACTTAAAAGTATTCAAAAGCAAAGATGTCACCTTGAGGCCCAAGCCATGGTATTTTCAATCACCTCATATGCATGAGAAGCTGGACAATGAATAAGGAAGATAGAAGAAGAATTGATGCATCTGAATTGTGCTGGCAAAGAATTGATGCTTTTGAATTGTGGTGCTGGCAAAGAATATTGAATATATTGTGGACTACCAGAGGAATGAACAAACCTGTCTTGTAAGAAGTACCTCCAGAATGCTCCTTGGAAGCATGGACGGTGAGACTTTGTGTCACATACTTTGGACATGTTATCAGCAGGGACCAGTCCCTGGAGAAGGACATCATGCTTGGTAAAGTAGAGGGTCAGTGAAAAAGAGGAAGACCTTCAACAAGATGCAGTGTCACAGTGACCTCAACTGTGGGCTCAAACATAGCAACGATTGTGAGGATGGCTCAGGAATGAGCAGTGTTTCGTTCTGTTGTACATAGGGTCACTATGTGTTGGAACCCAATCAATGGCACCTAACAACAACAACACAATGGCTCTTAGTCTTGTTGTTGTTAGATGCTATTGAATTGGTTCTGACTCATAGAGACCCTATGTACATCAGAATGAAACACTGCCTAGTCCTGTGCCATCCTCACAATCGTTATGTTTGAGCCCATTGTTTCAGCCACTGTATGAATCCATCTGGTTGAGGATCTTCCTCTTTGTCGCTGACCCTCTAACTTATGAAACATGATATCCTTCTCCAGGGATTGGTCCCTCCTGATAACATGCCCAACGTACGTGAGACAAAGTCTCACCATCTTCACTTCCGAGGAGCATTCTGGCTGGAGTTCTTCCAAGACAGATTTGTTCCTTCTTCTGGCAGTCCATGGTATATTCAATATTCTTCGCCAACACCATAATTCAAAGGTGTCAAGTCTTCTTCGGTCTTCCTTATTCCTTAGTCTAGAGTAGAAATTAAAACATGCTTAAGTATCTCCTACCATAATAAACAAAAACCTCTTTTTAGTTTGAGCTTTCCTCTAGCTACAATCCTCTCTCCTTTCCTTCATATTCAGACTTCTAGAAAATATGGTAGACACTGTCACCTCCCACTCCCCTTCTCAAGGCACAGTCAAAACCACCATTTTTGTTGAAATTACCAAAGCAAATTGACACTTTTTAGTCTTTAGCCACTTATCTTCCCACCTGAATTACACATGTTGACCACACCCTGTTTCTTAAAATATAAACTTATCTCCTCCTTTGAAGCCCCAGATTTTCTATTTTGAAAACTCCAGCTCATTCATCAGCTCTTAAATGTTGGTGCTCCCCGGGGATTCTCTTGAGCCCTATTTTTTCTCTTTATACACATTCTCCTTGTGTGGTCCCATCTATTCCCAGGGCTACAACTGCTGTCTTTAAGCTGGAGATCTCAAAATTTCTCTCATTTTTTTTAAGTTCCAAATCCATATTTTAAACTGTAATTTACATGTCTACATATTTGTTCTACAGACACCTTAAGAAGCTCAGCATACTAAAACTAAATTCATCCTTGTTTCTCATTGCATTCTTTTTCCTTAATTCTCTAATTCCATTAATAATAACATCATTTATCTGGCCACCAAGACAGATGAATCAAAGGTTCTACACTTCCAGCCTCTCACAAAGCTGGCAAAGGTGTTGATCCCTACTTATGTCTTCAGTCTCCTGCTAGATTCTTCCAATCACAGCATCAACTCTGATTACCTTAGATATACAGAGGCTTAAACATGCCACCACTTCCAGACTCCACCCCTTTTACATGCCATATCTTCTATTGGAACAGCCTTTTCCCTCTTCTTTAGCCCCATTCTAGACTCTTCACAGATATCATTTTCTCTGAGAGGCTTTCTCTGTCAATGTGAGTGGAGATTAGTGGCGTCTATATCTCCATCACAAATTGAATCAAACTCTGTCAACTGTTGTCCTTAGGAGACTATGAGTTTATTGAGAGTAAGTACTGGAATGTTTATATCCTCAGAATCTAACACAGTTTGTGATATATAAAAATTGTCAAATATTTTTTTGAATGAATGAAAGTTTCTAATGCTCTTTCCCCCTTCTGCCTTTCTCTTCATGCATCACTCAACTTTTCCATCTGGTTTAATTCATTTAAAATCAGACTGGAGGAGCCCTTCCTTCTCTGGTCTCTGAGTTCCTGTGCATTCTTTAGAACTGCTGTTCTCACAAGCCTGCGATGGTCTATACATGACCTCTGCTTCATGACAGGCAACCAGTGTGTCACCTTAGGATTCTAGTGTCTATCAGAGTACCAGGCAGGTAAGAGCTGCTTAGTGGATGTCTTAGGAGGACCATTACTAACCTGCCAGAATTTTAGGTCTAAAAGAATCTAATAACGACAGTTTTATAAGGTTCAGCCTAAGTAAATGGTGCATATCTCTATTTACTGAATGCCATGTAAATGGTAACGAAAAAACTGTGGATAAAAATAAAAAACTACTATCAGTATCTTTGTTTTCCATGGTTTGCTTACTGCATTCTTCCAGGTCTTCAGTTCTGCTGGATATGGGTAGTACCTTGAAGCCAAATCACACAGAGAATTGCTCATTCCAGTCCCTATCCTTGAGTGTCATTGCTGAGTTTGAACAAGCATACAAGGAATACATCCTTCTGTTTTCATTCTGATGCTATGGTCTGATGAAAAGAAGGAATCACTCAAGTCAGAACACCTAGTCCCAGGCGTGTTAATAACGGCAGGAAAACAGGTGGGAGTGGGATCAGTAGTGATAGAGAAGTGGAATATGACCCCGAGGAGTGGCTGTAAGTTTGTCTCCTCCAGAGACATACGCATTCATTAAAAAAAATTATGTCTTTGATTGGTGCCAGTAATGTCGGAGTGAAGCAAGGTGGTATCTCATTGTAGTTTTGGTTTGCCTTTCTCTAATGGTTACTGATTGCAAACACTGCCTCATGTGTCTGTTAGACTGTGTTGAGTAGCAACTGGGGTCTTAAAGAGCCTGCGAGCGGCCATCTAATATACACCTACTGGTCCCACCCCAGCTGGAGCAAAGGAGAATGATGAAGACCAAAGACACGAGGGAAAGATCAGTCCAAAGGACTAATGGACCACAACCACCACGGCCTCCACCAGCCTGAGCCCAGGACAACTAGATGGTGCCCCATTTACCACCACCAACTGCTCTGGCAGGGATCACAATAGAGGGTACCAGACAGAGCGGGAGAAAAATGTAGAACAATTCAAATTCACACACACACACACAAAAAGGTCAGGCTTGCTGGTCTGACAGAGACTGGAGAAATCCTGAGGGTATGGCCTCTGGACACCCTTTTAACTCAGTACCAAAATCACTCCTGAAGTTCACCTTTCAGCCAAATATTAGACAGTTCTATAGGGCCAACTGTAACACTGTTGAGGGACGTGCTTCATAGTTCAGTCAGCCATCTGAGACTAATAGGCACACCAGCCCAAAAGCAAAGACCGGAAGGCTGAAAGGGACAGGAAAACTGGATGACCAGAAACAGGGAATCTGGGATGGAGAAGGAGAGAGTTTTGACACATCAAGGGATTAGCAACCAATGTCACAAAACAATTTGTGTATTAACTGTTTAATAAGAAACTAATTTGCTTGGTAAACTTTCACCTAAATCAACAATAAAAAACAATTATGTCAAACTCTCTCTGGGCACTAGGGTAGAGCAGTGAACAAAACATACAATAATCCCTGCCTACGGGGAGCATATATTCTGGTGGGGAATTTGCATTTACACAGCAGACTTCAAACTTACAGGATCAAAGAACTGACTGGTGAGCACCCAAGTGAGTGCTGTTAGAAATGCATGTAAATTCACCTCTAGAGAAATTGATGAACAAAACTAGAAAGTTGATGCATTAGTCTGCCATGGGAAATACATGTTGCTTGGAAGAAAAGTCAACACGTCAGCATGATCAACATAATCCTTTCCTGTAGTCCGTAGTCAAACTACTTGAAAAAGCCCAGCAATAATCAAGTATCTTTTTTTTTTAACTCCAAGATTGCCATCATATTTATTTATAACAAAATAATGCAAGAACCTGGATTTTGCCCATGTAATTATCCTATTTCCTACTTAGAGAACCAAATCTAACCATGGTGAGCATGCAATCAAAACAAAGGAAGCTAATTAGGTGAATTGGAGGTTATTAATATCAGATCGAGCCAGAATTATGTGCATTTTTTCTCAAAATACAGATAGTCTTGCTCATAAGACTTGAATATTCACTGCCTAACAGGCTCCACTCCCTTGACCCTAGATGGAGCTTGGAAGACTACTGCCACATGTCTTCTGCAAAGCTTCCAGCTGAGCATATTAACAGTCCTGAAGAAAGAAGATGCCAGTCATATCGTAGTCCAGATTTGCAAGCCTGGAAGCCATTAATTTCTTTAAGATAACTTTTCCTGACACTGCTCTGATCCTTATGTAGAGATAAAAAGGATTAATTCTCAGGGCACAAACTTATTTCCCTCACTGTTCTCCATGAACACAGTATGAGCTTAAACATGTCACTAATCCTCTCTGTTTATCAGTTTTCCCATCTTCAAGTGAGCAGATTGGATTATCTGATCTCGGTGTATCCTCCAGATCTGGGGAAGGGCACACTGGGGTTGGTACCACACTTGAGTTCACCTGGGGGAAGATTCATCTAAAGTAGACTGGGCACCGTGATGGGGATAGTGAGCACACAAGAATTGTGGAGAGCTGTCTTAATTACCTAGTGCCACCATAATAGAAATACCACAAATGGGTGGCTTTAAAGAACAGACATTAATTATTTTTACAGTTTTGAGGCTGAAAGTCTAAATCATGATCTTATTCATATTGATTCCTTCTGTTAGCCTCTCTCCCAGTTTCTGGTTTCTGCTGGTGACCTTGGTGTTCCTTTGCTTGCAGACAGGTCCTCACATGTTCTCTGTCTTTCTCCCTGTGTGACTCTGTGTCTGGAGTGGTCTTTATATAAGTCAGAGCTGATTAGGTTTAGGACTCAGCCTACACTGTTGTGACCTCATTAACATAGCAAAAGAAAACCCCTATTTCCAAACAGAATCACATCCACAAGTACAAGGACCAGGAATTCAATACATCCTACTGGGGGACACAATTCAATACATAACAGGAACCAAGAGTGTAGCTAGGAAAAGGGTACTGAGCGTCTAATCAAAAGATGAAAAATAGTTAAGTCAAAATTAGAAGTAATCAAGTGGGGAGGAAAGACTTGAAGGTGACTATTTAAAGCTAAGATAGCATGTCATAGGGATAAACTTGATTCTTTTTTTTTTTCTTTTTAATCAGTGGGTTTCAACCCAATCTGACCCAGTTCCCTTTTCCTATATCATATTGGCTTAGTTATCCAGTTCTGCTATAACAAAAATACACAAGTGAGTGGCTTTAATAAACAGAAATTCATTTTCTCACAGTTTAGGAGGCTAGAAGTCAAACTTCAGGATGCCAGCTCTAACGGACGGCTCTCTCTCTCTCTCTGTCTCTCTCTCTGGACACTCTGGGGAAAGGTGTTTGCCAATCCTGTGGCATGTAACTTCCCCTCCATTTGCACTTGTTTGCTTGCTTGCTTAATCTGTTCTTATACCTCAAAAGAGATTGATTTAAGACACACCCACACTAATAGTGTCTTATTAACATAACAAAGAAACCCATTCCATAATGGGACTATAACCACAGGTATAGAGTTTAGGATTTACAACGTATATTTTTGAGGGGACACAGTTCAATCAATATAGCACATATATTTTTGTTATATGCTGTAATAAAATAATCAGATGCTTGAACTTACATTGAATCACTGTGCATGTCAAATAGCTATAAATGTTGACTCTCTAGCACGGGTGTATGAAGTGGTAGACTCAACTGCACAAGCTGGTCAGTGAGGTGATCTTCCGAAACGGTGTACGATTTCCTGGCAGAGCTTCCAGTGAAACAAAGTATGATCTCCCTTTGACTTACGTGGTGGTGACATTCTGAAAAAAGGTCAGTGTATATTCAAACCATGCTCAATATATAAATATTAAAATGGAGCTTCGTTCTGGGCCGGGCTAATTATAAACAGGCTTTCACTTCCAGGCAGCTGTTGCAGGAAATTCTAAAGTTTTACAGGAAAAAGGAAGGTTCTTCTCTGTGCAAAATCATCTAGAATCCTTAGTCACCGATTATTCTGATAATTGATAATGATCCCCCAAATTTTCAAAATATTCCATAAAAGATAGGGCTGCCTTCCACACCTACCCCATCCCCTCTACTGAGGAGACCTACTTGTTAAGAGTACATTTAATGGTGGATGTGATGCTTCAGGAAACACAGCAGGCCTGGATACCTACGAGCTCCAAACGTATGATTTTTATTATTCTTGGTGACAACCTCCCGGGAATGGTTCTCAACCCCAATCATTTCCAATCCTGCCTAAACATTCCGGCCAAGTTCAAACTTAGGCTTCATTTAAACTAGGCCTCCCCTAGCTTCCTGGGCCACTCCAAGTCACGAGGGCAATCTCCCCTACTGACCTCTCAGTGTTCCCGCTCACTTACCGCAGAAGCCATAAGCTTTGATTTCTAGTTTCTGCAAGTTTATCATCTAAGTTCTCCTACAAAGGCAGATTTTAGTACAAAGTCTCTAAAAGGGAATTGTGGGTGGAGGGAAGCCTATAAAAATGCACATTTCACCGTATTACCTGGCCTCCTTTATGGCCTGGCCTATGAGACTATTTATTTTCATTGTTCTGACTCCCAAATGGCATACTCTGTGGGAAGAGCATAGGTGTCTATGTGTGTGTACGTGTCTGTGTATGTGTTCGCTAGGCCACATATTTATGTGCTGTAAGGACAATTTACTCTTATGTCAAACAGCTAATCAATATGGGGCGTATTTTTCTGCACATTTGCAAATTTTGTCAGGTTACTCAATATTTAAAATGAAATGGAGGAAAGAAAAGATGATGAAGGGAGTTATCAGATCAGCAGGCTTCTATTGCTTCCGGAATGATCTCTATTCTGGCCTTCTTCTTATGCGACCTGTGCCGGGGTTAAGAGGGCCAATAGGGTCACAGAACTAGACATTTCCAAACAACAGCATTAGATAAAAGGAAAATGTTTAAAATATTAACTAATGATCTGAAAAACGGGTTATTTTGGAATTTCTTGGGATTTTAAGCAGAAACCAGGTGTTACAAGGCAGTGATAATTTGAACATTTGATATATCTTGGCATCTGTCTGCAAGAATCAGACCCAAAAGATGAGCTTTGCTGGTGGAGACAGCACTGAAACTCACCACTACAGAGCTCACCGTCGACGGCATCCTTCTCATATTGTCAGACAGCGGATGGGCTTTCCTCTCAGGAAACAGTCCTCAGCCTCTCGAGAAGTACTAGGTTTTTTAACCTTAAGGGCTGTTGTGTGACTTTCATCCAGGGACTGAGGGGGACCTGACTCTTGGAGATTTTAAAGGTAAGTTAAAAAGAGTGTTGCCACACCCACGAAATGCTCAGTGTCCCCTCATCCCTCAGTGGTCATTGGTCGTCATCGGCTGGGGTCATGGCTGTAAATCTGCACAACTTTGAACCTCCGTGTGGCCAGTGCCCTGAGGAATGACCTGTGCACAGTAGATACATAATTCATACTCCTCACTGACTCACTGGCGTTCCCACATGAAAGGAAGCAAATCAATATAACCACACTATAGTGGCTAAAGAAGAAAGGCCGGTGCTCGGTCTGATCTGCAAGCAGTCATGGGGATGGGGCAAGACCAGACAGCGATTCATTCCGTTGCGCGTGGTGCCGCCAGGAGTCAGGGGTTGACTAGATGACCGCTAACACCACCACAGGGGCCAAATACGTGTTTCTCTAGCTTTAGAATATTTAACGGCCATTTTGAGCACTTTTGTTAAAAACAAGATAAATTAAACTGGTGAAATTCTGAAAAGCTACCATTCTTTTGGCTTTTTTGAAGCCTTTTCAGAAGTTTTCCAATCATGTAAATAGAACCTGTTTGTAAAAATACTATTCATTGAAGAACATGAAACCCCCACCCACAAATTCAACCGCAGTTCTACTCTGACCAATAAAAGCACATTATCTTGAGTGATTTTTTTTCCCCTTCTCCCTCCTGGATCACAGAATGATGTCCCAGAAACCAGAATCCTTCGATTCTTAAAATAAGAAGTATTCTCCTAGGGAGTGATGCATGGCATATTTCAGCCCTAGGTAATCATTCCCATTTCTCATGGATTCATTGAGCAAACATTGTCACTGTTCATCCAGTAAGACATTCTTTCCAGGGAAGTTTCAAATAGATAAATAAATTAGAGAATTTCTGCACACTCCGAAAGTCAACTTGCCAAGTCCTCAAATAGTTAAGTTGAGCAGTTTACTTAGAAAGGCTGACAAATTTGCTTCACTTCAAAATATCATTAACACCAATAACACATTCGCCCAAGACTATTTCTAAGTTGTAAAAAGAGATTGCTACGGATTAAGACCCTTGATATAATGCTATAAGCTCCTAACAATGGTATCTTTTATAGTGAAGAGCAACTGCAGTCACAAATTGCCCTCTTTCCTGCACCTTTTTCACAGAAATCAATATTAAAGTAGTATCTGCCTTAACTCTCCCATATACTATACAAGAAAAAACCACAGCCGTGCTTAGGACAGTTTAGGTCAATAAAGAATCAATACTGTGGTTGAATCTGTAGAAAGATAAAAGACTTAGGACTCTATACAGGGACCCATTGTTTTCTCTCTCTCCTGTAAAGCGGCAGCAGAAAGACATTACTTGTCAGTGTGTGAGGAGGGAGCAGGATGTTTTATCTTCTCTTTTTTAGGGTTGATATGCCAGAAGTGTTGGTGAAAAGTAAATGGGGTCCAGTACAAAAAGGAAGTGAATAAAGGATTCCAGACGCCATTCTTCCCATGGTATATTTTGGTCCCTTCCTTGAACAGTCCCGTCATGGGGTTGGGGACGAGTAACCAAAAATCAAACCAGTTGCCGTGGCGTCGATTCTGACTTATGGCAACTCTATGCGTGTCCGAGTTTCAGAAGTAGATTGCCAGACTTTTCTTCTGAGGTTCCTTTAGGAGGACTCAAACCACCAAATTTTCAGTTAGCAGCTGGGAGCTTCACTATTTGTGCCCCACAGGGACTCTTGCAGACAGGTAGAGAGGGTTTATTTGTTTTGTTTTGTTTTTTACATAAATCTACTTATGGCAAATATGAGGTCAGGTGATTTAGGATACAGATAGTCTGGATTAAAATCTTGGCTATGCTGTGTGATCTTGGACGAGTTACTTTACTTTTTTAAAGACTCAGCTCCTCAGCAATGACATAACAGATAACAATATTTGCTGACTGGCAGAATCTGTAATAGACCTTTATGGGGTTCACCAATGCCCTGGCACGTGGATGACTGCACCTCTCAGGCCTCTTGCAATTGGATAGGCCACATGACTAACTTTGGCCAATGGGATATGAGAGGAAGTGACACGAATCACTTCCAGGCTGAGACAGTGGCCAGCTCATACCTTTCTCTCTTTTCCTGGTGGCCATCTTGGAGGAAGCTTCCTGTTGAGAGGTACAGTCATAAATTTAAAGCCACCTGGCTCCCTGAGTCACCACACAGAGGGTGGTTGTCTCCGAGAGTCACCCAGGTCTGCAGTTTTGTGGGAGAAACAAGTAAACATTTATCGTGTTACGCCACTAAGAAACTGGGATTATGGTTTTGGTTGTTCTTATCACATCATAAACTAGTCTATCCTGACTATTTCTTAGTTGTTTGGAAGAATAAAATTAGGAAATGTGTGAAAAGTTCTTAGTACAATACTGGGAACAAAATTATACTAATGTAATGTTTTACAAAAATACTGTGTTCCAGGCATGGGGAGTACATTGATCACAGAAGTGGAAGTGCCTTCTGGAATTACATAAGTAGAGTAATTTTAAGAAAAAAAAAATGAATATTACAAATGGAAAACTTCTAGATTAGGCTTCCTGAAAGGGTGTTATGTAGAACATCTGTTCTGTGAAATGCAGAGAAGGTGTCCTGTGGTTTAAGAAGTTTAGAAAATGCTGCCTACTAAGTCCCCCACTTGGAGGTTCATAATGCACATTAAATTATTAAAGGCTCTGAGAAGTACTGAAACAAAGAAACCTGGTGAATTTTGTTCAGTCCAGCACTTATTTGACCACAGAATGCTTTTTCCATGTAGTGCCTAATAGCTTCTTGCAGAAGACATTGTTACTGCCCTCAAAGAGCTTATAAACTAGATTGTCTGTAAATTGTTCAGCTACACATAACTCTAATATTAGTTAAGGATTAGGTTCAGCTCTACGTAATGAGAAATCTAGCTAACCGTGGCTTTAACAAAACAACAGTAAATAATAATAGTCACAGCCTTCCTGTAAGAGGCGTCGATAACCGACTCAACAGCAACTAACAGCAACACAGCTAATGCTCACATCACCCTCTGACATACAAGAAGAGACCTGGAGGTGGGAGTCCAAGATGGATGCAGCAATTCAGAGGTTTAAGTTTCTGCAGTAATACTATGCTTTCCTTCGTGTTCAATTGCAGTATGGCAGCCCACTGCAGCTCCAGACGTGGGGAGAAGGAAGCTATTCATAAAGCATGGAGTGTGTCTCTGCAGGGTTTGTCTCTCTTTTATGAATTTCTAAGACTTGTCTGACTAAATCCACTCACACCTCTTGATCATATGGCTACCCGTCTCAGCAAAGAAGTTTAGGAATGTAAACTTGTGGTTTTTTTGTTGTTTTGTTTTAACTGAGCACATTGCTACCTCCAACAAAATGTGTGTTCTAGGAAAGGAGGGGGAAGAGAGATTAATTAGTCAACAAGCAGCTTCTGCCATAGTCCGACCACATGATCAGATTTTTATCCCTGCTCTAAGGCAGTGTCCATAGGATGCCTCTTGCTTAAACATGTCTGAGTGGAAGAGAAGACTTGATAGAGATTTGGATATAATGTGTAAGAATATATTCAAAACTAAAAAGAAAAACAAGTCAGGACTGAGCCCAAGAAATCTCTAACTATTCCTTATCTTGTTCAAAGCCATCTCAAGAGGAAGCCCACCTCCACAGAACCAAGAATGATGTAGTCCATGAGCTGTGTTCCAGCTGGAATCTTGGTTTTCTCATCTTTGAACTGGTGATAATAACAGGTCCTGCCTCATTGAACAGGCAGTAAAGATAGTAAGTAAATTAAGTCATGGAAAACCCTTAGAACAGAGCATAATCTAGCAAGTGTTCAAAAAGTTCAGCCCTTTTAGTTCTCCCCAGCCTAGCTTTTACACACCACCCGACAAAATGGCTGACCAGCTGCATCATATAGTCTGGTTCTAGGATGTGAAGCAGACTCCACAGGCAGGAAGTAACATCCTCTATTTCCAGGGGCATGGGGGGTGCGGGATGTGCTAAACCCAGAAATATGGCCCTGTGCTGAAGTCATGAACCAGTGCGGCCAGTGAGAAATCAGGGCATGTATGAGGGTGGGAATTGAAAGCCGGCCAGAGATTCTCTTCTCCTCCCCCATAGGTAAAAGGGACCCCTAATGTGCCTCTGGAAACCTGGTGGCAGAGTGGTTAAGACGTAAGGCTGCTAACCAAAAGGTCAATAGTTTGAATCACCAGTGCCTCCTTGGGAACCCTCTAGGGCAGTTCTACTCTGTCCTGTAGGGTTGCTATGAGTTGGAATAGACTCGAAGACTTTTTTTCTTTTTTGCTTTCTGTCATGGAGGCCTATTTCTTGAGCAACATGCACATCTCAAAATATCTCACATGCTTTTCCTATTTGACATCCAAACCTTAAGACAGGTCTTCTTTGGGTGATGTTGTATATTCTTTGGGTGGTGGTGTATATTTTATCCTTCAAGATTTAAGAGTTGTAAAAACATTCCTGCTCTCACTCTACAAACTATAAACACTAAGGAATACCCTTCCCCAATATGTTACTGTTTCAGCATGAATAATCAGAGACAATTACAGCGTATTGTTTAGTTAACTAATTAGACAGAATTATTGATTGATTCTCAGCTGAGCTCAGTGCCCTGGTCCCTGCTTATCTTGCCATCCTCATCCTCCTCCTCTAATTCCTAGAGAAGTGGAGCTAATAGACGCCCCTGGGAAGACAGCAGGGGCCAGAAGTTCTGCACATCCTCGTCTTGCCTTGTGGGCAGTCAGCACTCTGCCAGGACAAGTGCCCCACCTTCCCACCTGCCACCACCACTTCCCATGGCACCTGGGACCAAAGCTGAAGCTCTGCTCCTGCTGCTGGGAACACAGTGGAACGGGCCTTGTCAACAGGGCAATGAGCTTTGTTATGGGCAGAACATGCATATCACCCGAACCAAGAAACTTCTGTCTGGGACAAGTGTCAAGCAGGAAGGAGGCTGGGACATCAGGTATAAATTTGGACTGTCCTGTAAAAGCAGAACATAAGGTTACCCTTGCTATGGGCCATGATAACTGAGAGGAGTAGAGCAAATGAGTTCAGTGCACACACTCGTGCTTCTGCCGGACTTGGCTTCTATCTAGATAATACTGCTTTCTAAATGAGTGGCCTTAGACAACTTACTTTTCTTATCTTCTCTAAGTTTTAACTTTCTCATCTCTAAAGTTGAGGCAATATTACTAACCTCATTGGGCTGTTGCAAAGATTACATGAGGTGGTCAAGAAAATGACTTCGCATAATGGCAAGAAAACAGTATCTGTTAGCTGTATACATACCTTTGTTTTTTTTTGAGGGTCATTAAGGTGACACATTAAACCTGGGCTCCAAGTGGGAAAGGTAAAAACTGAAAGACGAAAATTACATTCATGTTTTCATGTTCCAGTCCTATGTCTTAGGTAACCCTCATCTTGAGAGAGAAAGAGGAAACAATGCATATAGGTCATCAGGTTAGGTGTGTGAATCCTCCTCTGAGGAAGAGCCTGTTATAGTGCTTGAGTGTGGTGGAGGCAGCTGCCTCCTCCTGAAGCCCATTCCAATGCTTTTCTTTGAGGGCTCTTTGGGGTCCATGGTGACAGAGACCCACTTGGCCTCCTTTGGGTTACAAGTCATCCGTCAGTCACAGTCCTCCGGCTCCTGCTCCACAGAGTTGCTGCTGTCCCGGGCACCTTCGCCCCTGCTCCCCGGCAGTACTTGTGCAGACTCTGCCCACTGGTTTGGGATAAGCTAAACAGCAAAGTCTTTTATTTGGATTTTTCCTTCATCTCCAACTGACTCCGCCCCAAACTCAATTTCCTCTTTCCTCTTTTTCTATTAACTACAGTTGCCC
This sequence comes from Dugong dugon, assembly GCA_030035585.1. NCBI lineage: Eukaryota > Metazoa > Chordata > Mammalia > Sirenia > Dugongidae > Dugong > Dugong dugon. The sequence continues at coordinate 73,054,040 of CM057480.1, read as the reverse complement.
CCATAAGGAGGAGATACTAGGAGTGTGCATCTGTCATCATTTACATGGTAGTGGACGGGCTGTGCTGGCATTCAGATCCCTAATACAGCCTGTTGGACTCAAATAATATCTAGACATATTTGATTTTTGTAAAGAACAGACAACACACAATGAGCCTTTCCACCGACCACCCAAGGGGGCATTTAGAGAGAATTTCCAATCTATGCATGAATCTGTTGTTCCCAGCCCCCAAAGTTTCCATGTTATTGCAGAATACCTAGGGACCCCATATGTTACGGGAACGCAGCAGAACCAGAGTGAGTGGAAAGAAGAACGTATTCGATTCAAACAATGAATGAAACGGAGCGCATGGATGCAGCTTCATTGTCTATACCTGGGACCCTGGGACAACACAGCCATCTCAGCCCCACTCAAGTGTGACGTTTCTTTTGAATATGACAGTGGCGGCGACCTTGTCATTAACTGATGCTCTGAGCAACATTTCAGCTTTCATAATTCAGTTAATTTTCAAGCCACTGGTTACTGAACCCCCGGTATTATTTTCATATAATTAAACCGCAAGCACACACGCGGACACACACATACACACGCAGAAAGAAAACACAAAAGTGACAAACAGCAAGGGCAAAACAGAAAACTCTGAAGAAAGACGTTAATCCATTTGTTTTGTTTCCTTTGACTACGGTCCTGTGCCTGTGGGGAAGATGAGCAAAGACGGTCGGGGTCGGGGGCTCTGGAGAGGCAGGGAGTTCATTTGTCCACTCTCGTTGGTATTAGTCCGCAAAGGCAAAGTACAGCTCAGCATTCGCTCTTCACGGCTTCCTTAAAGCAGTAGTTAAACCTATTAAACGTACACGTGAGAAAAAAAAAAACGCCTGGGAACGGAATGCTACATTTTCAATTCCGATATTATTTCCAAAGTTTTATAAAAAAGAATTACAAAGAACATGTCGGTTATGACTTCTTAATAGGAAAAATTTCAATGAGCGCTGAACAATTCAACAAAAATACTTAAATATTTGGATAACTAATCCACATAATGATTTTTAAGGAAAGCCACTGTTTCATTTGTAACAGCAGAGGTTTGAATTAATGCTGAAAAGTCACTATGTCAAGAAATGTATGTGTTTGTTTTTCTGTATAGGTCAGGTGAAATTTGTTGGGTATTTTTCTTCACTATTGAATTCACTGAGATTTTTTTTTTTTTAATTGTGCTTCAGGTGAAGGCTTACAGAACAAATACTTTCTCATGAAACAGTAGTACACGTATTGTTTTATGACATTGGTTAACAACCCCACAACATGTCAACCCTCTCCTTTCTCGACCTTTTTTTTTCTTTTTTTTTTTTTTTTGGTGAAAATATACATAGCCAAAGATACACCGTTTCAAAAATTTCTACATGCACAATTCAGTGACATCGACTACGCTCTTCCAATCGTGCTGCTATTCTCACTTTAGATGAAGGCTTACAGAACAAAATAGTTTCTCATTTAATAGTTAGTACACATGTTGCCCTATGACAATGGTTAACAACCTCACAACACATCAACACTGTCCTTACTCAACCTTGGGTTCCCTAACACCAGCTTTCCTGTTCCTTTCTGACTTCTGGCCCTTGACCCTGGACTGCTGTGCCTCATTAGTCCCGTTTGGTTTTATGGGGCTGTCCTCTCCCCGGCTGAACGGTGAACCTCAGAGATGACTTCACCACTGAGCTAAAAGGGTGTCTGGGGGCCATACTCTCAGGGTTTCTCCAGTCTCCTTTAGGCCAGTAAATCTGGTCTTTTTTTTGTGAGTTAGAATTTTGTTCTACATCCTTCTCCAGTTATGTCCAGAACCCTCTGTTGTAATCCTGGTCAGGGCAGTCAGTGGTGGTAGCCGGGCACCATCTAACTGTACTGGACTCAGTCCGGTGGAGGCCTTGGTAGCTGTGGCCCATTAGACCTTCAGACTAATCTTTTCCTTGTATCCTGTTCTCTTCATTCTCCCTTGCTCCCGAAGGGATGAGACCAGAGGAGTATCTTAGATGGCCGCTCAGGCTTTTAAGATCCCAGACACTACTCACCAAGGTAGAATGTAGAACGCTGTCTTTATAAACTGTGTTATGCCAATTGAGCTAGATGTTCCCCGAGACCATGGTCCCCACAGCCCTCCACCCAGCCATTCAGTCCCTCAGGGAGTTTGGATGTGTCTATGGAGCTTCCATGACCTTTCCTTGTACAGGTTGTGTTGGTTTCCCCCGCATTGTGTACTGTCTCACCCTTCACCCAAGATACCACTTATCTATTGTCTGTTTAGTATCCCCCCCCCACCTCCCCCATCCCTGGTAACCAACAAAGATTGTTACATTTTGTGTGTGAACTTTTTCGTGGGTTTCTACAATAGAGCTCTCATACAATATTTGTCCTTTTGTGATTGACTTATTTCACTCAGCATAATATCCTCCAGTTTCATCCATGTTAATGAAATGCTTCACAGATTCATCACCGTTCTTTCTCGTTGCGTAGTACTCCATTGTGTGTATGTACCATAGTTTGTTTATCCATTCATCTGTTGATGGGCATCTAGGTTGTTTCCATCGTTTTGCTATTGTGAACAATGCTGCCATGAACATAGGTGTGCATATGTCTATTCGAGTGACGACTCTTATTCCTCTAGAATATATTCCTAGGAGTGGGATTGCTGGATCGAATGGTACGTCTATTTCTAGCTTTCTGAGGAAGCGCCATATCATTTTCCAAAATGGCTGTATCATTTTGCATTCCCACCAATGGTGCATAAGAGTTCCAATCTCCCGGCAGCCCCTCCAACATTTGTTATTTCCAGCGTTTTTGATTCGTGCCAGTAATGCCGGGGTGAGATGGTATCTCATTGTGGTTTTAATTTGCGTTTCTCTAATGGCTAGTGATCGCTAGCATTTCTCATGTGTCTGTTGGCCATTTGAATGTCTTCTTTGGTGAAGTGTCTGTTCATTTCCTTTGCCCATTTTTTAATAGGATTATTTGTCTTTTTGTTGTAGAGGTGTTGGATTTTTCGTAGATTATGGAGATTAGACCTTTATCTGACTTGTACTGTACAATAATTTTTTCCCAGTCCGTAGGTTCTCTTTTGACTCTTTTGGTGAAGTCTTTTGAAGAGCATAGGTGTTTGATTTTTAGAAGATCCCAGTTATCTAGCTTATCTTTTGGGGTTTATGCTTTGAGGCTTACGGTTTATATCTTGTTAATACCATGTATTAAGGCCTGTAGTGTTGGTCCTATTTTTTTTTCTATGAACTTTACAGTTTTAAGCTTTATATTAAGCTCTTTGTTCCATTTTGAAGTAGTTTTTGTATATGGTGTGAGGTATGGGTCCTGTTTCATATTTTTGCAGATTGATATCCAGTTTTGCCAGCACCATTTGTTACAAAGACTGTCTTTTCCCCCATTTGATGGACTTTGGGCCCTTGTTGAAGATCAGGTGACCGTAGGTGGATGGATTTACATCTGGGTTCTCAATTCTGTTCCATTGGTCAATGTATCTGTTGTTGTACCAGTACCAGGCTGTTTTGACTACTGTAGCTGTATAGTAGGTTCTGAGGTCAGGTAGTGGGAGTCCTCCAACTTTATTCTTCTTCTTGAGTAGTGTTTTACTTATTTGGGGCTTCTTCCCTTTCCATATAAAGTGAATGATTAGTTTTTCCATCTCTTTGAAGAATGTTGTTGGTATTTGGATTGGGATTGCGTTGTATTTGTAAATTGCTTTGGGTAGAATTGTCATTTTCACAATGTTGAGTCTACCTATCCGTGAGCATGGTATGTTTTTCCATTTATGCAGATCCCTTTGGGTTTCTTGCAGTAGTGTTTTATAGTTTTTTTTTTTTTTTGTATAGGTCTTTTACATCCATGGTCAGATTTATTCCTAAGTATTTTATCTTTTTAGGGGCTATTATAAATGGTATTGTTTTCCTCATTTCCTTTTCATTGTTTTCCTTATTGGTGTATAGGAATCCAACTGATTTTTGTATGTTTATCTTGTATCCTGCTACTCTGCTGAATCTTTCTATTAGTTCCAATAGATTTCTCGTGGAGTCTTTAGGGTTTTCTATGTATAGTATCATATCATCCGCAAACAGGGACAGTTTTCACTTCTTCATTACCAATTTGGATACCATTTATTTCTTTTTCTTGCCTTATTGCTCTAACTAGAACTTCCAGCCCAATGTTAAATAGGAGTGATGATAAAGGGCATCCTTGTCTTGTTCCTGTTTTCAAGGGGAATGTTTTCAGGCTCTCTCCATTAAGAATGGTGTTGGCCATTGGTTTTGCATAGATGTCCTTTATTATGTTGAGAAATTTCCCTTCTATACCTATTTTATTGAGAGTTTTTATCAGGAATGGGTGTTGGACTTTGTCAAATGCCTTTTCTGTGTCAGTTGAGATGATCATGTGATCCTTTTCTTTCCTTTTACTTATGTGGTGGATTACTTTGATTGATTTTCTAATGCTGAACCCTCCTTGCATACCTGGTATGAATCTGACTTGGTCATGGTGTATTATTTTTTTGATATGATACTGAATTCTGTTGGCTAGAATTTTGTTCAGAAGTTTTGCATCTATATTCATGAGAGATATTGGTCTGTAATTTTCTTTTTTTGTGACATCTTTGCCTGGTTTTTGGTATCAGCATTATGCTGGCTTCATAGAATGAATTTGGAAGTGTTGCTTTCTTTTCTATGCTCTGAAATAGCTTGAGTAGTACTGGTACAAGCTCTTCTGTAAATGTTTTGTAGAATTCTCCAGTGAAGCCATCTGGGCCAGACCTTTTTTGGGTTGGGATTTTTTTTTTTTAATTACCTTTACAGTCTTTTCTCTTGTTATGGGTGTGTTCAGATTTTCAACATCACTTTGTTGTAGTTTGGGTAGGCTGAGTGTTTCTAGAAATTTATCCATTTCCTCTAGGTTTTCAAATTTGTTGGAGTATAGTTTTTCATAATATTCTATTATAATCCTTTTTATTTCAGTTGGGTCTGTTGTAATGTCCCCCATTTCATTTCTTATTTGGGTTATTTGTGCCCTCTCCTGTTTTTGTTTTGTCAGTCTGACCAGTGTTTTGTCGATTTTGTTGATTCTTTCAAAGAACCAACTTTTGGTTTTGTTGATTCTTTCTGTTGTTTTTCTGTTTTCTATTTCATTTATTTCTGCTCTGATCTTTACTATTTCCTTTCTTCCGGTGGCTGTGGGCCTTTTTTGCTGTTCTCTTGCTATTTGTTTGAGTTCTGTAATTAATGTTTTGATTTTGTCCCTTTCTTCTTTTTTGATATGTGCATCTATTGCTATAAATTGTCCTCTGAGGACTGCCTTTGCTGTGTCCCAAAGGTTTTGGTATGATGTCTTTTCATTCTCATTTGATTCTATGAATTTTTTGATTCCATCTCTGATTTCTTCTATTACCCAGTAATGTGTAAGCAGGGTATTATTCAGTTTCCATTTAATTGATTTCTTTCCTTGCTCTTTCTGTTGTTAATTTCTACCTTGATGGCATTGTGGTCAGAGAAGATACTTTGAATTATCTCAACGTTTTGGATCTTGTTGAGGATTTCTCTGTGGCCTAAGATGTGGTCTATTCTGGAGAACGTTCCATGTGCATTGGAAAAGAACGTGTACTTTGCAACGGTTGGATGGAGTGTTCTATATATGTCTGTCAGGTCAAGTTGGCTGATTGTGCCCTTTAGGTCTTCTGTATCTTTGCTGAGTTTCTTCTTAGTTGTTCTGTCCTTTACTGACAGTGGTGTGTTGAAGTCTCCTACTATTATTGTGGAACTGTCAATTTCTCTTTTCAGTGTTGTTAGGGTTTGTTTTATGTATTTTGAAGCCCTGTCATTGGGTGCGTAGATGTTTATTACAGTTATGTCTTCATGATGGATCGTCCCCTTAATCATTATATAGTGTTGTTCCTTGTCTTTTATGGTAGATATCGTTTTAAAGTCTATTTTATCTGAAATTAAAATTGCCACTCCTGCTCTTTTTTGGTAGTTGTTAGCTTGATATATTTTTTCCCAACCTTTCACTTTTAATAAATTCACATCTTTGTTTCTGAGGTGTGTCTCTTGTAGACAGCATATTGATGGATCCTATTTTCTTATCCATTCTGTCACTCGCTATCTCTTTATGGGTGCATTGAGTCCATTTACATTCAGTGTAATTATTGATAGATGGAAGTTTGTTGCTGCCATTTTGTAGTGCTTTTTTTTTGTGGTGCTGAAGTTTTCTTTGTTCTTCTTACTCTCTTGTGCTGAGTTACTTTGTTTGTGGATTTTTTTTTTCATTTCTTTTGTTTTTGTAGTTTTTGTTTTTGCTGAGACTTTATGTTTTTCATCTTTTTTTATGAGTATGTTTGTTAACTTTCTTTGTCGTTACCATGAAATTTACCCTTATCTTTCTAAGTTTGAAGCAGTCTACAGTTAATTGGTATCACCTTGCCTTCCTCTCCATTAGAAGGTTCTATACCTATGCTATTCATTCCCTTTTTTATTGTTTTGAGGTTGTTGTCATTTACTGATTAACTGCTTTGATTCCCTGTAGTATTTCTTTTGGTTTTGGATAGTCCTCAAGAGTTCATTTCCTAGATTGGTATCTTGCTGGTACGATCCTGCATCCTAGATTCTGCCTGTGAGCTGAAGTTGTTAGTTCTCAGATCGAAGAACTCCCTTTAATAATTCTTGTAAGTTTGGTTTGGTTTTTACATATTCCCTTAATTTCTGTTTATAAATGACCTAAGTTCACCATCATACTTGAAAAAGAGTTTTGCAGGATATATTATTCTTGGCTGGCAATTTTTTTCTTTCAAGATTTTATATATGTCCTCCAATTGCCTTCTTGCCTGCATGGCTTCTGCTGAATAATCTGAGCTTAGTCTTATTGTTTCTCCTCTATATGTGACTTCTTGTTTTTCACGAGCTGCTCTCAGGATTCTTTGTCTTTGGTTTTGGTGAATTTGATTATGATATCCCTTCATGATTTTCTTTTGGGGTCTCTCCTTTATAGGGTTTGTTGAGCTTCTTGGATGGCCAGCTTTTCATCTTTTATGATATTGGGGAAGTTTTCTGTCAGCAGTTCTTCAATGATCCTCTCTGTGTTTTCTGTTTTACCCCCTGTTCTGGAACTCCAATCCCTTGCAAATTTTTCTTTTGGTTGTATCCCACATAACTCTCAGGGTCTCTTCATTTTTCTTTGTTCTTTTTTCTGAGTTTTCCTGAAACAGAGTTGTATCCACGTGTTTGTCTTCAATTCCACTGATCCTGTCTTCTACCATTTCAAATCTGCTTCTGAGCCCTTCTATGACACTGTCCCTTTCTGAAATCTTGTTGTTTATCTTTTGGATTTCTAATTGTTGTCTTTGTATAATTTCTAGTTGTGAATTTATTTTGGCATTTTGTTCATTATTTTCCTGAATTCTTCCAATTTTTTGTCTGTATTTTCCATGAATTTGTCTATTTTTTCCTCATTTTTGTCTGCTTTTTGCTTCAGCTCTTGGAGAATTCTGAGTATTAGAGATTTGAATTCCCTATCAGGTAGTTCTAGTGCCTTTTCTTCCACTGGAAGGTCACCTGGTGTTTTATTTTGAACGGCTACTGCAATCATCCGTCCTATTTTTCTAAATGTTTTGATATTTTTTGCTGTCTTTGGGGCATTCAGTAGTTATTTTTCTCATTTATTGATTGTAGATTTGTTTGTTTCATCCCTTTTTTAAAGAAATTTGGCTATGTCTCAGCAGGCAGTCTGTGTGTTCTTTGTTGTTTGCTTGTCTGTGGGCACAATACTTTTCGTCTCCTTCTCCAATTGGCAGGGTCAGTCACTCCGATATGGTAGGGCAGGATAGGTCTAGCTGGAGAGGACTTACTGGGATGTATTGTTTGTGGCACTTACTATAGCCACCAGGGCGGGTCGGTAATCAGTGCAGGACAGGTTCCAGTAGGCCATGCCTGTGCTGCTTGGTGGTGTGATGTTAAGCGCACGGTGCAGGTAGGTAGAATGTAGCGGGGAGATTGTTATGTGTGGAGCTAAGATGGGTATGGGAGAGAGGAGAGAGGAACAGGAGCCAAAAACATACAAACAAAAAAGAATGCTAGGGGAGCTTGCCATTGGAGTGGAGAGATGAGAGACCATGAAATGGAGAAAAACAAAAAGGGGAAGAGGAAGTAAAAAAAAAAGAAAAGAATGAATAAATAAAAATCAGAAAGGGAAAAGAACAGCAAAGTTCTCAGGGATCCCACCGGTACAGCTATGAGGTCTGGGGAAGTTGTTCTCAGGTGTTGCAGTACAGCCTGGCTAGAGGGCTTAGAGGTATACAACTCTAGGTATTCAGGAGACCAAAAGAGAAGGACGATATAGAGAGACGAGAAACTTAGTAATGAAGAAAGACAAAAAGGGAAAAAGAGGGAAAAGAAAACAAAAGAAATTTAAAAAAAAAAAAACAATAAAAGCCCCCCAAAAAACAGAAAAAAAGAAAACCAACAAAAAAAGAAATGCCCTCAGTATGCCCTCTGCACATCTGTGCAACCCGAAGGGGTAGGTTCCAAGCCACGCAGCACCACCTGGCCAGAAAGGCCTCCCAACTCAAAAAAAGGAAAAGAAAACAAACAAACAATTCTGAACAAACTAACCAACAAAAGCTCTGGGATCCCACCAGTGCAGCAGCCCAGACCGGGGAGCAGCTCCACACTCGAATGGAGCTCCGCAGCCCCTCAGGAAGAAGCAAAGATGGCTCACGGAGCCAGGTATTTGAGCGAAAGGAGGGGGAGGTGGTGAGAGGTAAGGAAGAAATCTAAAAAAGTGGAAAATCAAAGCAACACCAACAGCCAACAAATAGCACTCAGAAAGCCGACCCATTCGGGTGAGTGGAATCCAAGCAGCCGGTGCTTCCCGGAGAAAAGATTGCGGCCGTGGGAAGCAGAGGAGGCCGAGTGGGGGTGAAGAAGGTTGGGGGGGTGGGAAAGTGTATATCGCAAATTACCATTTGTTTGGTCTCCTGATGTAAGCTCCGTGAAGCTGCTTTCTCGTACCCCCTGTTTGCTGGTCTCCAATAGGAGTCCAAGACGGTGGATCCATGCTGCGTTAGCTGGTAGGGGACCTCTGCATGAATCTCTTCTCACTCTCCATTCTCTGTCAGTTTTCTCACTCCATTTGGTGCTTGGCTGAGTTCTTTATCTCTTCATCTGATGTTTTAGGGTTTCAGAATTTTTGTTTTCTCTGTTTGGCTCATTTTTTCGGATCTTTCCTGTGGAGGGATGGCGTGGTGCTTCTACCTAGAGCACCATTTTGCTGGAAGGCCATTCACTGAGATTTTTAATAATATTTACATAAATACTAATTCAAAACGTGGAACATTTAGTCTCTTTCCTAACTGGATCTGACCTTCACTCACCTACGTATTCTTATTTTGCTCAAAGTGACTTGTCACATCAATATGTACCTGTCTCTCTCTTGACCTTGTTTAAATAATGTCACAATTTTAGGATATTTTGTTTGCTGCTAAGAGGGATTCAAATTAATATTAGCCTTATGCTTATTCTATTTCTCAGGGAAAATACATATGAAACATAGGGATTTGAGAGGAGGGGAATATCCACTAGTTTGAAAGTCCCTTGAAACCAGTTTTATTTTCTCTCCCTCTTCCACCATCTCCCCTTTCCCTTCCTTCCTTCCTTCTTTCCTTCCTCCCTCCCTCCTTTCCTCCCTCCCTCCCTTCCTTCATTTCTCTTTCTCTCTGTTTTACTCTCTCACCTTCTTACCCCACCTGTCCTTCTTAATTCCCTAGTAACACTCAGGTAGAGAATATGAGGCAAATAGTAAATATTTAAAGATCTATTACTGTAAAAAACTAGTGATTCCGCTTCTCTAATATGTCAGCAAGTTAAGTAGAATCTGGCCAAGACTTCCACACTAGGTCAGTGAAAATCCCACTATATACCAAGAGCTCTTTTTAGTGATGAAAGACAGACACATGGACTTCAGGTTGACCCTCTGCTTGTAATTGAGGTTTATGCAAGTAGTCAGAAAAGGGTAGGCAACCCAAAGTTGTTGAAGGAAGTTAAAACAGGAAGAGTACTGAAAATTACTTCCCGTATAAATGCCACTGAAAGAATGAGACACACCTACTTGTTAACATTATTCATCTGTGACATTGGGATTTCAGGTGAACTTATTTCCTTTTTCCAGTAATGTTTAAAACATTTTATCTCTCCCAAATTTGTGTTAGAAGTGAGCGTTTTCTTCTTTTATCTTTAGCTGTTTTTTATTTTACTGTTTAATGAAAAGACCACATTGGGCATCCACTAGACTTTGGAATAGTGAGACTCAAGCTGGAAAAAAAGGGACAGTATTTTAGGAGGAAACCGCGGGAGAAGGAATAGATATTTACCCCAAGCCCCTCCCAACACTCAACCTCTCCTTTTTTGTTGTTGCTCTTGTTGTATATTGTTTTGCAGAGACTTGAGGCATCAGAATGACAACCCTGCAAAAATAAAACAGAACCAGATGAAGGGCAAAAAGAAAGCTGCCCAGCTGGCTGAAGGTATCCACATGTTCCCTGAAGCATAGCCTGCTCTCCAGCCAGGCACTCAAGTTTCAGAGGATGGAGCTCACACCAATTCTCCTGAGAGAAGGACCCACCATCTAATGGATCTCAAAGTCAGAAAGATTTCCCTGATACCCATCTTACATGCCCCCTGTCCTGAGTTTCTTCACATCACTCCTAGTTACAGCCCAGCTTCTCAGTGAGATAATCCCCCTCCTGCAGTCCCACCCCTTTATGGCTTCGGTAGATGGCTATCACGTGCCACCCCCACCCCCCGCCAGTCTCTGCTTAGCCAAGCTCTACACACTTAGTTCTGTTAATCTTTCCTCATAAATCAGTCTCTCTAGCCCCTTAATCATTCTTGACAGATGATTTACCCAATAGTTTACCATGAGAAAGTGAGATCGTTGTCTTTGAAAGTGTATCAATATAAATTATTTAAAAAAAGCAAACATTATTAGTACTGAGTCCTTGGAGACAGACAGAGAGAGGAGAGAGGGAGAGAGAATACTTTTCTAATGAAGCTAGGAAAAGGATTTGAGTCCTCTTAAATGAAATACACAAATGATTGCTAAATTACTGAGAGCGATGAGCCAGCTGGGGGAAAAATATCTTTCCTATGAAAACCAAAAAAAAAACCAAACCCGCTGCCATTGAGTGGATTCTGACTCATAGCGACCCTACAGGACAGAGTAGAACTGCCCCATAGGGTTTCCAATGAGCAACTGGTGGATTCAAATTGCCGACCTTCTGGTTAGCAGCCGAGCTCTTAACCACTGTGCCACCAGGGATCCACTTCATGGAAAGTAAGTGCTATGTCTAGAAGAGAATGGCTGACAATTTAATACTTCATGTAGTCGTTAAGGAGCCTGGTGGCACAGTAATTAAACACTCAGCTGCTAACTGAAAGGTCAGCAGTTCGAACCTACTGGCCGCTCTGCAGGAGAAAGATGTGGCAGTCTGCTCCCAGAGAGATTACAGTCTTGGAAACCATATGGGGCAGTTCTACTCTGCCCTATAATGTCACTGTGAGTTGGAATCAACTCAACAGCAACAAGTTTTTTGGTTGTAGTTAAGCCAAGGAACTTCTTAAAAAAAGTGTTACTGCAGCTCTTTTAAAGAATGAACAAGTTCCGGTAATAAAAGCCAGCTCTATTCCCAGGGAGGGAAAGCGCCCAGCACTGACGGCCTCACCTCTGTGTTTTTGGCAGGGGTACTCTGTAAGAAGGGGAGGGAAGATGTAAAAGAACACTGTTATTTCTGTTCCGTGTTTCATATAAACCCCTCAACACGGCCTAGGAATTTTCAAGAGCTTTCTGACCGTTTTACAGCCTGACATCATATTCCTCTCCAGTGATATCATGGGTTTTAGGGAGAGAAAGCCAGTGGCACTAGAATCTTAAAATGTTCCCAACCCATCCACATTTGGCATTTGATACTTTTCCTTAACAACCCTACATTTCCAACATTTTCTTTGGGTTTTGAAGGCTACAAGCCTAGATCCCAGATAACTTTCTCCATGTTTACAAACTGTGAGGCCAACCCCGTGAGTAGCACCTTATAAAAGAGGCCTGGCTGGTAGGTGGCTTGACTGGACGGATGTTCATTGGAGAATTAGAAAAGAGACGTAACAGTATGAGTTCAGGCAGGAATGCCTCCTTTTTCTTTTTCTCTGGGACCAGCTCTGTACAACTCTTTCCCCATCCCCTTTGGGTCTACTCTAACCAGTAATTTTCACCATAAGATTTAAAAAAAAAAAAAAAACCACCCTTCTCTGATACATCAGGAGCTTCAACCTCCTAGAGACAAAGCACAGCCCCTTTGCTTCCAAGCTGCCAACAAGGCAAAGGCAGAGTCTGTGTTTCAGGGTCTCCAGCAGGCAGGATAGAGACCACCATCCAACCTTTCTTCACAAGAGGGGCAAGTGGGACTAGAAGTCAGTATGGGAAAGCTGACGTCTTTCTCACTCAGGAGTTGACTCTCCAGCAACCCATCATACTACTTGTGGTAAAGCCAAGAAAACAAAACCTGGTGCCGTGGAGTCGATTCTGACTCAGAGCGACCCTACAGGACAGAGTAGAACTGCCCCATAGGGTTTCCAAGGAACGGCTGGGGGATTCGAACTACTTATCTTTTGGTTAGCAGCCGAGCTCTTAACCACTGTGCCACCAGGGCTGTACCTGTGGTAAAGACCCTATTATGTATATACGCGCGTATGGATGCATATATGTACGTATTTTAGTTTCTAACACTTGCATGCCTACATGTGTCCTACTGAGCGTGACCCATACTCAGCCTATACCACATGTAATTAAACTATACAGGTAGTCCCCAACTTACAATGGGGTCCATTCTGATGACTCCCTTGTAAGTCAGTTCTGACTTTTTTTTTTAGTTTTCGTTATTATTGCCTATTATTATCTTTGTAAATCTGATCTTTATTTGTCCTTGGGGCTTGGCATGAAAATGATAACATCAGCAATTTACATACTGTAACATTGTATGTAGTACATATTACTAAGGATAAAACGAAAAAAAAAGGAACAGTCGTAAATGCAGTTCACTGTAACTCCAATAGGTCATAAGTTGGGGACTACCTGCATGCTAATTATAAAAATTTTCTCCAGCTATGAAGAAGAGTTGAACGATTTGTTGGTTGCGGCCATAACTCCGCTTGTGGAAGGTTCTGGAACATCTAGATTATTCCTGGAAATGGGGATGGCATTTCTAGTCAGAAAATTAGTGAGAGTTGCCTGTAGGATCTTCTTCTCTTTTTCTTCATATATTCCCCGGTAACATCTCGCTGCTTCCCAAATCTGCCCGTCAGCTTTAGCAAAGGCATCAGTGTTTGGGTCCATGCTTTAAGGCACCTGAAGCCCCTGATTTAGTTTAGAAAAAACTTCAGCTACTCCTTTCACTGTAAAGTTTTGAACAGTGAATCACAAAATTGAACAACCAGGACTGAACATCTGAGAATGATAACATCAGCAAATTACGTACTGCAACGTTGTATGTAGTACATATTTCTAACCATAAGATGTACAAAAAGAAAAACAAACGGTCTTCAGTGGGGTTTGTCGTAACTGGAACATGCTGTAAGTCAGGGACTACCTGTATAAGTTTAACGATTTCTGAATTGGTCTATTCCTTGTTCTTGGATGTTGTGGCAATGTCAAATTTTTAACCACTTACTTTTAATTTCTATTCTTACCATGTCATGGAATAGCTCTATACTGTTTCAGAACAGCCCAGGACCACGCACCACACTCAGAATTACTACAGTAGCGCAGAGGTTGGGCAAAGGAGGCCTGCAGGCCAAATCCTACACTGTGGCTGTTTTGTAGATAAGGTTCTGTTGGAATGCTTATGTATTGTATACGGCTGCTTCCGAGGCAGAGTTCAGTAGTCGAGGCACAGAGTATACAGCCTGCAAGCCATACATAGCTGTTATCTGGCCCTTTAGGAAACAGTTTGCAGACCCCTGTTGAACTAGTGCACACTAGAACAAACCGGCAGTATCAGCAAAGCCTCTACCTCTGACCCTCACACCAGACCCTCTTCCAAGGCGAGATGCCATCTGATATTTCCCACAGGCTGTTTGGTCTCTACTGGAATATCCTTTCTGGAAAGGAAGGTGCTAAAGTGTTTGCTTTGTACTTTAGCACAGAGGCCTAGAGAGGATTTACACATCAATTACCAAGAAAAAAGCTGTTTTGTGTGTGTGTGTGTGCGCGTGCGTGCGTGCGTGCGTGCGTGTGTGTGTGTAATCGCTAGAAGCTAGTGGTGAAATTACCAGCAAGAGCCCACTGGCCATGTTCATAAAGAAGCCTTTTTGTTACAGGAAGCCTCTTAGAAAGAGGGAGGGAAGGGGCAGAGGAGAGGTACAGCCCTGTCTGTAAGAGGGCTGGATTGCTTCAATTAGAAGGAGCTGTGGCCAGTTTAATGCTATCTCAGGGCTCATATACATGTGACATCATGCAGAACTGAAGCTTGGCCAAGGAGTTTTACCGGCAGTATACCTTAAACTCTAAGGATTTGGTTGCAAATTTGTACATGGCATGTGTTTTCTGAATGAATTCACAACTTGGAACCAACACGATGTTGCAGCCCCTTCTACTAATTCAGAGGGCTGTAAACAGGGTGGTGGGCTGGGTTTTTTCAAGTTTAGAATTAAAATGTTTATTCATTTTAAGCTAAAGAGAAGTAAATGAATTTGCCATCATCCCAGTTTATTGCACGTCTAAGTAGAAAGATTCTCACAATCAGACCAGTATTTTGGCCAAGTAGGAGGAACTGTGAGACACTTTATATTCTAATTTCAAACTGCGGGGTATCCCAGGTGTACTATATAGGATTTCCTGTAATTTACCAGCAAAATAAGCAGTCTACAGCGATATGTTTGCCACAGTGTACGTTCGTATTAATTACTCAGCAGGATAAAGTGATTTCTTTGTGATAGAAAGAGATGCGGATCTACAGGAAAATCATTTCAACAACACGAGCTAAAAACGGACACTTTTCTGTAGCTAGGCGGTTTGGCTGGATTCAGGATCGGAGTCTGGGAATACATAAAATCCATTGCAATTTTCTCATACTCACTCAGTTACCTCCAGGAAAGGAGAATTGCCTCTTGAATTGAAAATAGCAACCAAAGCTGAAGGTTGTGTGCAGGCCAGGCTCAGGGCTACCAGTAAGCATGAGACACGATGCCTTCCCTCCTGCAGTATAATCTAGTTAGCAAATAAGTGAGAGACACTTAAAACTATAACTAGAATACAAAGCAACCAAAGCTGAGTGGGAAAGACAATGAGTGCCAGAAAAGGTCATTGGTAGAAAGAGCACTGGAAGCTAAAATGGCAGAATACCTATGGATAGTGCAGAGTTTGGACAGCGTCTTATCTAGGCAGGGCGGGAGGATGGAAATCCCATACAACCAGAGGCAATGGGGAAAGAAAGATTTGAGATGTGGAGCCAGGGATGTGCCACGGGTGTTTAGGTGAGGGAGGATTCAATGTGAGCTTAACGTGAGCACATCAAAAAGAAACGAGGGAGAAGGGGCCAGGAAATCCATAGCTATTGAGCACATCAGGTGCTTTATGGAGATGAGCTGATTTAATCATTACAAGGCTTAGAGGGAGGTATTATCATCATCTCCACTTTGGAGATGAGCTAACTGAGGTTTAAAGGCATTAAATAATTTACCCAAGATCATGAGGCAAATAAGTGAAAGACTCAGGGGTTCAAAACCACTTCTGTTGGACTCTGATGGGTGTTTTTATATTTTGTTAGTGGTGCACAACCTTAGCTGTCATGCTTTGAATCGTGCTTTGAAATTTAAAAACACAGTAAACCCCACACTTTGGGATTGTGCACACCCGGTCTCCCAGTGGTCCTATAGTATGGCACGCCTTGGCATCACCGGGAAGAGAGGAAAGGTGCAGATGCACATGGAAGTGGTCACCACCAGTGTGGTCTCCATGAGTCCAAAAGCTTTACAAAGGAGCTGAGACGATCTGAAGTGGCACGGGAAGGAGCCCAACTCACGGGGCGAGAGAATTTTTCTCCTAGTTCCATAAATGGTGGTTTTTCATTCCTGGGCAGTTGTCCAGCAAACGGCCTATTTGTGCGACAGAAAGAGATGGTACTGGAAGAATGAACAATCAAACACTGAACAAAAATATCCCACGAGTCAAAATCAGGGCTTCCAAATGTTTCATTCCAGCTGGAACCCCTGTTGAGAATTTGCATTTCCACCCCCAGCTATACTAAATCAGAATCTGTAGTTTAAAAAGATTCCCAGGTGATTCTTGTGTATAATAAATTTTGAGACCCCCTTGCTCTGCTAGTGGTTCTCAGAACTGATCCCTAATCAGCAGCATTAGCATCGCCTGGGAACTTGTTAGAAATGCAAATTCTCAGCAGGGGGTTCAAACGGGAATGAATTGGTTTGAAGCCCTGGTCGAAATGCACCATCCCCTGTCTTCTGAGACCTTTCCCTGGGACATATCAGAGCCCCATCTCCTCTGCACAAATGTGGAACAGGTATGCGTAGTGGTATTTACTAATAAAATAAGAAAATTTCTATGGGACTATCAACTGATGTCAAATATCAGCAGTACCATAAACTTATTTGACCCCAACAAGGGTAACATTAATCCAAAAAACACAAAATAATAAATGTTGGAGAAGTTGTGGAGAGACTGGAACACTTATACACTGCTGGTGGGAAGGTAAAGTAATACAACTACTTTGGAAATTGATTTGGCACTTCCTTAAAAAGCTGGAAATAGAAGTACCATACGATCCAGCAATCCCACTCCTTGGAATATATCCTAGAGAGATAAGAGCTGTCACACGAATAGATATAGTAAATTTTACTTATCTATATTATACACCAGTTGGTCTCAAACTTTAGCGTTCATTAGAATCACCTAGAGGGGTTGTTAGAACACAGAACATTGTTGTTCCCAAATATTGCTGAAGCTGCTCAACCTGGGACCATGCTTTGAGAACCACTGGTGTAAACTAATCTGACTCTATTGCTTTTAGTCAAATGACTATTAACTTGAAGACCATGGGAATATGTACTGGTTATTTATTTTCTCTGAGTAATTTACATTTGACACAAAAATCCTTTGGTTGGGGAGTTTGATACAAGTGCATTAACGCCTTGTACTCAGGGCATGGTCTGAGGACCAGCAGCATAGTGTTAGCTGAGAATCTGTTAGGAATGCAAATTCTCAGTCCCACCCCAGAACTACTGAATCGGAATCTACATTAAAACAAGAAAGCCTGAGCAATTCGTGTGCACATTAAAATTTAAGAAGCACTGGAGTAACCCATCTTCATGCTTTAGTAAAGCCAGGAATGATGACACATGACTGGGGAGATCTTGCAGTACCTCGAGTCATCCCTGAGTTTCAGTGACCAGTGAGACCCAGGACAGAAGTAGGTTTAATAAGGGTTGCATTAACTCTAGACTAACTTCAGCACATTCCAGCGTAGTTGTGTTTTGTTGTTGTTGTTTTCAAATAGTTATTTGAAGTTGTGGTTAGTCAAACATCGTTGGCTGCCATTGAGTCAACTCTGGCTCATGATGACCGCATGTACAACAGAACAAAACATTGCCCTATCCTGCATCATGCTGGCAACCACTAGCATGTTCGAGTCTATTACTGCAGCTGTTGTGCCAGTTCATTTCACAAATGGTCTCCCTCACCCTGGCTGGGCTTTACTTCACCGAACATGATCTCCTCCTCCAGCGATTGGTCCCCCACTAATGATGTGGCCAAAGCAAGTGTCTTAGTCATCTAGTGCTGCTATAACAGAAGTACCACAAGTGGATGGCCTTCAACAAAGAGAAATTTATTCTCTCACAGTCCAATAGGCTACAAGTCCAAATTCAGGGCATCAGCTCCAGGGGAATGCTTTTTCCGTCGGCTCTGGAGGAAGGTCCGTGTCATCAATCTTCCCTTAGTCTGGGAGCTTCTCTGCGCAGGAACCTCAGGTCCAAAGGATGCACTCTATTCCCGGCACTGCTTTCTTGGTGGTATGAGGGCCCCATGTGTCTCTGCTCGCTTCTCTCTTTTATATCTCGAAGAAGACTGGCTTAAGACACTATCCAATCTTGTATACCTTATCAGTATAACTGCCACTAATCCATCTTATTAGATTATAGTGATTGAATTTACAACACATAAGGAAATCACATCACATCACAAAATGGTACATAATCATACAATACTGGGAATCATCACCCAGCCAAGTTGACAGATATTTTGGGGGGACACAATTCAATCCATGACAGCAAGCAAGTTGAACAATGTTTTATTGGGGTCCATAAGGTTTTCCTTAGCTAATTTTCAGAAGTAGATTGCCAAGCCTTTCTTCCTATTCTGTCTCAGTCTGGAAGTTCTGCTGAAACCTGTCCACCAAGGGTGAACCTGTTAGTATTTGAAATACTGATGGCGTAGCTTTTGGCATCAGAGTAATACGAAAGCCACCACATTATAACAAACTGACAGACGAGTAGTGGGATTAATTAATAATCAATACTTAATCAATAATCTTGAAATCACCTTACTTTTGTGGGCTTTGTCTCATAGTTCAATGGACTCTGGAATCGGGAAGTTCTGGGCTCAAATTTTGTATCACTTATTCTCAGTTCTGTGGTATTGCTAAGGCAGCCACAGACAGTAGGTAAATGATTGAGTCATCCAATGCAACTTATTTACAAAAATAGGTGGCTGGCCAGTTTTGACCCACAGGCCATAGTTTGCTAACACCTCTTTTAAGCTCTCTGAGCCTCAGTTTCTTTTTTTTTTTTTTTCCTTCCAATTTTAAATTTACTAGTTTATTGTCTCTCTCCTTCTCTTTTTTTTTTTTTAATTTTTTTTATTAAATATTTTATTGTACTTCAGGTGAAGGCTTACAGAACAAACAGTTTCTCATGTAACAGTAGTACACATGCTGTTTTATGACTTTGGTTAACAACCCCACAACATTTTAACCCTCTGAATTCTCAGCTTTTTTTTTTTTTGGTGAAAATACACATAGCCAAAGATATACCATTTCAAAACTTTTTACTTACACATTTAAGTGACATTGACTATGCTCTTCCAATTGTGCTGCCATTCTCGCCCAAGATGAAGGCTTACAGGACAAAATAGCCTCCCATTTAACAGTTACTACAAATGTTGCCCTATAACAGTGGTTAACAATCTCACAACACATCAACAGTATACTTACTCAACTTGTGTTCCTTATCATCAGCTTCCTACTCCCCCTCTGCCTTCTGGCCCTTGTCACTGGACTCCTGTACCTCGTTAGTCTCATTTAGTTTTACTCGGCTGTCCAATCCCAGGCTGAACAGTGAACCTCGAAGGTAACTTCACCTCTGAGCTGAAAGGGTGTTTGGGGGCCACACTCTTGAGGTTTCTCCAGTCTCCTTTAGGCCAGTAAATCTGGTCTTTTTTTTTTTTTTTTTTGGGGGGAGTTAAAATTATGCTCTACATCCTTCTCCAGCTCTGTCCAGAACCCTCTGTTGTGATCCTGGTCAGAGCAGTCAGCTGTGGTAGCCGGGCACCATCTAGCTGTACTGGACTCAGTCCGGTGGAGGTCTTGGTAGCTGTGGTCAATTAGTCCTTTGGACTAATCTTTTCGTTGTATCCTGTTCTCTTCATTCTCCCTTGCTCCCGAAGGGATGAGACCAGTGGAGTATCTAAGATGGCCGCTTACAGGCTTTTAAGACCCCAGACACTACTCACCAAGGTAGAACGTAGAGCATTATCTTTATAAGTAGTGTCATGCCAATTGAGCTAGATGTTCCCTGAGACCATGGTCCCCAGAGCCCTCCGTCCAACAACTCAGTCCCTCGGGGAGTTTGGATGTGTCCATGGGGCCTCCATGACCTTTCCTTGTGCAGGTTGTGTTAGTTTCCCTTGTACTGTGTACTGTCTCACCTCTCACCCAAGATACCACTTATCTATTGCCTATTTAGTATTTCCCCACCCCTCCCCTCCCATCCCTGGTAACCAACAAGGATTTTTACATTTTGCATATGAATTTTTTCATGGGTTTTTACAATAGAGGTCTCATACAATATTTGTCCTTTTGTGATTGACTTATTTCACTCAGCATAATGTCCTCTTGTTTCATCCATGTTATGAGATGGTTCACAGATTCATTGTTGTTCTTTCTCGTTGCATAGTACTCCATTGTGTGTATGTACCATAGTTTGTTTATCCATTCATCTGTTGATGGGCATCTAGGTTGTTTCCATCGTTTTGCTATTGTGAACAATGCTGCCATGAACATAGGTGTGCATATGTCTATTCGAGTGACGACTCTTATTTCTCTAGGATATATTCCTAGGAGTGGGATTGCTGGATCGAATGGTATGTCTATTTCTAGCTTTCTGAGGAAGCGCCATATCATTTTCCAAAATGGTTGTATCATTTTGCATTCCCACCAGCAGTGCACAAGAGTTCCCATCTCCCCGCAGCCCCTCCAACATTTGTTATTTCCAGTATTTTTGATTCATGCCAGTAATGCCGGGGTGAGATGGTATCTCATTGTGGTTTTAATTTGCATTTCTCTAATGGCTAGTGAACGCGAGCATTTCCTCATGTGTCTGTTGGCCATTTGAATGTCTTCTTTGGTGAAGTGTCTGTTCATTTCCTTTGCCCATTCTTTGATAGGATTGGTTGTTTTTTTGTTGTAGAGGTGTTGGATTTTCTTGTAGATTATGGAGATTAGACCTTTGTCTGACTTGTACTGTCCAAAATTTTTTTCCCAGTCTGTAGGTTCTCTTTTGACTCTTTTGGTGAAGTCTTTTGAAGAGCATAGGTGTTTGCTTTTTAGAAGATCCCAGTTATCTAGTTTATCTGTTGGGTTTTGTGTGTTGATGGTTATGGTTTGTATCCTGTTAATGCCATGTATTAAGGCCTGAAGTGTTGGTCCTATTTTTTCTTCTATGAACTTTATAGTTTTAGGCTTTATATTCAGGTCTTTGATCCATTTTGAAGTAGTTTTTGTATATGGTATGAGGTATGGGTCCTGTTTCATTTTTCTGCAAATGGATATCCAGTTTTGCCAGCACCATTTGTTAAAAAGACTGTCTTTTCCCCATTTGATGGACTTTGGGCCCTTGTGGAAGATCAGGTGACCGTAGGTGGATGGATTTACATCTGGGTTCTCAATTCTGTTCCATTGGTCAATGTCTCTGTTGTTGTACCAGTACCAGGCTGTTTTGAGTACTGTAGCTGTATAGTAGCTTCTCAAGTCAGGTAGTGTGAGTCCTCCAACTTTATTCTTCTTCTTCAGTAGTGCTTTACTTATTTGGGGCTTCTTCCCTTTCCATATAAAGTTAATAATTAGTTTTTCCATCTCTTTGAAGAATGTTGTTGGTATTTGGATTGGGATTGCATTGTATTTATAAATTGCTTTAGGTAGAATTGCCATTTTCACAATGTTGAGTCTGCCTATCCATGAGCATGGTATGTTTTTCCATTTATGTAGATCCCTTTGGGTTTCATGCAGCAGTGTTTTGTAGTTTTCTTTGTATAAGTCTTTTACATTCCTGGTCAGATTTATTCCTAACTATTTTATCTTTTTAGGGGCTATTGAAAATAGTATTGACTTCCTGATCTCCTTTTCATCGTTCTCTTTACCGGTGTATAGGAATCCAACTGATTTTTGAATGTTTATCTTGTATCCTACTACTTTGCTGAATCATTCTATTAGTTCCAGTAAATTTCTTGTGGAGTCTTTAGGGTTTTCTATGTATAGTATCATATCATCTGCAAACAGGGAGAGTTTAACTTCTTCATTACCAATTTGGATGCCCTTTATTTCTTTCTCTTGCCTTACTGCTCTAGCTAGAACTTCCAGCACAATGTTAAATAGGAGTGGTGATAAAGGGCATCCTTGTCTTGTTCCTGTTTTCAAGGGGAATGTTTTCAGCCTCTCTCCATTAAGAATGATGTTGGCTGTTGGTTTTGCATAGATGCCCTTTATTTTGTTGAGAAATTTCCCTTCTATACCTATTTTATTGAGAACTTTTATCAGGAATGTTTGTTGGACTTTGTCAAATGCCTTTTCTGCGTCAATTGAGAAGATCATCTGATTTTTTTTCTTTCCTTTTATTTATGTGGTGAATTACGTTGATGGATTTTCTAATGTTAAACCGTCCTTGCATACCTGGTATGAATCTGACTTGGTCATGGTGTATTATTTTTTTGATATGATACTGAATTCTGTTGGCTAGAATTTTGTTCAGAAGTTTTGTATCTATATTCATGAGAGATATTGGTCTGTAATTTTCTTTTTTTGTGACATCTTTTCCTGGTTTTGGTATCAGCATTATGCTGCCTTCATAGAATGAATTTGGAAGTGTTGCTTCCTCTTCTATGCTCTGAAATAGCTTGAGTAGAACTGGTACAAGCTCTTCTGTAAATGTTTTGTAGAATTCTCCAGTGAAGCCATCTGGGCCAGGGCTTTTTTGGTTGGGAGTTTTTTTATTACCTTTTCAATCTCTTCTCCTGTTATGGGTCTGTTCAGATTTTCAATATCACTTTGTTGTAGTTTGGGTAGGCCGTGTGTTTCTAGAAATTTATCCATTTCCTCTAGGTTTTCAAATTTGTTGGAATATAGTTTTTCATAATATTCTGTTATAAACCTTTTTATTTCAGTTGGGTCTGTTGTAACGTCCCCCATTTCATTTCTTATTTGGGTTATTTGTGCCCTCTGCTGTTTTTCGTTTGTCAGTCTGGCCAGTGGTTTGTCGATTTTGTTGATTCTTTCAAAGAACCAAGTTTTGGTTTTGTTGATTCTTTCTATTGTTTTTCTTTTCTCTATTTCATTGATTTCTGCTCTGATCTTTACTATCTCCTTTCTTCCGGTGGTTGTAGGCTTTTTTTGCTGTTCTCTTTCTATTTGTTTGAGTTCTGTAGTTAATGTTTTGATTTTGTTCCTTTCTTCTTTTTTGATATGTGCACCTATTGCTATAAATTGTCCTCTGAGGACTGCCTTTGCTGTGTCCCAAAGGTTTTGGTATGATGTGTTTTCATTTTCATTTGATTCTAGGAATTTTTTAATTCCATCTCTGATTTCTTCTATTACCCATTGATGTGTAAGCAGAGTATTATTCAGTTTCCATGTGTTTGATTTGTTTTCCTTGCTCTTTCTAGTGTTAATTTCTACCTTGATGGCATTGTGGTCAGAGAAGATACTGTGAATTATCTCAGCGTTTTGGATCTTGTTGAGGATTGCTCTGTGGCCTAAGATGTGGTCTATTCTGGAGAACGTTCCATGTGCATTGGAAAAGAATGTGTACTTTGCAGCGGTTGGATGGATTGTTCTATATATGTCTATGAGGTCCAGTTGGCTGATTGCGTCCTTTAGGTCTTCTGTATCTTTGCTGAGTTTCTTTTTAGTTGTTCTGTCCTTTACTGAGAGTGGTGTGTTGAAGTCTCCTCCTATTATTGTGGAACTGTCAATTTCTCTTTTCAGTGCTGTTAGAGTTTTTTTAATGTATTTTGGAGCCTTGTCATTGGGTGCATAGATATTTATTATGGTTATGTCTTCATGATGGATCGTCCCCTTGATCATTATATAGTGTCCTTCTTTGTCTTTTATGGTAGATTTTGTTTTAAAGTCTATTTTATCTGAAATTAGAATTACCACTCCTGCTCTTTTTTGGTAGTTGTTAGCTTGATATGTTTTTTTACAACCTTTGATTTTTAATAAATTCACATCTTTGTTTCTAAGGTGTGTCTCTTGTAGTCAGCATATTGATGGATCCTGTTTTATTATCCATTCTGCCACTCTCCGTCTCTTTATGGGTGCATTGAGTCCATTTACATTCAGTGTAATTATTGGTAGATGGAAGTTTGTTGCTGTCATTTTGTAGTGCTTTTTTTTGTGGTGCTGAAGTTTTCTTTGTTCTTCTTACTCTCTTGTGCTGAGTTACTTTTGTTTGTGGATTTTGTGTTCATTTCTTTTGTTTTTGTAGGTTTTGTTTTTGCTGAGACTTTATGTGTTTCGTCTTTATTTTAATGAGTTGGTTTGTTAACTTTCTTTGTGGTTACCATGAATTTTACCCTTATCTTTATAAGTTTGAAGCAGTCTACCCTTACTTGGTATAGTTTTGCCTTCCTCTCCTTTAGAAGGTTCTATACCTATGCCGTTTGTTCCCTCTTTCATTGTTTTGATGTTATTGTCATCCTTTGATTGATTGCTCTGATTCCCTGTTGTATTTCTTTTGTTTTTGGATAGTCCTCAGTAGTTCATTTCCCAGAATGGTATCTGGTTCGTATGAACCTGCGTCCTAGGTCCTATGTCCTGCCTGAGGGCTGAAGCTGTTTGCCCTCAGATCGAAGAACTCCCTTTAATAATTCTTGTAAGTTTGGTTTGACTTTTGCATATTCCCTTAGTTTCTGTTTATCTGGAAATGACCTAATTTCACCATCAAATTTGAATGAGAGTTTTGCAGGATATATTATTCTTGGCTGACAGTTTTTTTCTTTCAAGATTTTATATATGTCATCCCACTGCCTTCTGCCTGCATGGTTTCTGCCGAATAATCTGAGCTTAGTCTTATTGTTTCTCCTCTGTATGTGACTTCTTGTTTTTCACGAGCTGCTCTCAGGAGTCTTTGTTTGTCTTTAGTTTTGGCGAGTGTGAATATGATACGTCTTGGTGATTTTCTTTTGGGGTCTCTTCTATATGGGGTTCGTTGAGCTTCTTGGATGCCCAGCTTTTCATCTTTCATGATGTTGGGAAAGTTTTCTGTCAGCAGTTCCTCAATGATCCTCTCTGTGTTTTCTGTTTTCTCCCCCTATTCTGGGATGCCAATCACTCGTAAGTTTTTGCTTTTAATTGTGTCCCACATAACTCTCAGGGTCTCTTCATTTTTCTTTGTTCTTTTTTCTGAGTTTTCCTGAAACAGAGTTGTATCCAAGTGTTTGTCTTCAGTTCCACTGATCCTGTCTTCCACGGTTTCAAATCTACTTCTCAGCCCTTCTATGACACCGTCCATTTCTGAAATCTTGTTGTTTATCTTTTGGATTTCTAATTGTTGTTTTTGTATAATTTCGAGTTGTGAATTTGTTTTGGCATTTTGTTCCTGCATCATCTTCCTGAATTCTTCCAATTTTTTGTCTGTATTTTCCATAAATTTGTCTATTTTTTCCTCATGTTTGTCAGCTTTTTGCCTCAGTTCTTGGAAAATTCCGAGTATTAGTGATTTGAGTTCCCTATCAGGTACTTCTAGTGCATTTTCTTCCACAGGAGAGTTATCTGGTGTTTTAATTTGGACGCCTATTAGAGCCGTCTTGTCTTGTTTTTGTAAATGTTTTAATATTGTTCGCTGTTTTGGGGGCATTCAGTAGATATTTCTCTCGTTTATTTATTGTAGATTTTTTTATGTTTCTTCCTTGTGGTACAGCTGGGCAGATCTAGCTGAAGAGGAGCCACTGGGACGGGTTGTTTGTGGCACTGACCGCAGCCACCAGGACGGTCGGTAGTCAGTGCTGGGTAGGTTCCAATAGGGCGTGCCTGCACAGCTTGGTGGTGTGATGTCAAGTGCATGGTGCAGGCAGGCAGGATGTAGCAGGGAGATGGTTATGTGTGAAGCTAAGCTGGATATGGGAGAGAGGATAGAGGAGCAGGAGCGAAAAGCACACAAACATAAAAGAATGCTAGGGGAGCTTGTCATTCGAATGGACAGATGAGAGACTATGGGATGGGGGAAACCAGAAGAGGGAAGAGAAAGAAAAGGAAAGAATGAACAAATAAAAATCAGAAAAGTTAAAGAACTGCAAAGTTCCCAGGGATCCCACCAATGCAGCTATGAGGTCTGGGGGAGTCGGTCTCAGTTTTCACAGCACAGCCTGGCCAGAAGGTGCAGAGGCATACATCGCCTGGTATTCAGGGATCAGAAAGAGAAGGAAGAGATAGAGAGACGAGAAATTTAGCAATGCAGAAAGACAAAAGGGAAAAAGAGGGAAAGAAAACAAAACTAATCAAAAAAGAAAAAAAAAATAAAATAAAAAAGCAACACCAGCAGTCAATGAATGGCACTCAGAGAGCCAGCCAGTGTGGGTTGGTGTTTCTGGACAAGAGACTGTGTCCGTGGGAAACAGAGGAGGCCGAGTGTGAGTGAAGAAGGGTGGAGAGTGGAAAGCGTATATCACAAATTGCCTGCACTCTGGGGACCCTCAGAAAGGAGCTAAGAGGGTGTAAGGAGCCAGGCACCCGAGTGAAAGGAGGGGGAGGCGGCGAGAGGCAAGCGAGAAACCAAAAGGAGCAGGAGGAAAAAAAAAAGAAAAAAAAAAAATGGCAGCACCAGCAGCCAACAAACATCCCCTAGAGCGCCACCCACCCGGGCACGCAGAATGCAAGCAGCCAGCAGACCCCAGTGAAGAGACTGCAGCCACGGGAAGCAGAGGGGCTAACGAACAAACGTCCCGGGATCTCACCAGCACGGCAGCCCAGACCTGGAAGCAGCCACATGCCCGAACGCAGCCCCACAGCCCCGCAGGAAAGAGCAAAGACGGCGCTTGGAGCCAGGCACTCGAGCAAAAGGAGGGGGAGGAAGCAAGAGGGAAGCGAGAAACCAGAAGAAGCAGAAAAAGCCACACCAGCAGCCAACAAACGACACCCAGAGAGCCCCCGCTCAGGCGCGCGGATTCCAAGCAGCCGGCAGTCTTGGGTGAAGAGACTGTGGCCACGGGAAGCAGAGGGGCGAACTAACAAAGGCCCCAGGATCTCACCAGCATGGCATCCCAGACCTGGAAGCACCCACACGCACGAACACAGCCCCACAGCCCTGCAGGAGAGAGCAAAGACGGTGCTCGGAACCAGGCACCTGAGCAAAAGGAGGGGGAGGCGGCAGAAAAAGCTACACCAGCAGCCAACAAACGGCTCTCAGAGAGCCGCCGGCCAGGGCGTGCAGAATCCAAGCACCGGCGCCCCCCCGGCCCAGGGACCCTGGCCACGGGAAGCAGGGGAGCCCCAGCCGAGGCGGAGAGGGGTGGGGGATGGGAAAGCGCACACCACAATTTACCGGTCGTTCCGTCTCCCACTGGACGCTCCGCGAGGCTGCTCTCCTGTTCTCCCGTTTGCTTTTCTCCGATAGGAGTCCAAGATGGTGGATCCGCGCTGCGTTAGCTGGTAAGGAATCTCTGCATGAGTCTCTCCTCGCTCTCCATTATCTTTCAGTATTCTCACTCCGTTTAGTGTTTGGCTGAGTTCTTTATCTCTTCATTTGATGTTCTAGGGTTTCAGGATTGTTGATTCTCTGTTAGGCTTAGTTTTTCAGATCTTTGCTGTGGAGGGACGGCGTGGTGCTTCTGCCTAGAGCGCCATCTTGCCCCGCCCCTTGAGCCTCAGTTTCTTGTCTATAAAATGGTCTTGGTAAAACCCACCTGGACAGGTAGGTGTGGAAATTGACTGAAATAATTCCTGTCAGAAATAGCTGACAGAAGAATTTAATGTTGCTAATCCCTTGCTTCCTTTCCTTTTCTCCTAAAATTCAGGTGCAGCAAAATTCTAATTAATTGACCTTTTTGATTAGACAAGTTTTGGTTAATTTGTTTCCCACATCTGCGCACACACACACACACACACACACACACACACACACACACACACACACACATTCTAGCAGCCACCTTGCCCCTCCAAGGGTGGTTTGGAGGTGGATCTGATCAAAGGGAGAAAAAGGGGCATGAGAAAACTGTTGCATTTTTGACTTATATCTTTTCTGATTTTCTGTACCTCTTCAGGCTGCTCTGGACGTACGAGTACTTTCACCCCTATCGTACCGTGACCAAGTTAAGAAAAATATAGCAGAGACTACTGGACGGTCAATTTTGGCATGTATACGAGCTGCAGTGACATAAAGCCCAGAAGAATGAAGCCTGATTAAGCCGGTAAAAACCCAGTGATTGAAGGTGAGAGCAAGACGGACAGGTTAGCATGAAGGGTGGAGAAAAGCCCAGAGAAAAATTAGTGGGTGAAAGAGAAGAGCAGGGAAGCCAGGAGGAGTGGGTGCACAGAACACCATTCTTCCTGTGGGGGAGACCACCTCTGAAGTGGTGTGCATGCTATGTCTATTTGACTTCTTATCCTTGAGACCATGGGGGCTTGGGATACCCAGCAGCTCAGAGTTTATTGAAATTCTGGGTTCGAGTTGTGTATCACTTACTCTTGAGTGAAGACAGCAAGACTATTTACACTAGAGGTTGGCAAACTTACTCTGTAAAGGACCAGATAGTCAATATTTCAGGCTCTGTGTGTCATACAACTACCCAGTTCTGTGCTATTGCTAAAGCAGCCCCGGGAAAATGACTGTGTCGTCCAATGAAACTTACTTACAAAAATAGGTGATCTCTCCTATCCTCCACCTCATGATCAGGTAGCTCTTTTGGGGAGGGTCAGCAAGAGTTTTTCATCCCTATCTGAGCCCTGGTGGCAAAGTGGTTAAGAGCTCAGGCTGCTAACCAAAAGGTCGCAGTTCGAATCCCCCAGCCGCTCTTTGGAAACACTATGAGGCAGTTCTAATCTGTCCTGTAGGGTCACCGTAAGTCAGAATCGACTCGACGGCACACAGCAACAACAGCGTCTGAAGACAGGACTTGACCCAGTGAATTTTCACATATTTGACCGCATGGTTTTCTCCCGCCCCAGTGTGGTATATCCTCCTCCCCAGAAAAATCTACCTTGTGAAACATCTTACTTCCTTAACACCCCACACCCTCTTACTCACATCTAACCAAACAGGAACCATTTTATATCTAACATTCTGGTTTTGAGTCAGCCTGTACCCCACACTTGAGCCACCCCCTTTTTCAGGGGAGGGACTTTACATGCTTCTGTTCAAGGTCATGAAGAAATTAAACCTAAGCCTCACCTTCCTTCTCTTTTCATACACACTGAACAGTCTAGAGAAATTTTCTGGAAAAAATAGAGCTTAATTTCTTGGAGGTGTTTTGTTGACAAGAAAATGGAAAGCATATGTCCCTGCTTCACTTATTGTACTTCCAAGTAATGAAAGTATTTAAGAAAGTACAATTACGATCTTGGCAAGCACCTGGGGCTCTTGGAACCATTTTCTTCACATTGAGTAAACACTGCAGATAATCTGTTTACGTTATACTCTTCTGAAAAGCTATCTACAACAAAAGGCCACAACCATTCTTTAGATTCCCTTTCTTAAAAAGAAAAAATATATCTACAGGCCATCCATGGATTATGAAGGAATTCTATTCCTAACTCTGTCTTTAAGTTGAATTTGTACTTAAGTCGGAGCAGTTAGGTGTGGTTCGTATCTAATACCAGCCAAATGTTTATCTTAGTATATAGTATAGAGTGCACCTTTCTACCCATAAAAACTATTAAAGATATACTTCCAGAGACACTAAAACATCTTTAACATGATAATAATAATAATAATAAAACAAACCCATGGTTGTTGAGTCGATTCCAACCCTTAGCCACCCTACAGGACAGAATAGAACTGCCCTGTAGCGTTTCCAAGGAGCAGCTGGTGGAGTTGAACTGCTGACCTGGCAGTTCTACTCTGTCCTATAGGGTCGCTATGAGTCGAAATCAACTTGAAGGCAATGGGCTTGTTTTTTTTTTTGTTTTGTTTTACGAGGGTTGGTTCATAACTACAGGTTGTATGTAAATCAGATATTGATGACCACAGACTACCTGTATTGCATTAATAATTTGCTGAAAATGATTTCATTGTCTCCATTTTCAGTCGAACCAGACAGAAACAGGTTTCAGTACAGGAGTTTCTAGGTTTCTTTTTTTCTGCCACTTTTAACTGAACAGCATAATCCATCTTATCTAGTTACCTGGAACTCTCCTTGCTAATCCCTGGTGACCCAGGATGGCTCATCTACCCTGAAAAACCAACTAGTATTCTCAGTTGGATAATGTACCCCAAATTTATTTCATCCTCTCATCCTGATTGACTAAATGATATCCTTAGTTTCAATCCAAATATGGAGCTGATCCAGAAAAGAGCACACAATCCATTTCTGTTTAGATGGAAAAGTGAAGAAAAAATTAGCAAGAAGCCACCAAGTTAGAAAGCACTCGCCAGAAAAAAACACGTGTCCGCACCTTGATTTGGTCAAAACCTTCAAATTATACAAATGCTATGGAGAGTTATCTGGCTAATACAGAATGCATCTGAAAACCTGGAAAGATGGCACATGAAGAGAAGGGTCAAGAGCTTGTGCATCTGTTGCAATGTTCTGCGATTCAGTGAGCATGTTTCACGTGGGAGAGAAGAATACATCATACAGCACCACATTCAAGGGACTCTCAAGTCTACACAAAGCAATAGATGGCCAGTATCCTAGCATTCAGAACAATTCTTTTATTTCTTACTCCATGAACTTAAAGGTGAATCTCCTATCACTCCTGTGTTGCAGAAGTTGGAGGTGGTCTTAACCCATTCCCGCTCAGAGCGAGTCGTTTTTTGTGATCTGTGGCCCATATGTTATTAGGATAGGGGAAACAATGGCTAGGATGAGGTAGTCTTTTGGTATTATCTATAAATTCATTTAAATAAGTGCTTACAGATAGACTGTATGTAGTCTGTCCCTGGGTTAGGAACATCCAACTTACTGACAACTCCTATTTGCCCTTTAATGTTCTGTAAATTTGTCCTGACTTTGAAATGATCAAACCAACCGCTGTTCACAACAAATTCTGCATCACAATCACCTTCACTTGCCAGACTTGCAGCTTTTAAATCATTGAAAAGGTTTCGAGCCTTTTCTTGGACTAACCAAAACCAAACCCAGCCCGTTGCCGTGGAGTCGATTCCAACTCATAGTGACCCTACAGCACAGAGTAGAACTGCCCCATAGGATTTCCAGGTAGTGGCTGGTGGATTCAAACTGCTGACCTTTTGGTTAGCAGGTGTAGCTCACCATAGCTCTTAACCACTGCACCACCAGGGCTCCTGATGGACTCAAGTGAGGCTAAATAAGAATCGTATGCGCCTATCATGACTTACCTACAAATTCGACTTAAAGACACACTTAAGAACCGATCTCCTTCATAACCTGGGGACTGCATGTACTCTGCTATGTGTCTCCTCCATGCTCCCTTCCAGGGCTTTCAAAGAGGGCAGGAAAGATGTCTATGAAGGAAACCTTTGTTCCAAAGGCCACCGTGGTGGGTCTGTCGTTTTATCTCAAACAACCTTTAGAAATAAGCTATCTCAGATCTCACTTAGATGTTACTGACCCCTAAAGAAGGGACAAGTCTGCCCTGTTGCCCTAAGCAAATATGTTGAGGGATCATTGCCACAGGTTATGTTTCTAGGGTCAGATGCCAGGAAAAGCAGAAAGAATTAAGTTCTTCATGATCTAGTCCATGTGTTTCCATTTGCAGGTATGAGGACCTGGATCCCGAGAGCTGCTGTCAAGCCATGGATTAGTGGCTGAGCTGAGACTGGAGCAAAGGGGCATTGATTCCATGCGCTGTTCCTCCTGCTCCACCCAGCTGCCCACTTGATTCAGTATACTCCCTGTAGCCTGCAATCGGGAGGTTTCCAGGGTGCTGGGAGCCATTTCGCTCATGGGGTTCCTAACCCTCTAACCACTAGGGGGCAAAGCCAACCCAACAGCCTCAGTAATTCATCCCAGCTGAGCATCCTGATGTCCTCCGGCCCCATCACAGGAAGTGTATTTCCAGTAATGTTTTGAATTAAAAAGTTGCAATAACATTCTCCCAGTCCCTTTTAGCTCTGTGGGTTGGCCTCACCTAAGGCTTAAGGAATTCACAGCAGCCCTCAGAACAGCCTGAGGCCTGTTTCTCCAATGGTTATAAAGAGAGAGAGGCCCATTGTCAGAAATGACGGTCTGGTTCTAGTCCTCAGCCCAACATTCACAGCATCCAAGACTATTATCAAAGCGGAGCGAAGCAGAAGACAAGCTGTACCCATTTCCAGTTCCCTTAGGGGTGTACAGGGTATCCACGCCTTTCATAGCAAAGAAAACAAATGCAATCATAAAGGGTGTAGTCAGAAGATTCCGAGAGAGACAAAGGGCTTTTAAAGGGATTGTGAGACTGGCAAAGCTGCACCCACACTTACAGAGCCCCTTGTCAGTGCCTGGTGTGCTTCTATATGTTGAACGATAATTACATGCTGACTGAGTGATTTTGCTATGAATTGGTTCTCGTGACATCCGTGGGTGATGGAGAGAAGAATGTATTAACCCCGTCTTACAGACGAGAAAGTGAGGCAGGGGAACGTGGACCTCCTACGACCAGCACACTAGTCAACCCAGCTTTTAACTGGAATAACACTGAGGCCACTTAACCAGGTTCACTGCTCCACTCTTGACCACAGTGATCGAAACAGGAGCACTGTCTTTTTTCCCCACACTTGGTTGATGGGACACGTGGAATTGGGAAGGAAAACTTTTTTTTTTTTCCAGAATTGGTGCCAATCCCGTCTAATTACATGCTCGACTCAGCGTGGGGGTAAATATTATCCTTTTGCGAAGAATGATGTAATATAGCAGCTTCCCGTCAGCTTTAGTTTCACAGGGTGACATCATGTGATGGAGGAGGAGTTTCTGACTCCTCAGCGGGGGGGTAAGAGATGTGAAAATGGAAGGGCTATTTTTAGAAAACATTGTTTTAAACTGGATTTGACAGTTTTCACTTGGCAGAGGGATTTTTCAAGCAAAGATTCCAGATTGCATTGCAAATTATATTTATTTACTTGTATGAAGTCTAACTGAGGGAAGGACGGCTCCCTGGGAGGGGGAGAGTATTTTAGGCCAGAATGAATCCAGTTCTGAACACTCCTCTGCTCCTGCCTTTCCAGATCTGCCCACTGCTTGGAGGAAATGCTAAAAATCAGACTGACTCGGCGTTAAAGACGATTTTCATACCCACACACATACATACACACACAGACACGCAAAGAAAGAAAGAAAAAAAATACCCTTAGATGAACTGTATTTCTGATTTTGTAGAAGTAACTGAAGAATACAAGGATTCTTAAAAATTCCCCAATCTTCTCTTCTTCCACCCCCTGCACCCCAAACTTGCAAACCTCACTGAGGCAAACAGCATCCCCACTTCCTGTGTGTCCATGGGCTGTGCTGAAGCAGGAGTTTATTTGTTTTATATGGAAAATGCTTTCCTTTCGTGACAGCACATTTTCTCTGATTCACCACTACAGATGTCAGGTTATGAAATCCAATGGAAGGGGAAAAAGAAGCAGCTAGAAAAGATCCCAGTCATTGTATGTTAAACAGAAGAAAGGAAAGGCAAAGGAGAGGGGAGAAAAAAGCACCCTTGATGGATAAAAACACGAGCAAGGATGGCGAGAGACCTAGAAAGGTGTGCCACGGGACCGACTAATCCCAGACCCTCCACCACCATTAGCTTCCTCTGCCGTCAACTTGTCATATTTCTTCAAGAACTCAGTCACTGGCACTTCAGATCCTCCCAGGAGTACCATGGCGCTTCCAACTAGTGTACCAGTGGCACAGAGAGTGGGCAACTTCAAAACATTAAAGGGAAAAAGGACTCTCCTCCTCTGCCATCATCATTTTTAAAAACGGCAATTGATGTCGCCTGAAGCGGAGGCTGGGAAGTCCAATTATACCACATTTCATTCAAGTGTCAGCAATTGGAGTAATAGCAGCCCACAGTCAGGGCCCCTACATGAAACAATGCTGCCGTATTATTTTGCCCAACATTTTCATAAATTCAGGTTGGAGCAGAGCCCAGTGCCGGTTTCTTTCAAGGTCTTGGCTTGCCCCGTCCTGTTTCTCGGTTCTCGCTGCTCAGTCCTTTTCTCTCCTGTAGCAGACCGTCCGCCTTGCTCTCCCCTCCTCAGCCTTGGCTGGACTCTAGTACCAGCCGCTGCTCTGTTTACTGAGGACCATATGCATCGCTGGAACACTTTCCACACCCCTTGGGCCAAACGTTTTATGCATTTGGCCCTGAGCAGCCTTTTGGATTCCTTGATGAGGAGCCACTGGAAACCATGCGGTGGCCACTGACTCAAATATTATAGCCTGTTTTTGTATATTATTGACATGGTTATTAGCAGTCACTGTTTCCTGGGAGGAAGGTGCCCCTCGAAGAGCTGTAATTATAATGGATCTGCTTTGCAGAACTTTTCCTACCAGGAGCCTCCACCTCCTTTGTGGTCATTAACAGTTAAGCAGACTGCAAGCTTACCTACACACATATTCTAGTCACCCAAGAGGACGGCATTGGACGAAACCACCTCCCAACTCGGTGTGCAAGACCCACACTCCTGCTATTTACTTACACTTTACAGTTGCTCTTTGGAAGGTAGCAATTGCATTTCTGAGGACTCATGGGAGAAAAGATGTGGCGTGCCCACATGCAAAGACTGTGAGGCAGGAATGACTCAGTTCTGTGGATAGCCTTTGGCCTTTCCTCAGTTGTTGGCAGCAAACTTACTGTTAGATAAGGTTTGTTTTCTGTTGTGACCATGTGGAGGACTTCCAGGGATGTCTTCTCTCTCAAGCACTGTCTCTCCTGCTCTTAATGCTTCATTGCCAATGCTTGCCTACTGTGATGGTAGAGATTGTGTGTCACTTGGCTGGGCCATGACTCTCAGTGTTTATATGTGATCACTCCCATGATGGAATGTGCTGTCAGTAGCCAGTCAGTTTAAAGGGCATTTCCTTGGGGACGTGGCCTGCATACAAATATAAGCATACATTCTGGCTTTTTTGCTCACTCTGGATTTTGCGGCTGCCTCCTGTTCATCTGACCTCCAGTTCTTGGAGCTAGAGCTATCAGCTTATCTGCTGATCTTGGGATTCGTTGATCTTCACAGCCTGTGAGTGGAGTCCCTGCTCTCCGACCTGCCCATCTTGGGTTCATCAGCCCCTCAAGCTATGTGAATCAGGAGAAGCCTTTCGGTCTTGCCTGCAAATCTTGGGATTCTTTGATATTCACAGCCTGTAAGCAAGAACCCTGCTCTCTGAGACCTGCCGATCTTGGGTTCGCTAGCCCCTGTGGCTATGAAAATCGAGAGAAGCCTCTATCCTGATCCACGAACTTGGGACTTTCCGGCCTCTACAATTGAGTGAGCCATTTCCTTGATATAGATCTCTCTCTCTGTATATATACTTATACGCTTTCCTGGTTTTGCTTCTCTAGAGAACCCAGCCTAAGACACCTACTGTGATTGTTAAGGTTGTGTGTCCACTTGGTTGGGCCATGATTCTGGTGGTTTGGCGGTCATCGAGCAGTTTGGCTGTCATACAACGATGTAATCACCTCCATGATGAGATCTGATATAATGTGATCACCTCTATGATGGCATCATCTGTGAGTAGCCAATCAGATGAAAAGGCCTTTCCTTGAGGGTGTGGCTTGCATCTAATATAGGTGGACTTTCTGGCAAGGCTCAAGGCTTTTGCTAGCTCTGGATCCTGCAAATGTCTCCTGTACATCTGTTTCTTGGGACTTGAGCCAGCAGCTTGCCTGTCAAGCTTGGGATTCATCAGCCTCCACAGCCTGTGAGCCAGAGGACTGCTATCTGACCCGCTGATGTTGGGTTCTCCAGCCCGTGCAGCTATGTGAGTCAGGAGAAGCCTCCAGCCTGACCCAGGGACTTGTATATGTACATATGTACATATATATAGACACTTTACTGGTTTTGCTTCTCTAGAGAACCCATCCTAAGACACCTATGCATTCTTGACAGAATGTTCAATGCCAGTGCAGAACTCAGCCAGTCTTCATTCTTGAACAATCAAGTTCATCTTTTAGGCCTGGAATATTGGCCTGTATGCCTGGGTTGAGAACAGAGTGCTGATTCAAATCTCTTTTTTGGAGCTCACTTCACATCTGATTATTTCTGGTTTGGTTACTCCTTTGGACGCTGACACTTGGCCACTTTGTCAGAATTCATTAAATTTCTGTGCCGTTCTAGCATCAAAGAGTCACCCATCTCTCGGCCATACTCTTCTATGTTTTACATTGCCCAAAATTTTATATACAAACGTGAACTCCATCTCCTGCTCCCTGCTCCTTCTATTTCATGCTGCTTCTATAAAAACTGTTCAGGATATGTAAAAGAAAATAAGTAATTTTTTTTCACAGATGGGAAAATTAGGCATTTCATTTACCTCAGGTATATTTGTCACCTATCTCTAAGTATAGGAGTCCTGGTGGTGCAGTAGTTAAGAGCTACGGCTGCTAACCAGAAGGTCAGTACTTCAAATCCACCAGCTGCTCCTTGAAGACCCTACGGGGCAGTTCTACACTGTCCTATAGAGTCGCTATGAGTCAGAATTGACACGAAGTCAATGTGCTTGGTTTTTTTGTATCTCTAAGTATTTCAAGGAGAAAGATATCATGCTTGGTAAAGTACAGGGTCAGCAAAAAAGAGGAAGACCCTCAACTAGATGGATTGACACAGTAGCTGCAACAATGGGCTCAAGCATGACAACGATTGTGAGAATGGCACAGGACCTGGCAGTGTTTCGTTCTGCGGTGCATAGGGTTGCTATGAGTTGGAACTGACTTGATGGCACCTAATAACATCAAATATTTCAAACAAATCAGTAAAACTTTGTAACGGACCTAATATATCACAGGCATCCTTATCAAGTAGCAGGGGTACAATTCTCAGCTTAGCACAGGGGATCAGCAAATTACAACCCACAGGCCAAATCTTGTCTACTACTTCCTTTTAGAAATAAAGGTTTATTGGAATATAGCTATGCTCCTTTATTTATGTATTGTCTACAGCTACGTTCATGCTACAATGGCAGAACTGAGTAGTTGCAACAGACTGTGGCCTGTAGAGCCTAAAATATTTACTATCCTGCCCTTTACCGAAAGTATTTACTTATTCTTGATCTAGTAGGTTAATGTCACTCTCTTCATCTTTATGCAGATGGTATCATTGTACTTCTCTAGTGCTTTGAAGTTAGGCACAATGCTGTGATCTACTTTGACCTGTGAAATGTAAGCAGAACTGACGTGTGTCTTTTAAGGATTTCAAACTTTTGTACAAGTTGCCATATCCTGATTTTTGGTGTCTCTCATGTGGAACTGTATGCCACACTGCAGGTTTAGTTGGCCTGCGAGGAACTGCAATGAGGAGAGCCTCCTTGCCAATTGGAATGGATTATGAAGCGGGAGCAGTAAATAAATGTCTATGAGTTCGGTTGCTGCCATAACGTAAGCTAGCCTATCCTGACTACTACGGTGAAGTAAACATTTAAGTAGATAATCTTCAAGATCATAGAAGAGGAAGTAATTGATCTTCTTTAATTAAGAGAGCCAGGGCATTATCTGAGCTGGTGTGGGGGTGGAGTGGATGAATAGGTATTTGCTAGGCATCAAGTTGGCATGAAAATTCCAGTCCGAAGTGATGACATGCAGAGAAGCATGATGTTTTGAAACAGCTGGTTGTGTTTAGAGAAAACTAAACTATTTTTTTTTGCTGGGGAAGTGGAGGGAGCTGTGGCCCAAAAAGTCAATAGGGCTTACTTCATGAAGGGCCTGTGAGAAGGAAGGCCATAATCCAGGTTTGCCTCTATCAGTCTGCATTACATTCACTGCCCCAGGATATTATTAATAGTGTT
The DNA here is from genome assembly GCA_030035585.1 of Dugong dugon. Lineage (NCBI taxonomy): Eukaryota > Metazoa > Chordata > Mammalia > Sirenia > Dugongidae > Dugong > Dugong dugon. The sequence continues at coordinate 73,016,348 of CM057480.1, read as the reverse complement.
CCTTTTACTCTCAAAGATGTCCTAGTTTCGATAATAAATTGTATGGTCATCCTGCTTATATGTCATGATTAGGAGACTAGTCTTTACTTTGTAGGTGATGCAGAGTCAGCTGGAAGGTTAGACCTGATTAGACTTCGATTATAGAAATAATCCTTTCACAACCAAGTTTCACAGAGACAGCTGGTTGCCCCTCAATGCTCTTAATACCCTTCTCTGGAAATAAGAATCTGAATGCTCAGCAGGCTGAATATTACCTAGTAAAAAGACTATGTTACCCAGCCTCCTTTGCAGCTCAGTATGGTTATATAACTAAGTTTTGATCAAAGAGATATAAGCAGGAGCGTTACACAGAACTTACTAAAAGTAACTTTAATGTTATGGGGTACACTTGTCTTGTACCACAATTACAGGGACATAACATAAATATGGAACCCTGGTGGCATAGTGGTTAAGAGCTCAGCAGCTAACCAAAAGGTTGGCAGTTCGAATCCACCAGCTGCTCCTTGGAAATCCTATGGGGTGGTTCTACTCTATCCTATAGGGTCCCTATGAGTCAGAATCGACTCAACAACAACAACGGAGTAACATAAATACAGCAAAACCATGACCTAGAGAAAACGTTAGTCCCTAATGACTTAAGGGAGCAACCGCAGTCGCCCTGGATTTCCTCCCTCTAGATCACTCTTATGTGAGAGATAAAGAAATTCTATTTTGTTTAGACAACGTTTTTATGGATCTTTCTATCATATGCTGCTTAATGTATTGCTAACCTATAGGTCAGTCCTTCACTAAAAGTCAGTTATCTTCATCCAAAGAGGAGTTATGAGAAGCAACCTCATTGGCCCCAGTTCTCAACCTCATCTTCTCATTCAAAGGTACCAGGGAATCCCGTATTTTGGGAGTTATTGGACCTTCACAAATGAAGTTGACTGTCCCCATTTGTCTCCTCCAGTATCCTTTCTATTGATTAGAACTTGGATGAGAGAGGGCACTTATTTTAATCAATAGCTCTCCTTAAAACTTAGCTCTTAAATTTGGTTTTGTGCATTTTAAATAATTCTATAAAAAACCATCATATTTTAAAGTCCTCTCTGTTGACTGTGGAGTAAGAATGATTTTTGGTGGAATAGGAGTGGCCATTGAATACAGGGAGTGGAGAGAAGAGCGGGACGAGACAGGGCAAACATTTACTTTTGAAAGAACAATAGCATTCTACATCAAATGACTACCACCAATAAATGCTGGCCTACATTCATTGTTTCCACATTCCTGTGTATACCGCTGGACTGACTGTGTAAAAACAGTCAGCACAAAGTGGGGACAAAAATACATATGTATATGATTTAATATATCCATATTAAAGCAACCAAAAGAATAGCTTAATGCAGGCAAGCAGTAAATGTAAGGAAACAAAAGTGGATCCAGCCAGATTATATATTAAATAAAAGGCAATGAATAAGCACCGAGTGAAATTTTGTATGTGCACATTACACAAAACCAGTCAAAGATTCTGACCCCTGGCACTGCAGAAATGATGCAACCATCTTCTTCATTCTGATACTTTCAATAAAGGCATTCCCAAGAGGGCTAGGGAAAAATTCTCTCTTTCAATAAAATGTGAGACCGTTGGTATTATGAAAAAGCATACTAATAATTGGATAGTGTTCTGAAGTGCTTTCATAAAGCCTCCCTTTTCTCTTCCTTCCTCAGGTTTTAATATTGCCCAGTGAGTCCATCCGATCACCAAGGTCTTGTTGGAGATGGGAAGTTGCAGCGTTGATTGGTGCCCTTGCGAGGCGCAGGTCAACAATGCACATATCTACAGAGACAACTTGAGGAATAATGCACTCTGAGCTCCTAAACACAGCCTACCCATAATGAATACGCTGCTCAACAGCCTGAAATGCAAATAAAGGAATAAAGCTGACACCTGGGCCACCTTGACAAGGGGGAAATGTAGTAGAAGTCTTTGGCTAGAGTCACTCTGGACGCTACCAATCACGTGTTGTGTGTTGAAGGACTGCCATAAGGACAGGAGTTTCTGGAACTGGAAGTCTTTCCAATGGCAGTGCAACTATGTGGGAATGAGGGATTGGCCCAGAGTGTTAGAGGCGAAAGAAGTCTGCAGCAACATCCAGGATGGAATGAAAGTTTGCAGTCACAACAATTAGTACCAGCTGACAAGGTCTTTTAGAAACCTGTCAGCAGAAAGCGTCTACATATGTTAGCTCTTTTACACCTTTCCAAAGTGGGGAGAAGAGTGGGAGGAGGAGGAGGGATGTTGACAGTAAACATTCAAGACAAGGGAGGTAAAGAACTTTTAGAAAGCAAGTGAGTGAAAGGCAACTTTTCAGTTTCAGGATAAGCCAAGGGGAGTGAGTGCGTTGACACCTCCTTACTCCCACTGACCCTTTGGAGGCAGTTGTGTGCTTCTCATAGCTGGCCCATAAGCCATAGCACAGACAAAGCTGAGCATTCTGCTGCTTGGGCAAATCACCTTGATGTGTCCTTTAGCTGCTTCACTGACAACTTCCTTTCATCCCCACCTCCTCCCCCATATATCATGGGGTAGACACTGCCATCCCCCATGCTGACAAGGAATTCAAGGCAGTACTGAAAATCTATTGAATCTGAGCCACTGAGTAAAAAGGAAGAACGTGCCAGCAAAGCATGGCCTGTACCTACTGAAAGGTACACTTACTCTTGCCCAAGGGAGACCTAACAAGCTTCAACTTGTGAACTAGAACAAACAAGCAACAGTCTAAGACTATCACCATTCCTTCTTTCCTTTATTCTTACTCTTCCATGTCAGATCTCATACAACCCAGCCAAGAAAACCAAAGAAGAAAACAATCTTTCTTTGTAACCTGATCAGAAGACTGACTCTTCCACCTGGGTGTCCCATGAGGAAAGCTGAAGTGAAGCGGTGCGCTGACAATGCTGGGAAGAGCACAGAGCACATGATGACATTTCCTGTTACCTGAAAAACCCCAAAACCAAACCCACTGCCATTGAGTCAATTCCAACTCATAGTGACCCCACAGAGTTTCCAAGGCTGTAAATCTCTACAGAAACAGACTGCCACATCTTTCTCATGCAGAGCAGCTGGTGGTTTCGAACCACCAACCTTTCTGTTAGCAGTCGATCACTTTAACCACTGGGCCACCAGGGCTCCTGTTGTCTGAAAAGAGAAGTAGACGTTTCAAAAGAGGAGAGGATGAGGAGGTTGGTATTCACTGAACACAGTAGCTTTGCCTCTGGTCATCTCCACCAGAGAAAACTGACACAGAGAAGCGCTCTTTGTCGAAGACACACATAGCACCAAAGAGAGAACCTGGGAGAGGAGAGTCTTGACGCTTCTGCTTCTCAGTCAGCAGCTGTCCACAATGTGTCAAGGTTGAGCTGATTGGAGCCTGGAGAAAAAAGCTTTCCTTGTGTCCTTCCAGGTAGTTCCTCCTCCTCCCCAGACTCAGCAGAAGGCCATGTGGGCCTCAGAGTCTTCCTCTGTAAAGTAAGGCAGTTAGACAAAGTCATCATTCCTCAGAGTGCGTTCTTCAGAGCAGCCACCCTACCAGATAACTTTGTAAAACAAAGGAGCCAAGAATCCAGAACCAGGTGGAGAACCAGACCAGTCTCTGCTGAGTAACAAAGTTTAATAACTTAAGTCTCTGAAACTCTTAGCTTCAGCCTCTTTTTCTGTAAATAGGATTTGGAGATGGGAAGATTTAATGTTAATGTCTCTAAATAGCCCCTTCATTCTTAGGCTCTCCCAACACTAAAATGTTGTCATTGGCTCCACATGAATGTTTTGTCTACGTCCTTGGGTGAGAATAAAAATGGTCTCTTTCTAAGAGTACTTGGAACCTTCAGTGCATATGTTTGTTTTTTCAATTATTCTCACCAGAAAACCCGGGCTCCGGCATTTAGCAAATATATAGGCAAGAATCAGGTCATTTCAGGATAGCAAAAAGTCCCTGTTGTTTTTCATTATAAAATGGGAAATAGGGAGTCTACTCACTTCAAGAAATGTTGACGTAGTTCCTACCATGCTCCAGGCTCTGGGTCAGTTCTCATCATACAGTCTTACGTTTCAAAATCAAGTCAGTGCTTTTAAACAACACCGGAATGAATTGTTACATGATCCTCAGTGGAATTCTGTGAGTAAGAGGGTCCAACATAATGACCCCAGTCCTACCAGTGAGGAAATGGAAGCCCAGGTGTCAGGTGGACTTCCCTCAAGTTTCGGTACTGGTTGGTGGTTGAGCCAGGACTTGCCTCCAGGTCTCCTGGCTCAATTCCACCATGCTCCCACTCTGTGCCCTTGTTTAGATAACAGTTAGATAACTTTCTGGGGTAGGAGAGTTTAAACAATGATGATGCATCTTCAAGCTAAATTTTGGTCAACGAGCCTTTCTGATTTGGTTTTTTTTTTTTTTTTTTTTTTTGGTTTGTTTTTATTCTCTTCAACAGAGGGGTTGAATTATTCAAAGTAGGTTAACTCATCATAAAGTGTCCTTAATATCTAATGATCAAGAATACTTTGGAATGAGGAGACTTGGAAAAAGGAAAGCAGATAATCCATACGTAAGTTGTAACCTGAGGCAACGTCTGGCTGCAACTTCTCCAATTTAACACTGATGTAAGAACTGGCCTCATTAATCTGATAAACATCACAGTTACCCAAAGAAGCAGAGGGAGCCTCTTCCCACCCCTAGGTTACAGATAGAAACCCAGAGACAGAGACTTTCTAAAGATATGGGAAGTTGATAACAAAGCCAATGATTGCATTTGAGACTTCTGCCTGGCACCCTTGCTGTTTAACAGAGACATCACTCTTATTTCCAGAAAAGGGTTTGCTTTTCTTTAAAAATGCTCTGGGCATTTAAAAACTGGAAACAAACCTCTTCCCTCTAGGTGTACCTGCAGCAGTCACACGTTCATGCGTGCACACACACACACACACACACACACAGTCATTTAACAAGGATGAGAGGGCATGATCCCAAAGGTTTTCCAATCTCCTGTCCAAGGAGAGTTCCCAGGAGCCTAATCACTCTGGCAACAGCGCATCTGAGCATTTCCCTCTCGGTAAAAAGGAGAACAGAACGGAGGGACCAGAAAGCTTGTTCTGCTGGACAAATAGTAGCTGGGATTGGAAACAGCAAGTAGATGTACTCCTACTTAAGGGTCCTTAACAAGCAAGTTGGGGAAATCATCCATTCGAAGGTTCAAATGTGACTTAGCCACTGCTTTGAAGCAAGTTGATAGAATCTGCTCTCAATCAACATTTTTCAAATAATAATAATAACAAAATTTGAAAATTATGATAATTATGTGTTCTGTACCCTGGGTAGGGCAGACTGCAGCGAGGCATATTTTCTAATGTAATTAAGGCTTTCAGCTGATCCCTCCCAACTGCAATTGTTATTTCAAAAGTGAATTAATAAATCGTGTTCAGCTTGCTCAGAATGAAAATGTGTCTCGAGTATGTCTGTGGCAACCTGCAGACTCTGACTCAGAGCAGGAGAAGACAGGCTGGGTGACAATTCTCCCAGATGAGCCTGGATGAGTCCCAACCTTGGGCAAAGTTTTGGGGAGAAGGTTTCAGCTGGGACATCTGGGACCACCAAGTGCAAATCACCTTTCCCCTATGTTCCCGCATGGTTCTCTATGCTAAACTCAAAGTAATTAATGCTGACTCCCTGGACACCCAGGGCTTCAGATCTCCTGTGGTTTACACAGAGCACTTTAGCTATCATGATGAATTAGTGTAAGGCTGGTAATGCACCTTTAAGTATGTGAGGCCTTTTAAGGCTCTCGGAGGTCAAGCCTATGGCTGTATAAAGTGCATTTTCCCTTGGCAGACCAGAGGCTTAGGCAGGCGAAGCTGTGTTTCTTTTCATCACAGATTCCAGATTCCAAGTGTCCAAAGTCACCGTTCGGCCTCTCTGGACAGGCGATGTTTCAGGCCTGTGAAAAGTCAAGGTAAATATTTACCAAGAAGGCTCTTGCAGGAGCACTTTGCGTGCTTGGTGGAACAGTGATTTGTCACTTCAGGGGAGAGGTGCCATTTTTGTCCAAACAAAGGTTGGGTGCAAAACCCAAGGCAGAGCACCACTGATTGGAAACTTCTTCCCTGGGCCTGGGAGGAAGCCAACCAGCAGGAGTTCTGCTGACCTCCCTTTAAAAAGAAAGTAGGAGAGTCAGGTGTCCAGCGCACAAAGCAGAGGCCTCCTGGTCAATGATATTTAAAGATGTAGGTGACGTAGTGCAAAGATTCTGGCTGCAGAGTCATAGGACTCAACCCCTAGCGATAACTACTCACTAGGTGTGCAGTCTTGTGCAAATTTTTACCGTCTCTGGATATTAATTCCTCATTACTGAGAGAGTCACAGCACCATTTTGACGATCCTTTACAGGAATAAAACATGATGGCTGTGTTTTCCTAAGTGGTGTATTTGTCCTGGTCTGTGACTTTGTGTTTGGTACAAAGAAATACGTCAATGACAGAGATGGAAAGACTCCTCCTCCTAGGCTCCTTCTGTGTCTCTCTTATCAAACACCTGTCCTTCCCTAGCTGTGTGACATTTGGCAGTGTCTTTAACCTGTCTGAGTCTCTGTTCCCTATCCATAAAATCAGGATGATAATGGACTTTACCTTATAGCGCTTTTGTGATGATTAAATGGAAAAAGTACGTGAAACTCATGGTACTCATTCAGAAAGTGTTAGATATTAACAGTATATATAGATTTCCTATTCCTTAGAATGGGCCCTGTACACCTTTCTTTCTGCATTTTTGCCCACACCCTCATGTTTTAACCTAACACTGCTCTCTCTTAATCTTCAATTTTTAAGCTCGTACTGCTCCTTTGGTGCCCTGGTGGCACAGTGGTTAAGAGCTCAGCCGCTAACCAAAAGGTCTGCAGTTTGAATCCAGTAGTCGCTCCTTGGAAACCCTACAGAGCAGTTCTACTCTGTCCTGTAGGGTCACTATGAGTTGGAATTGACTCGACGTCAATGGGTTTGGTTTTGGTTTACTGCTCTTTTAAGACTCAACCTCTTAAGCCTTCTCTGCCCATGGCCAGTTGGTATTGTTTCTTCTTCAAAATTCTAATTGGACTCATTCTCTGGACTCTGGATCTCTTAATTAAAACTTAGTTAAGACCTCATAGTTCATTAATTAACCTCATAAGGTCAATAATTAATTGACTTTATTCCATATGCATTTTATATCTTTACCAAGAGGAGAACATAGTATATAATTATACTTCCCCAGCTCCTAAAACACTTCATTGCATAGAATAGAAACTTAATACCTGTTTTCCATGAATGAACATAAAAAATACTTGTGGAAAACATATGCAGAACGAAGTCATTGCAAATTTCAGCAAATCTAAGTAGAATGCATGTTTTTCCTTTTTAACATTCTACGTATGTGATAGTGGCTCTCTGAAACTTCTTGACCAAGATAACTGTCAAGATACCCAGTCACACCTTGATTACAAACATCCCTTTCAGCTAGGGAGCCACTTGGCTTACATCTGTAGGCTCAGCCCTGTTCAGCTGTTGGTCCAACACTGATTGCAGGAAAGAGATCGTTAAGTAGCATCAACCCAACATTTTGGGACCCTAGCTTCAAATCTTTCTTGTATTAAGTCTTACGCTGTCTTTGTTATGATAATCAGGTACTGTGTTTCTAAGAGCCATCACTTGAGAACCTGAATTGTAGTGATTCCTTAATTAATGGTGGAAGAAGCCTTGGTCACCAGGCCCTGCAGGCTCTCTCTATACCTAAGCCTTGTTCTGGCTGGCTTCACTGCACACTCTCTGCCTACTTCTAGAGCTAAGGTTTTGCATGATCCAAACGGCTACTCCTTGCTTACTACTGCAAAGCTTCCTGATACCACCTTGCTGCCTGTGTTCCTGGATTTCAGAATATTAAACTTGCTCATAAATTCCTCTATATTGGGTTGCACTCAACACTTGGGACAACACAGGCACCTCCTACATGGACTGTTGAGTTTGTCAGAGCCTTCTATCAGAAGACTCCTGCATGTCACAGGTTTCTTTCCAATAACTGGGGCCTGTTTTCACTTCTGGGCTCAGACATCTGGGCAATTTAACCATGTGATTGTCAAGACTGTTCTAAGAAATGGCCTAAGAAAGTTCCAGAGCCCCTAACCTCAGAACACAAATCTGATGAAATAAGCCATCTTTTAGAGAGGACTTACCCTTTGGTGGTCCAAAATACATCATGTTAAGTTTGAAGTCATAAAACAGTGGTTGACCTTTAAAAGTAGTATTTGTTGACTAAAACAATAAGCTTGGGCTGGAAAGGAAAGCACATGAGAACAGATGTGAGGACTCTCAAGGCCACCCAGAGCTCTGAACATGGAGGAGCACGCAGGAGCACGCAGGAGCTGAGTCGCAAGGATTTTTCTGAGGTGCTACAACCTGAAAAGTGTCAAGTTTTCCCTGACTGGTCTTGATACAGGTACTAGAAATGAAGGAAACTGGGCAGCTGCCATCCTCCAGTTTGTGGGTTTCATTTAAATGGGAATCGAGTGCTAAGCAGACTCAGAGAGAAAAGCCCCACTTCCTCATACTCATGTTCACAGGAGGTATTGGTTGAGCAGGACTGCTTCGTGGGAAATCCTTGACACCAGCTCAGCCTCATGTGTAGTTCTAAAGTATTGATCCTCAGAGCATCAAAAGCTGAGGGGAAAGGAGCCAAGTGAGAGCCTCATGGCAGCTGGCTGGGCACCTTTCATAGAGACAGCTGACCGGAATAGTTAAATAGACAAAGCATTCACCAATAGATAATCAGCCACCTAAAGTGGCCTATGAAGTGTTTAATTTTAAGATTCTCCTTTAATTTAAATTTATTCATTTCTTAAACACTTTTTCATTCATACGTATCTTTATATATACATATATATATAACCTAACCTAACCCATTGCCATCAAGTCAATTCCAACTCATAGTGACCCTGTAGGACAGTAAAACTGCCCCTTACGGTTTCCAAGGAGTGGCTGGTGGATTCAGACTGCCAACCTTTTGGTTAGCAGCTGAGCTTTTAACCACTGTACCATGAGACCTGCTATATATATGTATATATATATATGTATATATATTATACTGTGTCACCAGACCTTATATACAGATAGATAGATAGATATAAAGTGAGACAGAGAGACATCCATTGACACTCTTGTTAATGGTAATGATTTCTAGAAAAAAAAATATTGGCTCTTTTATTGTCTTAACAATCTGTACTAAAAACTATGCAAGGGGTACCTGTCTCCTCATAGGACCTTATACCTGATTCCTACTGCTGTTGAGTCGATTCCAACTTGGAGAGACCTTATAGGACAGACTAGAACTGCCCCTTAGGGTTCCAAGGTTGTAATCTTTACAGAAGCAGATTGTCACATCTTTCTTCCATGAAGTAGCTGGTGGGTTTGAGTTGAAAATCTTTTGGTTATCAGCTGACCACTTTAACCACTGTGTCACCAAGACAACACCATTAAATGATAAGTAACTATCTCAACCCACCACCACTTGTCTGTCAGTTTGTCACACTGAGGTGGCTTGCATGTTGCTGTGATGCTGGAAACTATATCACCAGTATTTCAAATACCAGCAGGATCACTCATGGTGGGCAGGTTTCACCAGAGCTTTCAGACTAGGAGGAAGGACCTGGAGGTCTACTTCTGAAAAAAATGTCCTATGAAAACCTTATGAATAGGAGTGGAATTTTGTCTGATACAGTGCAGGAAGATCAGCCCCTCAGGTTGGAAGGCAATTAAAATACAACTGGGGAAGGAATGCCTCCTCAAACTAGAGTCAACCTTAATGAGATGGATGGAGTAAAGCTTTGGGAACTTCATTTGCTGATGTGGCACAACTCAAGATGAGAAGAAATAGCTCCAAACATCCATTAATAGTCAGAACGTGGAATGTATGAAGTATGAATCTAGGAAAATTGATTGTCATCAAAAATGAAATGCAAAGCATAAAGATCAATATCTTGGCATTAGTGAGCTGAAATGGACTTGTGCTGGCCATTTTTAATTGGACAACCATACGTCTACTATGCCGAGAATGACAAATTTAAGAGGAATGGCATCGCATTCATAGTGAAATGGAACATTTCAAGATCTATCTTGAAGCACAAAGCTATCAGTGATTGGATAATATCCATATGCCTAAAAGGAAGACCGTTAATATACTATTATTCAGACTTATGCAATCATGATGAATTGATAATTACTGGTGATTGGAATGTGAAAGTTGGAAGCAAAGAAGAAAGATTGGTACTTGGAAATTATGGCCTTGGTGATAGAAACGACACCATAGATCTCATGATAGAATTTTGCAAGACCAAAGACTTACTCATTGCAAATATGTTTTTTCAACAACATAAATGGCAGCTATACACGTGGACCTCATCAGATGGAATACAAAGGAATCAAATCATCTACATCTGTGGAAAGAGATGATGGAGAAGCTCAATATCATCAGTCAGAATAAGGCCAGGGGCTGACTGCAAAACAGACCATCAATTGTTCATATGCAAGTTCAAGTTGAAACTGAAGAAAATTACAGCAAGTGCATGAAGTTAATATATGACCTTGACTATATGTCACAAGAATAGATATGATGCATTGAACACTAACTAATGACTGAAGACCAGAAGAGTTGTGGAATGACATCAAGGACATCATATGTAAAGAAACCAAAGGCCATTAAAAAGACAGGAAAGAAAGAAAAGACCAAAATGGATGTCAGAAGGAACTTTGAAACTTGCTCTTTAAAGTAGACTAGCTAAAGTGAACAAAAGAAATGATGAAGTAAAAGAACTGAACCGAAGATTTCAAAGAGCAGCTCAAGAAGACAAAGGAAAGTATTATAATGAAATGTGCAAAGACTTGGAGTTAGAAAACCAAAAGGGAAGAACACACTCAGCATTTCTCAAGCTGAAAGAACTGAAGAAAAAATTCAAGCTTCAAGTTGCAATATTGAAGGATTCTATAGGAAAAATATTGAACGATGCAGGAAGCATCCAAAGAAGATGGAAGGAATACACACAGTCACTGTACCAAAAAGAACTGGTCAACATCAGCCATTTCAGGAGGCAGCATATGATCAAGAACTGATGGTACTGAAGGAAGAAGTCCAAGCTGCACTGAAGTCACTGGCAAAAAACAAGGCTCCAGGAATTGACGGAATACCAGTTGAGACGTTTCAACAAACAGATGTAGCACGGGAGGTACTCAGTCATCTCTGCAAGAAATTTGGAAGAAAACTACCTGGCCAACCTACTGGAAGAGATTCATATGTGTGCCCATTCCAAAGAAAGGTGAGCCAGTGGAATGCAGAAATTATCAAACAGTATCATTAATATCACACGCAAGTAAAATTTTGCTGAAGATCATTCAAAAGTGACTGCAGCAGTACATTGACAAAGAACTGCCAGAAATTCAAGCCAGATTCAGAAGACGACATGGAACAAAGGATATCATTGCCAATGTCAGATGGATTTTGTCTGAAAGCAGAGAACACCAGAAAGATGTTTCCCTGGGTTTTATTGACTATGCAAAGGCATTTGACTCTGTGGAACATAACAAATTATGGATAACACTTCAAAGAATGGGAATTCCAAAACATTTAATTGTGCTCGTGAGGAACCTGTACATAGTCCAAGAGGCAGTCCTTTGAACAGAACAAGGGGATATTTCTTGGTTTAAAATCAGGAAAGATAAACAGAGAAAAGATTGAAGTTGTCAAGAATTTCATTTTACTTGAATCCACAATTAACACCAATGGAAGCAGCAGTCAAGAAATCAAAGGACGTATTGCATTGGGCAAATCTGCTGCAAAAGATTCTCTTTAAAGCTTTAGAAAGCAAAGATGTCATTTTGAAGACTAAGATGTGCCTGACCCAAGCCGTGGTACTTTCAATTGCCTCATATGCATATGAAAGCTGGACAATGAATAAGACAGAAGAAGAATCAATGTCTTTGAATTATGGTGTTGTCGAAGAATATTGAATATGCCATGGACTGCCAAAAGAACAAACAAATCTGTCTTGGAATATGTACAGGCAGATTGCTCCTTGGAAGCGAGGATGGTGAGGCTTCGTCTCAGGTACTTTGGACATGTTATCGGGAGGGACCAGACCCTGGAGAAGGACATCATGCTTGGCAAAGTAGAGGGTCAGCGAAAAAGAGGAAGATCCTCAACGAGATAATTTGACATAGTGGCTTCAACACGGGGCTCAAGCATAACAACGATTACGAGGATGGTGCGGGACCAGGCAGTGTTTCGTTCTGTTGTACATAGATAAGGTTGCTGTGTGTTGTAACCAACTCAAGGGTACCTAACAACGGCAACTACTTCTCAACCCAGGGAAAGTTGGAGAGTAGGGTTAAAAAACAAAACAGAACAACCTGTGAGGATGGGGCCAGTTCAATCAGACACGCACATGAACACATGATAATCCACATTCCCTATAAGTTTTCACCTCTACACCACACAAAGTGGAGAAACCAAGTCACATCTCCTACATGTTGATTTAATGAGGAGTTGCCTGTCCAGTCAAAAGTGAGACAGGCCTGGGGAAACCTCATGGCAAGCCAAGACCTTCGGGAGAAGTTAGATGAGAACAGGTGAGAGAAGTGACTGGGCACTGGCTTTAATTTATAACAAACCTAGGAGGGGAGGACAATGGGAGACAACAACCCTCTCTCTCACTTAAGTTTAAGACTTTTTTCTTTGGTTTTCTGAGTTGGAATGATTGAAAACTCCTTTGAATCATTTAACAAAACATTGCTCACATTAAGCTTGGGAACAATACCAAAGAGAATAGCACTTTGATTCCACTAATAACCTCTTACCTTATTAGACTAGAAATTAAAAAAAAAAAATCCAATTACCTCTTTGTCAGACTTCTGATTTATTCATGTTTTCCTTCTGGCCCTGTGTAAACTGTGCCCTTAAACTTCCACAAGAGTTTTTAACTGCATCAGTAGATATAGGTTTAGTTGCAAGTATTTTTTTTAAAAAAGATAAAATTATATTTTTCTCTAAGGTAAAAATATAGAAGTTTATTTCTGTCCCACATGGCAGTCTCAAAGTAGACATTCTGAGCCTGGTATGGGTTGTTCTTCATGAGGTCATCCAGACCCAGAATGGTATTTCATGCGTTACAAGTCTGGGGTTCCTTCCCAGCTGTCACTTTGCCATCTCTAAGCTGTTACTCTTGTTCACAGTCCGAGATGACTTATCACCAAGGCACATGCTCCAGTCAGCAGGAAGGCAAAAAAGGGAAAGGAAATGCACATCTCCTTCCTTTAAGGACATAGCCTAGAAATTGGATACCTCACCGTCCTAACATACATTTCTGGTGAACATTTAGTCACATGACCGCATCTATTTGTAAATGGGGCTGAGAAATGTAGTTTTATTCCAGGCAACCATATGGCCAGCTGAATATCTTTAGTCTCCTTTTTATCTTTGGTTTTCAGTGGTTTGACTAAGATGCACCTATACATGTTTTTCTTCATATTTATTCTGCTTGAAGTTCTCTAAACTTCTTGATTCTGTAAAAGTATATTTTGCCAAACTTGGGAAAATTCCAGCCATTATGTGTTCAAACAGATTTTCTAGACTCTCAGTAGGACTTCAAGTACGTGCCTACTTGACCTTTTGATGTTGCATTACATGTCCCTGAAGCTGTGCTTATTTTTTAAAATATTTTTGTTTCTTTCTCTGTTCTTCAGATTGAATACTTTCTATCGATTTTCCTTCAATTCACTGACTCTTTTCATTTTCCCCTATTATTCTGTTAAGCATATGCAATTAATTTTTATTTCAACTATTATTTCAGTTCTAAAAGTTTCCTTTTGGCTCTTTTTTATGTTTTATTTTTTTTCTGCGCGAGCCCTCGTATTTTTATTCATTACAAGCATGTTGTCCCTTACATCATGGATTATAGTTGATTTCATTTGCTAATTCCAATATCCACGTTATTACAGGGTTCGTTTCCTTTGTCTTTCTTTTTTTCCTTCAAGAATGGATAACATTTTTCTGGTTCTTTGTTTGTGAAATAATTTTGAAGTATATTTTGAACATTGTAATATTTATGGTGAAGACACTGGGTCCTTTTACAATCCTCGAGAGAGCTGAATTTTTTGTTTGCTTTAGGAGGCAGTGAAGTTGGTCGGCCTGAAACTACAAACTCTTGTCTTTTGTGCTTCAGGTTAACGCTCAGTTCAGTTATTTTACGTTTAGCTGGAGTCTATTCTGTCCACGCTTTGTTCAGGAGAAAGCCAGAGATTTGGGCAAAGTTTATGCGTGTAAATTGGGATTCCTTCTCTCTGTCTCTCTCCTTTCTGAGATGAACGCTTGCTTTCCAGTGGCTGTGTTTGCCTTGAACTCTTTCCTCGGATCCTTCAGCATTTTGAGTCTCTTGCTCAGGGCCACCTGTGGCTTGGTTTTAACCTGAATGTCATGGAATGGGTACACATCAGTCCTCCATTCTCTATTGCCAAGCTCCACCTCTCCTCCAGAGTCTGCCTGCCTTATTTACTCTCCAGTACCTTTGGGTCATTGTCTTCTTGTATTTGTTTGTAACTTATAGTTATCTGTTAGAGGATCAATGGCAGAAGCTTACTCAGCCATGCCGGAGACAGAACCAAATCTGAAGTTTTGACTGGCAGTGAATGGCAGTGTACTTATCAGGGGTTAACCGGTGGTCTCTACCATGCGGACCTTCCCTACATATGGGATGCTCCTGTAAAACATTCTCTTCTTCTGTCATACTCACTTTTGCAAAGACACTTAGCACTGACTGCTTCATGATGAGACACCAAGGTTTGTTTCGTGATGTGTTTCCTACGTATAGTAAACAAAACGAATTACTTTTTAAAAAAGAACAATTTCAAGAACTTTATCGTTCATGTCACAGTGGGGTAAGCTATGCATTGTGTGCATGCAGTGTCTTCCCACATACACAATGGTTTTGACAATTGAGAAAGAACATACTAGCAGAGAATCATAGTCTCAGAGCCAGAAGCCTTTCTACTTGTGATCAACCTTAGGTATCGCCAGAAATTAGAGATCATGACCTTTGAGGTAGCTAACATTGAAGTGATGTGGATAAGATAATAAACATTCGCTCTTCTGCTTAACAGCATATTGTTAGCAGCAGTCCATCAAACAGATCAACCAGAAAGCATGGCTGCCTGCTATGGATTGAGTGCTCTGTTTACTGTTACGTAGGACGTAAATGCATTTGGGACAAGGTTGTCACTGTGAGAGAATCTATGTTCTTCTTTGAGAAGTTGACAATCTGTTTGTTTTTAATCTGCAACCATAGAAGAAATAAGTTATTATGAATTTTGATTTCCTAGGATCAGAAGCACAAGGTAGCATCTGATGTACACGTTCATACGACTCCAATAGTATTCTTTCTGTTGTGAGAGCTGAAGGGTGCAGGTAGGTGAGAGTGTGAAGCTCATTTTCATGAGATACGTAAATATGAGAGACAAAAATCACACAAAACTTCTCCTGGTACAATATTTCCATTTTTCTATGAATTTAAGAGTTCCTGTGTTTCTAGGCGGGTACATCTTAGAGTGGAAAAGTGAAGTGAAAATTATTTCAGAAAAAAATGGTAGAGCACTTAGGAAACAACCAACACTAAGCCCCAGTTGTTGTTGTTGTTGTTGTGCCATTAAATTGATTCCGACTCATAGTGACCCCGTATGACAGAGTAGAACTGCCCCATAGGATTCCCTGAGCTGTAAAAGGAACCTTGGTGGCGCAGTGGTTAAGAGCTACAGTGAGCTGTAGTTGCTAACGATGAAGGTGGGCAGCTCAAATCCACCAGCCACTCCTTGGAAACACTATGGGGAAGTTCTACTCTGTCGTATAAGGTTTCCGTGAATACACTTGACCGCAATGGGTTTAGCTTTTTTTTTTCTTTTTTTTTAAGAGGAGCCCTGGTGGCGCAGTGGTTAATGTGCTCAGCTACTAACCAAAAAGTCGGTGGTTTGAACCTACTAGCCGCTTCATGGGAGAAAGATGTGGCAATCTGCTTTGGTAGAGATCTACGGGATTTGAAACCCTATGGGGCAATTCTGCTCTGTTCTATAGGAACGCTATGAGTCGGAATCGACTCGACGGCACTTGGTTTGGTTTTGATTATTATTATTATTATTTTTAATCTTTATGGGAGCAGATTGCCAGGTCTTTTCTTCCTTGGAGCCACCAGGTGTGTTCAAACTGTTGACTTTTTGGTTAGCAGCCAAACGTTTAACTGTTGTGCCACCAGGGCTCCTTCTACTAAAACTTAGTATAACAAATGTAGAGAAAAATAGCACATCTCTGATTTTCAAACGTTTTCAGTCCAGTGATAATCTAACTTAAAGACATAGGAGACCTACTGCCAGGAAATAGGAAACGTCGAGAAGTATCGTGGTATACTGGTTCCCAACAAATGGGATATGAACCTGTGCAAGTCCGTGGGTTTATTACAAAGCACTCAGAAATCTAAAAGCTTAGCAGGCAATGTATAAATAACTAAAGTGTAGGGGGGATTCTGAGACTTTTAAATGTGTAATTTAACAAGCATACCATTTCAAACAGAAATGGGACTTACTGCCCTCTAACCCATTGCCTTTGAGTCGATTCCGACTCATGGCGACCCTATAAGACAGAGTAGAACTGCCCCCCAGGGTTTCCAAGGAGTGCCTGATGGATTTGAACTGCCAACCTTTTGATTATCAGACAAGCTCTTAACTACTATGCCACCAGGGCTCCCTACTGGCCTCTAGAATAACCTTTTATTTGGCAAAATTTTGTCAATGGATGATGTCTTCCAATTAATAGAGATTTACAACATATAGATGTTGGCAAAAAATTTTGCATGTAGCAAAAAAAAAAAAAAATTATGTGCATTATTTGTTGATGTTCAGGAAATAGTCCTTGACCTTGAAACACCAGTGTTTCATTCTCTTGAGAGGTAGGACAGAACAATGGTTAGGAGCCAGGACTTAGAGCCCACTTTGAAAATTATGAGCAGTGTTTCTTTGGGGAAAATTACTTATGAACATTGTGCTTAGGACTTTTTTCCCTCGGTAAAATGGGTTTAATAACCTTATTCCATTGGGTTGTTAAGAGAAATAAATGAGTTAATAAATACAATGCATAAGATCACTATCTTACACATAATGAGGGCGATTTAAGTATTAAAGACTGTTACTGTTATGATGGGACTAGCGGTAGAATTCTTGCTTCCATGAAGGAGACCTAGGTTCGATTCCTGGCCAGCGCCCTATGCACAGCCAGCACTTGTCTGTCAGTGGAGGTTTGCATGCTGCTGATGCTGAAGGGGTTTCAGCAAAGCTTCCAGACTAAGCCAGACTTGGAAGAAAGCCCTGGTGACCTACTTCTGAAAAATCAGCCAGTGAAAACCTTACGTATCGCAATGGTCCCATCTCGGCCCCCAGCGACAGCTAACAACACCTATTATGATACTGGGGCTGGACATTTGGGGTTACTTCTGTCATCGTATTTTGGAATTTAGTTTAAAAACATTCTTAATATATATAGTATTTGCTGTATGTTCATTTTCCTTCATCAGCCACCAGGTAGACAGGACCCTTTACAGCACATGAGGCGTATCAGAGTCCTCATCTGTAAAATACTGAACCTAACATTACCTAAAGGGGTTCATGTGTTGTTCCTCAGGGCCTGAAATGGAGTCCTATCAGATAGTGGTATCTGAAACAAAGAACACTAATGTTTTGCTTGCATGCATATGAGACACTGAATGGGATGCTCTCTTGAGAGTCCTTGCAAGTCTAAGATTTATAATAGCTTATTAGACATGTCTAATGGACAGAAATTAAATTTGACTATTCCATTTTAAATAATGATGATTTTCCAAATATAAAGTGTTGGCCTTTATCATCAGCCATCAGCTGATGATGAGCTTTAAATTATTTTCTGGTACTAGAGGTGAGTCTCAAATATTATACACAATCCCTTTTTTGTCTTCCTAGTTACAAATAGCACGGCTGGACATAGAGGTAGAGGGAGCCCTGGTGGTGCAGTGGGTAAGAGCTGTGGTGGCTAACCAGCAGGTCAACAGTTTGAATCCAGCAGCCACTCCTTGGAAACCCTATGAGGTAGTTCTTCTTTGTCCTATAAGGTTGTTATGAGTTGGAATTGACTCAACAGCAATGGGTTTTCTATACAGAGGTTGGTTAAGAAACTGGATCTTTTCTGTTTTAGATTTAATAGACTCCAGCAAGATTTTAATGTCATTTTATGTTTACCTTTAAAGTATTGTTTGCTGGTCCCTGACACAGATACACTGATCCTCTTAGTCATTGCTGACTGGCAGAAAAGAATAGATCTCTGGTGCCAAGTCATATTTGAACTCCATCAATACTTGTGCTGGGTTAGTTCATGCTAAGCTGGAGATGTGTACGTGTGTGTACAAAGGCACATGCACACATACATTTCTAATCAATGGATAAACAGCAGTGCAAGAGGACTCACTCTCTTACCTAGAAAAAACATAAAATGAGTCATTCTAAAAAAATGGAATGAGCTTCTGAATGATTCCAGGTACTGAAAGAAATCTGAGAGGTAGCAAAAGAGTCACTCTTCATACTAAAAAAAAAAAAAAAAAAAAAAGCTGTAAATATTGAGATTTTTTACTTTGGCACATTCTTAGGGCGTATTGATAACTATTCGAAGGCTTGGGGTTTTAGAAGCATTATTACCCGCAACCAGCCAAAAAAAAAAACAAAAACCACTGCTGTCAAGTCGATTCCAACTCATAGCGACCCTATAGGACAGAGTAGAACTGCCCTATAGGTTTTCCAAGGAGTAGCTGCTGGATTCAAACTGCTGAACTTTTGGTTTGCAGCTGTTCTCTTAACCACTGAGTAACCACTCTACCCCCAACCACAGGGTCAAACAAATGGGTAAGTGAATAGTAGGTAGCTAATTGCAGCATTTGTCTTCCTCATATGACTAACCATTTACGTTTACTCATTCCTGTATTTATTTACTCAATCATTCAGTGTTGACTCAATATTTTACCTATCCAGTTTCTCAAAATATGAGATGGATATAGCATCATACTTTCCTCATATCCTTAAGCTTATAGAGTATTAAGAAAATGGTGTTTAATAATGTTTATGTCATTATCCTAAAGTGTTAGTGTCTATCTCTAGCTTGTCCTATGAAGCTATTAAAAAGTGTGATGTGGATGATAATTTCTTAAATTGGAATGATGTTATTAACAGTTAAATAAAAATATACCTAACAGTAGATTTTTCTCTATGGCTGGATTAGATTATTTATTTATTTATTTTCTTACGCTTATCTGCCTTTTCAATAATTAACATTTTTAAACAAGATACATACCTTAAAAAAAAGGCATGTTTATTTGTGATAGGACCATATTTTTCATTTTAAATGCATATCAATGATATATAAAATAAGATAAAATAATTTAAAGAATAACACATTGCTGGTATTTAAAAGGAGCCGAGTGGTGCAGTGGTTAAGAGCTACAGCTGCTAATCGAAAGGCTGGCAGTTCTATTATACCAACTGCTCCTTGGAAACCCTATGGGATAGTTCTACTCTTTTCTACAAGGTCACTATGAGTCAGAATCAACTTGATGGCAAGAAGTTTGATATTTAAAAATAACATAAAAATCAGTATCTTCAAAAACCAGAAATGGAATAAAAATAGCAAGTATGGAGTAGGCCTGCAACCTTGTGCCTTGTGATCTCAAAGGCCAAAGACAGTAAGTGATTACTGTAAGCTTGGCTCCTGGGTGTAATAAAATAGAAGTGTTTCACTTGAGAGGGGAAGAGCCACACTTGGTTCTTGAAGAGACAGAGATAGAGCCCATTCTACCTACAGAATGAGACAAAAAAACATAAATAGACCAAAGCCCATACTTGTTGCTTGGAATAAAGACCTTTCAGAAAACCATGAGCCTAGGAAAATGGAAGGACAGAGACCAGACTCACACCAGGAATTAAGCCAAGCTGCCTACTGGCTCTGAGACAGAGTACACCATATTGCTTATAACACAGTAGAGTAGCAACTCCGCAAGGCCCACCATGAGATCTGGTTCAAGGCTGGAAACTCAAAGTCCAGAAGTTGGTAATTACAGAAAGGAAAAACTCCTATGGTGGGAATATCAAAACAAAATAACTCTAAGTTAGAATAAGCCTGCAAAGCTGAACTCAAATCACATGAAGAAACATAATGCTAAGAACAGGTGGCAATAAATCAAAATCAGAACAATAATTAACACCAGAAAAAGGTACATCTAAAAAAGAGTCTGACAAAGTTCTAAAATAAGTAAGTTTGGGTACTGGAAAAGAAAAAAAAAAGAAAGAAAGAACGAAATTACTTCCATAAATATATTAACCAGAACTCAACAGATATGAAATAAGAACAGGTATCTGAAAAATAACAAATTTAATTCTTGAAAATAGAAAATACACTCGTCAGACAGCAGGCAGGATGGCGCTCTAGGCAGAAACACCACACCGTCCCTCCACAGCAAAGATCTGAAAAACTAAGCCTAACAGAGAATCAACAATCCTGAAACCCTAGAACACCAAATGAAGAGATAAAGAACTCAGCCAAACACCAAACGGAGTGAGAATACTAAAAGAGAACGGAGAGCGAGGAGAGACTCAGGCAGAGATTCCTTACCAGCTAACACAGCGCGGATCCACCATCTTGGATTCCTATCGGAGACCAGCAAACGGGAGAGCAGCCTTGCAGAGCATCTGGTCGGAGACAGAACGACCGGTAAACTGCGGTGCGCGCTCTCCCACCACCCACCCCTCTCCGCCTCAGCTGGGGATCCCCTGCTTTCCGTGGCCAGGGTCCCTGGGCTGGGGGGTGCTGGTGCTTGGATTCCGCGCGCCTGGGCTGGCGGCTTTCTGGGAGCCGTTTGCTAGCAGCTAGCGAACCTTTTTCTGCCGCCTCCCCCTCCTTTTGTCTGGGTGCCTGGTTCCGAGTGCCGTCTCTGCTCTCTCCTGCGGGGCTATAGGGCTGTGTGCGGGCGTGTGGCTGTTTCTAGGTCTGGGCTCCTGCGTGGGTGGGATCCCAGGGCCTTTGTTCATTCGCCCCGCTGCTTTCCATGGCCGGAGTCCCTGAGCTGGGGGGCGCCGGTGCTTGGATTCCACGCGCCCGGGCGGGAGGCTTTCTGGGAGCCGTTTGCTGGCACCTAGCGAACCTTTTTCTGCCGCCTCCCCCTCCTTTTGCCTGGGTGCCTGGTTCCGAGTGCCGTCTCTGCTCTCTCCTGCGGGGCTGTAGGGCTGCGTTCTGAAGTGTGGCTGTTTCTAGGTCTGGGCTCCCGCGTGGGTGGGATCCTGGGGCCTTTGTTCGTTGGCCTCTCTGCTTCCCGTGGCCACGGTCACTTAACCCCGAGACTACCGGCTTCTTGGAATTCGCGCCCCTGAGTGGGGGCTCTCTGGGTCCCATTTGTAGGCACTGACTGCTGGTGTTGTCCTTTTTTTTTTTTCTTTCTCAATTTTATTTTTCTTCCTTTTTTGATTAGTTTTGTCATCTTTTGCCTCTTTTTCTCGTTTGTCTTTCTTCATTGCTTAATTTCTTGTCTCTCTATCTCTTCCTTCTCTTTCTGATCCCTGAATACCAGGAGATGTATGCCTCTGTACCTTCTGGCCAGGCTGAGCTGTGAAAATTGAGACCGACTCCCCCAGACCTCATAGCTGCATCGGTGGGATCCCTGGGTACTTTGCAGTTCTTTAACTTTTCTGATTTTTATTTGGTCATTCTTTCCTTTTCTTTCTCTTCCCCCTTCTGGTTTCCTCCATCCCATAGTCTCTCATCTGTACATTCCAACGACAAGCTCCCCTAGCATTCTTTTATGTTTGTACGCTTTTTGCTCCTCCTCCTCTCTCCTCTCTCCCATATCCAGCTTAGCTTCACACATAACCATCTTCCCGCTGCACCCTACCTACCTGCACCGTGCACTAGACATCACATCACCAAGCGGTGCAGGCACGCCCTATTGGAACCTGCCCAGCACTGACTACCGACCATCCTGGTGGCTGCGGTGAGTGCCACAAGCAACCCGTCCCAGGGGTTCCTCCTCAGCTAGATCTGCCCAGCAGTATCACAAGGAAGAAACAAAAAAAAAAAAAAAAATCTACACTCAATAAACGAGAGAAATATCTACTGAATGCCCCAAAAACAGCAAACAATATCAAAACATTTACAAAAACAAGACAAGATGGCTCCAATAGGCGTCCAAATTAAAACACCAGATAACTCTCCTGTGGAAGAAAATGCACTAGAAGTACCTGATAGGGAACTCAAATCACTAATACTCGGAATTTTCCAAGAACTGAGGCAAAAAGCTGACAAACATGAGGAAAAAATAGACAAATTTATGGAAAATACAGACAAAAAATTGGAAGAATTCAGGAAGATGATGCAAGAACAAAATGCCAAAATAAATTCACAACTCGAAATTATACAAAAACAACAATTAGAAATCCAAAAGATAAACAACAAGATTTCAGAAATGGACGGTGTCATAGAAGGGCTGAGAAGTAGATTTGAAACCGTGGAAGACAGGATCAGTGGAACTGAAGACAAACACTTGGATACAACTCTGTTTCAGGAAAACTCAGAAAAAAGAACAAAGAAAAATGAAGAGACCCTGAGAGTTATGTGGGACACAATTAAAAGCAAAAACTTATGAGTAATTGGCATACCAGAACAGGGGGAGAAAACAGAAAACACAGAGAGGATCATTGACGAAATGCTGACAGAAAACTTTCCCAATATCATGAAAGATGAAAAGCTGGTCATCCAAGAAGCTCAACGAACCCCATATAGAAGAGACCCCAAAAGAAAATCACCAAGACATATCATATTCACACTCGCTAAAACTAAAGACAAACAAAGAATCCTGAGAGCAGCTCGTGAAAAACAAGAAGTCACACACAGAGGAGAAACAATACGACTAAGCTCAGATTATTCGGCAGAAACCATGCAGGCAAGAAGGCAATGGGATGACATATATAAAATCTTGAAAGAAAAAAATTGTCAGCCAAGAATAATATATCCTGCAAAACTCTCATTCAGATTTGATGGTGAAATTAGGTCATTTCCAGACAAACAGAAACTAAAGGAATATGCAAAAGTCAAACCAAACTTACAAGAATTATTAAAGGGAGTTCTTCGATCTAAGGACAAACAGCTTCAGCCCTCAGGCAGGACCTAGGACCTAGGACGCAGGTTCATACGAACCAGATACCATTCTGGGAAATGAACTACTGAGGACTATCCAAAAACAAAAGATATACAACAGGGAATCAGAGAAATCAATCAAAGGATGACAACAACATCAAAACAATGAAAGAGGGAACAAACGGCATAGGTATAGAACCTTCTAAAGGAGAGGAAGGCAAGGCGATACCAAGTAACGGTAGACTGCTTCAAAATTATAAAGATAAGGGTAAAATTCATGGTAACCACAAAAAAAGTTAACAAACCAACTCATAAAAATAAAGACGAAAAACATAAAGTCTCAACAAAAACAAAACCTACAAAAACAAAAGAAATGAACACAAAATCCACAAACAAAAGGAACTCAGCACAAGAGAGTAAGAAGAACAAAGAAAACTTCAGCATCACAAAAAACAGCACTACAAAATGACAGCAACAAACTCACATCTATCAATAATTACACTGAACGTAAATGGACTCAATGCACCCATAAAGCGACGGAGAGTGGCAGAATGGATAAGAAAACAGGATCCATCTATTTGCTGTCTACAAGAGACACATCTTAGAAAAAAGATGTGAATTTATTAAAAATCAAAGGTTGGAAAAAAATATATCAAGCTAACAACTATCAAAAAAGAGCAGGAGTGGCTATTCTAATCTCAGATAAAATAGACTTTAAAACAAAATCTACCATAAAAGACAAAGAAGGACACTATATAATGATTAAGGGGATGATCCATCATGAAGACATAACCATAATAAATATCTATGCACCCAATGACAGGGCTCCAAAATACATAAAAAAAACTCTAACAGCACTGAAAAGAGAAATTGACAGTTCCACAATAATAGTAGGAGACTTCAACACACCACTCTCAGTAAAGGACAGAACAACTAAAAAGAAAATCAGCAAAGATACAGAAGACCTAAAGGACACAATCAGCCAACTGGACCTCATAGACATATATAGAACAATCCATCCAACCGCTGCAAAGTACACATTCTTTTCCAATGCACATGGAACGTTCTCCAGAATAGACCACATCTTAGGCCACAGAGCAATCCTCAACAAGATCCAAAATGCTGAGATAATTCACAGTATCTTCTCTGACCACAATGCCATCAAGGTAGAAATTAACACTAGAAAGAGCAAGGAAAACAAATCAAACACATGGAAACTGAATAATAATCTGCTTACACATCAATGGGTAATAGAAGAAATCAGAGATGGAATTAAAAAATTCCTAGAATGAAATGAAAATGAAAAGACATCATACCAAAACCTTTGGGACACAGCAAAGGCAGTCCTCAGAGGACAATTTATAGCAATAGATGCACATATCAAAAAAGAAGAAAGGGACAAAATCAAAACATTAACTACAGAACTCAAACAAATAGAAAGAGAACAACAAAAAAAGCCTACAACCACCGGAAGAAAGGAAATAGTAAAGATCAGAGCAGAAATCAATGAAATAGAGAACAGAAAAACAATAGAAAGAATCAACAAAACCAAAACTTGGTTCTTTGAAAGAATCAACAAAATCGACAAACCACTGGCCAGACTGATAAAAGAAAAACAGCAGAGGGCACAAATAACCCAAATAAGAAATGAAATGGGGGACATTACAACAGACCCAACTGAAATAAAAAGCATTATAACAGAATATTATGAAAAACTATATTCCAACAAATTTGAAAACCTAGAGGAAATGGATAAATTTCTAGAAACATACGGCCTACCCAAACTACAACAAAGTGATATTGAAAATCTGAACAGACCCATAACAAGAGAAGAGATTGAAAAGGTAATAAAAAAACTCCCAACCAAAAAAAGCCCTGGCCCAGATGGCTTCACTGGAGAATTCTACAAAACATTTACAGAAGAGCTCGTACCAGTTCTACTCAAGTTATTTCAGAGCATAGAAGAGGAAGCAACACTTCCAAATTCATTCTATGAAGCCAGCATAACGCTGATACCAAAACCAGGCAAAGAAATCACAAAAAAAGAAAATTACAGACCAATATCTCTCATGAATATAGATGCAAAAATTCTGAACAAAATTCTAGCCAGTAGAATTCAGTATCATATCAAAAAAATAATACACCACGACCAAGTAGGATTCATACCAGGTATGCAAGGATGGTTTAACATTAGAAAATCCATCAACGTAATCCACCACATAAATAAAAGGAAAGAAAAAAATCACATGATCATCTCAATTGATGCAGAAAAGGCATTTGACAAAGTCCAACACCCATTCCTGATAAAAGCTCTCAATAAAATAGGTACAGAAGGGAAATTTCTCAACATAATAAAGGGCATCTATGCAAAACCAACAGCCAACATCATTCTTAATGGAGAAAGGCTGAAAACATTCACCTTGAAAACAGGAACAAGACAAGGATGCCCTTTATCACCACTCCTATTTAACATTGTGCTGGAAGTTCTAGCTAGAGCAGTAAGGCAAGAGAAAGAAATAAAGGGCATCCAAATTGGTAATGAAGAAGTTAAACTCTCCCTGTTTGCGGATGTTATGATACTATACATAGAAAACCCTAAAGACTCCACAAGAAATTTACTGGAACTAATAGAATGATTCAGCAGAGTAGTAGGATACAAGATAAACATTCAAAAATCAGTTGGATTCCTATACACCGGTAAAGAGAACGATGAAAAGGAGATCAGGAAATCAATACCATTTTCCATAGCCCCTAAAAAGATAAAATACTTAGGAATAAATCTGACCAGGAATATAAAAGACCTATACAAAGAAAACTACAAAACACTGCTGCATGAAACCCAAAGGAATCTACATAAATGGAAAAACATACCATGCTCATGGATAGGCAGACTCAACATTGTGAAAATGGCAATTCTACCTAAAGCAATCTACAAATACAATGCAATTCCGATACAAATACCAACAACATTCTTCAAAGAGATGGAAAAACTAATTATTAACTTTATATGGAAAGGGAAGAAACCCCGAATAAGTAAAGCACTACTGAAGAAGAAGAATAAAGTTGGAGGACTCACACTACCTGACTTGAGAACCTACTATACAGCTACAGTACTCAAAACAGCCTGGTACTGGTACAACAACAGAGACATTGACCAATGGAACAGAATTGAGAACTCAGATGTAAATCCATCCACCTACGGTCACCTGATTTTTGACAAGGGCCCAAAATACATCAAATGGGGAAAAGACAGTCTTTTTAACAAATGGTGCTGGCAAAACTGGATATCCATTTGTAGAAAAATGAAACAGGACCCATACCTCACACCATATACAAAAACTACTTCAAAATGGATCAAAGACCTGAATATAAAGCCTCAAACTATAAAATTCATAGAAGAAAAAATAGGACCAACACTTCAGACCTTAATACATGGCATTAACAGGATACAAACCATAAACATCAACACAAAAAACACAACAGATAAACTAGATAATTTGGATCTTCTAAAAATCAAACATCTATGCTCTTCAAAAGATTTCACCAAAAGAGTTAAAAGAGAACCTACAGACTGGGAAAAAATTTTTGGACAGTACAAGTCAGACAAAGGTCTAATCTCCATAATCTACAAGAAAATCCAACACCTCTACAACAAAAAGACAACCAATCCTATCAAAAAATGGGCAAAGGAAATGAACAGACACTTCACCAAAGAAGACATTCAAATGGCCAACAGACACATGAGGAAATGCTCGCGATCACTAGCCATTAGAGAAATGCAAATTAAAACCACAATGAGATACCATCTCACCCCGGCATTACTGGCACGAATCAAAAACACTGGAAATAACAAATGTTGGAGGGGCTGCGGAGAGACGGGAACTCTTATACACTGCTGGTGGGAATGCAAAATGATACAGCCATTTTGGAAAATGATATGGCGTTTCCTCAGAAAGCTAGAAATAGACGTACCATTCGATCCAGCAATCCCACTCCTAGGACTATATCCTAGAGAAATAAGAGTCATCACTCGAATAGACATATGCACACCTATGTTCATGGCAGCATTATTCACAATAGCAAAACGATGGAAACAACCTCGATGTCCATCAACAGACGAATGGATACACAAACTATGGTACATGCACACAATGGAGTACTATGCAACGAGAAAGAACAATGAATCGGTGAACCATCTCATAACATGGATGAAACTGGAGGACATCATGCTGAGTGAAATAAGTCAATCACAAAAGGACAAATATTGTATGAGACCTCTATTGTAAAAACCCATGAAAAAATTCACATGCAAAATGTAACAATCCTTGTTGGTTACCAGGGATGGGAGGGGGGGGGGGAAATACTAAATAGGTAATAGGTAAGTGGTAACTTGGGTGAGAGATGAGATAGTACATAGTACAGGGGAAACTAACACAACCTGCACAAGGAAAGGTCATGGAGGCCCTATAGACACATCCAAACCCCCCGAGGGACTGAGTTGTTGGACGGAGGGCTCTGGGGACCATGATCTCGGGGAACATCTAGCTCAATTGGCATGACACTACTTATAAAGATAATGCTCTACATTCTACCTTGGTGAGTAGTGTCTGGGGTCTTAAAAGCCTATGAGCGGCCATCTAAGATACTCCACTGATCTCATCCCTTCGGGAACAAGGGAGAACGAAGAGAACAGGATACAAGGAAAAGATTAGTCCGAAGGACTAATGGTCCACAGCTACCAAGGCCTCCACGGGACTGAGCCTAGTACAGCTGGATGGTGCCCGGCTACCACCAATGACTCCTCTGACCAGGATCACAACAGAGGGTTCTGGGCAGAGCTGGAGTAGGATGTAGAGCATAATTTTAACTCCCAAAAAAAAAAAAAAAAAAGAAGACCAGATATACTGGCCTAAAGAATACTAGAGAAACCTCGAGAGTGTGGCCCCCAGACACCCTTTCAGCTCAGAGGTGAAGTTACCTTCGAGGTTCGATGTTAAGCCTGGGAATGGACAGCCCAGTAAAACTAAATGGGACTAACGAGGTACAGGAGTCCGGTGACAAGGGCCAGAAGGCAGAGGGAGAGTAGGAAACTGATGATAAGGAACACAAATTGAATAAGGACACTGTCGATGTATTGTGAGATTGTTGACCACTGCTATAGGGCAACATTTGTAGTAACTATTAAATGGGAGGCTGTTTTGTCCTGTAAGCCTTCATCTTGGGCGAGAATGGCAGCACAATTGGAAGAGCATAGTCAATATCACTTAAATGTGTAAGTAAAAAGTTTTGAAATGATGTTTAAATAAAATAAAAATAAATAAATAAATAAATAAACAAATGAGACTAATGAGGTACAACAGTCCACTGACAAGTTCCAGAAGACAGAAGGGGACAAGGAAGCCCCCTGGTGATAGGGAACACAAGGTGGAGTAAGGATATTCTTGATGTGCTGTGAGATTGTTAACCATTGTCATAGGGCAACATGTGTAGTAACTGTTAAATGAAAAACTATTTTGTTCTGTAAGCCTTCATCTTAAGTGAGAATAACAGCACAGTTGGAAGAGCGTAGTCAATGTCACTGAACTGTGAATGTAGAAAATTTTGAAACGGTGTATCTTTGGCCATCTGTAATTTTCATCAAAAAAAAAAGGTTGAGAATTTAGAGGCTTAATACGTTGAGGGGTTGTTAACCAATGTCAAAAAACAACATGTGTACTACTATTTCATGAGAAACTATTTGCTCTGTAAGCTTTCACCTGAAGTACAATAAAATATATTTAAAAAAAAAAGAAAATAGAAAATACACTCATCTAATGAATAACAAATCTTAATGTTTGGGATAAATTCCACATGAAAGAAAAAATAAAATTAATAAACAGAGTATAGGGTTGAATAATTTCCCAAGAACAACATAGCATGGGAAGACAAAATAATAATAATACATAAAATTTGGTAAAAAGCATAAAGAGTAAATTCAGAATTTCTAAATCTCATATAAAATAAATTGTAAAGATAAATAAAATTAGAAGTATCTTAAAGAAGCATTCATGAAGAAACCTGAGTTTTGTAATAAAAATCCTGTCAGAAATTCAAGCAAATAATTGAATATAAAGGCATGCTTATGCACATTGTGGTGAAAATGGTAGAACCTCAAGGACGAAGAGAAAATCTTAAAAGCTTCCATTAAAAAACAAAGAAAAGTGTTACCCAGAGGAGCTGACAGTTGTTTGGACAACTGGCTGTTAGTAGCAACAACAGAGGTCAGAAGATAGTGGAATCTTAGCTTTAATGAATTAAGGGAAATTAACTGTTAATCCAAGAGTTTTATACCTAGCTATGCTATCTTCTAAAATAAGCACAAAATAGACACACTTCTAGAAATAGAAAGCGTAATACTCACAGACCCTTATTAAATTTATTAAATATATGATTCTGCCAAATAATATAAAAATAAAATACACCAGAAGAAAGGTTTGTGTGGGGTGGGGAGACAGTGAAGAGCACAGAAATTGATTAAAAATACCAGATAATTTATGTCTATCTTGACGATTAAAAAAACTCATTTTTGTGTTACTGTATGTAAAGTTATGACTCTAGACAGTAAATTCAAGGAGAATAGAGTTTTAATAGGTAATTAAATTGTGCTAAAATTATTCTAGTATTTAGAACAAAGAGCAAACTAAATACTATAGATTTCTAAAATATAATCACGTGAGTGTGTTAAAAAATGAATGGTACTCATTAAATCAATTAAAATGCAACCCATAGCTTCTAATTCAGCACAGGGAAAAATACGTAGTGAAAGTTGGGGAGGCGTATAGAAAACTTCTTTAATGTACCAGAAGGTTGAAATGAAGAAGAAAATAAGAACATGGTAAATGGCACTCATAAAATATGGTAGTAGAAATAACCTAAAATATATCAGTAAGCACAGGAAATGCAAATGATAGGTGGAAATACAGAGTGAATGTGAAAATTCCTACATTAATATACAAAGACTATCTGATTATGTTAAAGAGATGAAGCTATTTGTTACTTGAAAGAGATCTCCTAAACAAATCCACATTAAAAGGTTAAAGATATAGAAATGGAAAAAAAGATACACCATATAAATACTAATCCAAAAGAAAATGATAGCAATATTAATATCGTGCAAAACAAATTTTATGGGAAAAAGCCCTAATAGTTTAAAGAGGAAGACTACATTTTAATAATAAGCAATTCACCTAAAAACACAGCGTAGTTAAGAACTCTACCAAAAAAAAAAAAATCTTAAAGTTGCAGACACACAGTACAATGTCTTTTATCCAGTTCACGGACGGCTCATGGCCACTGCTATGAAGTCACAGAGCCAGCAACCAGCTTGCAATAGTATCAGTTTGTATAGGGTATGGATCTTGGGAGTGTGGATCCTGGAAGTGGAAGAAGAAAAATGATTTTCAGCCCAATTTTTATGGATAAAACTCTGTCTCCAATATAGGATGTGGACAGGATGAGACAGTAAAAAAAAGAGAGAGAAAGGGAAGCGAATGGACAGAGAGGGAGAGACACATAGAGATTCATTGATCGATTATACCTGCAATTGAAAATAAACTTTTCATGAAACTTAGTAAACATCTTGGAATGTTTATAACCCCATGCTAATGAATCCTCCCTAAAAGGTGACTTTATCCCTGCTGAAGAGAACAGAAGAGCTGAAAGTTAGGGGATGTCTGGCTGGGGAAAGCACGAAATATTTAATCAGGGCATGGTTGGTGTTGGACACAACCCGTAACACTGTTGGCCTTGCCACATGTTCATTTCCTTTCCCTTGCCCTTCTCTCCATCTGAGCTGCACTCGGGAAAACGTGTCTTCAGAATTCAGACTCTGAGGCTTTAGCTATGGGCTGTCATATTTGGTGAAATACATGCAGAATGTATGATTGGCCTCCTTCCATTGAAATTCAAGGCCTCTGCTAAAACAACACTGCCCAGACCAATTTCAGAAACCCTTCAAGGTTGCTTTATAAACTATCGTATCAAAGAAAAATAGACAAGTCAGCTGAAAATGAAATCAAAGCTGGCCTGGAACATAGACACAGACTTGGAGGGTCAAGGTGATATTAAGCCAGCAGATGAGTTTGGTCTCCGGAGAAAGGAGGTGGGCATCTCAGTGTTTTGGGGGCTGAGTACCCATATTCAGAATGCATAGCTCTTCTTCCCAACTACCTTGAGACGCCCAGGCATGCAAATCTGCGCCCTCATGAACTCCAGACACCATTCAAGAGATACTGGAATAGCATCACTAGGGAGAAATGGAGCCCACGAACATTCCAAAAAGCCTGACCAGACCACCTCAGCGTGGGAGAAAAGTAACTTTAGTAAATGCTCCACTTCATAGATAAAGCAACAGAAGCTCAGAGAGGTTAAGTGACTTGTTCAAAAATATTCAAACTGGTTAGTAACAGACCTGGGATTACAATTCCCAGACCAAGACTCTTTTCTAAATTGACTGATGGGGGCCAGCATGGAAAACCTTGCTAGTTTGGCTGATCCTCAGATGATATTCAGGTAGTGATTGACTAGACTCGATCAATGCACATGCTGGTTCACATCCTTGTCATGTGCACATGGTGTCAAAGCAAGGAGCAAGTGCATTCTGGGGTTAAGTACTCCATCTGAATATGACTCAGTATGTCACTAGAGCAGTTAGCAAGCTTTAGTTTGGAAACAGACCCTTTTGAACTTTACAACCAGCTTCAGCAATTGATTTAAAAGACCCTTGGTAGCATTTACGAGTTAAACCATACTTCAAAAGTCCTTAATGTGCAACCAGAAAAATAGCTCAGGCACTGAGACATTGTGACTCTGGGTTTGGGTTCTCTGTGTATAGGGAGATATTTAGCAAGAAAGCCTTTAAATGCTTATAGGCTTTGCATTCACTATTGAAATGCAAGCCAGACATAGAGCCAAGTCAGCAAAATAATGATTACCGCAAATGGGTGTGCTAAGTTGGGTTGTTAGCAATTTATCCAAATTAAGAGTTGGGGCTTTATCATAATCACTGGAGAAGTATGCCATTCACAGCATCATTTATTTTTATATGTGATGCTCATTCTAATTTCAAAGTTTACCACCATCCCCTTCCAAAATATAAACATATATTCCACTCATGGTTTACTTCAGAGAGTTCTCTCCAGTTACAAGGTAAATCTAAAATAGAATATTACAGTGTTTTTCTTTCAGGAAGCTCTCCAGATTTGGAATTTTCATTTAGCTCTTAAGAATCCTTAGAGATTCCTCTTCTCAGTATTTTATTTTTATACATGATATTAGTCAGGGCAAATGATAGCACATTCAAGTAGGATAATTAAAAATAAATAAAGGGAACTGTCATGGATTAAATTGTGTCTCCCAATAATATCTGTCAACTTGGCTAGTCCATGATTTCCAGTATTGTGTGATTGTCCACCATTTTTGTCATCTGATGTGATTTTCCTAAAGTGTTGTAAATCTTAACCTCTATGATGTTAATGAGGTGGGATTAGCGGCAATTATGTTAATGAGGCAGGACTCAATCTCCAAGATTAGGTTGTGTTTTAAATCAATCTCTTTGAGATATAAAAGAGAGAAGTGAGCAGAGAGACATGGGGACTTCATACAACCTAGAAACAAGAACCAGGAGAATAGCTCATCCTTAGGACCAAGGGACCCTGCCTTGAGAAGTTCCTCAACTGGGGAAGATTGATGACAAGGACCTTCCCCCAAGGCCAACAGACAGAGAAAGCCTCCTCCTGGACCTGGTACCCTGAATTTGGACTTCTAACCTCCTAGACTGTGAGAGAATTACTTTCGCTTTGTTAAAGCTATCCACTTACAGTATTTTTGTTGTGGCACACTAGATAACAAAGACAGGGACAATTTAAAGGGCAGGGATGAGGAAGACCTGAGGGCTTGTGCAGTACTTTGAAATTAGCAATGATTGGGAGCCATTACCACTCCAGAGCCTGAGTGGGCAAAGGAGAGAGTGGACCGACACTCGGAGAGGTTAGCCATACTTTGGGGAGAGGGTTGTACTACAGGAGCTGTGGTCTTCAGTAGAGAAACAGAGCCAACCCACAGTGACCCAACAAGGAGGGGGTGAAGGAAGAAATACCTACTCCTCCTCTTGTCTTCAGATCTCCTGCTGGTGCTTCCCATTGGCCAAAACCACCTATAAGCCAAAGGGTAGAAGCACAGTGACGTAGTTTATGCCTCAACCTTCTCTGCCCAAGCAGAGTGGAGAGTGAATCTGGAGGGATCAATGGAAATATCCAGCGCATAGTTGTGGCTTTTCCCGCTAGTCCCTCAAGCCCTTTGAATTTTTCTTGGCACTAAAATTGGTGTCCCCAGTAAATTATAGAATCACTTCTCCTGCAAGTCATTGGAAAGCAAGAAAAAAATCAGTGATGGCCTCTGCAGTACAGCCTAAAAGAAATCAAGCTAAATGCATTTACAGATATGCCTTTTGGATTTGGGATCTTTTTCCATCCAGTTTTCATGGGATTTTACTTTCTTCCCCTTCCATAAGCTTCTTAAATTGGTGGCTTAAAGGCCCTACTCACCAGTCTGTGGGTTGTCTTTTTACCCTTTTGATAGAGCCTTTTGATGAGTAAGTATTTAATGTCAACAAGGTCCCAGTTATGAGCTCTTCTCATAGAGGAAAAGAGGCAGGGCCAATTTACTTGGATGGTGACTGGATACTTTCATCCGCAGCACAATGAGATAACCCTTGCTTTTCTATGAGAGAGCCATAGTAGTCACTGGCATCTGGTGCCCCATCTTGTAATCTCCCAGAAGATAGATGACCCAAGAATACAAGTGTCAAGTTCTTGGGTTTCTCTGAGGTCAACATCAAGAATTGAGAAGCAAGTTTGAGTCTGAAAGAAGAGTCAGTTTACTGAAAGGGAAATTAACATGGGGGATGACGGAGAAGAATTAGGGAGTTAGAAGGGCATCACAGTGCCAGGGTGTGGGATAGAAGAGAAAAAGAATGTTGTTGATGTTGCTGCTTAGCAGAGGGGACTAACAGAGAATCAGTAGGTCCCTGAGCTAAGCTTCATGCTGTGTATTTTATTGCTATGGCTGATTCTTCGGCTGCCTTTCTATGCAACTATCCCTTAGTTACCTCCTAACATCTGGTGTTTTGTTGTTGTTGGTTTGTTTTTTGTTTGGAAGTTTGCTGGATTTACTTGTACCAACCTGAATAGCTATTTATAGACCAGAATACTCAGAACATTAAAGACCAGATCTTTCTTCAGTACTGATACTCTATGAGCAAGAGCACACAAAAGGAAAGCTAATTCACAATGTAAGAAGGGGACTGGTAGGCTAATGAGTGGAAGTGACAGAATTTTCAAGTGTTCTGCTCCTTTTGCAAAAATGGAACAAGGAAAATGAATGGTTCTTTAAATCTTACTGCATTTTTGTCTTCATTTCAATGGGTAATTCTCAGATAGCTCAAGTTTTCCATATCACTTCTCCTTGTTCTTTCTCTCCATATCTCCAGTTCAAGGTAGAATAGAGCCCAGT
The DNA here is from genome assembly GCA_030035585.1 of Dugong dugon. Classification (NCBI taxonomy): domain Eukaryota; kingdom Metazoa; phylum Chordata; class Mammalia; order Sirenia; family Dugongidae; genus Dugong; species Dugong dugon. The sequence continues at coordinate 72,981,519 of CM057480.1, read as the reverse complement.
TTGGATGGCCACTACTCACGCTTGAATGAGAAATGATGAACATATATTTTCCTCCTTCCTTGGCTACTGGAACCAGTCAGTTCAGAAAAAACAGTCAGTTCAGATATCGGAGATCTGGGTTATAATTTGGGCTCTACCACTAATTTCTATATGACTTTGTGCAAGTTAATTTTTCACTCAGACCAACTCAAGTTTCCTCCTCTGTAAAGTAAAGGGATAAACAAGTTAGCAGATGCGCTCCTGTTTGTTCTAAAATGCTACCGCATTAGAAGTGATATTATTTCAAAACTATGGTACCTAATTTAAAAAAAAAAAACAAAACAGGTTATTAAACACAACTATAAATGCACACACAGCAGAAGGAAATTAGATAACTGGACCCTCATAAAAATTAAATATTTATGTACATCAAAAGGCTTTATCAAAAGATTAAAAAGACAATCTGCAGACCGGGAAAAAATCTTCAGGAATGACTTATTTGATAACGATTTAATCTGTAAAATATATAGAAAACTCCAACAACTCAATAACAAAAAGACAAACAACCCAATTTAAAAAATGAGCAAAGGACATGAAGACACTTCACCAAAGAGGACATTCAAGCAACCAACGAACACATGTAAAGATGCTCGCAATCACTGGCCATTAGAGAGATGCAAATCAAAACTCCAATGAGATACTATCTCATCCCTGCTAAAATGTCACTGATTTAAAAAAAAAAAAAATGCTGGCAAGGATGTGGGGAGATTGGAACCCTTGTCCACTGCAGATGGGATTGTAAAATGATACAACCACAGTGGAAAACAGTATAGTGGTTCCTAAAAACAACTAGAAATAGAATTACCTCAAGTCATGGATTAAATCACGTTCTCCCAAAAATGCGTGTATCAATTTGTCTGGGCCATGATTCCTGGTATTGTGTGGTTGTCCTCCATTTTTTTATTGTAATTTTAAGTTTAAGGGGATTAGGGTGGGATTGTAACACTATCCTTACCCAGGCCACATCCCTGACCCAATGTAAAGGGAGTTTCCCTGGGGTGTGGCCTACACTGCCTTTTATCTTACAAGAGATAAAAGGAAAGGGAAGCAGGCAGAGAGTGGGAGACTTCATACCACCAAGAAAGCAGTGTTGGGAGCAGAGCGCATCCTTTGGACCTGGCGTTCCTGTGCTGAGATGCTCTCAGACCAAGAGAAGACTGATGACCAAGACCTTCCTCCAGAGACTACAGAGAGAGAAAGCCTTCCCCTGGAGCCAGTACCCTGAATTCAGACTTCTAGCTTACTGGACTGCTAGAGAATAAAATTCTCTTTGCTAAAGCCATCCACTTGTGGTATTTTTGTTACAACAGCACTAGATGACTAAGACACCTTATAACCCAGAAATCCCATTCATAGGTATATATCCTAGAGATCTAATAGAAGGGACAGGAACAGACATATGCACACCTATGTTCATTGCAGCACTATTCACAATAGCAAAAAGATGGAAACAGATGAAGAGCACATCAACAGATGAATGGATGAACAAAATGTAGTACGTACACGCAATAGAAAACTACGCAGCCACAAAGAGTAATGATGAGTACTCAAAACATCTTATAAACCGGATGAATCTGAAGGACATTATGCTGAGTGAAATAAGTCAGTCAAAAAAGGACAAACATTGTATGATTTCACATTTATAAAAAGACAAGAACAGGTATATTCACAGAAAGCAGCTTCCATTCATGGTTACCAGGGTTGGTAGAAAGTAGACACTTATCTTTGATGATGGGAAAGGTAACACCAAGTGTGGGTGAAGTGCCCACAGCTTGACCAAGGTAAGTGATGTCACTAAGAAGTACTCAAGAAAAAAAGACTTTTTGGTAAACACTATGACATATAAAATTTTGCAAAAACAACCAAAAAATATATGTGTGGTTATACATGTATGTATGCATGTGTGTGTGTGTATGGGTATGTATATGTGTGTGCAAATATAAATGTATCTATAGTATATGTATACACACGTATGTGTGTATATGCATATATATTCATATATATAATAAAACACATGGGGGCACATTTACAGATGCTTCTTAGACATAGTCAGATATCTCCAGGGATTAGTTTTCTGGGTTTGAAGGCTTAGCATAGTCTTGAGGGACAACTCTATCAACTGGCATAATACAGTTCATAAACTTTAGATACTATATCCTAGTTTGGTGAGCAGTGTCTGGGGTCTTAAAAGCTTGCGAACAGTCATCTAAAATACAACTGTTGATCTCTCCTCATCCAGAGCAGAAGAGAAAGAAGGAAACCAAAGACTCAGAGAAGAAATTAGCTTATATAACTAATACTCTACATGAACCAAGGCCTCATCCATGCTGACACCAGAAGAACCAGATGCTGCCTGGCTACCTCTACTGACTGTTCTGATCAGGGCCACAATAGATGGATTCTGATAGAATGGGAGAAAAATGTGGAACAAAACTCAAATTCCTACAAAAATCTTACTGGACCAGTTGAGACTAGGGGACTACCCAAGACTGATGCCCTAAGATACTCTACACCTTGAACCCAAACTATCCCCTGAAGTTACATTTTAGCTAAATAACAGATTGGCTCATAAAGAATATCACCCGTAAGTACTGCACTCTTTAAAAAAAAAAAAATACGTATGAGACCAAATAGTCAACAATTAGTCTAAAGCAAAGATGAGAAGGTAAAAAGCAGGGAAACCAGATTCCTGGAAATGAAATAATCAGAATGGAAATAATAAGAATGTTGACACATTCTGAAAAGTGTAACTAAAGTCACTGGCCAATTTGTGTAGAAATTGTTCACTAGGAATCTAATTTGCTGTGGAAAATTTCACTGACAACACAATAAAATATATATTTTTTAAAAAGTGATATTATTTCAGTCCAAAAACCAAAACCAAACCCATTGCCATACAGTCTGTTCTGACTCTCATAGTGACCCTATAGGACAGAGAAGAACTGCCTCATAGAATTTCTAAGGAGTGGCCAGTGGATTTGAACTGCTTACCTTTTGGTGACCAGCCAAGCTCTTAACCATTACACCACTAAACTCTCCTTTGCCAGAATTTACTCTGTATACATTCAGCAATTCTAAATAGGTAAGATAAAGCCAAGCCAAGGTGGCCTTTCTGAGAGGTTCCTCTAAGGAATTTCAGGGAATTGGCTCCACGTCACTTATCTATCAGGTACAGATACTTCTCCTGTTTTCCAAGAGAAGAACAGGCTGATGGTACAAGAGGCGTATTTCCTTTTGAAGTGTTTCTGGAGGATTTGACCTGAAATGTTCAGTTTTAGAAAATGAGAGAAAGACTGGGCAGTAGGAGGAAAAACAAAAGTTCTCTTAAGGTTCAGGAGTTGTTTGGGTGGAGAACTGGATTGGAGGAGGAAAGTACAAGTCAACTGGGGCAAGAACATTGCAAGTGATTCAGAGAAAGTCCTTTTGGTCAATATTCACAATCTGAAGATCGGGAGTCACTTTCCAAGAAAAAAAAAAAAAGCAAGAACGATGCATATGGTGTTATGTGCACAATCAAGAACTAGATAGACCAAAATTTAAATTCTAAGTCCACCATTTCCCAGCCCTGAAATCTTGGTCAGAAGGCTTATCTTGGTCAGATTGCTTCTATTTTTAGAAACTCATATTTCTCAGCTCTAAAGTGAAGGCAAGAATACCTAGTTCAGAGGACTTTTTGAGGATTGAATGAGAAAATGGATGTCAACTATTTAGCTGGTAAGTAGACTGTTAAATTGTAAACAATAAATGATAGCTCTTGAGAATAAAGATGATGATAATAACAATGTTTTAGTACTACTAGCACGAAAACAAATTGTCTAAATACAATCGGTTTAATCAATAGGTATATATTGAAGTCCTACTATGCATTCTGACATAAACTTGATAGAACAAGTCTAAGATGGATTCCTTCTATGAGGGGAATTGTGATTTAATAGAGGAGATAAGATGCACACGCAGGAAACAGAGCAGAACATATGAGACAGCATAATTAGGCAAACCACGTAAAATTGACTGTGAGAGGGAAACAGGTCGGGAAAATGAGCTCGAAAGGACTGGGGTATCAGAACCAGTTTCATGGAGGAAGGCGTTCAACTTGGGTGTGGCTTAGTGAGGCCAGCAGGGCGACCTTCCTGGGGGTGAAAACAAGAAGAGAGGTATCAAGGCAGAAAACACAACTCTGATTTAAACAAAGATCTATGTGGGGGAGCTGTGGACGTCATTCCTGAGGGGTGGCTGTGGCAGCACGGGGCAGTGCTGAATAAAGAAAAGAGGTGAGTTTGGCCTCTGCGCAGTAGTGATTAGGTAGGTGAAGAAGGTGGTTTGGCGGCTGAGTGCCCTGATAAGCATAATATTTAAGGACGTTCCATCTAACTTAGTAGGTGGCTTCGATTGGAAAGTTCAGTGTCTAAAGTCAAAGCCAGCTAAGGAGTTATATCACCAAAAATTTTCTGTTTCTATTTTTGAAATTTTTGCAGAGTGAATTTTAAACGGTGAACATGTTGGGTTTTTTTTGTTTGTATGTTTATTTGTTAATTTGTTTTCCTGTAATCAGTAAAGAGACTTTTAAGAAGGGAATAAACTATTAAAAGTTTAACACTAAAACCTTTTTGTCTGTCTTAAAAATAGTTTAATTAAATCAAATAATGGAAACAATGTGTTTGTTTTTACCCTACCCACTAGGATCCTCAAAACTATTTTTCTTGCAAATTTACTGACTTTCCTGAAAACAGATTTTGTTGTTGTGCTCCGTCCTCCATCCCTACTTCTTGTTGTGAGTTTTTGCTAATCTTGTTTTGAATCTGTTTATTTACTAAAACCATCTCCATTTTTTAATTAGACAAGGTATATACATATGTATATGTGCATAAATAATTTGATTAATAAATGTGCAAGTGTAATTTCAGGAAAAGCTAAGAGCCATAGGCAATACAAGGGGAAAAGCATAAACTGTCTTCGCTACCACCCTGCTATTTACAGCCTCCTTTAGAGTATGTGGAAACATGGTTTGCCACCAGGAAATAAACTATTAACCAAAAAGAGATAGGCTAGTTCCCCTGCCGTGCAGAAGGTCCTATTACGTGACTGAGGGTATAAACACAGCTCAAGGAAGGTTATGTCATTTCGAGGAGTACCAGGTCAGCCTTTGACCTAAACAAAGCGTTGCAGAGGGAAAGGCTGGCAGAGCCCATCTCAGTGGGGTGGACTTGTCAAGCAGATGAGAATTCAGTGATGCTGCAATGCTGTACTCATAACTGCCACGTGGTGAGCGTTTTCTCTAAGCCACGCTCTATGCCAAGGTTTTTAATTGTACAGCTCCTGTAATCCTCAAGCCAGTGAGGTACGTATGTTTACTAGTGTCGTTTATTGACCAGGAGACTGAAGTTTCGAGATTTTTAAGGAACGCGTTCAATGTCATCCAGCTAGTAAACGGAAGAGCAAGGGACAGTGCTGCCTAGGAGTTTGTGTCACAGCTGTGTTGTCAGTCCGTGTGGGCTCAGATCTCAACTCTCCTATCTGCTCACTGCATGTCCTTGGGAGGGCGATGCAGCCCCTTTCTAAGTCCCTATCTGTTCATGTGTATAAGGGGGATACTGACAATCTTGCCTTAGTGAGTTGCCTGGAAATCACGTAGTCATATAACTTGGAAGCTAATAACCTATCAAGCAACTGGGAGGGACAAGGGGCCTCACCAGCACCTCCTTTTCCTTTTCAGGGTCTGCCATTTACCGAGCATATAGTATGTGCTGGGTCATAAACGCAGAGCAGCAGGTATAGCCTATTGTGGAGTGTTATGTATCACAGTGCGTTAAACGTGCATATCATATCCGCATTCCCCCGATCGATTCTGTGATCACCAACCAATCTTCTTAATACTTGGGTTTCTGATCTAATAGGAAAAGGATGTGCTGGTGAGGCCCCTTGTCCGTCTCATTCACTTGATAGGTTATTAACTTCCAAGTTATATTAATAAATTAGCATTGTAATTTTATTCATCACTCACTGACCTTTATTAGCATGAATTGGCATCCCTGAGTCCAACACTGTCAAGACCCACTTTCTGAGTCCGGAAGTCTAAAGGTGAGACGATGGCAAGTGGTTAATTCACCAAAGGAAACACGCTTTGCAGGATTCTGTCAAGACTGTAGCCTGGCCTTCCCCTGGGAGGCCCTCTTGCTCCTAGTACGGGGCCCCTGACGCATCAACAAAGGCCGCTGAGTACCAAGGGCGAAGGAAACACCCATATTGATCAAGGAACCAAGACAGTGCAGAAAACTAAGTCCTGTGTCACCAGCTAATTTCCCCCCATGCAGCACTACCCAGACGGCCGGCCAGAGCCAGTGCCCAGCCCTGCGCCCCTCCCCCCCATCACTCCCTGAGCCCATTCAGGGAAGAGCTTGGACAGCCCAGTGTTCAGTAATTGGGACGTGTGGGGATTCCAGCTCCCTGGCCTAATATCATATATTAAAACCACCATCTTCCCTTTTGCAGCTCCCCCGTTGCGGCTGGTATCCGCTCACCAGCCCGTTCCTTACTCATTTTTTAATTGTGCAGCATTACAAAGGAGGCCTGCACACTATGAAGTGAAGAAATCTGAGTTTCTTCCCTGATGCGTGTGAAATCTCCGGTGCCTGGATTCCGTGTCACTGCGCTGCACTCTACGGAGATCAAAGGGTGAAGGACAGTGGCTGCCTGGTGTCTTAATAAGATGTAGATCAGCCCAAGAGCATCAGACCATCACATCCAGGGTCTGCTGCAACTGCACACCTTCTTCCGTCAGGCTCCGAATGGGCCGAGATGGATTCGGGGCTTTATTGAAAGATCATATGGGATGACTGCAAAATCCCATTACTTGTTGATTAAGTATTGATTGCCTCAGTATTAACAAGCCAGCTAATATGAAGTGACCTCTGAGGCCAGTGGTTTGGGGGGAGGGGGAAGACAATTTACTAAAACAGGCAGGCAGATGAATAAGAGGCTAGATTTGCTGTTGGCTCTTAGCTTCAGTTAAAATGTCACACTCGATAGTGCAGATCAATGCCCACTTTATTTCCTCACAGCTGTCTTATTACCATCATGAGGCTGCCTCCTTTGATGCTTTCTAATGACCCTCTGAACTGCCTGCTCAGCTCACCTTCTGCTTTCAACTCTAAGGAAAGCCCTGCCTGCCTCCTTGCTGCTGCTGGAGAGGCCATGGCTACACGGCTGGGCCAGGAAGACCAGTCCAGCATCATCTAGGGTCAGCAGGGCAACACTCATGGTGCCTTTTCCTTGTCCTCTGCTTTCCTTTGAGTGTTGTCCACATCAAAGCTCGGCTCCTCTTTCCACAATTCCAAATAACGTTGAGGTGGTAAAACAAGGGTTGCTACTCAAAACGCCCACCCAAGGCCACCCTCTGGGTCATGGGATGGCTGCTTCATTCTCCAGGAAAGGAACTCTTGCCCACTATTTGAAACCAGCTCCAGCCATCCTGAAATGGATGTCTTGGACAGTAGCAAATTTAAGTAAGTAAGTATATCAATAAATAGCTCAAAAACCAAAATTCCCCATCACTGCAATCAAGCAAAGTGTGACTGAAGGATTTAAGAAAGCCCAAGTCATGGACCAGTCATTAAGCATCAAGCAATCATCTGCTATGGAAATCATAGTTTACTTTCCTATATGTAAAAAGGAGCTTTTGTGAGCATGCTCTGCTCTTTCAGAGAAGCATTTGGCTTCTACACTGCAAAATCCTCCACTGACTACTTAGTCTAGCTTTCTCCAAGTATAAATATTTTATGTGCTGGGCAGTATAGGGTTTCGTTGATGTCCTCCTATTGGTCGGAGGTCTACCTCCAACTTTCTGCATCAGAAAGAAAATAGAGAAGTGAGTCTAGTGAAAAACTTTCTCTCTGGTCTCCGAAATGAAAAGATTTCCAAGACTGGATAGCTCAGAGGGAGGACTGAGAGTACAGAGGAAACTTCAAACTCTCTAAGTCTGGTATTCAAAGCCAATGTCGACCTGAAGATGAAAACCACAATAATTTCTCTGGGGCTTTAAGCAACTGCCTGAGTAAGCTTTGTTGCTGCAAAATTCATAATTTAAAGACTCTTCCTACCTATTCCTGCCTAAATCGTGTGAATAAAGATCATTCTCTCCCTTTACTTAACTGCGTCAGTCTTCTTCCTCAGGTTTCCATCAAGGTTCCCTAGAAAGTTCTGTAATTCAGAACCACTCATGGGCTACCAGAAACAACACTATTTCCCCTTCTCCTGTTTCCTTGTCTATTATTTTCTGCCCTTATAAGAAAATCTACCAACTCCCTCCCCTAACTTTCTCCCTTCTCTACTATTTTATTTAACCAACTACAATAGCTATTTATTTAATGCATACCATGTGTATGTTGTCGTTGTTAGGCACCATGAATTCATTTCCGACTCATAGCGAGCCTATGCGTAACAGAATGAAACATTGTCCGGTCCTGGACCATCCTTAAGATAACAGATACCTTTGAGCCCATTATTGCAGCCACTGTGTCAGTCTATCTCACTGAAGGTCTTCCTCTTTTTCACTGACCCTCTACTTTACCAAGCATGATGTCCTTCTCCAGGGACTGATCCCTCCTGATAATATGTTCCAAGTAAGCAAGGCAAAGTCTCTCCATCCTCCCTTCTAAGGAGCATTCTGACGGTACTCATTCCCAGACAGATTTTTCGTTCTTCTGGCAATCCCATAATTCAAATACATCAATTCTCCTTCGGTCTTCCTTGTTCACTGTCCAGCTTTTACATGCAGTGAGATGATTGAAGATACCATGACTGGGGTCAGGCGCACCTTAATCCTCAAAGCGACGTCTTTGCTTTTTAACACTTTAAAGAGGTCTTCTGCAGCAGTGTATTATGTATAGTGTGTATGTGTATAGAGTGCTACATTTCATTGGTAATCAATGGTGTTTTGAATGAATAGACTCATTGTTTTGAAGTATTTTTCACTGGATTCATGAATTTACTGCTCATTTCAGTAATGTGTGTAGACTGATTCTCTCTACTCTAAAGAAATGTAAAAAATCTTAATAAGAAACCTAGCTTTCATTTCTTCCTCAATCTCATGACTCACAATGAATTTTGCTTGAAACCCAACTATAATAATGAGCTCAATAATAGACGAAACTTTGGAAGAAAACACAAAATCCTCAGAAAAAAGTATCAGTGATTTTCTATACCCAGGAACCTCCACAGGAATGATATTCTATTTAATCTTCCTGCATAACCACTCCTGCCTCAGAAAGTTCTTTAGCTTATGGGAGAGCTGAACCTGAGATAGAGCACAGGCAGAAACCATAGCTGGTCTCAAGAAAAGTTTACATAAAATTATGAAAAAATAGATACACAGTGGGTCATGCAGGGAAGTGAGGCTTTAAGGAGAAAGCATTCTTCAGTTTCTGAGTTTCGTGTCATTTTCTGTTTTCATACCCAGCCGTATACCTTCCGGCAACTCATCCAGAGTATCGGGGATGAATTCTGGGCTGTACTGACTTTACAGTCTGACTCTTAATGGCAACTCTTATAGATTAATCATTCTTTGAATCTGAGTAGCTAAAACAATTCAGAAAGTTGCACAAGATGCCAGAGTATGGTGCCTGCATAAGCATGCCGTACTTTCTCTCATAGTCTTTACCATATTGCATTTCTAGTTGTAAAGCAGCCGTCTCGTCCCACTTGACTGTGAACTCCATGAAACCAGGCCCTGGATCGTACTATCTTGTGCTTCCACCAAATTGGTGCTCAGTATATGCTTTTTGAATGTATGATTTCATAAATTTCTCTACACACTTACTTAATACACAATTATATATATATATATATATATATATATATATATACACAATCACAATACATAATTTTAAAAATGAATAAGCACATTTATATTCTTATGCTTCTTAGTGTTAATCTGGTCTGCAACATGAGAGGACATGCTTAAAGTGAGATTTAAATAGGTCAAAGGATTTTCCTTTAGCAGGTATATCAAATACAGTAATGGATGCCCTCGAGAGGGGAGAACAGGTTCAGAGGGTACAGGGGAACAAAGGAGATGGTAATCACTGAAAAGAAAGTAGGCAATGTTCTATGTTAATAATTTTATTTAAATGGGCAGAATTTTGTGCCAATGGCATTCAGGCTATAACTATGCCAGAACATGATTGAAGTGGCATGTAGGAGACAGGGAAATTGAGTGGTGTGTGGTTATAAGGTCAAACAATATCAACTCTTAAAACAAAAAGGAGTTTAAAGAAATAAACTAAAAAGAGACAATGTGAGAGGAACAAATTTTTGCATAGCATTCCCAAGAAGAAATAATACACTTGTTATGCATTGCAGTCTGTGCTGAAAATGCTATTTCAGCATTCTGGGTATTAAAAAAAGAACCTTATGTGGTCTTGTGGTGAACGACTGTGAAGAATTATTTAAAGTAAACTGTAGGGAAATATAAAACAAACCCAACTAATTTATCACAACAGTGAAGATGCATAAATAAGATGTTTATGAATAACAAGGACAGCTTACCTATTATTTCAAAAATTTCATTTTTAGTAGAAAATATGCCACATCTTATTTAAAGGAGAATGACCCCTACTTTTTTCCACAGCCCCATAGCCCCTGGTGCCATCTTGTTTGTTACAACAAACATAGCATGACAATTATTTTGGAAATGTTTTAATTGTACAATGGGCCTCTGGGAATCTTGGCTTGAGAGATTGACACCTTCACACCTAAGACTAATATTGCCTTAAGCCCTGTTATTGTTGTTAGGTGCCATCAAGTCTGTTCGGACTCTTAGTGACCCCATGTACAACAGAACAAAACAGTGCCAGGTGCTACGCTATCCTCACAATCGTTGCTATGTTTTATGTTTGAGCCCATTGTTGCAGCCACTGTGTCACTCTATCTCATTGACATTCTTCCTCTTCTTCACTGATCCTCTACTTTTCCAAGCATGATGTCCTTCTCCAGGGACTGGTCCTTCCTGATAACATGTCCAGATCACGTAAGACAAAGTCTCGCCATCTTGCTTCTAAGGAGCATTCTAGCTGTGCTTCTTCCAAGACAAACCTGTTTGTTCTTCAGGCAGTTCATGATATGATCAATATTCTTCACCAATCCCATAATTCAAAGTCATCAGTTCTTCTTTGGTCTTCCTTATTCATTGTCCAGCTTTCACATGCATATGAGGTGATTGAAAATACCATAGCTTGGGTCAGGTGCACCTTAGTCCTCAAAGTGACATCTTTGCTTTTTAACACTTTAAAGAGGTCATTTGCAGCAGATTTTTCTAATGTAATACGTCATTTGATTTCTTGACTGCTGCTTCCATGGCAGTCGATTGTGGATCCAAGTAAAATGAAATTCTTGACAACTTCAATATTTTTTCCATTTATCATTATGTTGCTTATTGGTCCAATTGTGAGAACTTTTGTTTCATCTATACTGAGGTGCAGTCCATACTGAAGGCTGTGGTCTTTGATCTTCATCAGTGCTTCCAGTCCTCTTCGCTTTCAGCAAGCAAGTTTGTGTCATCTGTATATCACACGTTGTTAATGAGTCTTCCTCCAATCCTGATGCCATGTTCTTCTTCACATAGTCCAGCTTCTCAGATTATTGGCTCAGCATACTGATTGAATAAGTATGGTGAAAGGATACAACCCTGACACACAACTTTTCTGACTTTAAACCACGCAATATCCATACTTTCTCTGCAAACGACTGCCTCTTGGTCTATGTACCAGTTCTGCATGAGCACAATTAAGTGTTCTGGAATTCCCATTCTTCACAATATTGTTCATAATTTGTTATGATCCACACAGTCAAATGCTTTTGCATAGTCAGTAAAGCATAGGTAAATATTTTTCTGGTACTCTCTGCTTTTAGCCAGGATCTATCTGACATCAGCAATGATATCCCTCATTCCACATCTTCTTCGGAATCCAACTTGAATTTCTGGCACTTCCTTGTCAATGTACTGCTGCAATTGCTTTTGAATTATCTTAGGTAAAATTTTACTTGTGATATTAATGATATTGTTCAATAATTTCTGCATTCTGTTGGATCACCTTTCTTTGGAATGGGCACAAATATGGATCTCTTTCAATTGGTTGGCCAGGTAGCTGTCTTCCAAATTTCTTGGCATAGATGAGTGAACACTTCCACTGTTGCATTCGTTTGTTGAAACTTCTCAATTGGTATTCCATCAGTCTGAGCCTTGTTTTTCATGAATGCCTTCAGTACAGATGGGACTTCTTCCTTCAGTACCAACCATTCTTGATCATATGCTACCTCCTGAAATGGTTGAATGCGGACCAGTTCTTTCTGGTGCAGTGACTCTGTATTCCTTCCATCATTTTTTGATACTTTCTGAGTCATTCAATATTTTGCCCATAGAATCCTTCAATACTGCAACTTAGGCTTGAATTTTTTCTTCAGTTCTTTCAGCTTGAGCAATGCCAAGCATGTTCTTCCCTTTCAGTTTTCTAATTCCAGGTCTTGGCATGTTTCATTACAATCCTTTAGTTTGTCTTCTTGAGCCACCCTTTGAGCTCTTCTGTTCAGCTCTTTTACTTGACCATTTCTTCCATTCACTTTAGCTACTCAACATTCAAGAGCAAGTTTCAGAGTCTCTTCTGACATCCATTTTGGTCTTGTCTTGCTCTCCTGTCTTTTTTATGACTTTTTGCTTTCTTCACGCATGATTCCTTGATGTCATCCCACAACTCGTCTTGTCTTCAGTCATTAGTGTTCGGTGCCTCAAATCTATTCTCAAGATGGTCTCTAAATTCAGGTGAAATACACTCAGGGTTGTACTTTAAGTCTCATGGACTTGCTTTAACCTTCTTCAGTTCCAGGTTTAACTTGCATATGAGCAATTGATGGTCTGTTCTGCAGTGGACACCTGGCCTTGTTCTGACTGATAATATTGAGCTTCTCCATCGTCTTTTTCCACAGATGTAGTCAATTTGATTCCTGTGTATTCCATCTGGAGGAGTCCATATGTATAGTTGCCAGTTACATTGTTGAAAAATGTATTTCCAATGGTCATTCATCTTGCAAAATTCTATCATGTAATCTCTGACATCATTTCTATCACCAGCGCCATAATTTCCAAGTACTGATCCTTCTTGTTTGTTTCTAACTTTCACATTTCAATCACAAGTAATTATCAATGCGTCTTGATTGCATCTTTGATCAAATTCAGACTGCTGAATCTAGTAAAAAAAATCTTTAGTTTCTTCATTTTTGGCATTAGTGGTTGGTGCATAAATCTGAATAATAGTCGTATTAACTGATCTTCCTTGTAGGTGTACGGATATTATCCTTTCACTGACAGTGTTGTACTCCAGAATAAACTTTGAAATGTTCTTTCTGACAGTGAATGCAAAGCCATTCCTCTTCAATCTGTCATTCCTGGCATAGTAGACCATACGATCATCTGATTCAAAGTGGCCAATACCAGTCCATTTCAGCTCATACTGATGCTTAGTATATTGATCTTCAAGTGTCCGTTTCATTTTTGACAACTTCCAATTTTCCTAGATTCATGCTTCATACATTCCGTGTTCTAATTACTAATGGATGTTTGCAGCTGTTTCTTCTCTTTTTGAGTCACCTGTCAGTGGGAGTCTTAGAACTCAGGAAATGTGATTGCCAATCAAATGCCAATAAAAAGAAAAATTGCACGATAAGAAGCAAACTATGCCCATGTACCTTGTGATTCTTTTATTAACTGTGTCCAGTATTTTGTGGAAGAAAACATTATTTGATTTTTCTGACCAAGTGGTTCAGTGAGTAAATATTTTACACAATTTTTCACAGGAGGCTTCAGTGGTAAACTTGAATTTTTATATGAGTCCCTGAGACTTTCTTTGCAGTCCTGAAACTGACATGTTGATTCATGTTATACTGACTGTAAGCTGTCCACCAAACTTTTTTCTCTTTCTTCCAGGTCACCTACACTATATTTCTCAGCCACCTTTACAGTTAGCCAGAGCTGCCATCACAGATTAGTTTTGGGGCCACGTCCTAGTGCATAAAAACCCTGCACATGATCCTTACCCCACCTTTTTCCTTATGTGCTTGTTGAATGGAGAGGTCTTCAAGGACCTAGGTGATGGAGCCCTAATACGGAAGGAGCCTGGTTTCTGAGTGACTTCAAGAGATTTTTTTTTTTTTTTTTTTACTATAATATGAATAAGAAACCATTTTTAATGTGTAAAGCCACTTGAATTTGGAGTTACTTGTTACAGCAGTAGGCCTACCCTCTCTAATTTTTCCAAACACAAACTCTCTCCTGCATCCCTTTTACATGTTTCTATTTTTTTTAACCAGAATTTTAGCTGGCCTATATTCTCTACCTTGCAAACAATGAGGAAATAATCTAGGGGAAAAGAAATGTTTTCATTACTGGGACTTTTAAAGAGGGATAAATATCTAAATTATATAAATACCCTTCTAAGGATGACATTAAATATAACAAATTACAGATCCTGTCAGCGTGCTTGGAGGGTTGGTTGAAGAAAACAACACTTAAGCAATCCAAATAGATTTTTAAAATTTTTTTAAAAAACTTCTGATTTGGTCAAACAGTTCAGGCTTGAAAATGTGCCTCACGTGCCCTGTGTCAATGGTCATCGATCCATTTCTCCTTGTGTCGAGTGAGGTTACCAACACTTCTTTTACAACTCTCTTTGGAAACTCTTGTCATCATCGAAATGAGTTCATCCTGCTGGGAGCAGGTTCATTTATCCTAGCTGCACCTTTTTGGAAACTCCAGGTAGTTTTGGAGTATTTGAAGACACTGGGCATTTTACAACTTTGAGATGCCAACACAGCCCAAGCCTCTTTTAAGTGAATACCACAATGATGCAGAATATGATGTGGCAGTCAGAAAGATGTTTGTTGAATACTCTCATTATTCACCTTCCCTGGAAACGTTATGTAAATGAAAGCCCTTCACCTCATTCCCCAACATATCCATTAAAAACTCATCAGGTTAGGAGACAAAGCCTTCACCAGTTAAAGAGGCTGCCCATGAAAATTCACAGAAAAGACAGATTTCAATACATCATCTTCAAGAAGTGATGGTCTCCGAGGTTTACACTACTGCTCTTTTACAAAATCTTCGATTTGCTTTTGATATGCATTTCCACCCTTTCAAACGCAACCAGATCTCAGTACATATCACATTTTTAATGAGAAGAAACAAGCAGGTGTTGATGTGTTACATATAACTGCAACAATTCCAACTACATTTGTCTAGTGGGTATGAATATCACTTTTCAACAATACACCAGTGAACTATGAAAAATAGAATAGAAACCCATCCCCGAATTTGGCAACTAGAGATGATATATTTAAGTGGCGGCTTTCATTTATTTTGGGACACTGCTGAAAATTAACAGCATTTAGAGTTTACTGAGAAGACACTAATGTGAATCAAGCTCACATTATTTGCATGTTGTATAATACCCATGTTTTCTTCTTGAAAGCATCTATGGGTATGAAATTTTTATTCTCCAAAATACATCACCGGTGGGCATTTCTGTTACTAAGGTCTATGCTCATCAAAGTAAAGAGTTTTTACAATAAGTACTTCATTGCCATTTTTATCAAAATATCTTAATCAGAATATATGCACTCAAACTATAAAAGTTGAAAAAACAATGTGGTGGCAATCTTTGCTCGCCATTATCCAACACTCCAGCTTATATCATATTAGCGGCTATAAGAGGTGACCTAGGAAGGTAAGTAATTGGCTTCATGGATGTCTGAGCAGCGAGAATTGGGGTTCTTGGGCGGGACTTCCTTTCCTAGAAGATATTTAGGAAAGAGTGGGGTTGAGTCATATAGCAAATATTCAACAAGAGGGTACAAGTGGTCCCAGCTGCAAAGAATGGAAAAGCACAAAGGCAAAAAGGAAGGTAGATTTTTAAGAAATCACTAGTGAGAAACAGCATTTTAAGTGGAAACCTTCACAGAGGAGCCAGGATTTGAGTAGAACTTTGAAAGAATGAGGAAATTTAAGTACAAAGATCTGACCACTGCGTGAGCAAGACTTAGAGGCAGAATTTTATATGGGTGTACTTGGGAAATGCTGAAAAGTTAGCATGGAATAGGTGGCTTGTAAAGTAAGCAGCAAGGAAAAAAGATCAGAGGGTCTGGTACAGTGGATAGTTTTGATATCAGAATAAGGCGTGTGCCTTATTCTTCAGGCAATGGAGGAAACACGGAAATTTTGTGAGCAGTGTGCTGATGTGTGCAAGAAAGTATTTAAAAAAAAACAAACCTGCTGCCGTCGAGTCGATTCCAACTCATGGGGACCCTATAGGACGGGATAGAACTGCTCCCTAGGGTTTCCAAGGAGGGGCTGGTGGAGTCAAACTGCCGATCTTTTGGTTAGCAGCCTGAGTTCTTAACCACTGTGCCACCAGGGTTTCCACAAGAAAATACGGAGAATAGGAAATGTAATTAGTCAAGCATACATTAGTTTGGGGCTGTACTAGGATGATGCCAAAGGAAGTAAAAGTTAAAGGACTGATGTATGAAAAATTATAAAAGATTTAGCAAAATACATAACATAGAGAGGTGGCAGGGAGAGATATTTTAAACATATTCCCAAGGATTTGATTCTAGTAAACTGGGGAATTGAAGGAATGTCTGAAAGAATTAAGGATGCCGAAGGAAGATGGTTCAGGAGATGATGCTGGTCCACAGGGTGAGCTCCGTGTTGGGCATGTGGTAGTTTATGTGATAGATTATGTAACCTGTGACTGCATATTTGTCTTCCAAGTCTTGGAGCATCATTTCTTTCATCCCCTGGACTCAAAGAGAAGAATTTCTACCAATAAAACTTTCTGAAAGAGATTAGAAGAGAAAACAAAAAACTGGTTAGCCCCTGATAAGACATGGAATGAATAACTACATTTTTAATGCCAAAGTGGAATGCCTTGCAGAGATAATAAAACCTGATTTATTCCTGAGGTTTTATATATGTCATATTTGGATGTATTCAGAGTGACATAAAATTCTCTCACTTTCTCAAAAGCCAGGACTCATAAAGTGTTAGTTTAGGTATGGGATTATAATCTAATCTAACTCCCTTTCATCCAGACAGATGAAATTAGTTTTCCAAGTTAATGGCAGGGTCTGAGCTAGAATCCCCATCTGTTACTCCCTAAGTCCAGTGCTCTGTACTGAGTTCTCACACTACCTCAGTTTCTTATTTTCAAATGAATCAGCTCTAATGCAATAGATAGCTGTAGGGGTATCACCAATTGGTCTCATTTCTATCAGTTTTCATAAGGATGGAAATAAAATAAAACTACCTTACAAATGGTTATTGAAAATGTACCAAAACATGAAAACTTTACTAGCCAAGAATACTTAATAATTAAACTTCATTGGTCCTGAAGCACTTGCTATTAGAAAGTATATAGAAATGGGAAATGTTGTAATATTTATTTTGGGGGGTATTTTGAAAGTTCTGGACTTGCTGAAAGGAAACATCAAGAAATAGGAGAGTGACTTAACGTTTTTGAAGCCTACTCTACGCCAAGCACATGGTGCTGCCAACTACACAGCTTCTATCACTGAATCCTCCAACATCATTTTTAGTTATGTATCAATATGTTAAGCATCTTTGTGGAGATTGCTATTCCATACAATATAATGCGTCCATTTTAAGTGTACAGTTTGATGAGATTTGACAAATGTACATACCCCATAACCATCTCCATAAGCAAAAATACAGAACAATTCTAAGATCCCAAGAAGTTCTCTAGTGCTTCTCTTCAACCAATTTTCCCCCAACTATTGCCCCAGGCAAACAATGATCTGCTTCTGTCAGTATAGGCTACTTTTGCCTGTGCTAGAATCTCAAATAAATGGACTCATATGATGTGTACATTTAAGTGTTAGGTTTCTTTGACTCAGCGTACTGTTTTCGCAATGAGATTTATTCTTCTTGTTGCATTGTTCAAGTTGCATAGTTCATTCTTTTTTATTGCCAAGTAACATTCCATTGGGCGGATATATGACAATTTGTTCATCACTCACTGGTTTTTGGACATTTAGATTGGTCCTAGGTTTTACTTTGATGAATAGAGCTGCAATGAACACTCATGTCCAAGTCCTTGTATGGACATATTTTATTTTTCTTGCGTAAATACCTAAGAGTGGAATTTCTACGTCCTATAGTTAAAAAAAACAAAAAAGCAAAGAGGTGCACCTGATCCAAGCCATGGTATTTTCAATCACCTCATAAGCATGCGAAAGCTGGACGATGAATAAGGAGAACGAACAAGAAGAATCGATGCCTTTGAATTATGCTGTCGGCAAAGAACGTTCAGTAGACCATGGACTACCAGAAGAATGAACAAATCTGTCTTGGAAGAAGTACAACCAGAATGCTCCTTAGAAACAAAGATGGTGAGACTTTGTCTCGCTTACTTTGGACATGTTATCAGGAGGGACCAGGAGAAGGACAACCTGCTTGGTAAAGTAGAGGGTCAGCGAAAAAGAGGAAGACACAGTGGCTGCCAACAATGGGCTCAAGCACAGCAACAATTGTGAGGATGGCACAGGACCTGGCAACATTTCATTCTGTTGTACATAGGGTCACTATGAGTAGAAGAAGACTCAACAGCCCTAGTTTTTCCAGCGGGCATGTAATAGTTCCTCATTGTGGTTTTAATTGCGTTTCACTGATGGTTAATAATATTGAGCATCTTTTCATGGACTTACTGGACATTCATCTATCTTCTTTTATAAAACATCTATTCAAGTCTTTTGCAAGTTTTTGGTTGTTTGCTTTAAAAAATAAATTGGCTGGATAGTGTTTTATAATTAATTTCTAAGAATTCTTTATATATTCTGAATAAAGTCTTTTGCATATATAAGAATTACAAATATTTTCTCCCACTCTGTGATTTGTTCTTTAGTTTTCTTAATGGTGTTTTTCAAAGAGTAGAAGATTTGCTTGTTTTTAAAAAATGTAATTATATATATATATATATATATATCCCTCCCTCCATGGATAACGGTGTCCTATCTAAGAGGCCTTTGCCTAACCCAAGCTCATGAAGATTTTCTATGTTTTCTCCTAGAAATTTTATAGTTGGAATTTTTAAGTTGAGGCCTATAATCATATAGTCCATTAATTTTTGTATATAAGGCAAGGGTTAAGCTGCTTCTTCCTTTTTTTCCCCCAAAATGGATATCCTGTAGGATCTCTATGAGTTGGAATTAGCTCAGTGGCAATGGGTTGGGTTTGGGTTTTTTTGGTTATAGTAAAGCTTAAGTTGTGAAATCAGATAGTGTAAGTCCTCTAATGCTTTTCTTCTTCAAAAGAAGAAAATTTCTATATAAATTTTTAAATAACTTTATTAATTACTACCAAAAATAAGCCTGGTGTGATTTTGATTGTGACTATGTTGAGTCTATAAATCAGTTTGAGAATATTTGACATGTAAAAACACTACTGACTTTTCCGATGCATGAACATGGTGTAGCTCTCCACATTTTCAGGACCCCTTCCGTTCATCTCTGCAGTGTTTTGAAGCTTCCAGTGTACAACTGTTGCACATATTTAAAATAATCCTTAATTATTTCATGTTTTTGGAATTGCGATTTTAGTTGCTTGTACATAGAAACACAGTAGATTTTTGAATATTGACCTTGTATCCTAAAACTTTGCTAAATCATTTATTCATTTTAATAGCTTTTTTGCAGTTTCCTTAGAATTTGCTATGTACATAAACAAGTCATGTGTGAATAAAAACACTTGTACCTTTTCCTTTCAAATCTGTGTACTTTTTTAGGTTTTTTTTTTTTGTGTGTGTGTGTGTGTGTGTGTGTGTGTGTGAGAATGTGTGTGTTGGTTTGTTTAGTTAGTTTTTTTTTTTTTTTTTTTTGCCTGCCCTTAGTGCTCTGATTAGGACTCTTGTTACAACTTTGAATATGCCATGAAAGTGAACATCCTTGCCTAGTTCCAATATTAGGGAGATAGTTTTTTCACCATAAAGTAAGGTGATACAGGTAGATTTTTAGATAGATAACTATTATCACATTCAAGAAATTTTCATTTATTATGGAAATTATTTAAATGATTATTTAAAGTATCATAGAAATTTCCTTCTATTCCTAGTTTGCTGAGTGTTTGTATTATAAATGGCTGTTGAATTTTGATAAGGCTTTTTCTGCATCTATTATGTTGAATATTTCTTCAATTACTTTTCAGCCCCTTTCCTTTCTTCTCTTTTTTAGGGATCCAACTGCACATATGTTAGACTATGTGCTATTTCTCCAAAGATCACTAAAGCTAAGCATTTTTCCCAGTCCTTGTCTCTCAGTATTTCACTTTGGATATTTTTTATTGCTTTGTCTTCAAGTTCACATACTTTATCTTTTGCAACGTCTAATCTTCTATTAAATCCACCAAGGCAATTTTTCAATTTGAATACTGTACATTTCAGCATTAGAGGTTCTATTTAACTCTCATTATTTTTTTCTTTCTTTCCTTATTATGCTCATATTTTCTTTTCCTTTAAATATTTGAGCATAGATACAATAGCTTTCTTTTTTTAAGTCCTTTCAATGCTTTTTAAAAGTCCTTCTTTGCTAATTTCACCATTTCTGCCATATTGTGATCTGTTTGTATTGACTCATTTTTACCCTCTATCTGGGTCATGTTTTTCTTATTCTTAATTTTTGTTTGTTTGGCCGCTGGTCATTATGGATATATATTGGGGACAGTGTGGATTTTGTTTCCTTCTTATTGAATTCTATATTTAAAGGCAATTGAGTTATTTGCTGATCAACATTTACTTTTAACTTGTTTTGAATGTGTCTTCAGTAAACTTTCCACTAGGACTAGTTTGGGATTGTCTCTAAAGTGTGAACGTTCTGAGATTGCTACCAACTACAATAGGGTCTCTCCACTTTGGCTGGTGCAAACTTGAATGTCTTTCAGTCCTGCATGAATTCTGCAAATTTTTCAGCTTATAGTATCCCAGTGTTTCCTCCTTTGTTCAGTCTTATGGATATCTCCCTGTGCAATATTCAAACAGATACTCACAATGACCCTCATCAGATTCCTAGAACTCTTTCTCTGTGTTGCTTCTTCTTCTGCACTGCTCTGCATGCAAAATTCTAGCCCTTTCATCCTTCCTGCATCCTAAAATCTGCCCCCTTGTGTTATTGATATGACTGTTCTCTGTCTTGATTCCCCCCCACCCTTCCTATGGTCCACTACATTCCTCCAGGGAGGAAATCAGGGTGATCAAAGGACTCACCTCATTTGTTTTGCTTTTCTCAGGGATCGTTGTTCTTCACTGCTTATTGTCCCACATCTGAAAGCAACTATTTCATGTATTTTGTCTAGTTTACCAGTCATTTGTAGTGAGATCAAGTCTGATACAAGTTAATCTACCATGGCCAGAAAGGGTAGTTCTACCAATAGAGGAAACTGAGATTAACTTTTCTAGTACACACAACAAATAAATGAGATTAAACCCTCAGCTGTGCTCCTCCCATTCTGTCACGCTGCCTCTCAACTTATTCAGCAGATATTTATTGAATACTTAGGTACCATTTTGCTAGATTTAAGAGAAGTATTTCTTATAATCATTCCCCAAGCTTACCATATAATGGTGGCAAAAAAGTGTATTCACATGAAACACCATAAGACAAAGGATTCCACAATTTGTGTAGCAAAGTATACGGAAGATGAGAGACAATATGTTTTGCAAAATTGTTTTAACAGAGGAAAAATAATTTCATGTGATATAAGTACAAGTAAAACAGAGAGAAAAAATATAAGAACACCTAAGAAATATAATTCAATTCAATGGTTAACCTTGGTGAGAATTTTCTCATTTTAAATCATCTTGATGTCAATCAGAGTGGTCTCACTGGGGCTAAGTAAACCCATTTTTGCCTTCTTATGTTCTCAGGAACCCCTGAAGAAGCCTGTCTGAGAATTATTTAATACCTCCATTACAAGCAGAAATCCTAAAAGTTCACTTATTTTAATCAGATTAAATGCCTTAATACTAAGAAACCAAGCACGTTTTAGCTTCCGTGGACAATTTAAAAGGTTTTAAAGCAACAGATCCTACAGAAAACAGTTAAGAGCATCTAAAGATTTCGAGGTAATCCGATGAATCATGAAATTTTCTATTTGTTTAAAGATATATTTCAAAATTTAGGGTATGTGGACGTGAAGGATCCAGAGCCCCACACACACAAAAGAGGTTTGCCTCTGAGATTTATTATTGTTAAATGTCTAAATCCATACTTCATTGCCACAAGCAAGTGACGTGCCCAACATATAGCAGGATGTCATGAGTGTGAGGCTTTTAAATAAATATTAGCATCCCATACATTTGTGGCAGCTGTGACATACACAGAAATGGGAGCTTCTTGGCGATTTTCCAGGTCTGCTGTACATTTTCTGAATTTGCAGGTTTTCTGGGTGTTACATGTCAGCTTTTTTTTCCCCTAGCTCTCTAGTTGTCTCCCGGTGTGTTCGTAGTCATTTGATTGTAACTAAAAAAAGGAAATAGTTTGTTGACCTTCAGGCACACAGACACACAGAATTACTGACGTATTCTTAGAGCACGTCGGTCTTTTATCATTCTGATAGGATGAGAAAGAATTCCAAAGTGAATGCAAAGAGAAGAGATGGAAAATGTCTGTAAGATTTGTTCCTGGAGCAGACGCCACGAGCACGCGTTTACCTCTAAGCCTAAATGAAAGAGGAAGCATCTCTCACTGAATCGTAATTTCTAAATTAAAGGTAGGAAAAAAAAAAATACTGTGGAGGATCGTTTCCACCCTGATCCATGTGCTAAGTGTGATGGCTGATAGCTCATCACTATCGCTCCTTCCTGAGAGTGCTCGTTAAGCATCTTGATATGAGAGGGAAAGGCAGTCACTACGGTCCCTGTGGTCTGAGGTGGACAGTCGACAGCACACACACAGAAACTGGGCACGTCTTTGCAAATATCTAACTAATGGGCTAAAATAAAAACAGGCTTTGTGGGTGTGCTAGTAGGATTCTCCAGGCTGTAACCGGAAAGAAAATCTCACTCAATATAAAGGTGTCTTTGGTTTATGTAGCCGGGAAGACTGCGGATAGCTGTTAAACCAAAATCTAACCAAACCTGTTACTGTCAGGTCTATTTCGACTCACAGCGACCCTACAGGACAGAGTAGAACTGCCCCATAGGATTTCCAAGGAGCGGCTGGTAGACTCAAACTGCCAACCTTTTGGTTAACAGCCAAGCTCTTAACCACTGAGCCACCAGGGCTCAGAGGATAGCTTAAGTATTGGGGAACCCTTCAACCTACAGCCTCGGAAACAGTGCTAGCAGAATCCTATGCTTCTTCTACTTCCGCCTGTTGGTTCTTGTGAACTCGAGTAGTTTAAAGCAAGGTTTCACAACATCATTGCTTCACATTTGCCGCCAGAGAATTCCTTGTTGTGGAGATTGTGCTGAGCGTTGTAGGTTGCTTAGCAGCATCCCTGGCCTCTCTTCATAGATGCCAATAGCACCCCCCAAGTTGTGACAACCAAAACTGTCTCCAGACATTGCCAAGTGTCCGCTGGAGGCAAAGTTCCTCCCGCTTGAGAACCGCTAGCCTGGAGAGTAATAGCACACACCGCTCAGATTCAAATTCTGTCTCCACCACTTTCTAGCTGTGTGACACTGAGCAAGTTACTGTTATCTTTCTGTACCTGACTTGCCCTATTGCTGTCGTGATGGTTATAATGTTACATACATGATAAGGGTATTGTGACGATTAAGTGATATGGTACAAATGCAAGTCTTAAAGCAGTACCTGCATATAATAAGCATTCGATGGAAGCTCTTAATACTATGCCAACAGAAAGGTTTCATTTATGTGGTAAATAAATGGCTTCTAGCCACACCAGATGAAGTGGGACTAGCTTAATAATGGAGCTCCTGGATGATACAAATAGTGAAACACTCAATGACTAGCTGAAAGGCTGGTGGTTTGAACCCACCCAGAAGTACCTCTGAATACAGGCCTGGCAATCTGCTTACGAAAGGTCACCGCCTTAAAATCCCTAAGAAGCTGTTCTGCTCTGCACACATGGGGCCACCAGGAGTCGGAATTGACTCCATGGCTGCTAATAACAAGCTTAATAACACCAAAGGAATCAGCAGCTCCCTTCTCCCAGTGCATCAGCTGCCCCAGCTCTGGTCACAGGACCATTCCATGAACAAACAAACCTGCCAAGAATGGGGTACCGTGATTGACCGGGATCGGGTCATAGCCAGTCCTACGGCTAAGAGGAAAGACTGCTGGGCAGACAAAATCAATAGCCACATAGTCTACTGCAGGGTATCAAAAATTGTGTGAGTAGATTTTGTACCATGGCGGGTAATTCATGGGTCATGGAATGCCATCTCTGGTCAGGTTTTGGTGAATCTTCTGGAAAAGTGGTCAGCACGTTACCAGATCAACAATGCAAATGTTGTTTGTGTCCAGGAACTGGCCAGTTAACAATACATCAGGTGCAGACCCAGAACCAAGGAAAGTCTCATTGCAGTGGAAGGCAGGGACGTTGCAGTTCTTGGCACTAAGACAAGGCTGGAATAGTGATGCTCAACACTGCCTGATCACAACTGATGCTCAGAAACTTCACTGAGTTCTTCCCAGGGGACAGGTAATTTACATGTGCTGTCTCAAGGAATATGGCATCTCTACATGGTAATTGTTATCATTCCCATTTTCAGAATGAGGAGGCTGAAGGAATGAAGAATTAGGCTAAGGCAACACAATCAGTAAGTGATGGAAGTCTTCCCAAAGCCACAGCTCATGCGCTTCACCCCCACACTGCCACCCAGGAGTCTGGCTGGGATGTGCAGGAAAGCTAAGCAGCCAGATGTTTTCTTCTGGGTACATACTAAAGAAGACTTGATATTAGTCAGGGCTTTCTGTCTGGCAAATAACCTCAGCAAGCACTGTTGTATGAACTCCCCAAACTCGTGTGCTAAGGAGAGGAGGTCCAAACAGGACGAGTACTCCCTGCCACAAGGTCGCTTCTCTTACTTTACAGTCCTCTTAACTATTTGCACTTTCCAGTCTTGCCCTTTGTTTAACACTCAGCTCAAATGCCACCTCTAGTCAGGGCTAGACTGAGATAAGTGGGCAACATGGTCAGTTAATGATTTGATGACTCTTTCAAGTGTGTACATATTTTAATTTTATACTCTTTTAATTGAGTACATCTTTTTCTGCACATTCATAAATGAAGTAAAGAGTACATGACATTTTAACTTAACTGATTTCTTTTCACTTCACACTTGTTGTTTTCCAGGTATTTGTGACTGGACAGCACTAGTTACTCATACTTGGTAAAGTTTTAGTCTGGGTAAATTGTACTGGAATATGCATTGCTCTGTAGAATTTCAGCCACCAAGGACTATGATGTCAAGTGGCATGAGTGAGCTGCTCTTGGGACTGAAAGCAAGCCTGGGCTGTACCCCTCAACTTGCAAAATCATTCTACAAAAAATTCTTGCAAAATAGCATCAGTGAGGTAGGTTTGTTACTTCCCATACCATGTGTCTTAGTCATCTAGTGCTGCTATAAAGGAAATACTACGAGCAAACATCTTTAACAAACAGATTTATTCTCTCACAATCTAGCAGGCTAGAAGTCAGAATTCAGGGCGCCAGCTCCAGGGGAAGTCTTTCTCTCTCTATTGGCTCTGAGGGAAGGTCCTTGTCATCAATCTTCCCTGGCTGAGGAGCTTCTCAGAGCAGAGACCCCCAGGTCCAAAGGAGGCAGTATTCTCCTGGCTCTTGTTTCTTGGTGTTATGAGGTCCCTTGTCTCTCTGCTCACTTCTTTCTTTTATATCTCAAAAGAGATTGACTCAAGATACAACTTAATCTTGTAGATTGAGTCTTGCCTCATTAACATAACTGCCTTTAATCCTGCCTCTTTAACTTCCTAGAGGCAGGGTTTACAACACATAGGAAAATCGTATCAGATGACAAAAGGGTGGACAATCACACAATACTAGGAATCATGGCCTAGCCAAGCTGACATACATTTTTGGGGAACACAGTTCAGTCCATGACACCAAGGCAAAGCTTACTTTGGTAGTACCAAGACCGAACCCTTTGCTGTCGAGTCAATTCCAACTCATAGTGACCCTAGAGGACAGAGTAGAACTGCCCCATAGGGTTTCCAAGGAGTGGCTGGTGGATTTGAACTGTCGACCTTTTGATTAGCAGCCCAGCTCTTAACTACCATGCCCCCAGGGCTCCACTTTGCTGGTAACCAGGTGAATTTACAATGTGCAGATTATGCAAAGAGTTTTGTGCAGAGTTAATTGTCTCCATGTTTTGGATTGAATGCCTCCTTTGGAGATTGATCTGTCCCCAAGAATACTTAACTGCCCAGTGCCACCATTTATCTGGTTCTGCCTCCTTACCCAACCATCACAGACTAAGGTGACCTCTCCCTTCTCTGTTCCTTTGGCCATCAACTGCATTCTGCCCACATCTATCCCTTCTTACCATGAGAGGCCACTAATTTCTCACACCTTAAAGTCTGACACCGTAACTTGATTGCCAGCCTCGTGCCTTCCACTTTTATTTCTATTTCTCATGGTGCCTACGTAACTGTAAACATTAATCAATTTCATTTTTCACATAATTAAATTGGGACATTTAATATATGAGGACAAGAATTTAAGTGTATGTTTGTGGAATATTTTGTAATTATGTACTTATATTTCAGAGCACAACTGAAGAGAAATAGAAAATGCCGGTTTCAGCACAGAGCTCAAGTTCAGCCATGAGGCGAGAGTTGAGTAAGGAGTATATGTGAGGCACCTCTCTCTTTTCTATCTGTGTTACATCTGAGGGAAATAAAATCCCCATATTTATTAAAATTGGACTCAGCTGACTTCACTGCTCCTGTTCCCTGGCCAATTTATCTATGTGGGCTTTGCCACTGGCTGTGCACAAGCCCAGGCTACAGGTTTGCTGGCTGTACCATCCTCTCCACTTTGGCCAGCTCCTCTTACTGACATGAACTGGATGTCCAACTCAATTTCCAAAATCTAGCCAAAAATTAAGGTGTTTGTGGCCATGATAAATTGAGTGACAGTTGATGTCTTATACCTTTCCGTCTTCCTTATGCAATCAGTTGCAATCCTAACTGCAGGCTCTGAGCCCACTCTAAATGTAGGCCAACAATATCTTATGATTTTTTCTAAAAAAAAAAAAAAAAAAATCACAGAGTGGCAAGGGGCAGAACTATGGAGAAACATTTCTTGTCCTTGGTGATTATGGATGATGTCTGTGCCTGGTGTAACTCATAGTTTGTTCTTTCTTGGCTTCTTCAGGACCGAGTACTTCTCCCTGTACACCTGCCTTTACCCAGGATCTGACACATCTTTCCACTCCATGGCTGGGTGGCTCACCCCAGAGTCTGTTGAAGTCTACCTTGTTCATTGACACAGAGGTTGCTACTACAGTTCTACTGAATTTCAACTCCACTGCCTTCTAAATTCCTTATGAAGAGAACAAGTGAACGTCTTGATCTCTTCCATGACACAAAGGATGTGAGAGTGATTCAGGGAACATAAACGTATGGATTTCTCTCTACCTCACCAGACATTAGTAGTTGGTACAGTGGGGTCAGTGTAGTCCCTGAGTGGTGCTCAGCTACTAACCAAAATGTTTGAGGTTTGAATCTACCCAGGGTTACCTCAGAAGAAAAGCTTGACAATCTACTTCTGAAAAATCACAGTCATTGACACCCTATGGAGCATAGTTCTACTCTTATACGCATAGGGTCACCAATGGCAATGGGTTAAGGTGGAATCAGGATAGACGGGTGTGGATGGAGGAGAACAGTCAAGGGATGGTCTAGCCTAGAGACCTAATTGGAGATCAAGGAGCCTTGATGGCACAAGGGTTAAGCACTTGGCTGCTAATAGAAAGATTAGTGGTTCGAACCTATCTGCAGCTTCATGGGATAAAAGACCTGGTGATCTGCTCCTGTAAAGATTACAGCCTAGGAAACCCTGTGTGGCAGTTCTACTCTGTCATATAGGGTTTTTAGGAGTTGGAATTGACTCTATGGCACACACAACAACAACATGTGTCGAGCCCTACTTGCACAGTCATTTCATATGACCCTCAAAATCCTAGGAGATACATGTCTCTCTTAACTCTCTTTACAGATGAGAAAACTGAAGACCAGTGAAATCAAGAAACTTGTTCAAAGTCATACAGCTGAACACTGTGGAGCTGGCATTAAACCCACTCTACCTGAAGAAAGTCTGTGCTATGTTTTCCTTCCTACAAGATGGAGGCTTTTGAAGACAAAACATTGTACTGCCCCATATGGTAACATGGAGACTAAGTCACATGATCCAGTATACAGTGTTGTCTATGATGCCTTTTATACCCTCTTAAGAATATTTTTTGACACTGGACTAAAATCAGATTTTGCAAGATGTGTAAACTTAGCAGTTGCTAGCTAAAATCATTGTCCAAGAAAATATAAGCAATATACCCAAGCCACACATGGCCCATGGTTCATGGCTAGGTCTTTGAAAATAAGGATTTCCAGGGTGAGTGGGACAGGAAGCAGAATGTACTGACTGAATATTCTACATAAAACATAAAAGATCAAAGTAATTGCTACTCCCTTGTTCTGTGCAAGCAGTACCCACCATAAAGAGTTTGGGCTGCACAGAGGAAACTGTAAATACCAATCCACTCTGTACCAAGGAGCTTGCCCAAGCAGAGAGGCTTAGAACACGGCAGAAGTACTGTGCCTTATCTAGCATGCCACAAATAGAGTGGAAATAGCTCTTACATTTGTGTGTGTTGGGTTGGTTATTTATTTACATAGGACAAATATCAGCAAGCACCATGGGGCAGAAGACGTTGGGATTTGTTCTTTGCATGTCCTGAGAAAAGAGCTGTAGCCTACCATTACCTGCATATGTATAAATGTTGGTGCTCCAGGAACACTCTAAGCTTCTTGAGGACAAGGACTGTCTTCTACTTCTTTATAGAAGTACCAGCTGAGCCGATAGCTGCCTTTCCGTAAGTATCGGAGAAGGAGCTGTCTCTCAATGATGATTTATTTCCATTTCCCTCTAGCAACTATAGAGATATGCAGTAAAAGAAGAGTGATCCTTTAATTTAGTTCATCGCCACAGGAACTCAGCCCTAAGTAATGGACCCCAACTTTTCTCTTGCCGTCCCTTCCACATCTTCTTTTATTCCGCCTGTCTCCCAGCAAACCACTTTCCCTTTTCCTCCATGCTTTGTCTTCTATCCTCTAAGCCAGTGGAAAACAGACATGTGTGCCTTCACTTGTTTATGTAGATGTTTCACTCTCTCCTTGCAAAGCTTAGAGACACTTCTCTATACTATGGCCTAGGCATTTTTGCCTAGTATGTTTTGATGGAATCAAGTGGTTCTGACGTATCCACGTGCACTGCTTTCAGCCCTACGTGGACAAAGAAACAGAGAAGGAAGGTAGAAAAAGAGTACTGGGGGAAGAGAGTGAGAGGATAAGAAAATAGTCAAAGAATAATTAGGGATTTGAGAAATACATAAGTTCCTAAAAACGCAAAGAAAATATTCTAACCCTTGAAATGATGGGCAGAGTATGGGGTAGTATTGCAGTTTATGAAAACACAAAGAAATTCAGTACAATACCCAGGAGGTTGGATAGGGAGAGACAAACAATCAAATACTATAATGTTTTACTTTGAAATACTGAGAAAAAAAATTAACCTCATGTGATCAGAGAGAATAGAATAAGTTTCAAGGCAATGGAACTGGGTGTTCGTTACTGAGAGATCAAAATAGAAGAACCATGTCCTTCCTGCTATCCAACTTCTTCCTATGTTTCAGAATGTCTTTTTCTTTCTTTCTGAATCTGTGATATTTCTGTTTCCATGTCAAAGACCTACCGAAACTCCAATTGTTAGCTATAGAGCCCCATGAGGTTCAACACTGGGAGCTGTCATGGCCACATCCTAAAAGATGTGCCTACCCATTTCCAGTTGCCATTGAGTTAAGTTGACTCTGACTTATGGTGACTCCATGTGTGTCAGAGTATAAGTGTGCTCCTTAGAATTTTCAATGACTGATTTTTCAGAAGTAGATTGCCCAGCCTTTCTTCGAGGTGCCTCTGGGTGAACTTGAACCACCGACATTTTGATTAGCAGCTGAGTACTTAAACATTTGCTCCACTCAGGGACTTCTTAAAAACATGCTTAGGGCACCCTAACCACACTTTGCTTCTCAGAGCCCCTGTCAAACCTGCCTCTGACATTTGCAAGCTTCAGGTCAAGAGTCTATGAGAGGCCTGCGTATCATAGACATTTAAGACTTATCAAGCTGGCAATGTATTTAAGAAATATGTTCTACTCCCTACTTTGGTGAATGCGTCTTCAAAATAACCTGGAAAGCCAAGCTGCAAAATTAAAATTCTTGGATTCTTTAAATTTCTTACTGGAACTTGGTGATGCAGAGAACGTTGGCCTTCAGTTCCCAAACCCTAGCTCAGGACCCAACATCCTCGCTTTCCATTCAGGTTTTGTCCTGTGTCACATTTGTGTGGACACCCATCTGCTCATTCAAACTTTTTGCATTCCCACTCTGCAAACAGCCACCACTGGGGTTAGGCTGGATCACTCCTTGTCCTCCATGTGCACCTCCCAGCAGTTCTGTCTTCCCGTAGGGAGGTGGAGCTCCTAGGGACGTCCCAGTTTCACTGGAGGCAGACTCAAGGTGTGCTGGAGATGGTCTAGAAGTGAGCACTCCACCAACTCCTTGCCTTGGGAGATGGAGGAGCCAGAGGAGGGCCAGAAAGGGGCCTCTAAGGCTTGGTATCTGAGACCCTCTTGCCCTGATTTAAGAGGGACACTGCTCTCATATCATCCACTAATATGTACTGGCACTAACTGTGGAAACTATTATGTTTAGCTGAAAAACTTGAATAGCAGTGCAAGGGGATAAATAGTACAGTCAATCCTTTCATGGGTGAATTATTATTATTTAGAATTTTTTGGTGATGTTATGTTTTTTCATTAATGAAATGGATGCTGAATCATTGTTTGTTGTTAGTTTTTTAGTTTATTTGAAAAAATGGGGTACCAATTGCAAGTCGGCCATATCAGTCCCATGTTCCATGAAGCACATCACAAATGTGGTACATATCGGTCCCATGGACCAGGAAGTGCATCATAAACTGTTTTCATCGCCAAAATAACTTATTTACTTGAATATTTCCAAATGCCAGTAACTATAGCTTTCCAGTAGCACAAAGGAAATAGCAACCATACTTGCAAGCCTTATCTGACTGTACAGAAACAAAAAGACCCAAGAGTTTCACACAATCACTCCTCTGGGAAGCATCCCCTCATACAAATGGCTCTCAACACTCAAATGTGGCGCATACCACCTTCTTCGTTTTTAGGCAGTTGTACCAGTATCCGTTGCAATGTCAGAACATACTAAAGTCGCTCGAATGCCTGCCAATAAAACTCCGAGGACAGAAAATGTAGCTGGAACATGTATGTACCATCACCTGTTAAGAAGTTAAATGGCTATGTAAAAAAATGGGGTCATCAACTCTCATGCCTCACACACCTCAATAAGTGGTACCACCACATCAATCCATGACCATCAGAAACCTAGAAGTCACTCCAGCTTTCTCCCCCTCCTTGACTCCACATCAGTTGTTCCTCATGCCCATTCATTCATCTCCCAGATTCCTCTCCACTCAGATCACTGAGGGTCAAGGAAACCCCAGCTGATACACAGGCCACAGTTTGTGGAGTGAGGAAGAGCACATCATGGAAGGCCGATGTGGGGAGGTGGAGGGGAGGGACTCACACACAGGAGAAAACCGTTGTTAGGAACTTCCCACACATTATCTTTTGGAAATGGTTGACTCTTAAGGAAAGAATTAGTCTAGGATTAGACAGCAGTAGTAAGGCCATTCTAAACCTGTATGAACTCAGGTAGGGACCTGTAATAGGAAAAAGAGAATCAGAACTTCATTTCCTGAATTAATTTTTAGAACAGCTTATCCCTAACTTTAACCAGAACCATGCTCTTCAATGGAAACAAACCAGTATGCACAGAAGCTGCGTTGCATTTATGCCTTTGCACCCTGTGCTCTCTCCTCTAAATCCTTAATTGGTTCACTTTTTGGATTATCTTTGATAATCTCTCACCTTCTAGGGACATTTAAGAATTCCTCATACATCAGTGTCTGCAGCTCATGGGACAAACCTGGGAGAGCGGGCAGACTTCCAGCCTGGCTGGATGAAGGAGTGAGAGCCCGAGTGTGATATCAGTCAAACTGAGTGTGATATCCAAGTGTGATGTGGACAATTTTAAGTTGGCCCTAATGTATATTCCAGAGGAACCCTTGTAGCACAATGATGAAGTGCTCGGCTGCTAATCGAAAGGTTGGTGGTTCAAACCCACCAGCTGCACCATGGGAGAAAGATGTAGCAATCTCCTTCCATAAAAATTTCAGCATTGACCCTACAGGACAGTTCTACTCTGTCCTAGAGAGTCACTATGAGTCAAAATTGACTGTATGGCAACGGGGTTGGTTTTGGTCAATGTATATTCAGCTGCCCAGCTCCAAACAGAAGCCTTGGAA
Organism: Dugong dugon; assembly: GCA_030035585.1. Classification (NCBI taxonomy): domain Eukaryota; kingdom Metazoa; phylum Chordata; class Mammalia; order Sirenia; family Dugongidae; genus Dugong; species Dugong dugon. The sequence goes on along the minus strand of CM057480.1, from coordinate 72,948,759 downwards.
CCTCACCTGGTTTATAACCATCCTCCCAAACTTCAAAGCAGTTGGCCCAGATGAGCCAATGAAATCTGATATATATATTTTTTTAAATTTTATGCCTCTCGCGTCCATGCAGTTGGAATAAACTGTAAATTAGGTGTTATAGCACTGTAGTTTGGTTAGATGCGATGGTTTGGAAATGTAGCTTTAGTTTGTTATGAGATAATAGCTGCTTTGCTTTGTTGTGACAGTAGCAATAAAGTAACGTTACTACAATGTAAAATGTGGTAACCAACCCAAACTACAGAAACAAAGCCACAGATCAGAGGCAGCCCAACTCTGGGAACTTCACATGCAGAGGCAAAGCTCGGTTCCCATCTCTGAACATGTAGCACAGGGAACCTGGTCACAGCGATCGGTGTTAAATGGATTTAGACATCTGCCAACATGGGTCAAATCATGTTCATCAATCCCAAGTGTGAGTAAAATCCCCTGGTAACCTAGAAAGTTTCCATGCCATCTGATCCCATAGAGGAAAGACCTGGTTGAGCCTAAGCTGATGTTTGGATGTGTCTGGGTATGTATAGAGAACTGCTATGTTGGCCAGGATCTCAAGGAACCGATTTCCTGAGAAATTTAACTGGGGAAGTGGTCTTTTTGCTCAGGTGCCTGAAAGAAAGCCTGCGATGGAGAGAAAAGCATGGTGTTTATCTCAGTCTGTCTTGGAAGTACATCCAGAGTGCTCCTCGGAAGCAAGGATGGTGAGACTTCATCTCAAGTACCTTGGATGTATTATTAGGAGGGACCGGTCCCTGGAGAAGGACATCATGCTTGGTAGAAGGTCGGCAAAAAAGAGGAAGATCCTCAACGAGATGGATTTATACAGTGGCTGCAACAATGGGCTCAAGTATAACAACGATTGTGAGGATGGCACAGGACCGGGCAGTGTTTCATTCTGTCGTGCATAGGGTCGCTATGAGTCGGAACCGACTCGACGGCACCTAGCAACAACAACATTTTCCCCTCGGGATGCATGCCTGAATGTTGTGGAGGGTCAGTAGGCAGAGGCTGACTAATTTTTATAAGGAATCATAAGTGAAGGAGCTATTCCAGAACTGTTTTACTGACCTGGTAATAAAATATGGCATGGAGTGCAGGAAAGAGACATTTTCACAGGGGGCTCCTGAGCAGTGAAGACAGTAGGGAGTATGTCACCACCTTGACTTCTGAAGTCAGTGGCTTTGGAAGCAAGGAGGGAGATGGTGCCCTTGACCTCGGCCTCAGCTTTCTCACAGGACCTGGCTATCCTCACAGAAGCGAAGCTTTAACTTCAGCCAATGTCAACTAGAAATGTAATAGAGTATCCATAAGCTCATGTGAAACAGCCCAGGAATTGGGTAGATATTAATTTTGAGAGAGGTTAGACAGATGCTGGCAAGAGCCAGTGAAATTTGAACCATTACTCTTTAATGTGAGCGCTGCTCATACCTCAAAGCTGGCAAGGCCAAGAAAATATGGATTACAGATGGGAAAGTCTTTGGTTTGGCCCCAAAAAACCAAACCCGTTGCTGTAGAGTAGATTCCACCTCATAGCAACCCTACAGAACAGAGTAGAATTGCTCCAAATGGTTTCCAAGGAGCAGCTGATGAATTCAAACTGCCAACCTTTTGGTTAGCAGCCAAGCTCTTAACCCGTGGGATATTCGTCTCTAAATATTGAGTATTTGCCACGTGTCAGAGATTCTCTCAACCGTCTCATGTGTATTACTCATTTAATCTTCACCACTACTCACAGACCTGTAAGTAAATCACTGGTGTCTCCATTTTTCAGATGAAAAGATTGTGGCACATTAGTGTCATCCAAGATTGTAACTAGCAAGTGCCCAGAGCTAGAAACTGAAGTCAAAGACTCTGACCCCAGAGTTGGGCTTATGACCGTTAACGACTCCCACTGTCACTCACACTCTGATGAAAGCTGTTTCATGTATAGAATTCCAGAGAGATATTTCCTGACGGAGCAGCCCTGGTGGCACAGTGGTTAAGGGCTCGGTTGCTAACTGAAAGGTTGGCGAGTCAACCTCCGCAGGAGAAAGATGTGGCAGTCTGCTTCTGTAAAGATTACAGCCTTGGAAACCCTACTGGCCAGTTCCACTCTGTCCTGTAGGCTACGAGTCAGAATCAACTTCACGACAACTTTTTTTTTTTCCTAATATCAGATTATTATTTTTCTCAGTATAGAGCCAGAATTTCCACTTTAACACAAACAAGAGCTCTGGTATAAAATGACTTTTAATAGAAAAGGTAATTTTAAGGGTCCACTCATAGCTATTCTGAATATGCAGCTATTTCCCCTGATGGAAATCAGCCTGCAACAGGGTTCCATTAGCATTTACATTTGAAAATAATTATTGCGTTTTTCTAGGAATTTTCCAAAACTTGTCTCTTAGTTGATGGCGCTGCCAAAAAATGTTGCCAACTTCTACGTGTGATGGGATCAGAGACAGATCGCTCTTTTCCTTAGCACAGAAGCACCTGTATCTCTCAGCACAAAGAGTTTTCCTTTTGGGAGAGAGCTATGTTATACAGTTGCTATGAGTGGGAATTGACTTGATGGCAAAGGGTTTGGTTTTTGTTGGTTTATGCTAGAATTCGGAGCGCTGGTAGGAGCCCTGGTGGCACAGTGGTTAAGAGCTTGACCGCTAGCCAAAAAGTTTGGCATTTCAAACCCATCAGCCACTCTTTGGAAACCCTGTGGGGCAGTTCTACTCTGTCTTATAGGGTTGCTATGAGTTGGAATTGACTCAATGGCAATGGGATTTCCCTCCCAGGCTATTTTACTGAGCCGTGATGTACCCATGAATACGTCTGTATGATTAAATTTATATACATATGTAATATCCATGCAAAATATATGACAGTTATGCCCTTCTCCAAATGCATGCACATCATAAGGAAACAATTTTCTGAGCCCCTATTAGAGTCACGGAGCCCTGGTGGTGCAGTGGTTAAGAACTGGGCTGCAAACCAAAAGGTTGGCAGTCCAAATTCACCAGGGGCTCCTTGGAAACCCAATGGGGAAGTTCTACTCTATCCTATGGGGTCACTATGAGTCAGAATTGACTCAACGGCAATGGGTTTGGTATTTGGGTTTATTAGAGACACATTTCTGTTAATTTGATGAAAATAGACAAAAGTTCTAAGAAACACTAACTAGGGTCTACAGGAGGAAAACAAATGTTATATTTTGGGTACAACAATCCATTGTAAAGCCACCCAGTTCTCACAGAATTTCACTTAAACTGAGGATGAATTTGCCCTCCCAAAATGGCCTTAGAAATAGCTTTCAAATGCTCTGTTACCTTACATGCAAAAAGGATATTCTACCAGATACGTAAATTGTCAGGAGTTGGGAGGAGGGCTCGACTTTGTTTATAGACTTCCTAATCATTTGTTTGGTTGGTTAGAAAGCTGACAGACTGTATTACAACTAACATTGCCGTATCGATTATACCATTTCTGAGGCTGGTCTCTTTGTGACAGGAGCAGCATGATTAGTTTTTTCCTTGTTAAATATTTGTAAATCATTCGCACTTTTATGGGATACATAACCTGGCTGTTACCCTTCAGATAATCTTCTTGTAACTTGTTTAAACAAGAAATATCTCCTAGAGTGCAGTGTCACTTCTATCCTTTAACGAGACTACAACCTAATGTCTTCTCTTGTTGGTGAAGTACAGAAGGGCATGTGCGCTGCCATGGTTACATCAAGTAGGTCTGTCTTGAGCTCCTTGCAAACAGACTCCAGTACTCCAGCCAGTACATCCACTACTGCCCAGTTGCTCTCCTTATACCATCGGGAAGCAGCTGGATTGGGGAAAACTGTTTGAATTTTTTGTTTTGTTTTGGTTTTGCTTCTTTTTTATGCTTATTTATTTTAAGCTACTTGTAGCCGTAATTATCAATCTCATGATCATTAAAAAACACTGATTTGGAATTCACAATGAAAAAAAAAAGATCGATACCACTTGCAATTACATCATTTACCAACATCAAGATGTTGGTGATCTAAAAATATACACACTACAAAGTATAACTCTCAACATGACTCTGTCTTTATTGGACCCACCGAGAGTTGCCGCCTCAAAAACAGGCAGTGTGGAGGCTACCCAAGTATTCTAATGTCACTACATTTTCTCGAAAAGTTCTTCAAAATCTTCCTTGAAAGTGGACTTTTCAGTCTATAGTTGACTCTTTCGAATAGCTTCAATGATCATATACATACATATGTATATATATATTTACTTTTAAAATTTGCCATCAATTTGATTTTGAGTAAAGGTTAAAAGTTACTTGAATGTAAGTCTTAAATTAAAAAACTGGGTATGTTGATCCAAAACAATAAGCTGTAACTCCAAAGCAAGAAGAAGGATTGTGATTGATAAACAAGCCAAAGATGTGTGCAGACAAGAGCAGACTCTCTAGATCATGCCCATTCCCTCAAGGACGAGCCTTTTGTGTTTGTAGATGACAGAAATCCACGGAGACCAGTTTAAGCAAAAATTACAAGAATGCACAATAGTAAAGAATGGCACAAAGTAAAGCTGGGTCCCATGAAGGACCAGAATCAAGAATTGGAAAGCCGTAAAGACGGAAAACAGCTGTTGTCTGTGCTTCCCAAGCTCACTGGATCCCATGAACTCATTCCACTGTGCCTCTTCTTCTGTCTAATCTCTATGGATCAGCTGGCTACTTCCACTGGAACTCAGCTCAAAGAACTAGTAGAACCTGAGCTGAGACTTGTTGTTGTTGTGTGCTGTCCAGTCATTTCCTGCTCATAGCAACCCTGTAGGACAGAGTAGAACTGCTCCATAGGGCTTCCAAGGAGCAGCTGGTGGATTCAAACTGCCGACCTTTTGGTTAGCAGCCAAGCCTTTAACCCCTGTGCCACCAGGGCTCCTAGCAGACCTAAATTACCAAGACAGAGTAGCTGATGGGCTTACCGAGGCATGTGGTGTGAGGTATGGGATGCAGACAGAGACAGTGCAGTAAGGAGCAGAGGGGCGAGGGGTTTGCGCAGGTGCAGAGAGGAAGCTGACCACACAGGAACACTGTTTGGCTACCTGGGCATACCTAACATGATTTGAATTTGAACCAGAATGTAGCATTTAAATATCTTGAAGGAGAGATATGTTTGAACCAAATTTGAAATGCTTTGCATCCAGATGATAGCTACAGAGAAGTCAGTTCATTAATTCATCTGTGTGATAGGGAAAAAAAGACTTGTAGGCTGGCAATGAGTTCTCTGTTTTCTGTTCAGCCCCTAACTCATAATTTATTATGTGAAGATCACATTTTAAAAATCTCAGTGGAAAAAAATGAAGTCATTATAGTTGGTCCATGCATCCAGTCCCCTCAATCCTTCATTTTGCATCCCAGGCAAGTGAATGTGTGGCGATTTGTATCAATTATTATTACAACTGGCCTGAATGTGAACACACACAGCACACAGATAATGACAATCTTACATTTATATACACTTTATAGTATTCCAAAATGTTTTAAAGTATTTTATTTGATGCAGTAACCCTATAAGACAGGGTAAAGTTCTTAAACCATATAAAATTGCCATTTTTATTGGTCAAAAATGGCTAAATATCAACAATTTTATATGTTGTTGTTAGGTGCCACCAAGCTGGTTCCAACTCATAACGACCCTATGTACAACAGAGCAAAACACTACTGGGTCCTGTGCCATTCCCACAATAGTTGCTATGCTTGAGCCCATTGTTGCAGCCACTGTGTCAACCCATCTCATTAAGGGTCTTCCTCTTTTTTGCTGACCCCCTACTTTACCAAGCATGATGTCCTTCTCCAGGGACTGATCCCTCCTGATAACATGCCCAAAGTATGTGAGATGAAGTCTTGCCATCCTTGCTTCTAAAGAGCATTCTGGCTGTACTTCTTCCAAGACAGATTTGTTCGTTCTTCTGGCAGTCCATGGTATATTCAATATTCTTCGCCAACACCATAATTCAAAGGTGTCAATTCTTGGTCTTTCTTATTCATCCTTATTCATTCCTTATATAGCTCAATCAAATATTAGTGTACCCATTTGATACATAATTCAACCAGTGTATAGAGGTGTGAAGCAAGCAATTTACCTGCCTCTTGCAGACAGGACAACAGGAATTTATGTCTTCTGACTCTTAGCTGAGTGTCATTTCCACTATGATATAATGTATAAGGAAAGAGCACGTCCACATTTAATATAAACCAAACTTAAGCCTCTTGTCTATGTTTGTTTTGTGATAAATTCACTACAGATAAAGATAACGAGAAAACTTCAAGAAATCTGCTTTAAATGCTATTCATTAATTTTTTGCAAACTTATGCATTCTTTTTCAAATTAGCAAAGGGCAAAGAATCAAGTCCTTTATGCTGTGACAAGATTATATATTTAGTTTTTCAAATTAGTTGGCTGTGAGTAAATTATTTTTTACCTCTACCGTTAGGGCGTAGGGAGAGGAAGAAAATGAAAAAAGCATTATGTCTGATTAAATGAAAAAAAAAAATCAGAACTATTATGTCATGAATAAAGTCTTTATTTCTTTACATGTTTTACCTTTCTTTCTTAAAGAAGAAAGCAAGTGACAGTCTCTCCATTTTGAGAAAGATGGAAGCCTGGATGAAGAAACCAAACTTTTATTTCTGATATAGCCTTCCTAAATAGTCTCTGAATTGGAATTCAAACCGTTAACCAAATCCCTCTTCTGATTATACTAAAGATACTTTAAAACACAGATATGTTTCAAATGAGTAAATCATATATAACCTGTTAGTTTGTTGTTGTTGTTTTGAATGCTACCAGGGATTTAAGCATGTTATTATATATGCAACGTTTTTCCTAGATTTAGCAAATGACTATCAAGCATGGAAATACATTTTAACAACTTAAACTAAAAGAAATGTGCATCATGAATTTAAATTCAATTAGTGGGCTGCATCCCAGCAAACGGCACCGGTGAGGGGCCTCAAGCTTGTGGTGTGGGAATTCCGCTGGTCCAGTGAGCCCTTGATTTCCTTGAGCAGTTCTGCAGTTGTTTTGTTGCCCTAGAAGATAGATCCTTTCTCCCCACGCTGCGCTCACAACTTCTCAGGGCACAGGGAAGATGGCATCAATTTGTTTACCCATGAATGCTTTTTTGAGAGGAGAGAGCCCTCTGTGCTTCAATTTTTATCCCCCTGGACAGAAACTTGGGGCGGGAGGTGGGGGTAGTCCTGTGTCACTCAACTGTGTTTCTTTATCATCCTAGCTGTCTGAGAAGATTCTTCTTCCACGTTCCAAACTCAAAACCTAACCAAAAATAAATATATATGCATATATACATATTTTTACACTATTGCTCATCCAAAAGGCTCATGATGTCAGAGGTGTGGTCAACATGGCAGAGTAGTTAGATGCTTCCTATATCCCTTTTACAACAAAGACCTGTAAAAACAAGTGATTTAATTCTATGTGAACATCCGGCAGCCCTGAACAAGGCAAGGTTAAGAAATCCGTCTGAGTGATACAGGAGAGGAAGACCGTTTGGAAGAGGTGAGGATGGCTAGAGCCACAGCAGCTAAACTGCAGAGCCACAGCCACGCCGGTCTGCCGTGAAGCAGGCAAACAGCTGTGCTGTGCGTGCACTCAGGAAGCAGTTTCCACATCAAGAGAGACCCAGCAGCAGAGATTCTGCTTGGACACTCCGAACCAGTGAAGAGCAGCTCCCAAGAGGCTAGGATAAGTACATGCATGCACCTTTTCACAGGGATAAAATAAATAAATAAATAAATATTTAAAAATCCCATTTGGGAGAAACCTCTCTCCCTTTTACCTCCTCCCTCTGCGCTCTGCACCGGGAGTCCGCTGGGCCAGAAGTAGATCCCAGAAGGTGCCCTGACCCATTCTCCTGGCCTTGGAGAGGGAACAAATAAGCTGCTGGCTCCCCTAGGCCAGGAACACAGGGTGTGCACAGCTCCTTTGCTGACCACAGCTATCAGGGGTCCACAGACTCTGAGTGCCTTACACCCCTGTATAGGCTTGTGGGGACCCATCTCAACAGCATTAGCCCTCATTGCCACAGTACAACAGGGCAAACATTTGAAGTTTAACTTCAACTGCTTCAGCTGTGAAAGGGCAGATTTGGGACCCTCGAAACAGCCCTGTCGCTTAAGTAGGCACTTTTATCGATCTGCAGCAGGGGCTTGAGGACTGGTGGTAACACCTAAAGTGCCTAGTCACCTGCTACTGGAGTCCAAGAAAAAGTGGTGCCCTCGAGTCTTTACAGCCAACAGAGTGGGGTGCTCTTAGTCTGGCTGCAAAACTCACCTACCTATTCACCCTAGAGAATAGGGACATGCTTTCCTTTCAGACTCTCAGGGACAGCCGTCAGCCCCCTGCCTGGATCAGCGCGTGATCCCCTACCACAGCCAGAGTCCAGTGCCTGCACCAATCACCCATGCCTCTCTAGGACTGAGGATGAGAGCCTGCATCACACAATTGGTGACTGACTGCCTGAACACCCAAGCTGAACCCATATAGGAAAAGTTAACGGACTCCTGTGTGCACATACTTAGTCACAGAACTAACTACCTGGTGACAGGACGTTAGAGAGCCAAAGGTGTCAAAAATCAAACTAGTGCACACAAGCAGCCTATCTGGGCATATCAAAACAAAACAAAATAAGAAGCTAGGTCTCACTAAGCAAACACAAAATAAAATTATAATAAATTACTGATGGCTTGGAGATAACAGTCAATATCAAGTCACATAAATAGGCAGTCCAGGATGGCTTCAGCAAGCTCCCAAAATAAAGAATCAATAAATTCTCTGGAGGAAGAGAACTTCTTGGAATTACCAGAGGCAGAATACAAAAGATTAATATACAGAACTCTTCTAGAAATAACAAAAGAAATTTGACAGAATGTAGAAACAGCCAGGGAACATACAGACACAGTAGTAGCAGAACTTAAAAAAGTTATTCAAGAACATAATGCCAAATTTAATAGGCTGCAAGAATCCATAGAGATACACCAATCAGAAATCCAGAAGATTAACACTAAAATTTCAGAATTAGACAACTCTATAGAAAGTCATAGGAGCAAAATTGAGGCAGTATAAGTTAGAATTAGTGATGTTGAAGATAAAGCTCTTGACACCAACTTATTTGAGGAAAAATCAGATAAAAGAGTTAAAAAGAATAAAGAAACTCTAAGAGTCATGTAGGACTCTATCAAGTGAAATAACCTACGAGTAACTGGAGTACTCGTAGAAAGGGGCAGGGGGATAACAGAAAATACAGAGAAAATTGTTGATATCATGAAAGACGAGAAGATATCTATCCAAGATGCTCATCGAACCCCACATAAGGTAGATCCCAAAAGAAGGCACCAAGACATATTATAATCAAACTTACCAAAACCAAAGATAAAGACAGAATTTTAAGAGTGTCTAGGGATAAAAGAAAAGTCATCTACAAAGGAGAGTCAATTAGAATAAGCTCGGACTACTCAGCAGAAACCATGCAGGCTAGAAGGCAATGGGATGACATATTTAAAGCCTTGAAGGAAAATAACTGACAGCCAAGAGTTATATATCCAGCAAAACAGTTTCTCAAATATGATGGTGAAATTAGAGCATGTCCAGATAAATAGAAGTTCAGGGAATTTGCAAAAACCAAACCAAAATTATAAGAAATACTAACGGGAGTCCTATGGTTAGATAATCAATAACACCAGCTAATAATGCAAGACTAGAACACAGGACAGAGCAACCACATATTGACTCAGATACAGAAATCGAAATTACATCAAAGCTAAAACATTGAAAATAGGGAAACAAATATCAGTATGTTAAAAAAGGATATTATTAAAACAAAAAAAGAGGGACTTAAAAATAGAGACATTGATTTTCTATATGGAAGGGAAGTTAAGGCAATATAAAGTAATAAAAGACTGGTGTAAACTTAGAAAAATAGGGGTAAATATTAGGGTAATCACAAAGGAATCTAACAATCCTATGAATCAAAATAAAAAAGTAGAAAAACATAAAGACCCAGCAAACACAAAATCTACAACAAAGAAAAAGATGAAAAAAATACATAAAGAAAAACGACTCAGCACAGAAAATTGAGGAGAACAAAGAAACTGTGAACAACACACAAAAGGAGATATCAGGATGACAGCACTAAACTCATACCTATCAATAATTACGCTGAATGTAAATGGACTTAATGCACCAATAAAGAGATGGAGAGTGGCAGATTGGATAAAAAACACCATCCATCTATATGCTGCCTACAAGAGATGTACCTTAGACTTAAAGACACAAACAGGCTAAAACTCAAAGGATGGAAAAAAATATATGAAGCAAACAACACTCAAAAAAGAGCAGGAGTGGCAATATTAATCTCTCTCAAAATAGACTTCAAAGTAAAATCCACCACAAACGATAAGGAAGGGCACTATATAGTGATTAAAGGGTCAGTACACCAGGAGAACATAACTATAATAAATATTTATGCACCCAACAACAGGGCTCCAAAATATATAAAACAAACTCTGACAGCTGTGAAGAGAGAGATAGACAGCCCCACAAAAGCAGTAGGAGACTTCAACACACCACTTTCGGTGAAGGACAGAACATCCAGAAAGAAGTGCAACAAAGACACAGAAGAGCTAAATGCTACAATCAACCAACTTGATCTCATAGACATATACCAAACTCTTCACCCAACAGCAGCCAACTATACTTTCTTTTCCAACACACATGGAACATTCTCCAGAATCAATCACATATTAGGCCATAAAGCAAGCCTTAACAAAATCCAAAACATCGAAATACTGCGAAGCATCTTTTCTGACCATAAACCCATAAAAGTGGAAATCAACAACAGAAAAAACAAGGAAAAAAGAAATCAAACACATGGAAACTGAACAACACCTTGCTCAAAAACTACTGGGTTATAGAAGAAATTAAGGATGGAATACAGAAATTCATAGAATCATACAAGAATGAAAACACACCCTACCAGAACCTTTGGGAAAAAAAGCAGTGCTCAGAGGTCAGTTTATAGCAATAAATGCACACATCCAAAAACAAGAAAGGCTCATAATCAAAACATTAACCCTACAACTGGAACAATTAGAAAGAGAGCAGCAAAAGAAGCCTACAGGTGCCAGAAGGAAGGAAATAATAAGAATTAGAGCAGAATTAAATGAAATAGAGAACAGAAAAATAATTGAAAGAGTTCACAAGACCAAAAGCTGGTTCTTTGAAAAGATCAACAAAATTGATAAACCATTGACCAAACTGACAAAAGAAAAACAGGAGAGGAAGCAGATAACCCGAGTAAGAAATGAGATGGGTGATAGCACAACAGACCCGGCTGAAATTAAAAGAATCATAACAGAATACTATGAAAATTGTACTCTAACAAATTTGAAAACCTAGAGGAAATGGACAAATTTCTAGAAACTCACTACCTACCTAAATTAACACAAACAGAGGTAGAACAACTAAATAAACCCATAACAAAAGAAGAGATTGAAAAGGTTATTACAAAACTGCCAACAAAAAAAAAGCCCTGGCCCGGATGGCTTCACTGGAGAATTCTACCAGACTTTCAGAGAAGAGATAACACCACTGCTACTAAAGGTATTTCAGAGCATAGAAAAGGATGGAATACTCCCAAACTCATTCTATGAAGCCAGCATAACCCTGATTCCAAAACAGGTAAAGACACCACAAAAATAGAAAATTACAGACCAATATCCCTCATGAACATTGAAGCAAAAACCCTCAACAAAATTTTAGCCAATAGAATTCGGCAACATATCAAAAAAATAATTCACCATGACCAAGAAGGATTTATACCAGGTATGCAGGGATGTTCAACATTAGAAAAACAATCAATGTAATCCATTACATAAATAAAACAAAAGACAAGAACCACATGATCTTATCAATCGATGCAGAAAAGGCATTTGACAAAGTCCAACACACATTCATGATAAAAACTCTCAAAAAAATAGGAATAGAAGGGAAATTCCTCAGTATAACTAAGGGCATTTATACAAAACCAATAGCCAACATCATCCTGAATGGAGAGACTTTGAAAGCACTCCCCTTGAGAACAGGAACCAGACAAGGATGCCCTTTATCACCACTATTATTCAACATTGTGCTGGAGTTCCTAGCCAGAGCAGTTAGGCTAGAAAAAGAAATACAGGACATCCACATAGGTAGGGAAGAAGTCAAAGTATCTCTATTTGCAGATGATATGATCTTATACACAGAAAACCACAAGGAATCCACAAGAAAACTACTGGAACTAATAGAAGATTTCACAAAGTTTCAGGATACAAGATAAACATACAAAAATCAACTGGATTCCTTTACACCAACAAAGAGAACCTTGAATAGGAAATCACCAAATCAATACCATTTACAATAGCCCCCAAGAAGATAAAATACTTAGGAATAAATCTAACCAGAGATATAAAAGATCTTTACAGAGAAGACTACAAGACACTACTGCAAGAAACTAAAAGAGACCTGCATAAGGGGAAAAATATACCTTGCTCATGGATAGGTAGACTGAACGTAGTGAAAATGTCAATTCTACCCAAAGCAATCTACAGAGAGAATGCAATCCCGATCCAAATTCCAGCAGCGTTTTTTAATGAGATGGAGAAACAAATCACCAACTTCATATGGAAAGGGAAGATCCCCGAATAAATAAAGCACTACTCAAAAAGAAGAAGTGGGAGGCCTTACACTACCTGATTTTAGGACCTATTATACTGCCACGGTAGTAAAGACAGCCTGGTACTGGTACAACAACAGATATGTAGACCAATGGAACAGAGTTGAGAATCCAGACATAAGCTCATCCACCTATGAGCAGCTAATATTTGACAAAGGCCCAAAGTCCATTAATTGGGGAAAAGACAATCTCTTTAACAAATGGTGCCAGCATAATTGGATATCTATATGCAAAAACCTCAAACAAGACCCATATCTCACACCATATACAAAAACTAACTCAAAATGGATCAAAGACTTAAATACAAAATCAAAAACGATAAAGATCATGGAAGAAAAAATAGGAACAACGCTAGGAGCCCTAATACATGGCATAAACACAATACAAACCATAAGTAACAATGCACAAGCACCAGGAGAGAGACTAGATAAATGGGAGCTCCTAAAAATCAAACACTTATGCTCATCAAAAGACTTCACCAAATGAGTAAAAAGACCATCTACAGACTGGGAAAAAAATTTTGGCTATGACAAATCCGATCAGCCTCTAATCTCTAAAATCTACAAGATACTGCAAAACCTCAACAACAAAAAGACAAATAACCCAATTAAAAAGTGGGCAAAGGATATGAACAGGCACTTCACCAAAGAAGATATTCAGGCAGCTAACAGACACATGAAGAAATGCTCACGATCATTAGCCATTAGAGAAATGCAGATCAAAACACCAATGAGATATCATCTCACCCCAACAAGACTAGCATTAATCCAAAATCACAAAATAATAAATGCTGGAGAGGTTGTGGAGAGACTGGAACACTTGTACACTGTTGGTGGGAATGTAAAATGGTACAGACACTTTGGAAATGGATTTGGCACTTCCTTAAAAACCTAGAAATAGAAGTACCATATGATCCAGCTATCCAGCTCCTTGGATTGTATCTTAGAGAAACAAGAGGCGTCACACGAATAGATATACTCACACCCACGTTCATCGCAGCACTGTTCACAATAGCCAAAGGATGGAAGCAACCTAAGTGCCCATCAATGGACAAATGGATAAACAAACTATGTTATATCCACACAGTGGAATATTACACAATGATAAAGAACAATGATGAAGCTGTGAAACATCGTATTAGTTGGTGGAAGCTAGAACTTATTATGCTGAGTGAATTTAGTCAGTTACAGATGGACAAATACGGTATAAGACCACTATTATAAGAATGCAAGGAAAGGTTTAAACACTGAAGAAAACATTCTTTGATGGTTACGGGGGTGGGGATGGAGGGGGAGGGTTATTCACTAACTAGATAGTAGATAAGAATCATCTTAGGTGAAGGGAAGGACAGCACACACTACAGGGGAAGTCAGCACAACTGGACTAAACCAAAGCTAAGAAGTTTCCCCAATACAATCAAATACTTTGAGAGACAGAGTAGCAGGGATGCGGGGTCTGGGGGCCATGCTTTCAGGGGGCATCTATGTCAATTGGCATAACAAACCTTATTAAGAAAATGTTCTGCATCCTACTTTGGTGAGTGGCGTCTGGGGTCTTAAAAGCTTGCAAGCGGCTATCTAAGATGCATCAATTTGTCCCAACCACTTGGAGTAAAGGAGAACGAAGAACACGAAAGACACAAGGAAAATATTGGCCCAAGAGACAGAATGGGCCACATAAACCAGACACTTCTTCAGCCTGAGACCAGAAGAACTAGATGGTGTCTGGCTACCACCAATGAACGTCCTGACAGGGAACACAACAGAGGGTCCCTGATGGAGCAGTAGAATGATGGGATGCAGAACTCAAATTCTAGTAAGAAGACCAGACTTAATGGTCTGACTAAGACTGGAGGCACCTCGGAAGGCATGGCCCCTGGTCCTTCTATCACCCCAGAACTAAAACAATTTCCGAGACCAACTCTTCAGACAGGGATTTGACTGGACTGTGGGACATAAAGTGATACTTGTGAAGAATGTGCCTCTTAGACAAGTAGATAGAAGAGACCAAAGGGGCAGCTTCTGTCCAGAGGTGAGATGGGAAGGCAGAGAGAGTTAGGAGCTGGTTGAATGTTCATGGGGAATCAGGGGCGGAGGGGAGGAGTGTGCTGTCGCAGAATGGGGTGACTGGTTGGGTCTCATAACAATGTACGTAAAAAAAAAAAAGTAAAAAAAAAAAGAAAATGTTCTCCATTGTAATTTGGTGAGTGGCGTCTGGGGTCTTAAAAGCTTGCAGGCTGCCATCTGAGATGCATCAATTGGTCCCAACCACCTGGACTGAAGGAGAATAAAGAACACCAAAGACACAAGGAAAGTATTAGCCCAAGAGACAGCAAGGGCCACATAGACCAGAAACTTCATCAGCCTGAGACCAGAAGAACTAGATGGTGCCCAGCTACCACCAATTACAGCCCTGGCAGGGAACACAATAGAGAGTCCCTGATGCAGCAGCACAACGATGGGGTGCAAAACTCAAATTCTTGTAAGAAGAGCAGACTTAATGGTGTGACTGAGACTGGAGGTACCCCAGAAAGCATGGCCCCTGGATTCTCTATCAGCCCAGAACTAAAACAATTTCCAAGGCCAACTCTTCAGACACGGATTAGACTAGACTGTGAGACATAAAGTGATACTCATAAGGAGTGTGCCTCTTAGTTAGGTAGATACAAGAAACCAAAGGTGCAGCTTCTGTCCAGAGGTGAGAAGGGAAGGCAGAGAGGGTTAGGAGTTGGTTGAATGGACATGGGGAATCAGGGGCGGAAAGGAGGAGTATGCTGTCACAGAATGGGGTGAGCAATTAGGGTCACATAACAATGTATGTATAGAATTTTGTATGGGACACTAATCTGAAATGTAAACTTCATTTAAACTACAACAATTAAAAAAAGAGAAAAAACAAACAAACAATTGGCTCAGGATGGAAAGAAATCACCAGATGTGTTGTCTGAATGTATGGGTGTTTCATCTGATACTCGGTGGATTCAATCAATAGGGAGGTTCTATGGGAGAGAATCAAAAACATCTCTTTGTGTATGTTTTTTGTCACCTCTACTGGCCCAAGCCAATCACAGCTTTATACCACTGGGATTCCCCCCACGCTAAGTTTACGTTTTTGGCCTAGCACTATACAAGTTGTTCATGTTGGTTCAGAGCAATACGGCTACCATAATCCTTTTGCTAGTGCATACGTAGTTGGTATGACACTCTTCGCTCTTCTCTTAAACATGTATATTATTTAAATGTTCAGTTTGCTCTTTCAATAAAGCCACTGCTTAGCCTTGATGTCTCGGATATAAAATGGAATATAAAAAGCCGAAAAATGTAGTAGCTGTATCAGTGGCTATAACAGTCATACTGCAAACCTATCAGAACCCCAAAACTCAGTCATTTAAAATATCTAGTACTTAATGGAGCCCTGGTGGCACAGTGGTTAAGAGCTTGGCTGCCAACTAAAAGGTCAGCAATTCGAATCCACCAGTTGTTCCTTGGAAACCCTATAGGACAGTTCTACTCTGTCCTATAGGATCTCTATGAGTCTGAATTGACTCAACTACAACGGGTTAGCGCTTATTATTGCTCATAATTCTACAGGACAGGTGGGTAGTTCTACTCTCAGCTGGGCTTACTCTTGTCAGCTGTGGGTTGATTAATCAGTTGTACTGGTCTTGACTGTGATTTCTCACATGTCTGGGGATCCTCTGGTCTAGGGTGGCCTTATTATGATGTCTGGTGGTTGACTGGATCTTGGCTAGGACAACAGGGTTGACTGGCCATCGTTTCTCAGCACTTGGCAGGGTGGTCCAAACTTATTCACTGGGTTCTAAGAGAGTGGGAGAGAAGGTTCAAGCTCTCTTGAGACATGTCCTCAGATCTGGCACACGTCACTTCTGTCAAAATCTACTGGCCAAAGCAAATCACAGCATTAGCCTAATTCAAGAGCTGAGGACAGAGACCCCGTCTTTTAATGGGAGGGGACAAAAAAGTCACATTACCAAGCGTACAGATACAGACAGGTTTGAGCATTTGTGACCATTTTGTAAGCCACTCTACCAAAGTAGTTAATAGAGTGTTTCCAAAGTATGTTCTAAAAACACTGGCTTCATATACTATTGATAAGTGGGGCAGTTCCACTCTGTCATATAGGGTCTCTATGAGTCAGAATCGACTTCATGGCAATGGGTTTATTTATTTATTTATTTTATGTAATAAAAAACACACACGCACATACAAGAAGGGAGAAGGGTCAGTTTCCATTGTCAAGTACATTTGGAAACTCTGTGTTTATAGGACCTGTCTCTACAGTACCTGTTGGTGGAGTGGTTAAGAACTTGGCTGTGAACCAAAAGGTCAGCAGTTTGAATCCACTGGCCACTCCTTGGAAACCCTAAGAGGGCAGTTCTACTCTGCCCTATAGGGTCACTGTGAGTAGGAATCGACTCAATGGCAATGGTTTTCTGGGGTTCTGCAATGCCTAGAAAAGAGCTAATAGGGACAATGGCTCCAGCTTTCACAACCCCACATAGATTCAGAAGCTCCTTCTCCTCTTAGCAGAGAGAACTGCACTAGGACTCAATTTCCCAAATGAATACACCCCACAAAGTCTCCAGGTGCTGGCCTCTGAGCTCAAACTGCTAGGTACCTGAGCCCAGTTCTCCTCAGTAAAGACTGCTTTCATACCTACGTCACACAAATGGAGAGCAATAAGGTGGTGGGTCCCTCTACAGGAATACAGTCCCTCAATATACCCTACAGTGCCCTGCCCCTACACACCTCCCTGACTTCTCTGTGGGGCTCTGAGAGAACAGGGGCCGTGTACCTGCTGACAGCCTGCACCAAATGACACCTGGGGTGTGCACACAGATCACTGCATGAGAAGATCTAAGAAAAATTGTCAGGATTCTTTGATTCTTTCCTACAGAATCTAGTGCCTTTGTTGATTCACTCTCCAAAATTTAGAATATATAGGGTTTCCCAAGCTTTTTAATCAAAGAACCTTTCTGCAAGGAGCATCTTGGACTAGTATTACATAGAATGTGCTGGTATTCCAAGACTAGTATTACGTAGAAGGCGCTTTATGGAACACTGTCTCATTTAAATCATACGTTTCAGTAAAATAAATACATCAAAAATGCAAATTTATTCAAAATTTTAAAAAAACTTTCACTGTTTACTTTCTCACATATGCTTATTCTACTTTCAACCCCATCCACAGAATTTCTGACATTCAAAATAAGTAACCCAACAGAGGCAACTGGGGCATTTGTGTGTGTGGTAGAGGGGAGGGGGGGAACCTAAATAAGTTGAAATTAAAGAAAGGCAAGGCCAAGGAAGAAAAGAGTTTAACAGTCAGATAAGATAGCCCAGTGTCTCGTTCATTTTAGACACCCCTAAAAAAGTGTGTCAAAACAGAATCTGAACACAGCATTTAATCTGAACAAGCAAACAAGGAATAGTAAAAATCTATTGCTCATTCCACAAATGTTTGTTATGCCCCTACTACATATCAGTCATGTAGGTTATTGTGGACACAGTGATAAATAAGATGTAGCGCTTGTTCTCAAGAGGTTTACAGTATAGAACAGGGATTGGTAAACTATAGCCCACAGGTCAAATCTGGCTCACTGCCTGTTAAGGTAAATAAAGTTTTATTGGAACACAACCAAGGTCATTTGTTTACGTGTTGTCTTTGACTTTTGTGCTACAGCAGCAGAATTGCATAGTTGCTACAGGGGCTCCCTGAAGAGTGTAAAATACTTACTCTCTGGCCTGTTACAGAAAAGGTTTGCTGGTTCCTGGTGGACTCTAGAGCCATCTTTTACACTTTAGCCCTGCATTCTTTCACTTAGAAAAATATGTTTATATTTCTGATGGTTCCAATTACTCCATCTACAGAGATGACTCTATAATCTCTCTTCCCAGTCCCAGGCACTGGGGTATTTCTAGAATTTCTCAACTTGCCTATTAAAGCACTTGCTGCTGTGTACTGTACACGTTATTCCTCTATCTAGGTCATAGGTGACACCTAGATTAGAGACGAACAAGACATGTAACCAGTCAGACTGGAGGTTCACATGGAATGCTTTAGTACTGTGAGTACTTTAGCACTATGAGTACATGGAAATGCTCCTAGAGCTTTCCCGTGATTACCGTTTTAACTCTAATATGCTGGGGAAATTGAAAAACATTATGATCACTGTCCAGTTGTCAAAATAGATACAGAGGGGTTAAGTGATTCATATAAGGGCTTCATGACCTGACAGAGAAAGTTATTCTTAAGTTTCAGCGACAGGGCTTCTTCTTCACTGGACCCCATGTGAGGGCCCTGCTCTAACTCTGCTCTATCTACTGAGGTTAAACTGGACTTCCATGAACTTTCTCCTCTAGGACCTAATATCAGTTCAGCCACTCTCTGTCCCCAAATGGTGCATGGCAAGAGGCTTATCCAATGCTCCATACTATTATTATTAGGTGAAAAAGCAATGGTGCAACGCCTGTTGTTTGGCGACAACAAGTCAATTCCGACACATAGCAACCCCATGTTAGAGAGTAGAATTGCCTTAAAGGGTTTCTAAGGAGTGGCTGGTGGATTCCAACCACTGATCTTTTGGTTAGCAGCCTGAACTCTTAGCAATGGTAAATGCTATCACTTGTGGATGAATGAAAAGCCTCTAACTTTGCTCTTGTACTTCTGCAAAAGTGCTTCCTGAGGGAGACGGTGATTTCCTTCTCCCAGTGCTGAAAAGGAGTCCTGGTGGTGCGGTGGTTAAGAGCTTGGCTACTAATCAAAGGGTCAGTAGTTCAAATCCACCAGCTGCTCCTTGGAAACTCTATAGGGCAGTTTTATTCTGTCCTATAGGGTTATTATGAGTCGGAATCAACTTGACAGCAACGGGTTTGGTCTGGTTTTTTGTTAGTTTGTTTTAAATTTAGTGCTGTTACGCTAATTCCCAGGAACGTAGAGACTTTGGAAGTCTAAGAGATTTTCATGAAAGGAAGATAAGCATGGCAATTTTTCTCCCAGGGATGCTGAAGCTCAGCTGCTACACAGCTCTGAAACACCACTCGCTCGCTGTGTCCTCCATGCGTTATATTTCAATAAAAACTTAATAAACAGAGTATTAAAGATTTGAAGAATTATACAAAGTATTAAATTTCTAACCTTGCCATTTATTTTATTTTTATGAGATATCAGGACTAGTTTAATAAGTATAATAAACATAAACTCTGGCATTTATAACACTATTCACCGGATTAATACCAGATAATATTTTCTACAAGTGCCATTTTGATATGAATAAATTGATAAGCAGATAGGTCTCAGACTTACTCTGCCAAGGCTGCAGAAACCCAATTTTTGAAAGCAAATTAACAGCCAAAATCAATACTTTCCCCATTAATTACGTATTCACTGAAAGACTCTTACTCACAGAAGATAGCAAAAGATCTGCTGGCGTTGCAACAGCCAATGCTGCTTTTGATGCATATTTAAAAGCGAGATCTCTTCCCACCTTTTTAGCTGCCCCAGGCATGCTGCTACAGGTCTGTCTTCGTTATCTAGTGCTGCTATAACAGAAATACCACAAGTGGATGGTTTTAACAAAGAGAAATTTATTCTCTCGCAGTCTGCTAGGCTAGAAGTCCAAATTCAGGGCTTCAGCTCCAGGGGAGGGCTTTCTCTCTCTCCGCAGATTCTGGAGGAAGGTCCTAATCATCAATCTTCCCCTGGACTGGGAGCTTCTCCGCACAGGAACCCTGGGTCCAAAGCACATGCTCTGCTACCGGCGCTGTTTTCTTGCTGGTGTGAGGTCCCCAACTCTCTGCTTGCTTTCCTTTCCTTTTATCTCTTGTAAGTTAAAAGGTGGTGCAGGCCACACCCCAGGGAAACTCCCTTTACATTGGATCAGGGATGAGAGTGACCTGAGTGAGGGTATTACAATGCCACCCTAATCCTCTTTAACAGTTCCTCATCTTGCCTCATTAACCACAGGCAGAGATTAGGATTTACAACACATAAGAAAATTACATCAATCACAAAATGGAGGACAAACACGTAATACTGCGAATCATGGCCTAACCAACTCGACACATATTTTTGAGGGACACAATTCAATCCATGACAAGGTCTCTTCACAAAATTCCTTGTACGTGCACATGAACATATAGTTGAGGGTTAATGTTCTCAGATTCCTCTGCGGCAGGAGAAGTATGGTGTCTTTTAACTATTAATATTTCTAATTTATCTCCTCTTACTGCCTTATTTCTTCTTATTTCCCTGCTAAGTCATTCCAAGATGCTGGTGACCCCAAAGAAGGCTCAGGGACATTTATAAAAATATATCAAGGGAAATGGACCCTTGTTAGAGTTCAGGGAGGGTAGGGGGTAAGCACTTAGGAATCTGAACTATTTAAGATAAAGGCTGCCGATTGCAACTCTCCTGAGTGTGTGTGCAGTTTAATGCCTGGAAAATTACTCAAAATATAAATACGAAAATGTAACAACAACAAAATCCCCGGTGTGCAATGGGTGATGCCCCGGCTATATAGTAAGGTGCCATATTCACACAGAAAATCGCAAAAAGAAAATTTAAATGTTAACCAATATCAAGCATTGTAGAGGGTACTTGGGAACACGTAGTCCACTACACTGCTGGTGGGAGTTAAAGTTGTTATAGAAACTTTGGAGATCAATTCCGCAGCCTCAGTGATGATTTAAAACACGCATAGACTATAGTCCAACAACGGCATGGCAAAGTGTTTAAACATTCAGCTGCTAACCAAAAGGTTGGCCGCTCAAATCCACCAGCTGCTCCTTTGGAAACCCTATGGGCCAGTTCTACACTGTCTTATAGGGTCGTTATGAGTCGAAATCGACTCAATGACAACGGGTTTGGTTTTCATTTTGGTTTAACCTGGAGAAACTCTTGCACATGCATACAATGGGCACTGGCATGGATGAATAGTGTGGAATTATTTGTGATAGCTGAAGTTGAAATCCACCTAAGTGTCTACTAGGGAATGACTAAATCGGTTTGATGAAATGTGGGTGCAACAACTGTGAACTCTCATGCGTTCCATACATTTTAATATGGAAACATCTAGACAATTTGTTCTTCAGTGAAAAAGCCAATTTGCAAAGCATGCATTTAGTGTGATATGATTTATGTAAACACACATACACACAGATTCACAAACAAACCCACACGCATATGCACACTCTCTCTTTTGCACTGGTGTTTATGTATCTATATAAATGACAGAAAATGATCTGGTATCGTTCTCACTGAACTGTTAGCACATCTCCTCTTCTCCTTGGAAAGAAGCTAAAACTCTTCACAAGGACGATGTATTTGCGCAATATCTCTCTGTTTAAAAATTTAGAAGGAAATACGCTCCAAACAAATGTTATGTGGATACATTTCCAATTAAAGTGCGGTAACTAGAAAATTAATATTCATTAAACATCTATTATGGGACAAGTACTCTATTAATTCCTCTTTCCAGTTTGTCTTAGTCTGGAAGCTCCGCAGAAACCTACCCACCATGAGTGATCCTGCTGGTATTGGAAATACCAGTGGCAGAGCTTCCAGCATCATAGCAACACGCAAGCCACCACAGTACAACAAACCGATGACAGACTGGGAAGAAAGACCTGACAATTTATTTTCAAAAATCAGCCAATGAAAATATTATGGATCCAAATGTCATCAGAAAGGACCAATCCCTGGAGGAGGATATCATGTCTGGTGAAAGAGAGGGCCAGCCAGGGCAAGGGAATCCCTCCCTGAGATGGACTGGCTCGATGGCTACAATGGTGCGCTCGAACACACCTGTGATACTAGGGATGATGCAAGACCGGGCAGCCTACGATTCTGTAGGTGCGTAAGGTCGCTGTGAGCTGGAGTCAACTCAGTGAAAGCTGTCAGTCTGGCGACTCTATTAATTAGGATATGCTATTTTGGTAGATTTCAGAGGGCTGCTGAAGACAACAAAGTAAAGTATTATAATGACATGTGCAAAGACCTGGAGGTAGAAAACCAAAAAGGAAGAACATGCTCTGCATTTCTCAAGCTGAAAGAACTGAAGAGAAAATTCAAGCCTGGAGTTGCAATGTTGGAGCATTCTATGGGCAAAATATTGAATGACCTAGGAAGCATCAAAAGAAGATGGAGTACCTGAACCAAAAAAAAAAAAAACAGTCGACATTCAACCATTTCAGGAGGTAGCCTATGATCAAGATCCGATGCTACTAAAGGAAGAAGTCTAAGCTGCACTGAAGGCATTTGTGGAAAACAAGGCTCCAGGAATTGACGGAATACCAATTCAGATGTTTCAACAAACGGATGCAACACTGGAAGCACTTACTGGTCTATGCCAAGAAATTTGGAAGACAGCTACCTGGCCAACTGACTGGAAGAGATCCATATTTTGTACCTGTTCCAAAGAAAGGTGATACTACAGAATGCAGAAATTATCAGACAATATCCTTAATATCACACACAAGTAAAATTTTGCTGAAGATAATTCAATGGTTGCAGCAGTATATTGACAAGGAACTGCCAGAAATTCAAGCTAGATTCAGACAAGGACATGAAAGGAGGGATATCGTTGCTGATGTCAGATGGATCCTGGCTGAAAGCAGAGAATACCGTGACGATGTTTACCTGTGTTTTACTGACTATGCAAAGTGTGGATCCTAACAAATTATGGATAACATTGTGAAGAATGGGAATTCTGGGACATTTAATTGTGCTCGCGCAGAACCTGTATGTAGACCTAGTTCGAATAGAACAAGAGAATAGTGCATAGTTTAAAATCAGGAAAGTGTGCATCAGAGTTGTATCCTTTCATCATATTTAGTCAATGTGTATGCTGAGCAAATAATCAGAGAGGCTGGACTATATCAAGAAGAACGCTGCGTCAGGATTGAAGGAAGACTCATTAACAACCTGGAATATGCAAATGACACAGCCTTGCTTGCTGAAAGTGAAGAGGACTTGAAGCACTTACTGATGAAGATCAAAGACTACAGCCTTCAATATTACACCTCAATATAAAGGAAACAAAAGTCCTCACAACTGGACCAATAAACAACATCATAATAAATGGAGAAAATCTTGAAGTTGTCAAGGATTTCATTTTACTTGGATCCACAAGGAATTTGCATGGAAACAGCAGACAAGAAATCAAAGAATGTATTGCATTGGGCACATCTGCTGCAAAAGACCTCCTTAAAGTGTTCAAATCAAAGATGTAACTTTGAGGACTAAGGTGGACCTGACCCAAGCCATGGTATTTTCAATCGCCTCATACGCATGAAAAAGCTGGACAATGAATCAGGAAAACTGAAGAAGAATTGACGGCTTTTAATTATGGTATTGGTGACAAATATTGAATATACCCTAAACTTCCAGAAAAACAAACAGGTCCGTCTTGGAAGAAGTACAGCCAGAATGTTCTTTGGAAGCAAGGATGGTGAGACTTTGTCTCACGTACTTTGGACATATTATCAGGAGGGACCAGTCCCTGGAGAAGAACATCATGCTGGGTGAAGTAGAGGGTCAGAGAAAAAGAGGAAGATCCTCAATGAGATGGATTGACACAGTGGTTTCAACAATGGACTCAAACATAGCAATGATTGTGAGGATGGCACAGGACTGGGCAGTGTTTTATCCTGTTGTGTACATAAGCTCACTATGAAATAGAACTAACTCAACAGCACTAACGACAACAATGGCAACGTCGTGGTAGACAGAATTCCAAAACACTCAGCCGTCCCAAGATTCCTGGTCCCTGGTGCATACACACCTTCACCAAGTTGTTCAGTTAAGCACTGATCTAGGTAGTTCTGTAAAGGTATTTTTCAGATGCAATTAACACATCAAGTCAGGTAACCTTAAGACAGAGAGATTATCTGGATAGCCCTGAAATAAACACACAAGCCCTTTAAAAGCAGAGTTGTCCTGACTGATTGCAAAGAGGAAATCAGAGATTCAAAGCACATGAAGAAGTCAATACTTCTTGCTGGCTTGAACGTGGAGGGGGCCACATGTCAAGGAATGCAGGTGGCCTCTAGGAACTAGGAGCAATCCCTGACAACCAGAAGGAAAAGGGAGATCTCAGTCCTATAAGCTCAAGGGACTGAATTTTGCCAACAAGCAGTGAGTTTGAAGAGGTCCCCTAGGCCCATATGGGGAACCACAGTCCCAGCTGACACCTCATTTTATCTTAGCTTTCCCTGCTTCTACCAATGGGTATGTGAGCTTGCTGCAAGTTCAAATGGTAAGTTTCATTTCTCTTTAAAAAAATCTCGACTCTTTACTTCTGGTTAAAAAAATAATAATTTATCATTTTAGAGACTCAAGAAATACACATCTGAAAATATTATATAAAGATGGTTAGCACTTCAAAAGAAGCAGGATCGTCTACCCTCGAATACTAAAATTTACTACTGAGGATTTCTAGTATGTCTTAAGTCCTTAATAACTGAAATCTTTTCAACTATTTTTTAAATTAAATGTAAGATCTCTGTAACTTAAAAAAAATAGGAGAAAGTCATTTTATCAGACTTAGAGCAATACAAAATTAGTATTGTAGGTAAAATGAAATTCTGGAGTGGGTTCATAATAAAAACTTCAATACACCCTGTAAGTGCTGCCAAAATAAGCAGAAAGTTACTTCCGTTTGAGCAGTCAGATTTTTCTTCTGTCTGCAAACAGAGCAAAATTCATGACATCTCACTACAGGAGAATATCTAATGAGTGGGTAGTAAAATACCCACCTTTCTGACTGCCAATAGGTATCAAAAAATTACTCACTTCTGACTCGGTAATTACCCACAAAAAATTTGGATCAAGTGGTCCTCATGTCACCCAAATTAGTACCTGACAAGTGATGGTTTTGGCAAGGTTGGCAGCTGGGAAAGAGGACATGAGTTGCAAACCATTTACTACAACTGGAAAGGAACAGCCTTAAAGGTGTGTGATCTACCATTCAAATGTTCAAAAACCTATTCCCGAGAGAGAAATCACGCCAGGCAGCAGGAAAGCAGAGGGAGCCAGTGGAGGAGACAAAAGCAAAGGAGACGTCAGTCAATCTTCACTTGCCTGAAGGGCCACGGCCAGTGCCCGGATGGGCCATTGTGACTACCTTCCCAAGTTCAACTGCGCCAAACTTTTCTAACAGTATTTGGAAAGAGGCAGAAGTTCCAGATGTTTGTTTGCTACTGACTCCAAAGGCCACACGTGTGCTCAACGGAACTATTGCCAATGGCTAAATCACCTTCGAAGCCACAGACAGCCTAGGGTTCAGATTCTTTCCATACCCAAGAACATGTCGGGAGGCTCACTTAGAATCTGACTGGGTTCCTCGTGTGATTCAAGTCTCCGTGATTGGGGAAACTTGGCCCGAATCATAGAACTCAGGCCATCTTTTTCTTCAGTCTGAATGTCACCAGACAGCGAACACAGATCTTTCAGGAGAGCAGAGTGGTTTCTTGACATTTTGACTTAAAATAGACGAACCTGGTCACTGATATTGAACATTTTTGTTTGAGCATTATTTTGAGTAGGACAGTTGCAGTCTTCACTCACACCGCTCAATCCATACCCCATCAGCCAAAGTGAGCGTTACAAATACAGGTTTTAAAGGTGCAGTGACTTGAGTTATTATAGTCATTTGTTTGTTGTTGATCCACACATCGTGTGTGTGATCAAAAACACCAGTAACGCCATTCACTAGGAAGTGCCTTTGCCAAGCAGAAAACTCCACTCCAATGGTCTTTTGTTTGAAAATTAAAAAAAAAAATAAAAGCTAGCATTGATCTAGATCAGAAGTTTACAAATTACAGCCCACAGGCTAATTCCAGCCTAGCCCACTTGTTTACCTATTGTCTGTGGCTGTTTTTTCCCATTACAACAGCAGCAGAGTTGAGTAGATGCAACAGGAACCATGTTGCCTGCATAGCAGATAACATTTGCTCTCTGGGTCTCTACAGAAAACATCTGCTGACCACAGTACTAGATGATGGCAGAAATAATATGTGGATTGAAGTCTTTACCAAGGGAACAGTCTCTGGTCCCTGCATCATTATTATCTGAGATGCGTTGACTGTGTTCAAGGCCCTTCACCACCAGGTCTTATGTTTCACTTACCCTCCAGTCCTATTCTATACTGCATTCCACAAACACCCTGCACATTCACAATTGAATATTGTTAATAGCCACAAGGGATACAAATTCTATTAAGATTTGGTTCTTGCCTGTAAAGCACTCAGGATCTAGCAGGAGCTCATTACCCACAAAACACAGTGCTTGGGAAAGAGAAGATGTCCTATACTTGTATATTTTATAGGTAATTGAAATTAAAACTGAGTTAAATTAATACACCTAAAAGAGGACTGTTGCAATGCGTTTGCATTATGCTCTCTTCTTCATATCACCTCCAAACCAGTATAAAAGATCTTCTCTGTTTGTACTTACAAACATGCAGAAGAAATTCCCAGACAAATCTATGCAGTGTTTACTCAGAGCGTATTCTAGGTTCAAGCCACACAGTAAAATTAATCTATGTTAATTGAAACATTTTTACTAAGTTATTCTTTCTATCTAGGTCTTGGAATTTTTTTATTTTTTTTTTTTAATCTTTCATGCAATGTGTGTGTGTGAGAGAGAGAGAGATAGGACTGGAATTCTGAGCATTAAGGATGGCTTTGTTTTGGTTATGGATAATTATTTGTGCCATGTCACAGATCCCATTATGCTATTTCTTGATATAATATCATTATTCGTACTGCATTTTTCTCCTGAGGTAATACTTGGGGGTCCACTTAAGAAATTGTGTTTAAATGAAGGCTAATTAATTGTAAAAGGACCTCTTGGCAAAGATTGCTCAAATTAAATAACAATTACCAAATATCCCCTTCACTTTATCCTACATAGACTCAGCCTCTAAGTTTCACCAAGCTCTTAACAAGTCAGTCCTGCCTGGTAATTACTCAATAATCTCTTCCTTCAGTGGTATAAGCCTCTCAGGTTTTTTCATAGCTTCTTAAAAAAAAAAAAAAAGAGAGAGAGAGAGACAGAGGAAGGAAGAGAGAGAGAGAAAAAAAGAACTTCACTTTGGATTTCCAGCTAGACAGGCATCACCTAAGACAGAAGACGTTCTTCAATTCCACAAGCCATCTGAAATAGCCTGACCCTAACTGTGTGAAGAATTCGACTGGCGTTTCTTTCAGGTTCCCAGCAGGTAATATTACAGTAAGTTCTGTTTCAAACTGCAATCTTAGGCATTTCTGGCATTGAAACCCGATACTCTTATCCACTGCAACTATTATGGAATGTTAAAAAAAAAAAAAGTGTGTGTTAAGTATTAGGTAGAAAGGAAGCATGATGACTTATAACGTAAGCATGCACATCATTGGGGTTCTGTTTTAGAAGAGAAGGGTGTCATCTCTTGTTCTTGGGACAAGTGTCATAATCACTTCACATGTCCTTACCAATTCTGTCTGTTCCTGGGTGCAAAGTAATTGAATGGCAGATCTTGTGGTATCCACCGCACTTCTCTAAGTGTGAGGGGCAGCCACAGTTTTGGGAGTTACAGGAAGACAGTTCCTTAAACACTTAGAATAAAGGGAACCACCTCCCAAAACTTATTAAAATGTGTTTAACTTCAGGCTCATCTAAAAGTTTCAGGAGCAAAAGAGGGGTGATTCGTAGGGGTCAACAAAAAATACCCAGCTATACCCTCGTAATCTAAAGCATTTTTCCCCCTTTGATCAGAATTCTTCCATAGAATCTTTGATCAAAATGTCCAGTAATGGTACCCAGGTACCATCCAGTTCTTCTGATCTCATGGCAGAGGAGGCAGTTGTTTATGGAGGCAACCAGACACACATTGGATTTCATCTTCCAATTCCTGATTCTCCTTCTTCCTCTGTTGCTTCAGGTGAATGGAGACCAATTGTTATACCTTGGCTGGTCACTTGACTTTTTGGAGCCATTGAGGCTGGACGAACCCTAAAACTATTGCCCTGAGATAATCTTTAAACTTTAAATCTTAAACCCAAACTATCCCTGAAGTCTTCTTTGAATCAAAAAAAAAAAAAAAAAAAAAAAAAAAAAGTAGCTTATTTTAATTAGCAAAGTACGTTTGCTTTGAGAATTGTGCTCTTTTAAAGAATTATCTAGGTAAGATCGAATTGACAACAGCAACTCTGAAAGGTTTGATGGGAAGCTTGGGGGCAGTGAGTTTAAGAGGATGCTAGTGGAAGACCGTGGAAAAGGATAGTGAAAATGGTAGCACACTTGAAGAGTGTAACCAATGTCACCGAATTGTCCATGTAGAATTGTCAAAATGGTGCATTTGGCTGTGTATACTTTCACCAAAAAAAAAATAATAATAATAATAACAATTTAAAATAAAAAGGAATTTTCCTATTTTTTAGTCTGATTCTGGCACCTTGATTAATATGCAAACAGACTCTGAGTCCTCTTCTACTTACAGCCAAGATACAATCTGGCAACGACAGTTTTGTTTGATAGACAGCATTGGCCTATGCTTGTCAACTAGCCAATGTGAAATAACATTATTACTGTATAATGTCGAGTTAGGCTGCATAATATTTCCATTGTATGGCATACGTGATGAAAAGATCTCAGAGTTCGCCACTGTTTACATAATTAGCCTTACATATTTGTGAAATGAAGGTACCACCATCATCGTTATTATCATATTTCCTCCCTTCCAGAGTGCTAAGATGGGTGCGTGTTCACTTTTGAGCGTGATCAGAGGCAACGCCTCCATCTCCAGCGGCTCTCTGTGTCCCTGCCTTCCCCGTAGGAGGCATCCAGACGCCCCACTTCATCTTGTGGCCTTGCCCCAAACAAAATAACCAGGGCCAGCGTGAGGAATGAGAGGTAAGAACAAGAGGGAACCGGCCTGAACGATCTGGCTCCGAGAGGAGTATATTGCCCCACTGGTGGTTTGAAAGGATTATGTAGCCATAGGCTATCTCCAGACAGAAAGATGTTTCAGTGACATCCCTTTGGTAAATAAGTGGCTATTCCTCCTTCCTCTAAACGTCACATTGAAGTAGGCTGTGTTTTCTGATTAATTCAGTTTGAATACGGCTGACTGTCACTATCGTCCTGTGTCACTGGTGGCAGCTCAGAGAACCTAACCTTCTCTAACATCACTGCACAGAACTCATTTTAAGATGTGGTCTAGTAGTTACCCAACACCTGCAAGGCAAAGGGAAGATGGGATGCTTTTTCCCTCAAAATAGCCCGCAACCAAATTTCTGAAAGCGAACTCTGTAGGCCCCGGTAGTGTTCTTTGTGATGCAAAGACCGTAAGTGGCCTGGAAATTTCCCCCCAAAGAATCGTCTTCGTCTCGTACCCGAGCCCGACCAAGACCTGACACACAGGCACAAGAGGAGATGTGACGCCTCTGTAAGTTTCCCTTGATGTATAATTAGAGACAGGAGAGACACCAAGACCCTTTGTCTTTGCAGTGGTCTTTGTCACAGCAGGAGGGGGACAGGCGTCCAGGTCTGTCCAATACATCTCACTTTTCCCACTTCTGGAGGCAGGATGGTGTGATGGAGTGACCGGGCCATGGAGTCACAAGTTGATTCAAGTCAGAATTCTACTAACAATCTTAATGCTGGAGGCTGTCTTAGTCGTCTAGTGCTGCTGTAACAAATACCACAGTGGACGGCTTTAACAAAGAGACATTTATTTTCTCACAGTCTAGTAGGCTAGAAGTCCAAATTCAGGGCACCAGCTCCAGGGGAAGGCTTTCTCCTTCTATTGGCTCTGGAGGAAGGGCCTCGGCAACATCAGTCTTTCCCCCACTAGGAGCTTCTCTGCGCAGGAACCCTGGGTCCAAAGGGTGCGCTCCGCTGCCAGTGCTTCCTTCTTGATGGTGTGAGGTCCCCAATTCTCTGCTTGCTTCCCTTTCCTTTTATCTCTTGTAAGGAAAAAGGTGGTGCAGGCCACACCCCAGGGAAACTCCCTTTGCATTGGATCAGGGATGTGACCTTAGTAAGGGTGTTACAATCCCACCCTAATCCTCTTTAACATAAAGTTATGATCACAAAATGGAGGCCAACACAAAATACACGGAATCATGGCCCAGCCAAATTGATACACACATTTTTTTTTGGGGGGGGGGCATAATTCAATCCATGACAGAGCCCTGGTGGCACAGTGGTTAAGCATCTAGCTGCTAACCAAAGGTCAGCAGTTTGAATCCACCAGCCGCTCCTTGAAAACCCTAGAGGGCAGTTCTGCTCTGTCCTACAGGGTCACTATGAGTCATAATCCACTCGACGGCAACAGGTACAGGTTTGGGTTTGGTTTAATGTCAGCAAAGTTACTAAATTTTCTAAATCCTCAGTTTTTCACCCACAAAATGGCAACAATATCACTTTCTTAAGTTGCTTTGATGAGCGAAGGAAGCCCAGAACGTGAATATCTACAACTTTGTTCTTTGAACACATACTGGAATTCCATCCCCTACCTTCCCCCCTATAAAAGTTGTCATAGAGTCGATTCTGACTTATGGTGACCCCATGCGTATCACAGTAGAACTCTGCTCCATAGGGTTTTCAATGGCTGATTTTCCAGCATTGGCATCACCAGGCCTTTCTTCCAAGGCTCCTCTGGATAGACTCCAACCTTTCCATTAGCTGCCAAGCACATTAACCATTTGCACCATCAGGGACTCTCATAGGAATACACTGCTGTTAAAATCTGGGCACAGCTTTTTATGCATGGCCATGTGCAAAAGCGACAAGGCTTTGACCTAATCTTGCCCCAGGCTTTGGCCTCCAACTCTAACAATAAACATACCCTTCTCTGTCTACAACTCCATAATCAGGGACATGTGTTTCTGTTAACAATGCGTGCTCTCGGCTGTCTCTGTGGTCAATTATTTTATATCATTTTCAGATCACCACATGTTTGCACCTTTCCAAATGCTGTTCCCTGAAAGAAAAGTGTCTGCTTGATTATGGCATGGACAGAGGAGTCCCCTTCAACTTATCACATCTAGAAATGCCACAGACAGAAACGTTTCTGGGCTATTTGCTAAGAAACCTAGCACAAGCTGCTTATCAGAAAATATTACATTTCCCCTGAAAGGTGAACTGTTTTGTCAGTTTCTTGGGCTGTGCGAAATTCCTTTTATGTCATGATAGGTCACTGCACAGAAGCTAACAGTAGACCGCCATCTCCCCAGTGGATGGCAGGGCCCTGGGCAAAATCGGGAAAAACTAGCCTTTGCTTTCCGGACAAGCCTGCTGTCGCTGGAATCCAAGCCCTATATAAATGTCAGTGGTAATAGCGTTGTTGTGACTGTGCTGTTCTCCAAGACGCATCAACTTACCTTGTGGATCTAAATCAGTTGTCTAGTCGATCCCGACTCATGGAAACCCCAAAGGTGTCAGAGCAGAACTGGGCTCCATAGAATTTTCAGTGGCTGTGATCTTCGGAAGTAGATTGCCAGGACTTTCTTCTGACACCTGAGGTGGCTCTGGGGGGACTGAAACCTTGAACCTTTTTGTTAGCATCCGAGCATGTTAACCATTTGCAACACACAGGCCTCCTCCTATGGACCTAGACTCCTATAAAGCTTGGCTCTCTCCAGCCCTTAAAGCTGGCTGAAGACTTGGGTAGAAAATGTGTCACTCTCTTCTTGAGAGGATTCAATTTAAGACTCAAGATCCAAAATACCAGCCCCAAAAGGAACCCTAAAAGGAGCGAGAAACTTGAGTTTCAGGCCCTGTTCTATTACTTTTCTGTATTATTGGGCAGGTCATTCCAAGACACTGAAACTCAGTTTCCACATCTGTAAAATGGCAATGAAAGTACTGTTTATATCTCGGGGTTATTATGGGACTTGCAGGAAGATAGTGAAATAAAAATTCCTGTTCACTGCAAAGCCCAGACCTAAAGCATGGAAATCACTATCGTAATCTAACACGTTTTCATGTTCCAGACAGTCGCCAGAAGACTGGCTAATCACCGCTACTAACACTTTAGGTTTTATACTCAGTCTTGAGCCCAACCAATCAATGTCCTGGTTTTATGCTGGTGGATCATGACAGAGGAGGACTGGATTCTGCCTGGTTTATGGTCTGGACTATACACATTTGCATTTAGACCAGAGACCTGGGAGAATTTACTGTGCTTCATGGAGTAAAACAACTGAGTCCATTAGGCGCAGTAACAATAAGAATAACAATAACAATAGGAAACTCCAAGAGGTTAAATGGTTTGCTCTAGGACAAACAGGTAGTGAAGGATCAGGGTTTAATCTGCACCTAACTCTGTCTGGGCCCAAAAAGCATAATCCAGAGGCTCTAGGCTTCACTACCTTTGCATCCTGATAAAGCTGGTGATAAAGGCAATGACCGGAAGCCTGGTAACCTCAGGCTCCTGCCTTCAACTCTCAAGATCAATACCAGTGGTTTACATGTGGTTTTTGTAGATGTTAAGACAGAGCACCCAGTCTCAAGCTTGAAGAGGCAGTGTGAAAAAGGAGACAGATATTTTAGATTGCATCTACTTTCCTTTTCTCTTTTAGTTGAAGATTCAGATTTTCTCTCCCTCTCTCTGTCTCCCTGTTTCTTCTCTCTCCCTCCTTGTCTCTCTCCGTCCCTTTTTTTCTCTCCTTCTCTTTCCTTCTTTATACCCCTACATCTACCTCTATGTCTCCTTTTCTCTCCTTTTCCCCTTCCTCCCTCTCATCCTCTTCTTTTCCCTCTTCATCTCTCTGGGAGAAAGTTTAACCCAGGAATAAGAACAAGAGACTCTAGGCATCAGAAACATATGTGAACACCAGCTGTACCACCTCCTAGCTGTGAGCTTGGGCACTTGACTTAACTGCTTGGGCTTCAGTGTTCTCCTTTCTGAAATAAACCAAACACCCTTCCCATGTGACACTGTGGTGGGGACCACGTAAAAGAGCATCAACAAGGCATCTAGCAAGATATCTGGCATATGGAGGATATTTGTAAGTGGAAATACCAATTCTCCAATTCCTCCATAACATCTGAGCAATTGTACTTGGGTCACTCAGATTTTATCACCTTCGAAATATAAAGGAACCTGTCCAACTGATGCATTTTCACTAAACTGGATGAGAGTTTTCACAGTGGGCAGAGGGAGGCAGCATTTTCCTGGCTGGCATGTTATTTGGTGCCAGTTCATGGACACACCTGGCGCTGCTACCACAGTTCTTTTCCTTGGTTGGCCAGTGGTCTGGCTCAAGGCTTCCTGCGTGCTCCCAGCCAGTACTAGACTCCAGTCTTGTGACTTCCCATTTCTCCCCTTCCCTAATCATTTTGACACCTGATTTACAGCCAGTACTCTGAATTCCTGGCAGAGGAGTCCAGGAGGGTGCTGGAATGGGTTTGGTTTGCTTTATCTGCAGTAACTGCTAACCAAAAGGTTGGCAGTTCAAATCCACCAGACTCTCCTTGGAAACCCTGTGGGGGCAAGTCCTACTCTGTCCTATAGGGTCACTATGAGTAGAAATCGACTCAACAGCAACGGGTTTGATTTTCTGTTTGTTTGGTTGTTTCAGGCATTCTCAGGGTCTAACCTCAGGTACTCTTTTGAACTTGTTACAGATCGCCTCTATTATCAGCCTTGGTGCGCAGTATTAGGCTTACCCTAAAGTCACCAGCATTGAAATGCACCATTACTTGAAGCCCAAACCAGAGCAATGCTTCTAGGGAGGTACGGGAAACAGGTCTCGAGGCCCCCACTGCCCTTCCCCAAGGACATTCTCTGGATTTTCTCTGCTATATTCTTTTCCTAAACATCAGGATTATTCCTGACTCTGCAGAATCACAGACATGCGCCTGCACAGTACGCCTGTGGTTCAGCCCCATCTCTGCTCTGAGAAGAATGGCTGCACCAAAACCATGTTGGCTACAAAGAAGCAAGATAAAGAAAGAATTGTTTTCCGGGCAATTACCCGTGGCTTCTGTAGCCACAAGGTGAAGACGGAGCCATCTAAGCTGTACTGGTTATGGTTGGCTCTGAATATCTATGATCTAAAACTTTTAGGTCTATGTGGTCCCAAACTGTCTGCTTCTTGGAGTTGCCATTGTTTTTACTATTCTGAAGTGAATAGACATTTCTGTTTCAAACAAGGGTAATAATACAAACTCTTGAATTGACATAAGTCTCTATAACCTGCCGTATCTGTTTCTGTGGTGCATTTATCTGTACATACTCTTTAAAGACTGTCAAACACAGTGCAAACATAAAGCATTTACTGCATCTGGCATGTACATTTTTACAAATAATCACAATAATAATAGAGAAGATTCTAGCTTGCATGCTAGCCATAATGATAATTTTCACTAAACACACACCTCAGCAAAGTTCCTTCTAAATCTACAGACTAGACCTGGTGAACCTTTTCCAATCTGACAGAAGTCACAACCCATCCACCCAGTTTACCATATGTGGCTCCAGCTAAGAGTATCACCACACAATCATACATTTTTACAATGGGTCTATAAAACTACCATTATAATAAATGTCTGCTTAATTAATACATTAGGACGTAAAGCAATTTATTATGCTCTTATTTGCTATCATTCTCCCCACTCAAATTTAATAACGTAAAAAGGTTTCTCAGATGCCAACCCCTGAAAATAATAAAAATACATTCATCATGGATATTGAATGCAGACACGCCTAGCAGTACTGCTGGCAAAGAGGAGGCAGTCAGATGTGGAAAGAAAAGCCAGGGGAGGGTTTGCATGAGCTGGGCTGGAAGCAGGGCTCACAATACAGGAAGAGCATAGCACAATGCTTGGCGTGGCAGCCACGAAGGGGCCCAGAATAACTATTATTACAATAGGCAACAAAACCGGAGGGAGACAGGGAGTTGGGGTGAAAAGCTTTCAAGTCGGTTTAATTCATGAGGACTATGGAGGCTCAAATTGGAATGATCTCACCCTGTGCTGATAAATAAAGTAGCTCTGGTACCTAAATCATGACCCTAACTATGCGTTTAGATTTTTTTAAGTAGTGATTAGGTGGATACTCTGGGGAGCCTACCAGCCTTCGAAGAGATAACAGACTCAACTTAATATCAACTTAAAAAGAGACTTGAATTCTAACCAATCTCATGTAATGAATTGAAATTCTATAGCTTTGGGGAGGGGAGGAAGATAAAAAAGCGACACGGCTCCATTCTCTAACTTGCTGTCAGGAAATATAATTTGTGCTCTCGGTGATTCACCTAGCTCGTATGCAGCATGCAAATTTATTTCCCTAATAATCAGACCTGGAGATTGCCCAGGAGGATTAATAGCGTCATTCCTTATGACCGCCAGGATATTATGCACCTCTGACATGGAAAAATTGTGTTAGTTCTACAGAGAAAACGCAAGGATATTTGTCCTGCTAGACAATATAATAGGCTGGTGCATCATCAGATTACAATGTCATTTCAAAAACCTTGAATACAAATAATGTACAGTGGGGGAAATGTTGGAACAACCCCCCTTAATTCAGTAGCCTTGAATGCACATGTATTTTTGTGTGTGCCATGCGATGTATGCATTTTTTTTTTTTTTATTAGAGCTCTCTAGCATTGCATGCAAAAAGGCAAAAGTATTTTATATTCCATGAGATCTTACCATTGTTTCTTGGGAAACAAATAAAAAAGGCATGAGGAAAGAAAGGGTTTTTTTCTAAGATTTGGGCTTATTTTTACCCTGCCTGTACGCAGCTGTAGGCAGTGTTCAGAGCAGAACTTTTACAGGTATACGCCAGTTGTCTGTTGTTTACACGTGAGGGTGTTGTTGGTACGCATACAGATACAGATATCTATGAATTTAGTTTCCAGTCATATCTTTATTCAAACATGGAGTCACTTGTACATTCGATTGCTTCCTATTTGACACTCAAGGTAAAATAATGTATTTCACCATTGTTGTTCGGGACTATATTTTATTTTATTTCTGTATCTTTTACAATGTATCGGTCAGAAATTCTCCAGAACAGTAACGTCTCCAGCTGTACTTTAGACCAAAGAATGCTGCCTTGAGACAAAACTAAATTTCATTATTATGCGCATGGGAGCAATAAGATTAGCTCCTACCGCTGCCCCTAAGGTGGAGCAGCAGGAAGAACCAATGAGATGATGCTAATGTGCACGTTAATAGTATCCTGCTAGAAGAAGTTAGGATAATTAAACATGTACCGTCTCTTTAAGACAGAGCTTCACACATTTTCTTTGGATGGGTGTTTACAAGAATTCCAATTCCAGGTCATAGCCATTTCTGAGATTGGCTAAGAAAGAGACAGGAATAACTTATCTTATGCATGTATTCAAGAACCTTATAAAATGTGCAAAACATAACAGTTTTAAGGGGCTAAAACATGCATCTTAGCTCAACGGAGCTGCTTTATTATGTGTACAGTTGTATACTGACCTAATACATGGAGCATTTTTAGCTAATATACCTGGCAGGAAACCAGCCTTCAATGTGATGGATTTTATGGTATCTCATTAGGGTGTGTTTATATAACCTGATACTGAACACGTTCTCAGATTCATGTTCCTTATTAAAAATGTGAGTCACACTGATTTTTCGTTGGAGCAGCGAAAGAGTTGTTTTCACTATCCAGAAAAGCGGCTCTGAAGTTATTCAGAGCACCACTACTCTCTGTACAGACTTGGGGACAGTTAGCGTGGTCTTCATGGAACGGCCCGCTGCCCTCACGGTTGTTTAGGAAGCTCTGTTAGGTTATTTTTAATGCCAAATTTTTAATTTCGTAGAAAGTGTTTCTTTTCTTTTTCAGGAGGAGAAAAATTGCCCGTTACCCTCCTGTTGTTTCCCCATCAGCATCTTTGATTTTATCAATGAGCCCCACATAACGTCGCTAGGTTAGCCCTAGAGAGACACACGTCTCCACATCTGAGTGTCTGGCGTTTCTAGAACTAACGCTCTTAGCCGTGGCAACATGTGTGTGTGAAGGAGGCAAAAAAAAGAAGAAAAAAAACCTCCCATAATATCACAAGTTGTGTGAAACAAAATAATGACTTTCACATGGTGATGTCTCCATTTTGTAAACTGATCTCTGAGGTAACTCAGAAGTCAGCCATAAATAGTGTCCCAGGGTATTTCGGTGGAGTCAGGGGAAATAATGACCTAGAGGTACTGTAAATAGTTTAAATTATTGGAAGGTCTTTCTAAGAAATGTAATGTGAGCTGGGAGAAGAACATTTTCCTCCGCTGTGAAGTGAGTGCCCTTTGGAGGCAATCCAAATTCAGAATGCAAATATTTAGAGAAAAGGACCATCTTTTGAGAAAAGTAAATAAATACTGTGCTTTTCCCAGTTGTTACAGCAAAGCTGGTTAACACAATCCAACTAGGAAGGAAACAAATAAATAAAAGCCAGGCAGACAGAAAAAGTAAATATGTTTATTTCACTTCTGCCTTTTAAAGTAAACTCATAAGCCTTTAGCAGGAGAAGAAGGGCTAGATCGTCAAGAGCAACATACAGAAAACCAGTTGAATGGATACTGTTATTCATAATAGATTGAATGTTGTTACTGGTGTGATGTCATTTGAACTATATTTGTAACTTGGACTGTAGCAATGAGGTTGCAGTTCACAAGCCTCAAGTAATCACCAGATTTGGCTTAAGAAATCTTAAGTGAATTGGTTCTCAGAAGACAGTTCCCCTTTATTTTGCCCCTGGTGTGTGATTTTATTATTAAACATGAAAGTTGTGTCAATTACATTCATCATTCATTATTATCCCAGTTTTCTATCAACTAAACAAACCTTTAAAACGTGTCTAGCAGTGACCGTGCACTGTCGTACAGAAGTGTTTGTGATTTGTTTGTTGCCTAGCTAAGAACAGAGACTAGTTCGTTGTTTCGACTCACTAGACCACCCCACTACCCACCACCATCATCCCCAAGTCACATAACAGGATGACTTACCCATTTATTCCGTCAGTGGGGGACTGAACTTTCCAAAGATAGTCTATGGCTTAATATAAGAGCCAGGTTCACGTACTTGTTTTAAATGGGGATGAACCAAGCCATCCTGAGAACCACTCCGTGGTTAGTAGTAACAGCTTCACAGTTATTCGGCTTGAAGTGTAATTATTTTACCATTATTACATGCAAGGTTTTTAACAAAACCATCTTTCCCTCTATTTAAGGGGGTAGTTTTACAATTTATTACATCTCTTTGGTCATCAACACACTATACAAACAGTTGGCTACCGGTGACCAATCAAGTTAAGGTTAAGCAAAATAACTTTAAATTAGAAATAAGCTAATGTGTCTTCATCTAGGGCCTGCTGTGTTTTCACTGCTGTTATGAGACGATACTAAATGCAGATATAGAGCACGCTCACTGGGACCAATTCCTTTCGGCCTGAAAATGGGGAAGTCTCCGGTGTACCCGGGTCCAGAGCTAATTAATGGGATAACATCTGCTTTAAGCATTCAGCTGGAGTAATTTCTATCAACTTCCCAGTGACGGTGCAGGAGAAACTGTCAGAGAACTAAGTATCTATCATGAGCCATATTAATCTGTGACAGAACTGCAAAAGGCACATTTCAGCCTTGGTTTTATATTTATCTGGGGTGTTGCTGTTACCAACAGTTTCCCCCATGCTTCCTTTCTCCAGAGCATGAAATTATGGAGGCCCATAAGCAAATAACCTATTACATGCACATGGGCCAGATAACTAAGCATGTTATCAAACATCCAATGTAGACATGATAAAAGACAAGAATCTAACAGCCATCTTCCTTCTGAAACAATCAGTTGCAGCCCACACAGACACATATGTTGTTTTATCGCATGACTTAAACCCAGCAAGATTTGCCAAAGAGAAACGCCAGGACATTAAAACAAGCTTCAAAAGGGATAAGCCCACTTATTTCGTGTTATTTCACGTTATCAGCTCTTGTACAACATGATTCCAGCTTTAGTAGCGACTAAGTACAGGCACCTGTCCTGTGTGGCGATTTACATAAATCCAGCCTCAATGGAAGAAGAAAGTCATCCTCTGACAACTTATAATAAGCGACGTGTGTGAATGGAGCAGGAGTAACTCCTTCAAGAGAGAGGTCCCATCGGTTCTAATTATTTATTTATCCATACATGTATTTATTTTTCATCTACCTGTTCATTTATGTAGTTTACAAGAAGTGAGAGGAAGGGTTAATTTCCACAAGGACCCCAGGGGACATATTTTGGGTGTGTGTTCTTTTGGGCAAGACCTTGAATTAGTATGATTCCTACGCATCATACGATCAAGCTAAGAGCACCAAGCTTTATGATCCCAGCGATCAATAGAAAGAGAGAGAGAGAAAAAATACATTGTTTCTAGTGGTTGAGCTGAATTATGCTGATGTCATTTTTTTAATAATCCTGGGCCCAATAAATGGCATACATAAAATAGGATCCTGAAGGAAGAAATTACGATAATGACCATTCACCTTTACCTGAACGCTGATGTGGTCAAAGGCCAAACACCAGCTCACAGTGAGTGTGGGGGATTCATGGTTTAAAAACCCACTGGCTCCTAAAAAGGGTGTCACTCAGGGTTATTGATGGAAATGGAACTGAGAGGAGGATCAGGGTATTTTCTTCAAAGAATTTTAACACTTACACTACAGAAAAAAGGAAAGTCTGCGTTTTCTTTAGATATTTAATAATCCTATGAAAATTTTAATATTGCTAAATTGAAATTGCGGCCATGCCTAGCTCACATATTTATACAATAATCTCTTAGCGAACTAATAAATCATGCTGGTTAATTGCCAAGCTATTCTGCATAGTTAAGTTGTGCGTATAAAAACGCGCATGATGAAACATGTAGTATTTTATAACCCGGAGGAACTCACATGTGCATACCTCACGCGTGCACACACACATTGTAACTCAGCACAAATAGCTCATGCTGGTTGCTACCACAGGCTAGCAGGACAGGAAATACATTTGGTGCCTAATATGCATAAGCACAGAAATATGGTAAGGCTCATTTCTGTAATAAAGCTGTGATCTGCCAGCAGGATCAGTAGAAACATACCTGAGGTGCTTTGTCCCTTCCATTAGCTCCTGCGCCATAAAGCAATAAGGTTGCAACAAGGGTGAATCCTCAGTTCAGCTGGACTACCTTATCTGGGTTATTTGAACCCTTATTTGCCTTAAGGGGCCCATTTGCTTGTCCTAATGTGTACACAGTGATAATGCAGCATTTATGCAATAAAGATGGGCTGCAAAACAGTTGTCCGCTCTGCAGTAACATGGGGTAATAAGAGTACGGAGAACTGGCAGTTGTTGCTCCAATGACATAATTTCGCAGACGCCTCTTCAAATGAGAGCAGTGGCTTTTCACGCACTTCAGATTGAGTAGCGTACTGGACAGAAAAAAAAAAGGCCACATGGACTTCTTTTGAGTGTTTTGTTGTAATTAGAACCAGGTTGATGAGAGAAAATGCCTTGGGTCCCTTGCTTGAAGTTTTCATGTTACTCAAAAGGCTCTTGAAAAATTACAGAATTTACGTTGAGTAAAAGGCTAGTTAGGAGCCTTGGTGGTGCTATGGTTAAGTGGTCAGCAGCTAAAGGAAAGGTTGGTGGTTTGGACCCGCCAGCTGCTCTATGGGAGAAAGATGTGTCAGTCTGCTTTCATAAAGATTTACAGCCTTGGAAACCCTTGGGGGCAGTTCTACTCTGTCGTATAGGGTCACTATGAGTTGGAATCAACTGGATGTAAGTGGGTTTGGTGTTTTGTGGTGATTCAAAAGGCCTGTTAGGGCAGCAGCTTCTTAGTTGGAAGGAAGGCACTCAGGAGTCATTTC
Organism: Dugong dugon; assembly: GCA_030035585.1. Taxonomy (NCBI): domain Eukaryota; kingdom Metazoa; phylum Chordata; class Mammalia; order Sirenia; family Dugongidae; genus Dugong; species Dugong dugon. Next base: position 72,907,111 of record CM057480.1, on the reverse strand, counting down.
CCTCTGCGATGGGACATTCCATAATCACCGAAGGAAGGTTGAGGTGATAATATGAATGTAGCCGGCCCCACAAGGAGCCAGAGCGCTCACAAAAGCCCCAAGCACAATGGAGCCCTGGGCTTGCTGCCACAGTCATCTCATGGACTCGTGCGGGGCCTTCTTCACAAGCGAGAGCTGGAGAACAGCAATTCAGGTTCCAGGTCCAATGGCAGAAACTGTGAAGCTCGTGATGCTACATATTTTACTCCTCTTCTTTGTGCTTTTGCCAACTCTTAATAAAGCCTTTTTTTTTCTTTAAATTTTTTGCATACCCATGTAAACAGGCTTAAAATATGGTGGTAGAGTATAAGGAAAACAAAAATAACTAAAATAGCTACAAAGCACATATTTTTCCCATGATTTGGAAAACTTTCTATTGACCAACCGAAGAGGAAAAAATCCAGGAACTTCCACATTCTTTTACCAGCACCATTCCCCATGTCTTTCCTGTGATTACCATCAAGAGTGCCAAAGACTCATGGTTGCTCCGGCGAACCCCAATTTACTGCTTCTAGGAGCACTGTGTTGGGGAAGATGCTGAGGTCACACGCAGTCTCCATATACACAAAACAGAGTGGCGTATTCCAGCACTCTCACCCACACACATCAGCCCCCTAGCTCCGACTTCACTCACAGCATTTCTTCCTTTCCTCCCTGCACGCCTCCTTCTTCAAGATGCACCTGCTCAGAACACGTTCAGACTTTCTTCATCCTGGTGTGGAGAGAACTTTTGGTTAGGGTACATAAATAGTGGTTACCTAAAGTGGTGCTGGCGAAGAATACTGAGTATACCATGGACTGCTAGAAAAATGAACAAATCCGTCTAGAAGAAACACAACCAGAATGCTCCTTAGAAGAGAGAACGGTGAGACTTCAGCTCACTTACTCTGGGCACGTCTTCAGGAAAGACCAATTGCTAAAAAGGACGTCGTGTTTGGTAAAGCAGAGGGTCAGCAAAAACGAGGGAAATCCTCAGTGAGATGGATTGACACAAGAGCTACAACAATGGACTCCAACACACCAACAATCATGAAGACAGCACCGAACCAGGCAACTAACAACAACAGATCTTTGTACATAATGCATATAATACTTTAGTCACACACCTCACATGGAAAATAGAATAATATTTAAACGTAATTTTATGTTATGTTGATCCTCTATGGCAAATGAACATGCCATGGTGTAAGATAGAGAAGACACCATAGCTAATAAGGAGCACACCGGGCTGGCCTGATGGAAAATGGAGAAGACGCGGATTCTGATGATTTGCATCCTGAGATGGTTATCTCCCACTGGCCTTGAATGGTGTCTCAGAATTCCAGCAGAATCACTACTCTGGGTTGACAACTCATCTCCAGAATGCCCCAAATTGAAGGAAAAGAAGCTAGTTGGCAGGGGTCACACACTAAATCAATAACTCTATTCCCTACTGTCAAATCAGCTAATAAACCAAAGAGAGAGGAGGAATCGAAGGTAAATGTGGGATGTTTTCCTTTATTATTTTAAAGAGACATGATGTAGATTGAGTGGGAACATTAGCAGCAAAGATCTAGGCTGGGAAAGCCCCCTGCAGTCAGAGCTGACCACGAAGGCTCTGCATGCCTGAGAATAAAGGATGTCAAATCAAATCAACAAATATTTATTACATACCTCCTAGACACTGGGATCTGCTGAGTAACATATAGGCACCAGATGAGTAGATGTTTGAGGGGCACAGATAAAATGGCTTAGTATGGGAGATCACACCCCATTTTAAGAGCGCTGAGCCCTGGTGGTGCAGTGGTTAAGAGCTTGGCTGCTAACCAAAGGGTCAGCAGTTCAAATCCACCAGCCACTCCTTAGAAACTCCGTGGGGCAATTCTACTTTGTCCTAGAGGGTCTTGATGAGGCAGAATTGACTCAGAAGCAATAGGTTTGGTTAGGTTTTTTTGTTTTCACTTATTGTCTTGACTAAAAAAAAAAAAAAAAGCTTTGTGACTTCTGCTCTGCGTGTTTCAACAGCTAACATTTTTCTGTTTACACAGCTTTGAGAGCTTCGTCACGTTTCTGAGAATTCAACATTGCTCCCCATCTGGTCGCCTGTGATGTCACGTTTTAACAGTCTGAAGGGTTTTCCTTCTCCCAGGCCACCTCCCCACTGGTGCTTTGCTTATAGGCACGTCCTCTCCTCTGAAGTGCTTACACTTTCACGGACAAGGGACCAAAAACCAAACCAAACCCATCACCGTCGAGTCAATTCCGAGTCATAGCAGCCCTATAGGACAGAGTAGAACTGCCCTGTAGGGTTTCCAAGGAGCGGCTGGTAGATTTGAATTGCCAACTTTTCGGTTAGCAGCGAAGCTCTTCACCACTGCACCACCAGGGCTCCATGGACAAGGGAAGACGAGACAAATTGAAGAGAGTGCCCACCAATACTTGGTACGACACACAGAACAGCAGCAAAACTAACAGCTTGTCATTGGTCAGTACACCATCCTATGCCTGAGCTCCAAAGACGGACAGGGAAGACCACCTCAACCATGGGCATAGGCCTAAGATGTGTTTTATGACGTGCTTAGGGCTGGCCTACGATTACCTTCAGAATGGAGGTGGCATCTCATCATGGAAAGAAAACCTCCTTCAGTTGAACACAAACGTCATTGTGCGTCCATTGCTGGTCAGTCACTTTGATTGGTAGAGCTCTTTTTTCCAGACTGGCTTCTTTTTACCTGAGGTCCCAGGGGAACCCTGCTACAGGGAAACAAAAACAGCCATCAGTGTTTAGTTTAAAGGCATTTCTGTACTTTGCCTTCTCTTACCCTCTTTTCTACCCACAATCCTCTCTGCTCCCACCCTGGCAGCAGCCGCCATAGGTCTCCCCGGATTTGATCTACTGACCTGGGTGCCAAGGCTGGATTTGAAATCTTCTGAAGGGTCCTTAACATGCCAGAGTTAACAGGCCTGCCTGGGCCAGCTGCCGACTCCAAGCTGCCACAAACTCCACGGATTGTTCGGCAATAAAATCAGCTATAAATGTGTGAAAAACACCAGAGACCCAAATGGGAGAGGAGTGGGGGGGGGGGGGTGGCTCTTACAACCTTTTAGTGGACATCTGATTTATTTTTTAAACGGAAAAGCCACTTCTATAGCTACTGTAGTTCAATTATCTCTAATTTTACACATTTTATGCAAACCCCCAGCATCTTAATTGCAAATGAGGAGGAAACTTATTTTTTAAAGCAGAACAACAAGGTATAGTTGAGTATTTTCTTTTCAATTTTTAATCCCTATCCTTGGTTCAGCACCATTAAACTTTTATAACTCTTTTTTACACAGTTGTTTAAAATTATGTGTAATTTAAAGCACACTCACATGCCCACAAACACAGCTTTAAGCAAGCAGTTAATTTTACTCTCAGGCCTACAACCCCCCGCCCTTAGAGAAGGGCTTTAATATTCTCATATGTGCAGCTTCAAAAGGCTGAAAAGGAATATACTCAAAAGGCTTCATGGAGAAACTTTGGGTCATGTCTTAAAAACCAAGCACATTGGAACAGGTTCTAAACACCAAGAAATAGGCCGAAGGGCAGTGAGGTCACTAGGGTTGGTGTCACCCACTGCAGTAACTCATGGTGTCACCCCTCCCCCATGGGCCTCCTCCCCTGGTTCCAGCAGGGACCGTCACTGTAGGTGGGCAGTGGATAACTATCAGGGGCACCCTGGCACTGAGACCGAGGCCTGGGCCAGAGCCAAAACACCCAGGAGACCCCGGGCTCAGAGTACGCCTGGCGGAGCCAGCATGAAGCAGGCGTGGGTCAGGGTGAGCCCGTGAGTGTGAGCTGGCACCTGACTTCTGCTCGCAGAGACTCCTGGGGTGCAGGGCCCATAGGGGCACCATGCAGGTGGTTCCAGGGTACCACTAGGTGGAATTGGAGGGGCAGCAAGAGTGGCAATTACCCCCCTTCTCATGGCCCATCAGCCTCACTGCCTCCTCCAGGGCTGGGGGGTAGAAACACTACACAAAAATTTTATAGACAGCCATTTTGGTGTCACCCCCTCTGACCATGTCACCTGGTGTGGTCTGTACCCCCTGCTCCCCTGTAGTGCTGCCACTGCTACAGGGTGATGTAAACGGTTAACCCACTCAGCTGCTAACCAAAGACCGAAGACTGGAAGTTCAAGTCCACCCATAGGAACCTCAGAAAAAAGGGTCTGGCAACCTACTATCCAAAAATCAGCCATTGAAAATCCTATGGAGCACACTTCTACTCTGACACACATGGGGTGTCGCCATGAGTCAGAGTCAACTCAACAACAGTTGGTTTTTTACCCAGATTTCTAACCAGGAGTGTGCTGGTAAACATGTGACAACCAGCTCTCTCGGAGGAAATAATAATCATTTGTAGTGTTTGCCAATGTCCATGGTGTAAACACCCCTCCATAACCAATTCCAAGCTCCCAGTGTGGTATCTTGGAACATGGAGGTGGGAAGAGATGTGCACAATCGGCCCTTTTGAGCTAAGCTCATAGGGATCCAGCTCCATACACCACTGCTCCTGACCATCCAGATGTGCTTTGGTATTTCAGGAGAAGCCTGGAAAAAAAGAAAATCAGCCTTTGGGGATTTCAACAGGCTTTACTATGGTTTGGGGTCTCTAGAACTAAAAAGCCAATAGAAAACAAACAAGTTTTATACACTGAATAAGCATTTCAAGGATTTTATAGGCTGATGGGGGGAAGCTTATTATTTCTCTCATGACCCCTGGGGCGTATAAGTCCCAATTACATTTTTGCTTGTGTAGTTTGTTGGAGTGTTAGTGTCCCACTCATACTATGTGCTGCCATCGGGTGGGGACATGTATAAATGCAAAACCACATGTGCAGGTTATTATACAAGGTGGTGCATCCTGGAGGTATGATTGTATAAAACTTGGGTCTCTTGGCTTTGGTACAGCGAGATAAGACTTGTAAGTATATTTACGGATTCCTGTGTGTTATTTGCAAGTTGTATTTTTTTTAATCTTCAAGTGAATAACTTATTTGCAGGTGCAATACATCATACACACGTGTTGTAGCATCCTTGACATACTGTATGTACGTTTCTTGCAATCATCGAAGCCTTCTCTTCTGGCTTATGAGCTGTAAGTAGTTCATTTGTGATAAAAATGCATTCATTGTAGTAGTGCTTTTCCCAGGATGCCAGTTCCTTTTGGTGCTTTTATTTTTACAGGAGGCTGCAATTAGGCAATGTCTCCTCTTGTGTATTCTCATATTGGTCTGGAGGTGTGATATTGGTGTTATCCTGGATTTGCCAAACCTGGAATTGCTGTTTTCTGAAAAAATTCCTCTGTTTCAGAAACCGCCACTTTGAAGGACAAAGAAAATCTAGATTCTTTCTTGTCTCTACCTGAGGATGCAGATGGTTCTGAGGAGGTGTGTGACAAAGCCGCTTTGGAGGAGTTTACCCATCTTGTGGCATCTGAAGCTCATTTTGATGGGAACGTCAACAACACTGACATGGGAATAGAAGGTGATGAAGCAGTTGGTGTTGCAGCAGAGAGGGGCGACCCAGGTGATGACGCCCGTGGTGAAAGTGGAGAGAACAAAGTGGATGATGTGAAGGTGTCTCCTACTTTGAAAACACAGCAAACTCGCTTCAGCAACACGCCAACGTTTACCCGGACTTGACCCACGAAGATACAGAAGTAGTTTTTTTTGGTCTATATTTACAGAAGAGTTATTGGAAATTATAAAGGACAAAACGCACCTTTATGGGACCTAGGAGCACGCAAAATGACATACAGCACAGGAGCTTAGAATGCCAAGTAAAAGCTGGCAGCCTACAGCCTAGAGGAAATAAAGGCATTCATTGCTATGCGTACCCTGATGGGTGTACACATCTTGCTGGAGCTCAGACATTATTGGACCAGTGACCCCCTCTTGGGTGTTACTTAGATGGCAGACCTTATGGCTAAAACCAGATCCAAGAAACTGATGGAGAACATACACTGCAATGACAATTCAAAAACCACGCACAAAGGGGAAACTGGCTATGACCATCTTCACAATCTGCACCCAATTATCAATGCTCTCAATAGCCCCCTGAAAGAAATGTTTGTGCCGTCAAGTGTCATGGCAGTTTATGAAAGCATGGTGCCATCCAAGGGTCGTACATCTATAAAACCATAGATGCCTATGAAACCCGTCAACGTGAGTACAAAGTTTGGTGTTTGGCTTACTCATGAACTGGCTTTGTAAATGACTTTGATATCCGTTCTGGAAAAAAAGGCATAGACCATGACTCATCTCCCTCCCTCGGTGAGAATGTTGTGTTCGGACAACTTCATTCACGCAGTCATTCTCATAAACTCATTGCTTTCAACAATTTCTTTTCCTCCTATCACTTGATGAAAAGCATGAATGGGAGGGGATTGTATGCTGTAGGCACTGTGCAAGCAAATAGAAAGGGGTTACCAGAAATGATAAATTACAATGGGCAGAATTTCTGTTTCATTTGGAAGGATGTGTGTCAGCAGCAATGTGGCAGGACAATAAACCTGTGACAGTGTTGTCCATGTTCCCCAATCCAAAGGGTATCAATCGTGTCAACAGAAAGAACAAAGATGGTTCCTCCTCAGTCATCCTTTGCCCAAGAGGAGTTGCAGAATACAACGCAATTACAGACAGAGTGGACCGCTTTGACCAGAAGCACGAAAGGTACACAATTGGAAGGTGCTGTCTCAAATGGTGGCATTGATTGCTGTATTTCCTTATTGACGCTGGTATTGTAAACCATTTTACAACGTGAAACTGCAACAACAGGGACCAATGTGACTAACTTTCCTTCTGGCTTGCTTTCAGTAAGCAGCTTACTGTGGGCCAGGAAATCCAAAGAAGAGGAAGACCCTCCTTTCTTGTGAGGAACAGGCCAGGAGTAAGCAGGGTGCCAAATGACATATGGCTCCACCAGACTGGGGGGTATTTACCTGTCAAGGGATCTGGAAGGCAGTGTAGACAATGCAGTACTAGGAAGAAGGAGCTTCAAACCACAACAATGTGCAGCTATTGCAAGGTGCCTTTATGCATTACTCCATGTTTCTAAACATTTCCCTCAATAAAATAAAATTGCTAAGATAAAACAATTTTTTCCATGCCTCATCCCACCTTATCCTACCACCAGAGTTCAATGGGACATATGTGTCCCACATATTATTTATCAAAATCCATCTTACCTAACAGAGACTTAAAAACATTTAGTGATTTAGTATGCATTCCATCACTGAAAAAAACATATCATCAAAAACTTACTAACATAAAGTAATTCAGTCATGAAAGGGGTAAAATGCTTACAAACCTACAGTCATGATTCCGGCCAAGAATCTGGCAATTACCAACCACCTAACCTGTGCCAAGTCTTTGCCATGGGGTCTCTGTTTTCTCATACCTAAAATAAGGATAATAAGGTTTGATCTGCAATAGACTTACCTTCTAATAGATAAATAGCTAATAGTAGTGGGACCACTAGGTAAGCTTAAAGGAACGTGCAAATAAAAGCTAAATATTGTATGATTTGTTCAACAATGCAATTGGTTTAACCAGCAAATACTTCTTGACGTCACTATAGGAAACACAAAGATGTATATAACACAATACATAGAGTTACTCTTCAATAGACTATGATTAGTGTCTCCATGATGAAATTCCATCCTGGCCATTAGTGGAAAACTTAAATATTTTTCTAACCCTAAATACTGAGAGAAAAAAAAGTCAGTCAAGAAATGAAGACAAGGGGAAAAAGTACTATCACTCTCTTGTAAGCATTAAAGCTTAATTTTAATATGAGCTAGATTTGTCAATACAAAAGACAAAGAGAACACGGAGAACACCATGGTAGCATTCCCTGAGAGGAATAAGTAGTCGCTCTCAAAGTCTTCAAAGAAGGAGACAGCATTAAGTGAGCTCCCAGCTCTCATCACAAGGTCCCTAAAACCCTAAAAAATAAATCCGTTGTCAATGAATCGATTCCAACCCCGCAGGACAGAGTAAAACTGCTCCATAGGGTTTCTAAGGAGCTACTGGTGGATTCAAACTGCCTGACCTTTTGGTTAGCAGCTGTAGCTCTTAAACACTGCACCACCAGGGCTCCAAGAAAGGTCCCTAGAAGGTGCAAATGATTTGCATTTAAAACTTACCTGAAGGTTGGCAGTTCTAGCCCACTCAGCAACATCATGGAAGAAAGGCCTGGTGATCTGCTTCTGTAAAGATTACAGCCAAGAAAACTCTATGGAACAGTTCTACTCTGTAACACATGGGGCCACCATGAGTAAGAATCAACTCCAGGGCAATGGATTTTGTTTTGTTTTAAGCCTTCATCATATTCTCCCCTTGCTATGAACAATATTACATTGGAACTTTCTTCAGTGGCTCAAGAAACAATCTGCAGCCAAGACACTTTCTGTTGAGGTCCTCTGTTTCCATCCCAGCTATATGTCATTCTAGCTCTTCCAGCAAAGGGAACGTAATCATCTGCCTCCAGCAAAGATCTGGAGTCCTCTGAAAACAGGAGTAAATGAGAACAGAAAGGAAGACCTTGTGTGTAGCGTTTCCCATTAGGCCCTCTGCCTGGCGATAATCAGGCCTGCTCCGCATAATCTGGACTCCAGGCAGCTGGTCCAATACTTATTTTCATGAAGAGGATGAAAGAGTACATATGAGTCCCTGACTTCTCCATCTTCTCTTCCCTGCTTTCCCTTTGTGACTTCATGCTGCTTTGCAATTTGTGTTTTCACCACCGTAGTTAATTCTAAGACACAGTCGATCAACTCGTAGGCTCCTTAGTAATGAAAGTGCCTCTAAATAAAATTGCGTAAAGCGCACCACTTCGATGGAGAAGATCCCTACCAGCCCTTTTTCTCGTATTTAGCTGGCTACCCTTCACCGAAGTTACATTTGTAGCATAATTAATGAAATAAGCTTTTGTTCTGACTTGCCTAAATAGCTATGCAGGGTGACTTGGAGAGTATCTGTCTATTTATGAGGCAGCGCTACTACCTAAATGGTCTGAGACCCTTCTCCTTAAGCCCGGCAACCAGAGTATCCTGCCCTGAGCACATGACTAAGGAAGATCTGATGGGCTGAAAACTACACATGCCTCATAATGCACGTCAACAATTTTACTATCTGGTACAAATGGAAACTTACTGAATTTATTCCCTAACATGCTTTTTATGCTTTTCTTGGCTCTGGCTTAGGAGTAATGTATTTAAATGTCCGGGAGAAATATTCAAAAGAATGAAACACATAACTTCAGTTGAAATGCCTACATTTCAAACCAAATACCGGCCGTTCCGTGAGTAACCGGTTAATATTGTCCTTATTTGATTAGGATAATCCGGGAAGACACCGACTCACTCCTTCAGCCCCTGCCTTTTAACCAATCAATATCTTTAGGGTTATGGTTTTCAGAAGGCAGCTGATAATTTTGGTGATAATGTCTCAAGGTGCTGGTGACACTGAGTTGCATATTTAACATGTCTCTGGAGTGACGGAACACAGCGGTGATGGAATCTCCCCCGGAAATACACAGGCACACCCACACACACAACGCTACTAACCCTTAAATTCTCCAGGCTCCCTGCATAGATTTTGCAACCCGACTCGTATTAATGTCAATGAAAATTTGAAAATTTAAGCGGTAAGAGTGAATGCCTTTCCTTGCAATGGTCCTGCCTTTGCAGGGTACAGAAGCCCCTGAGAAGGAAAAGGAGGAAGCGACTCTCCACCCCGACATCGATAGTGGGGCCAGGAGAAAAGGTGCAGTGAGGAGGCTATGGCAGCGAGCTGGTAGCTCAGCCAAAGTAGCCATGTCACCACCTACACAGAGCAGGCGAGCACAGGAGAACAGGGAAGGGAGGGAGGGGAGGATAAAACTAGGATGTCTTAGACTGTCCTTAAAATACATCTATTTTAATTTCACGAAGCTAAAATTATCCACTTGCTTTGTATTAATTTTGCCTTGACTGAAATTAGTTGTCAGACCTCTGTTTATAGCCGAATTCCCTTTTTTTCTTAAAAAAAAAAAAAAGTGGTAAAAGAAATAACAATAAATTTGTAATGCAAAAGCTACAAGTTTATAGTATCAGTATAGGTGAGGGATAGTTATAGGAAGAGGGTTTGAAAACAATTTAAATCCATCTGGAAAAGCTTCCTATTTCTCAGAAGACGAGGACTTCGCTAGCTCTGTCTTCACTGTTCAGTGCCATGATTGTTACTTGTGGCTGCAGACGCTTGACTGAGTCGTGCTCAGAGTAGCTGCAACTTGGTGTCACTTATTTTATTTGGCTCTCTTACAAGCTAGCTATATAATCGAGTGTTCACACTCAAGACCAAGGGTGGACAAATTTTTCTGTAAATAGTAAATACTTTAGACTTTCTGGGCCAGAGGGTCTCCATCACAACTACTCAGCTGTGCCATTGTGGTGCGGAAGCAGCCATATGCAATACAGCTCCATATGCAGTATGCCTCCATATGCAGTATGCCTCCATATGCAATATGCCTCCATATGCAGTATGCCTCCATATGCAATATGACTCCATATGCAATATGCCTCCATATGCAATATGACTCCATATGCAATATGCAGCCATACGCAATATGCAGCCATATGCAATATGCGAGCAAATGAGCATGGCTGTGTTCCACTAAAACTTTATTTACAAAAACAGGTAGTGGGCCAACTTGGCCTGCAGGGCCACGGCTGGAGAACGCCTGCTCAGGACAATTGAATCAATGAAACATGTTAAATATTTTTTTGAATAAAAATGAGCATCGATGAAACTAAAAAAGCCCGCATACTTCACTAAACAGCAGAAAAGTGGAGCCACCTCCAAGTCATAATCTATGAGTTGAAAAAAAAAAAAGACACTATTTTAGTTATTTGTTAGAATCAACAAAAATAAGTAGCAGATGAACATGAAGGGAACACAGAGGCACCAAACGCACCCTGGTTGTTGCCACTTCTTGCTGCCGTCATCATTGTTTGCTGCAGAGTCCGTTCACACTCATGGTGGCCCCACGTGTGCAGCGGGGAACTGCTCCGTAGGGTTTCTAAGGCTGTGACCTTTCAGAAGCAGATCAACAGGACTGTCTTCCAAGGAGCCTCTGGGTGGGTTCCAACCACCACCCTTTCAGCTAGTAGTCGAGTGCTTAACCATTTGCACCACCCACAGCCCTATGAAAGCTCAGTGAAAGGCAAACTGCTGTACACAATCAATTAGCCACAATGAATACCACCACTAGGCTACCGTTTACTAACCGAAGTTTACAATTACAGTCTTCTTGGCTTAAAATAAGGGAGCACTGCAGCCAATATTGGAGCCCTGGCGGCACAGTGGTTAAGAGCTCGGCTGCTAACCAAAAGGTCGGCAGTTCTAATCCACCAGCCGCTCCTTGGAAACCCTCTGGGGCACTTCTACTCTGTCCTATATGCTCAGTATGAGTCAGAATCAACTCGATGGCAGTGCCCTTTTGGCAGGCAATGTTGGTGAAGTTGGGAAAATGCAAAATATTTTTTAAAGAATTTCACCAAGATGAGCAGTTAAAAAAAAATCATATCTCTTCAAAGGATGCTCTTCAATTATTTTATAAATAAGTACCAGACGCAGGAAGAAAAGTCCTGGGTATCAGTTCTGTTCCTGCTTCTCACATCTGTGCTGAGAAGGTTGAACCAGAAGATTCTCAGCACTCAAATCCGGACTCACAAATTCTCTGATTCTAATGCTATAGCGTCGTTGACTCGCCTTATAGTGAAAGGAGTCTCGACTTATTCTATTATGCTTTTTACCTGAGGGTGAACAGTTGAACTGCCTTATTTTGTTCTGTTTTTTCTCCTCTACTAAGCAAGTTTCCTTTTCCTGCTCTCCACCCCCTCCTCCCTCACAGCCAAAGTCCCATCTTCAATGTTAACATAGTTTTTCTCCCTACAAGTAGCAAAAGGACAGGGTGTGTGGGTAAGAGAGGCGCAAAAGGCCTCCTCCCCAGACCCAGTCTGCAAAGTCGTCCTGAGCTTTCCTCAGCTGGAGGGGCTTCCTGCTCGGTGCCTGGACCATTGCCAGCAAGATCTGTCCAGCTGTAAGCCTGATTTTATATAGTTATTTTCACTTATTTTTTATTTTGCAAGATGTAAACGAATCTGTTTAGCTAGGAAATCACGTCCCTTGAAAGTGATTATAACCTAATTTGACATGCAGTATTTGTACACTTATTCTAGTGTTATGATGCATTTACTGTGTTTACACAAATAGAGATTTCTGTATAATTACTACAAGATAATGTAAAGAGTTAACCACACGAAATCCCCCAAAATCTCATTTGGCTGAATTTTTTTTATTTTTCTTCAATGTAAAAGTAAAATTTCCTTTGGGAAAAAAATGGGCCTGTTTCCAGAATATTGTGTAATTTTTTTTCTGAGGGCCTGACAAAAACACCTACTTTCTTCATCCATTCCTACTTGCTCACCGATTGATAGAAACAAAAAATTTATTGTGCACCTAGTATGTGCCGGATATACGTGCAAATAAAATCAACACGTGCAATGCCTTTGTTATTACATCTAAGTATATGTCCAAAAGGCTGTATGGAGAGAGGGAAGCTCTGCCTTGACCTTGAGTGCTTATCTTTCATAATGACTGTTTTCTTCATAAAAAACACGACGGAAGACACGTACAAGACTGATCTGCTTGGAGAAAAGTATCAAAAGAAGAGAGAAAAGCACGACTAGCATGAACGTTTGGAAGAAGGGCTGCAAGTAGTTTTGAATTTTTCTCTTTTTTATGTATTTTGTTTTCCAGGAAAGGAACTTCCCCCAAATTGGGATATTTTTCTAAAACTAGGAGGGATAAAGAATGATCCAATAGTTCTATACTCACGTACCCATTTAAGAAAGAGCCCGTTGGTCTATCTTCCTGAGGTTCAATAAATATTCTTGTGTGAGTAAGCTCTTTGCACTGATTTGCTTTCTTTCATTCAATTTATACCGTATGCTCAGCTCTGTCTTAGGTTCCGCGAGTGTTGAAAAATTAGATAAAAGGCCTGCCACAGTTCCCCAGGCTATGTGCATAGAGAAAAGAGGGCTGGCAAAGTATCTCTAGAAGCATCTGTTTTGGAAAGGTGAGGATGGCCCCTCACAAGCACCGTCCAGCCTTGCTGCTCTCACTGGACACTGGATGTTCACTGGTGAACCAAAGGTGAGAAAACACCTTCATTTCTCCTAGGAGCGTCATTCCTCCATCGCCAGGTTCAAATCGCTCTCTCAAATCCTTGGGCCCTTTACTGTGTTTTTTAGAAGACATATGACATTTCAAAAACCAAAACCATTGGCATCAAGTCGATTCCAACTCATAGCGACCCTATAGGACAGAGTAGAATTGCCCCATAAGGTTTCCAAGGATCGGCTGGTGGATTGGAACTGTCAACCTTGTGGTTAGCAGCCATAGCTCTTAACCACTGTGCCACCAGGGCCCCAAATGACATTAAGATGTAGTTATAATGTCCTCAATAAAGTTGAGCAATTTTTTTTTTTTTTAAGCATAAGTTCCATAAACTTCTATCTAAAAATTGTCAGAATAAGAGACAGGGAATCAGGAATGGAATGGGTAAGAGGAATTGCCGATCATCCCCTTAAGAATCTCAAGCCACTGTTTTCAACCTAGGGCTCGTGATTATCATTTAATGCTCAATTTCTTTCAATAAAATTTAATTGAAGTCAATACTTCAGTGAAATGTTATTCAAATCAATACACACTTGTCCAGTGGTTCATAAGTTCAAGTACTTTACTTTTTTAAAATGGAGAAAAAGGAACATACCGTTTGGCAACGAGGTCCTATGGAACCAAAAGATATTATTTATTTTAATTAGCCAGGTATTATGTCAAAGAACCCTTGTATTGTATCAATGGCTAAGCTCCTGGCTGCTAACTGAAAGGTCAGCAGTTTGAACCCACCAGCAGCTCTGCCATCTTCCCTTCTAAGAAGTATTCTGGCTGTACTCCTTCCAAGACAGTGTTGTTCATTCTTCTGGAGGTCCGTGGTATATTCAATATTCTTCCCCAACACCATAATTCAAAGGCATCAATTCTTCTTCATTCCTCCTTATTCATTGTCCAGCTTTCACATGCATATGATGCAGTCGAAAATACCATGGCTTGGGTCAGACACACCTTAGTCCTCAAGGTGACATCTTTGTATATACTCACTGCTGTATTTTCCTTTGGAGCCCTGGTGGCATAGTGGTTAAGAGCTCCACTGCTAACCAAAAGGTTGGCAGTTCGAATCTACCAGCTGCTCCTTGGAAACTTCATTGAGGCAATTCTACTCTGTCATACAGGGTCTTTGTTTATTCATTTGTCTGTCTCCTAAATTCTAAGTCCTGGGAACCATTACCAGTGTCAATAGGTGCTTAAATTAGTGACAAATTATTCATATAAGTGTACATATACTCTTCCTCCCCCCCAAAGATTCGCACTACACCTTTGTTTTCCGTTAGCGTGCTAACCGTGAGGTAACTATGTTCATCATCACCTTGCTCACGTACCTATTTGACAGTCCTAGTGGGAACACTGGGCACTACTAATGACACTGACTACCAATAATATATGAAACTGCATGCTAAAAATTTCTTTTTATTGTCCACCTTTCATCCTCGGCCTACTTTCCTTTCTAACTGACCCTACTCACCCAACCCAAACTACAGAACATGAGCTCTTGTGAAGTCCAGGATTTTCAAATTTCTCCTTGCATTCGCTTCCACCAATTGGCTTTTATTAAACTCCTAACATAAGCTTGCTGATTTTGACACAATTTCTTTGTTTATGAAAATCATTTTAGGGACAGAAATTATTTCCCCTGCTGCACTTGCTGCATGTTCACTGTGTCACGTCCAAGCCCGGTCGATACCGTCTCGGGGGGCTGACGGGAAGTTTCTGAAGAGAGTCTTCTCCGAGGCGGGGGAGTCCGTGAGCGCACCAAATGCCCCAATTTTGAGGCGACTGCCCCAGTTTTAACATGCTGTCTCCCAGACGTGCCCAAGAGCAGATCTAATGTTCTGTTTCTCCAAGTCCCTGTAGATTGCCTGAACTGTGATAATGCTGCCTGAAATGACAAGGGAACAGGCCAGAGCTGGAGTTAGCCAAATCAAAACATGTTGGATGAGACCCACAATCCAACAATAGACACTCTGTGGGGCCTCTCAGGAGGGACGTCAGGTTTCCAGCAGAATATTTGTTGGTTACTTAACATACTCTATTGTCCTCGCTTAAAAGCTTTAAATCAGGAAGTTTTGCCCAATTTTACTAAGACACCTAGAAAACGGGATTCCTTTTACCCTCAATCCATAGCATGACGGAAGAGCTTTCTCCTTCATCAATGTTCTTCCTATACAAGAAGAAAATGCTGTATCCTGAATATCTGTGTCTGTCCCACTTATTAAAGTGTCCCTAGAATCATTTAATGTATCTACTGTTCCTTTCAGATTTTTAAATGAAGAAACACCAGAGAGAGGTCTTTTTGTTTTAATTTTGATAAATCTCTGAGACGCAACACTTTGGATCTGAGACATCTAAGTAAAAGACAAAAATATCAGGAGAGTCTTTGCTTAAAGTTACACAGGTTTTTAAATAGGCTGAGAACAGGACTTTATTCAAAACAGGATTAACATTTCTCTGGCTCTTCTTCTGCAGACACAGTTTGGTTTGGCTGTGGCACACATGAAGCAAAAAAAAAAGTTAGATGTTGAATTTATAAAAAATGATACAATCTGAAAACAGCAATGCTTCCAATTGTTATAGGTTGAATTGTGCCCCCCCAAAACACGTATCAACTTGGCTAGGCTGTGATTTCCAGTATTGTGTGGTTGTCCTCCATGTTGTGATCTGATGTAATTATCCTATGTGTTGTAAATCCTAACCTCTATGATGTTAATGAGGCAGGATTAAAGGCAGTTGTGTTAATAAAGCAGGACTCAATCTACAGGATTAGGTTGAATTTTGAGTCAATCTCTTTTGACTCAAAAGAGAGAAGAGAGCAGAGAGGAGAGGGGGCCTAATACCACCAAGAAAGAAGCACCGGGAGCAGAGCCCATCATTTGGACCTGGGGTCCCTGCCCTGAGAACCTCCTACACCAGGGGAAGATGGATGACAAGGACCTTTGTGCAGAGCCAAGAAAGAGAGAAAGCCTCCCGCTAGAGCTGGTGCCCTGAATTCGGATGTCTGGCCTCCTAGACTGTGAGAGAATAAATCTGTTTGTTAAAGCCATCCACTTGTGGTATTTCTGTTATGGCAGCACTAAAGAACTAAGACACTAATAAATAATATATTCTTAGTAATAGAAACAAAGTGATTGAGTAATGTCAGTCCCATGGCATTCCTCCACCAGCTAGCACCCCTGCTCCAGTACTGTTTTCACTCAGGTTGGTTTTCATTGCTTGGCAAAGCTACTTACTGTACAAACAACCTACACCAAGTCATTTACCAAGGTGACTGAACTACCTTGTGTTAGGATGTCAAACTGCCCCAAACTGGAAGACCACAGGAGACTCTGAATTCTCCATCTGGGTGCTGGGTGTGGGAGTGAGCACACGATGTGACACACTAAGAGTTGTTCACATCCTCACTGTACGTGCTCCGAGCAAGGGGCTTACACTGCATTTGAGGAATTCTCCCCAAGGCCTGATGGCCACCGTATGGCTTCCCTTTCCCAATTTTACAGTGAGCAGCCTGGGCTAGAACATGCATGAAGGACTGTTAGGCAGCCCTTTCTCTCTCTGCTTCTCCATGATTGATATAAACAAGTTGCCAGTCATTCCTCCGCCTCTGAATTGTCATTTGATCTATGGCAAATGTCACCTGTTTCTGGGTCCTCAGGTACTTCTATCGAATGGGAACATCTTCTCCTTCCTTATCGTAAGGATCAAAGGTAGGCAAATGATATAAATATGGTTGAAAAGTTACAAGTGCATGTTGATCAATACTAATAAAAATGTTTGCATTATTTGATAACATCATTATTAGTAAGTATATAAGTAAATAGAGTTCAGTATTACTAAGTATGTAAGGGTTGGAAGCTGTAAACAGACTGTATGCTAGATTCCTGATTTATCCACTTGTTATCTTATTTTATGCCATAAACATACAGAACCATTTTGGTGCTATACATCCTTGAAGCACTGACATCTGGTATTCTAAAAACAGCCATTCTGAATATTTCTCTATTACAGCACCTGAAATTCTGTTTCCTAATAGGCACAGTGGTTACGAGCTTGGAAGCCAGCCAAAAGTCAACAGTCTGAATCCACCAACTGCTCCCTGGAAACCCTATGGGGCAGTTCTACTCTATCCTATAGGGTTGCTATGAGTCAGAATTGACTTGATGGCAATGGGTTTGTTGGTTTTTGTTTGTTTGTTTGTTTGGTTTTTGGTTTTTAATGGGCTGGATAGGATTTCTAGAAGATTGAAAAAATAACACCAATTTTCACTTTTCTACATCTTTAAAGCCAAGATCTAGGAATGATTACACAGCATTTCTGTGATGTTAGAAGGGTCCATTCCAATCTGCCCATCCTTACCACCGCTAGTGCCACTGATTGGATTCATAGAACACTGAGTTTATATGGAGCCTAAACTGTGACAGTATTTTCTGAAACTTCATTGCTAATACATCTTGATAGGTAAGTCAAGCGTTCATTTGGAGGCAAGACCTGAAGAGTGTGTTTATTTTGTGTCCTATAGTTCAAGTCCTGGTAGGGCAGTGGTTAAGAGCTATGGCTGCTAATTAAAATGTCAGCAGTTTGAATCCACCAGCTGCATCTTGGAAACCCTATGGGGCGGTTCAACCCTGTCCTATAAGGTCGCTATGAGTTGGACTTGACAGGAATGGTTTTGGCTTTTTTTTTTTTTTTTTTTTTTGGTTCATAATTATAGTTCGAGTTAGGAGAAAGATCCAGATAAGCATGTCTCAGCTGTGAGTGAGTTGGCTGGCCTGTGGATGCTTTGCTCATCATGGAAAGTTTATGCACTGTCATTCTCAGCCTCCGGAGCTGTATTCGAAGTGTTTGCAAATGATCAATTACTATCTGATATGTGATACTAAGATCCCTAAGATGTCACCCTGGCTCAGTCTTACAGTTGATCAGGTAGGCAGGATATTGTCATAATAAGCTAGAGGTTAGTATGGTTTAATTAGATAACCCTTGTAAAGTCCTTAGATCAGGATCTGGTTCATAGTAAGCTCGTGATAAATGTTAGACTGCAAGTTCATAGAACCATACAACTTAGAAATGGCCTTAAAGATGATCGACCTACAGCCTCCTGTCTCCTCATAGTAAGTATGGCATACTGAGTTATTCATCCTAGCTCTTCATCCCCGTATATTATATATTCACATGCTTTCCATGGTCCATGAATGTCCAAATATATTTCCCCATCCATTGATGCTGAACTTGGCCATAGAGTTGCTTGGGTCAATGGGATATTTCAAGACATATTTGAGAGCAGAATTTGAAACATGCTTGTGGGGTTGGGCTTGCTATTTTGCACGTCTGTCATTGTTATGGAACGCTGATGGCTCAGTGGTTAAGAGCTCAGCTGCTAACCAAAAGGTTAGCAGTTTGAATCCATCAGCCGCTCCTTGGAAACCCTACGGGGTAGTTCTACTCTGTCCTATAGGGTCACTATGAGTCAGAATTGACTCGATGGCAACGGGTATCACTGTCATAAGAAAAACATGTCCCAGTCACTATTCCTTTAGCCTAAGACCCAGAATAAACAGAGATGTCCCAGTCACCCCATAACCTGAAGCAAAGCCACCCCAGCTGACCCTGAATGCTGAAACTCTTGTGAAAAACAAACATGTGTTTTATGATACTGAATTTGAAACTGATTTCATGTATATAATTTTTATGGCAATGGTTAACTGATAATGTAAGCATAAATTATTATTTCTCTTTAGTTTGTGACACATCCAAAACTCTAGATAATAAATAATATACAAGTCAACCAGCCAGTACAGGGAAACAAAACCCATTCTGTCTACTTCCTCTAAATTCCAATCTTAGGTTAACGATTGTTGCCTGGGCTCCATGAGTTACACTTTTTCAAGCATTAATATCCATGTGGTTGAGCTACCCATTTCCTCATGCCTGGAAAAGTAGGCCGTATGGGTGAACACAGAGCAGCACGTTGCAATGAGCATCACCTGGACATATCACGCTTACAATGCCATTTGCTTTTCAGCAACTTCAGGACATTGCATTCTGATTCAGAGTGATCATTCTGGGCCAGCCACTTTTGTTAGCAGTAAAGCAGCAACAGGCATGGCATTAAAATAAGCTGTCTAAATTGTAAACGAATCCATCTGCTAATTTTTTAGCATATAGACAAATCTGTATGAGAATGTTCAGCAAATCTGACTGTATCCTATATGATGGGAATCTCCTGGAGAGAAGAGAAGCCTTTCAATACCAGGAAATCCCATTGGAAGTGTAAGTGTACGTGGTGTATTGTGTCTGACTTGAGATAGACACCTTGGAAAAATTGTGTGTGCAGTTCATCTTCGGCAAACTATTACTCAGCAAGTTAATTAGGGGCCTCTGCTTAATGGTAAATGGTACTTTATTTCAGAGACATGGTTGATGTCAATGAAGGACCCTGAGTCCACTCAGACCATTTGGAATGCATAAATAACCAAGAAGGTTTTTAGTGCTTCCTTGTGCCAAGATCTGAACTACAGTATTTCTACCACTGAGATACACTAGACCTAAATAGCCTCAAGAACATAGATGAATGTAGTAAAA
Source organism: Dugong dugon (assembly GCA_030035585.1). Taxonomy (NCBI): domain Eukaryota; kingdom Metazoa; phylum Chordata; class Mammalia; order Sirenia; family Dugongidae; genus Dugong; species Dugong dugon. The sequence continues at coordinate 72,887,246 of CM057480.1, read as the reverse complement.
TAATCAAGAAGAGTTAAGTGTTGAGTATGTATTGCCTTTATTTGCATTATAATTCATTTAACTTCAAGTTTATCTCATTTAATGTTTAATAGTAGCCATACCTACAACTCATCTCACAAAATTCCTGAAGATTTACCCATCACCTCTTACAAACCAGTACAAATTGGCTTCAGCACACCACTGCTCATGTGAATCATATACTGAGGATTAGCAAAGAACTCCGCTTCAGGCAGTCACTCAAGAACCAGGGTGAAGAGGCTCCACCATCTTGTAGCCATACCACCTGACTGTCTTCAAAGTCACCACAGAAGGTAAAGGAGAGATGGAAAAGTTAAGTGACTTTGACAGGAAGTGACGCATTATTTCTCCTCAAATTCCAATTTTCTAGAACTTGGTCACATGGTCCCAAAGAATTTTTTTTTTTCCTTGTGCCCAGGAATTGGAAATGGAAACAATGAGTTAATTCATAGCATTGTCTCGGCCATGGTCACACAACAAATATTCTATCAGGAATCCAGAAATCTGAATCTTCCTCCCCAAATGTGTTCCCTCCCTGGTCTTTTCCATCAATAAATAGAACCACATTTGACTAGTTACTCGTGTTTGACTTTGGGGAGATATTCTCCTCTAGCTCTTCAAATTTAAAAATCACCAGATAAGGTCAACTCTTCCTCCAAATATGACTTGATTCCTCTGTTCTTTTCCATCTCCACTGCCAGGCCCCTGCTCCAAGCCCACATTATCTATCGACAGGATGACTTGAAGAGCCCAACTGGTCCCTTCTTTCCATCGTTCCTCACTTCAATCCACTTTCCACTCAGTAGCCAAAATAAGCTTTTAGGAATGTAGACCAGATCAGGCCATTCCACTGTTCAAATTTTGCTCTGATTTTCAATTAAGCTTAGAATGAAATCCAGATTTCTCAACCTGGCTGATAAGGTCCCGTGGGCTTTGGTCCGGCCCCATTCTCCAATCACATCTTGTTTCATTTTCCCCTTTTCCGAGCATTTCAGTTATAAGAGTGGAGCCCTGGTGGCACAGTGGTTAAGAGCTCAGCTGCTAACCAAAATGTCGGCAGCTCATATCGACCAGCCCCTCCCTGGAAGCCCTACGGGGCAGTTCTACTCTGTCCTATAGAGTCGTTATGAGTTGGAATAGACTCAACGGCAAAGGGTAAACATGCCAAGTCTTTGCATAAGCCATTCCCTTTGCCTGGAACCCCTAGCTTTTTCTATGTCTATAGGGTCGGTATGAGTCAGAATCGACTTGATGGTGACGGGTTGGGTACTCTCCTTAGAGTTCTCAGCCCCAATGTCTCTTCCTCAGAAAGATTTCTCTGACCACCTTATCTAAATTAGATCTCCTCAGTTCTCTCTCATAGCACTCATAGCACTGACTACCATTTAAACTGTGAATCAGTGTGTGCCCTTGCCCATCTCCCCTGCTACACGGCCAGCTCATGAGTGCAGGGATCATGTTTATTTTGCTCAGCATTGCATACGAAGTTGTTGTTAGCTGCCGTCGGGTCAATCCCTGACTCAGAGCAACCTCACGTACAATAGAACGATATGCTGCCTGATCCTGCTCCATCTCTGTGACCAGTTGTAGATCAGACAGTTGTGAACCATAAGGCTTTCGTTGGTTGATTTTTAGAAGTAGACCACCAGGCCTTTCTTCCTAATTGCATACTTAGTACCAATATAATGCCTGGCAGATAATAAGCCCTCAATAAATAGTTATTGAATGATAGAGAAAGAAAGAGAAAGAAGAGGGAAGGAGGGAGGGAGGAAGGAAGGAAAAAGACTTTCAGTCTAACTACATTTTCATTTTTACTCATTTAGCCACTGATCTGCATGACCTTGAATAAGTCATGTAACCTCTCTATGTCATTTTTTCTACCTAGAAAGCATTTTTGTTTCATAGGGAATGGGAGATAATAGAAAGGGGGAAGATTTGGTATGATGCAAGAGTACAATCTCCTACCCTCAAGAATAAAGGCAGTTCCCTGCATTTGGGGAGAGTAAGAAAGTTGGAGGAGAAAGGAGGAGACTGTAGAAAAAGGTAGGTTCTACTTTGGGGTTGGGTCTGTGGGAAGGGAGAGCAGGGTGACATAACCCCAAGATAATTCTGTTTTCAGAGAATGAGGAAGGCCCATAGCTCTCCCTCCAGTAAAACTCCAGGGAGATGGTAAGTCTATCTAGAAGATGGTCCAGTCCACATAGCTAGATGGGTTCATGGACTTCCATATGCCAAGCATTGCAGAGACACCATCATTCTCCAGGGAAGGAGAGGAGCATAGAAGAGGCAGAGGGAGACTGGAATGCCACACAGGCAAGAACAGCAAGTGCCAACCTAGGGCAGCCACCAGCTACCTCCATCACCTTGGTACTACTGAAGGCTGCAGAAATGAGAGACAACCTTGGGGATTTGATGGGAGGAAGATCAAATGACTGAGATTCCATTTTTGCCCCCTGCAGAATGGGACCTTGAAACAGAAGAAGAATAAATTACACAAGAATAGTTACATTTTCTTGCACACCTGAATTTGTGGGTTGAAGTCCAAACTCATCACGTTATAATTTTGATTAATGTTCTTTGTCTTCCACCTCATTGACCATTGATTTTGTCTCCATCTATCTTCTCCTCATTTCTTCCATTTATCCTTCTGTCTTTCTTTCGCATCTTCCTCCAGACTTTTTTTTTTTTCCGTGCCCCACACTACCTTCCAGCCCCCAGTATCTAGAGCAAGGGAAGCTGAACCCTGAAATCAGGCTCAGTCTTGGCCTTGGTTGTGGACTCTCCCGATCTTTTATAGTCTCCCTCTGGTTCCCAGTCCTCCTACGGCTCCTCTGCAGCCTCCTTTTCCTTTCTGTCTTGGTTCCTAGGACTCCTCCGTGGTTGTAGGAATAAAAACATTTCCGTTAAGCAAAACACCTTAAATATGAGAGAGACTTTCTGTGCCTATGAGATAAAGACCAAAATCCTTCACTAGACTTTCAACGCCTCTTCAGAGCAGAATATTCTCCATCACTGCTACCACTGGTTTCCCATGGAAGCCTTTCTCTCAAGCTCAGCCTGAATTTTTACTAAACTCATACAACTCTTACTTTTTTCCCAATTCACTCCTTTTTCTCATACTGTTCCCCTGCCTAGAGTGACCTCTCTCCTCCTCACCACCTGTGCTAATACTATCATGTGTCAAGGAACAGCCTAAGATCTTCCTGAACCCTTCCTGCTCACCCAGCTCACACATTTACTATAGCCATTCCAACTCCTGTAGCCTTTCTCCCTCTCTTATACCTCAATCATGCACTATCACATATAGCTATTTAACTTTTTAAACATGCACTTTCCCATCCCAATGAGATTATTAGCTCTTCGTAGACAGGGGCTGCGGTGTGATGGACCATTTTTGTGTGGCCTTTCTAGCCATGGTCTTGTAACTCCCACCCACATGATTGGGTGAGACTGTACAGATACGGTGATTGTGGCCCACCGAAGGGATTGGTTAGTTTTGTCATCCTACTGGGCTTGAAATAAGCCACCCCAGAGGTGGGAAAGAGAAGAGCCCACCACCACCAAGGAAGGAGACACCCACAGGAGAGACCAGCAGGAGAGACCTGGCAGCAGAGATCCAGCAGCAGGAGATGGTGTGGTGATCTCCCTGTCCCATGGACAGAGAAAGCTGAGTGCCTTTGGGCAGAGGCATGCCAGCCAGCACGGCTGGGAAGAGGCTGTCCTGATGGAAGAACTGTATCCTTGAGTGTTCCTGAGCCTGAACTGTAACCTGTTACTTCCCTAATAAACCCTATAATTGTAAGTATGGTCTGTGAGTTCTGCGTGGCCATTGCAATGAATTATCGAACCCAGCAGAGAAGTAGAGAGTATTGTGGGAGGGGCGGTAGGTGTCAGAACTGGTAAAGATGGCAGAGAAAGGAGGCATGTCTGACCACCTCCTCACAGGAATCATCCTTGAGCTGTTGATCTTGAGTCTCCTTCCCCCTTGTGAAGTTAGAGGAGGTCAGACGCCACCCTCATGCTATTTTTACGGGGGCCTATCTTTTCACTGACATTATTAACCATGAAGACAGCATTTTGTATATGGTAGTTTCCTCCTTAAAGATGCATTGAATGAACTATTTATTGAATGAACCAGTGGCCTCAACTTAATCTATGTTTACTAACTGAAAAATGGTAGAGGGTCAGCAAAAAAGAGGAAGACCTTCAACGGGATGGATGGACACAGTGGCTGCAATAATGAGCTCAAACATAACAACGATTGTGGGGACGTATCAGGACCAGGCAGTGTTTCGTTCTGTTGTACATAGGGTTGCTATGAGTTGGAACCGACTCAATGGCACTTCACAACAACAATTGAGTAATGAGATATGGAAGGAACAAAGCAAGTATTTATTGAATAAATGAATGCCTGAAATCAAGCTAACAGACCTCCCAGATGTTCTCACCCATGGGGGAAGGTCTGTCGTGCCAATTCACAGTTGGATGATATTTACAAGGCTTAATACCATCTTTACTGACTTATCTCAAGTTTTCACTGATGTCAGAAATAAATGCTTTTGTCACGCAGCCTAATTTATAATTCTTGGCATATATGAGCATTTTATTCATAATATGGCTATTTATAATCATTTGTTTTGTTGTAATCCAATGTAACTTAGAGTTATAATATTCAGGCCATTAAATTTGTTTGACAGCCAAGTAAAGGCAATCATATTTCAGAACCAAGTCTGGACCTCTAGAGGTTCTTACTTTATCATTGGAGACATGGAGATCCAAGAGCTTAAACGATATGCCCCCAAGACATGCAGCAAATTAGTGAAAAGATCCGGTCTAGAATATAAATATTCTTTTCAATACCCTGCTGCCTTTATAAGTGAAAGAATGAGAGGACAATCTGCAATGTACCCACTTCCCCCCGCAAAAAAAATTCACAGCCATTGCCTGGCAATCCTAGTACGGCGTGAGTAGGAGAAGCTCAGTTTCCAGCACCTTGAGCAAGCCCCTCTGGATAGAAATGAGTGCACCCACGTGAGCAAGGACCCGGCAGCCACAAGACACTCGAGTCGAGCTGACCTCAACCATGCAAGTGAGAGACCAAGAAGAGATGAATTGCAACCACTCTACATTCATTTTATCATTTGATATCCTCAGGCAGCCACCGTTCTTAGTCAGGGGCTTTTGCTCACTCCGTCCAACGCACCTTGCATTCAACCCACTCTAAACTCATCTGATAAATCATCTAAGGTCTGGGCGAAGAGGAGGGTGAATGGTCTGGCCCTCCATTGGAATGTAACCAGTTGTCGAGTTGATTCTGACTCATGGTGACCCCATGTGCTTCAGAAGAGAACTGTGCTCCACAGGAGTTTCATGGCTATGACCTTTCAGAAGCAGATCACCAGGGCTTTCTTCCAAGGTGCCTCTGAGATGATTTGAACTGCCATCTTTTTAGTCAGCAGCTGAGTGCTTAACAATCTGTGCAACCCAGGGACTCCTCTAGTGTAACACAGATATCTATTAACAGTGGTCTTCTGGGGACAAGGAATTAATCCATTAGCAGAAGTAGACAATATAGAAAAAAAGCTTGGCTAACTAACCAAAAGACTGGATTCCAGAAAGTGTTCTACATCCTACTTTGGTGAGTAGCGTCTGGGGTCTTAAAAGCTTGTGAGCGGCCATCTAAGATACTCCACTGGTCCCACCTCATCTGGAGCAAGGGAGAATGAAGAAAACCAAAGACACAAGGGAAAGATTAGTCCAAAGGACTAATGGACCACAACTACCACGGCCTCCACCAGTCTGAGTCCAGTACAACTAGATGGTGACTGGCTACCACCACCGACTGCTCTGACAGGGATCACAAAAGAGGGTCCTAGACAGAGCTGGAGAAATCTGTAGAACAAAATCGAAACTCACAAAAAAAGACCAGACTTACTGGTCTGACAGAGACTGGAGGAACCCAGAGAGTATGGCCCCCGGACACCCTTCTAGCTCACTAATGAAGTCACTCCTGAGGTTCAGCCTTCAGCCAAAGATTAGACAGGCCCTTAAAACAAACAACAAAAAGAAAGAAAAGATTGGATTCCAGGGACAATTATGCAATTAGCTCCCCATGTGGATTTGAGATTATGCGTTCAGTATACGTATGTTTATCAAAAAGGGGTTGGACTAGAAAAATTCTTTTCATATAGCACCCCCAGGAACACTGCAGTGTCCCAGAGGTGCCTCCACAGCTTTATAAACTGATTTATCAAGTTAGGCACCCAGGTCTCTCAACCTGACTTTAACCAGAGCTGCTCTGTTTTAGACTACTTTGTATACTAGGATCCTGTATAATGCTTAACTGGGGAGAATAAAAAAATTCTGCTTTAAAAAAAAAAACAATAAAAATAAACAAACAAAATAATGTTTGAAATCCACCGGGGAGCTATTTTCTAAGGTGCCTGCCAGTTCTTTTAACATATGAGCTATTTCAGGCAGGTTGGGTCTTACCGTGCCTTTTAAATCACATCGGATAGACCTGACCCTGCCTGGGATCAGCCTGTTTTGTTGAAAGCATCCTCCCGCCCTTGGAGGGCTCTTGAGGCTACAAGCAATCCAGGATCCTAGAGCCATTCAGAAGGGCACAGACCAGATGAATGCCTTGCAACTTTTCCCTGGGGTAGACCGGAAGTGGGAACTCCTGGGAGCTGATGAGTGTGTGATTTAACAAGCTCAATTCCATCCAATAGCTATTCACTGAGCACCAATTATACACTAGGCACTAGCTTGGTAGACGTAGGCTTCCTGGCTGAGGTTTGTCATGATTGGTGGTGTTTGTTTTGCTTGTTTTTGCTTTCCATATTTAACCCCAAAACTGCAGCTTCTACACCTCCACAGAGGAGGAAAACTCAGGCGCTGATGCCCTTTTTCTCCCTGCCATATTTCTATTTAATTCTTCCGATCACGACTTAGTACCTACTGAATGTCCAGTACTGAGCTAGGTGCAGGGACACGTAGAAGAAAAAATTAAAAGATTTGCTCACTGCCTTCATGGATTTAGTGTATCTGGGGAAAAACACAACCTTCCACGCGCTACATCAGCAGATAACAGAGAGAGCACTAAACGTGCTGCGATCACCAGCCAAAGCTATGGCACAGACACTCAATTTGCTTGGCGAGATGGCTGCAAGCTGGGGTTTTCAGGGATCGGCCTGGGAGCTAAACGACTAGAAAGTTTCGGACACAAAGAGAGAATGACTCGTTGTGGGAAGAGGGGAGGAAGCGGAAGTGAAGTTCCCAAGGGCAGGGTGGGGACCAGCCTCTTTGGAGCAGAAGGTTACTCCGTCGGAGAGCCCACAAACACCCAGCCTCGGGCACCAGCTTGGTAGAAGTTTCTGGCCAAGTGATCTACATGTTCTGAATCTGAAACTATCATTTTCCAGTGGAAAGTACCAGGACTCCTATTTATCTCAAAGACGCATCTCCATTTAAATGCATTTACTACTTGCAAGGTGCTTACCGCTCACTACCTGCGAGAGAGGCCCACATTATTATTACCATAATCATCATTTACCACCTGCTTGCCACACTTGAACCCATTATTCACGCTGTCCCCCTCCCAGGAGAGGCCCTGCGCCATCTCCCAGGACCCACATACCTGCTCTTTGGAAGATGAATTGATTACATCCTAAATTTTAAAGTGACCACCTCCGAAATGCTTGGGAAAATTTAACAGGGGAATTGGTATTAGATTTGGATTCCTCGATTAATACACTTGCTTTTCAGAACCGAGGGGTGGTTATGCAGTAAAAGAAACCAGCCTACCAGGTGACTTAGGGAACAGGGGCGCCAGGAGGTCTCCCAAGGCCGGGCTTCACCACATGTGGACAGTGTTGCCCATGTGTCCCTAGTTCTCCCGTGATCTCTTGTTCCTAAGTTAGCAGCGATAATCTGGGAAGAAGTTCACATTTTCTGAGGGAGAAGCACTCCCAGGCTTGTTACTCTCATGCAGATGCAATGTTGTTCTATGTTGTTACATGGCTTCTTAAAAACAAGTTGGAAGGAGGGGGGAGAAGAAAAGAGCCCCCCAAAATAACAAATATTCACCAACCCATATGGTCAGTAATCGCCGTTTAATAGCCCTCCTATTACCAACCTAAGAGGCAGCAGTCTGAATTACCAGTAGAGTATTAATAAACAGGAATGAGTTAATAGTGCATAAAGACCTTCTAGTGGAACAGTGGGGGAGTTGAATATTCTTTTCTTCAGTCAGCTGTAAGTAATTACTACATAGTGTGCTTCTGACTACAACCATAACAGAGCAATTGGACGTGAAGAATGGATAATAGTAAGACTTGGAGGTATTTTTAGAATATCAGCAGTGAAGCAGGTAACTGGTCTACTCCAGTAGAACCCTTTAAATAAGTTTAGAAGACTCTTTTCCCCCCTGTGACATTTAGCTGCGGTAGAATTTTAAAAAGATCAATCTAATAAATTATTTAAAATAACTTTACAAAGAGGATGCCTGTGATATGTAAATAAGAAGGCAAGAAAGGAGGAAGGAAAAACCAAAAAAGCCCAGGCGGATGCGAAGCATCTAGCCATCGGTACTGTAACTACATAATCACAGGCTCCTTCCAGCTCCTTGGAGAGTGAGCTCAGCAACCTTCATCTGCCTGGACGTGGAATCTGCCTCTCCGGCTCCCACTGGCTGCACAGGTGAAAGGGAAAATATTCAAATCAGAGCTGTAACTATGATTGCTGGAGTTGTGGGTTTTCTAAAATTGAGTTAGCCATCCTCCGTGATTTAATGATGCATATCATTTATTTTAAAATATTATTACGGGGCACTGGCTGAGCCGCGGAGTCTTCTGGGCGGGACTGTCCATTATGCATTGTGGTGGGGTTTGTCACGGACGGCGGCTGGCTGAGAGATTGTCTCAAGGCACAACATATGTTCTCAGATGAAAACAGCTTGAGACTTTGATTCAGAAAGTGGTAATTTTGCAAATGCACACAAATATCATTTAAGGAATGTTCTGAATATATATGTGTGTGGTTTTTTTTCAGGCTATAGGTCCTTCCCCTGCCTCTTGGCTGCACAGGCCGATGCTGATTTTTCAATTTGCAGGTTTGTTAAGCATCATGGAATGTTTTGGTTTTCAATCAAGAATATTCTTCCCAAGTGGCTTCAAAGTCCTGCGCTGGAAAATAAACGTGTGTCGTCTTTGTCTCCTAGCAGCCTGTGTTCCAACACACAATAGCGGCTCAGAATGGAGCGAGGCAATACCTTTGATTGAACCACCCTATAGGTTTTTAACCTGCCCCACTCCCAGGCTGCAAGCTTTCCTCTGGTGGGGCAGAACACTCTGTACTCTGGGCAGCGCTAGCAGCTGGAGTCCAATAGGGGTGGTTAGGAGCCAGGACCCGGGTCCTCATCCTGGCAGGACTCCTGTCCTATGCTGTGGCACCGGAGCTGTACAGAGGATGAGCCGCCCTGGCACCAATGACCTCAGAGTCCCACCTGAAAAGAAGAGGCACTGCATACGGGACAGGTGACAGCGCTTAACCTATCTCCACCCACCGCTTTAAAGTCCTCTGACAAACAAATGTGTGTGCAATAAACGCTGTTACATTTAGTTTTCCTGAAAAACCACATTATTGTGTCTGAGCTCCGCCAGCCAGCTTACCCTGACTCATCTAGACACAGCCCCTTTCTTGCTAAAAGATGCTGCAGTGTAAATTTACCGTTGTGTATCTCACCTGTTTGGCTGGTGAGTCTGAAAAGAAGTCGAGGGCACGCGTGTACACGTGTTAACTCGGACTCAGGCAGCGCAGCAGCTTCTCCGCGTTGCTGGTTTTGGTTTACTTTTCCTTCACGTGTTTGAAAATGTTCTCTGTTCCTTGACTCTACAGAAAGATGAGGACAAAAGAATTTGACGAATAAAACGCCAGTGTTTAACAGAACTTTTTGCATTGGTCAAGTCAAAATTTAATTCTAGAGGATGTTCAAGACCTCATGGTTTATGTGTTTCAGTGTTTATCATCTTTGTGTTTCTGATCCAATGAGACTTTGAGATACTACGTAGAACTGGCTGTGCACATGGCCGCACTGTGAGTGTGCCCCCGTAGGTTTATTCTGCACCCCCTAGGAATCATGAACTTCCCGAGGACTCGGGCTGTACCTCAGGGTTTATACCCAGAGTTACCGCCATGTCCAAAGGACAAGAAGCTGGGCTTCCCTGGGAAAGGATACCACCAACAATCAGAGATGGTGCTGTTTTCCTCTTGAAAACGCTCCAGGGGCCAGAAGAAGAAGAGGTTTTCCCAGGAGTGAGATTTCGAGAGGAAAAAGGAACTCCAACTCCTTCTTATTTCCATTTAGCTCTAAGAAGTCCAGGGGGAGAGGGATACCTGGAATTGTTAGGAAGCTAAGCAGTGTCAGAGGCTACCATTTTATCTCTTAGTATTTCAGCTGGTAACTCTCTATGCAAGAATTCTCAGTATTCCTAGGTGTTCCCACTGAAAAACAATCCAAGAGAAACAGTGAAAAAGTGAGTTATTTAGAATCTATTATACATTTCAACATGTGTCAAACTTTCTGCAGTGGTTGAATTCAGCTACCCTGTTTGTGAGTTAGGTGTCCCTGGGTGGGGCAAACAGTTAAGCGTGTGGCTGCTAACTTAAAGGTTGGCAGTTCAAATCCACTCAGAGGCATCTCAGAAGACAGGACTGGTGATCTGCTTCTGAAACGTCACAGCCATGAAAACCCTATGGAGCGCAGTTCTACCCTGACACACAAGGGGTCGCCATAAGTCTGAGTTGACATGTTGGCAAATGGTTTGGGTTTGGGGGTTTTTTGCTTGTTTGGTTCATGGGTTATGATGACAACCAGTGGGACTCATTAAAAAAAGAATCTTTTCTCTTTTTTTTTTTTTTTGGGCTTCTGGTAGATAATCGTCTGAAACGTCTAGTTATATAATAATGCATATAACATTAATGATAATAACAGAAGTCTAAATAAGCTGGTCCTTACCTACTTCATTAATTTCTCTCTTACCATCCTCCTCTCGGTCTTATTTCAGCTCTTCCCTTACCCTGACTTATCCCTGCATCTGGGTCTTTGCACGGTCGGTCCCCTCTGCCTGGAATGCATTCAGCCTCAGCTTAAGCATCGTCTTCTCAAAGAAACTATTCTTAGTAGCTTTCCAGACATTCTCTAAACATTGCCCTGCTTCATTGTCTCCACCGTATTTGCACTACTTGACTTTTTCTTCCTTGCATGTGTGCTAGATCAAACTGTTCTCGATTCCAGACTTCCTCCCCGTTACAATCTATGTGCTTTGTGACATGTAACTAGGACTTGAAAATATTCCCCACCACATTCATATTAGGTTTAGCCATGTGACTTGCACTGGGTTATTATTAAATATTGACAGATGTGATGACAGCACAGCCTTGAATATGCTTGTGTGTCTGCTCACCATCCCCTATAAGAAACATATGCCCCAGGTAGCTCCTTTTCCAAGAAGAATGAAGGGACTCGTCAAACAAATCAGAGGCCTAGAGCCAAGGCCCCATGACCTGAAATAGGACTGCTTCAGCGGACCCACAGGGTGGTTAACAGGAAATTAAAGACATGCGGGTTGTGCCACTGAGTTTTTGGTTTGTGTGTGAGGTTGTCGGTGTGGAAATTGTTCATTAATATATGTTATACCCGAAATGGGCTTCTTCTCTCCAAAAAACATTAAACTATGTGTCATTTGATTTGCTGTCAGGTAGTAAGCAGAGAGCAAACAGTGAAAAAAAAAAAAAAAGGTAATAGAAATCTGAAAAAATGACAGCCTGTGTTATATAGTCACATCACATTTGGTAAAACTGTTGTCTACAGATTGGAAGGAAATGTTGTACAAAATGTACTTATGGCATTGGGCTGAGACATTTTTGAAGCAGAATGTTAATAGTGTGAGTAGGTTGCTATTACCTACATTGGATAAGTTACCACAAGAAAGAGATGAGCTTGGATGAGCTGGTGTCTTAGTTACCTAGTACTGCTATAACAGAAATACCACAAGTGGATGGCTTTAACAAAGAGAACTTTATTTTCTCACAGTCTAGGAGGCTGGAAGTCCAAATTCAAGGCACCAGCTCCAGGGGAAGGCTTTCTCTCTGTCGCCTCTGGGGGAAGGATCTTGTTATCAATCTTCCCCTAGTCTAGGAGCTTCTCAGCCCAGGGACACTGAGTCCAAAGGACGTACTCTGCTCCCAGCTCTACTTTCTTGGTGGTAGGAGGTCCCTCCTCTCTTCTGGATTCTCTCTCCCTTTATCTCTTGTAAAATAAAAGATGATGCAGGTCACACCCCAGGGAAACTACTCTTACATCAGAGCAGAACTATGACCTGTAATTCTCTTTAACATAGCCTAATCTTTCCTCATTAACCACAGACAGAGACTAGGATTTACAACACCTAGGAAAATTGCATCAGATCACAAAATGGTGGACAATCACACAATACTGGGAATCATGGCGTACCCAAGTGGACACATACTTTTGGGGACACAATTAAATCCATGACAGCTGGTTTGCAAATGAGATTGAAAGGAAATTGGGAGAATCCAGAAATTCTAGGACTTGTAAATTGGAAAAATCATACCATTTCTTGCTATATAAAGGTGGCCATTAAAACATTTGCCATAAGATAAGGAGAAAATCAGGAAAGATTAAGGAGACTGAGTATGTCTCGCCAATGCCTAACACCCACAAAGTGTTCACACTTATATCTAAAAAGGAGAAAGCCTGTCTCTAAAAGAATTGTAAGTGAGGTGTTCAGCACACGTAGTTGGAATCAAATACAGAAAACCCACCAAGTTTTTGAGAGGGCTGTACTGGAAAAACTGTAGCCTGAATTTTAAAAGACGGTGTCTGTTTGGGATACATCGGGATCCCTGGGATGCCACAGTTTTGCTGCTCAACTGCCAAGAATGGTATATCCTTCAGGACTCATCTGAAAAGCCAACGATGAAAAAGGAAGGCCAAGAGCAAAGTGAAGAGTTATGTAGAATAATAAATCTGTGATTGACTCCCAGATGCAGAACCAATGCTAACCAAAGTATACCTCAGTCTCTGGGGAGGGGAACCTGGCAAAATTTGCCCAGCAGTATCACAAAAGTAGAGGGTTAGAGAAAAAGAGTGAGATCCTCAATGGATGGATTGACACAGTAGCTATGACAACTGGCCCAAACATAGCAAAGATTGTGAGAATGGTTCAGGACCAGGCAGTGTTTCCTTCTGTTGTACATAGGTTGCTGTGAGTCAGAGATGACTGGACAGCACCTAACAACACAACATTGCAAAGTTGCTATGGGCCAGTGACTTCTATATGAGTCTTGGTTTTCTCCTTATTGAATGCAGCTATTTAACTCATTTACCCTGTCCCTAATCCACCATCGTATATTGGATGTGTAGGAGCAGATAATTTACTTTTTCAGTTCATATGTGTCCATATCAAGAACAGTTTCATCCATACCTGCCATGGATCATGAGATCCAGGAATTTTAACCTAATGCTATAATTAGATGAGATGTTGTGGTCTCTTAGGATGGTAGTGAGTATATTTCATATGCAGGAAGAATTGTGACCAAGACAGAAAACTGTAGTAGATACATTAAATTATTATTTTTAACTCTTCCTTCTTCCCTCTCGTAAAATTATACATTCACAATTTTTTTCATTATAACTTTTCAGTTCTACCCACTATGAGTGAAAAATAATTCTTTGACCCATTTATGTTGAGCTTGACATGTGCTTTGTTTTGGTTAATTAAATGTTAGTAAATGTGTTGCAAGCAGAGCTTTAGACTTGCTGGTATGGATGGGCTCGTTTTCTTGTATTCCTGTCATTCCGCAGAAGAACATGCACCAGCTAGCTGCTGGACCAGCAACTCTGAACAGACAAAAGAAGCAGATACCAACCCAACTCACAGCCTAGACCTAAGATCAGCTGGACCCTGCTGAGATCAGTCCCTTCCAGCTGACCCACAGACCCATTAACAAGACAAATGAATGCTGTTTTTACAGTTCATTGAGTTTTTGGAGTTGTTTGTTATACAGCAGTATTGGAGGGTAAGAGCCGACTGATACAGTTTATATATTTGTTTCTTGTCTGCCCCTTCATGAGTTTATCTTTATGAAAATAAGAATCTTTTCTTATTTTGTTCATCTGTGTATTATAGTCCACAGAAATAGTCTAAGTACTGTCATTGTATAATAAATAATTTTAAATGAAAAAAGTAATGTATAGTAATAAACCACCAATTCAGCAGTAATTGATCATTAGAACCCTACTTGGGTATATTATTTACTAAAAACTTAAGTGTATTCACAGTGGTTAAAGAAGGACAGTATCCTTATAGGAAAAGTAGCCATTTGGTGCTCTTCACAGGAAAATATTCAAGATCTCCTTGAGTGGTGTTATGGATGATTGCTACAGAGACTTGTGAGGATACTGACATAGTTGATTCACTTGAGAAAAGACCAAGAGAGCATTATTATTGGGACAGCGTCCCAGTCATCTTCATATCTCCAGCTCCATCACAAAGAGAGCTCTCAATACTTGTATGTTGTCATGAATTGACTTTCAGAGATCATAGAAGCTTTTATACCGTATTTGGCCTTTAGTTATGAAAGATACTAAAATGACATCAGCAAAGAATGCAAGCTTATATCTAATCCTTCACTCTGTAAAACTCTCTGATTGGAGAAGGGGAATTGAAGAGCGTGGCTATGCCTTTGAGGTTGACCTTGGAGAACACGGAACTCTGTTCTCTCTCCATGGAGGAAAAGGCGGGAACTCTACAGAAAATCCTAACAAAACTTGTTCTCTTAACCTTTTCCGGCACCCATTAATAATAACAACACTCTTCCTTAGCTATCCTTTCCTTTCCCCCAAATACCATACACCACTTGTAATAAAAGACAATGATTCCGCTGGAAAGTTTATTTTCTATCTACTGTTACCCAGTCCCTGTTGTTGTGTTGTGAGATGCTGTTGAGTCGATTCTAACTCATAGCAACCCAATGCGATGGTGTAGAACTACCCCACAGGGCTTCCTAGGCTGTAGTCTTTATGGGAACTGATCATCAGGTCTTTTCTCCTATAGAGCCACTGGATAAGTTCAAACTGCCAACCCGTCAATTAGCAGCCGAGTGCTTAACCACTGTGCAACATGGGCCTCTTACCTAGCCCCTACTTGTGTACTCTATATTATGCTAATTCCTGGGAATATAAAGTTTGACTAAGACATAGTTCCTACCACAAAGGTATCTATTGGAGAAGACAAATAATCTGATTTTGTTGTTTTAAAGTAAGTGCTACTTTGAGCAATACATCACAAGAACACACAAACCCATTGCTGTCGGGTTGATTCTGACTCATAGTGACCCTAGAGGACAGAGTAGAACTGCCCCATAGGGTTTCCTAGGAGCAGCTGGTGGATTCACACTGCCAACCTTTTGGTGAGCAGCTGAGATCTTAATGGCTGCACCACAAGTGGAGCTCTCAGTATACAGAGGACCAGCCAAGAATGAGGTCTGAAGTCAAAGTAGATGATAACAAATAATGAAGTGAGACGGATCACTACACACAAGTTTGTGTTTACGCTTACAGAAAAGGTGGCCCCATGATAATAAAATAAGTATCATATCCCTGAAAGAAAATAACACAGATGACCAGATAGACACTCTAGTACTAATGCAGAGGGTAGCAGAAGAGTTTGCAGGGTTCCCAAAGACTTTCTCCTGGAATTTGCCACATATGCCTTACCCCACAGTCTCAAGGAAAGTGAAGAAAAGGCAAGAGAGCACAAAACAACAATTACTCTGGGTAAGAAAGCAAAGAATCCATTGATTGAAGCAGCTTGTCCACTTGTTGAAAGACCTTTTTTTTTCCCCCTGAAAGGCACTTAGGGCTAGTAAAGCGACTAAAAAGCAAGCGAAGAAAAGATGGGGAAGTGAAAACAAGACCATGCTGTAAAACAAAGGAGAAAACAGGATAGAATTCACCCCTGACCAAGGAGGACGTGAAGGGACAAACAAACGATCATCAGAGCTTTGCAGCACTTTATAGAAATTCAAAAAAACAAAAACAAAAAAAAATTCTTGGGGGTTGATTGATTGGACAAGATAAGAGGCCCTGGGGCCAAGGGTTCACGAGTTTATGTGTTCAATTTAAAAAGTCTTCTGACTCTGCGGAGAACATTTCTTAAGATAGCTAGAAAATGTGTGGTTAATTAAATTTGTGAAGTAAATATATGTTCCCCAAAGTCCTTATTTTCGTGTCTGTTTTTTTATTTTTAATCTCTTATATTTGTTGGGACTGAATTGTTCCAATGACATAAAAAATGTCACCCTGAATTCTGAATATTTACTCTCCTTCTCTGTTTTTCACTCCGTCCCAAGTGCCCCTGCTCCTGTCCCCTGCTCCCGTCCAGGAGGGCTACGCAGATTCAGATTTCTAGTGGCAAATCGTGTTCTGGTATTTCCTGAAAAGAGCTTATTTCTCCTCTGTCTGTATGTTATCTGCCTTTTTCTTAAAGAGACAATTTCAGTAGGTAACATGTAATCACCCAGACAACTTTTCTTTCACGGAACACATTAATAGGAACTCTGCCATGTTTCTTTATTAACTAAGATAAAAATCATTAAAAAAAAAAAAAAAAAAAAAAAACAACTCTCTCAACCGCAAATACCAATACACGAACTATTTATAAATAACTTACGAGTCTTAGGACAGAAAGCAAAGGTAAAGAAAGGTAGAAAGAGGCAGATGTCGTGGTTATACTCTCTGCTTGCTTTTTAATTATTTCTTTTTTTGTAATCCTCAGCACATTTCATAATTGCAATTTTTCCTTTGCCTCCCTTTAAATCTTTGTCTCGACAGTGCAAAGAAACAGAATCTAATGAAAACGAATAGAAAGGAAAAAAATGCCTTGATAACTGGCTTAGTTGAAAATAGCTTATATTTGTACCTACACGGTTGTACTGGATCTTCATAAAAATTTGGTGGAGTAGCAAAGGGAGGTAGCCCACCAGAGCAGATAAGCCGATGACCTTTCAGTCATAAACGCCTGGATTAGAATTCCACTCATTAACCGTATAACTAGGACTTGTTAGTTAATACCTTGAGGCTTAGTTTCCATTATTTGTAAAATTGGTATAAGAAAGCCTACTTAACAGGCGGGGATTAAATGAGGTAACAGAAAATGTTGAAACGCAGGACCGAACAATCAATAAGCAGCAGCTACAATTAGTATTAAGGCGCTTGGGTAGTGCAAAGTGTTTGTGCCCGACTACGAGCTGAAAGATGGGTGGTTGGAACCCACCCAGAGGCTCCAGGAAAGACAGGTCTGATGATCTGCTTCCCAAAGGGCACAGCCTTGAAAACCATGAGGAGCAGTTCTACTCGGCACACACGGGGTCGTCATGGGTCGGAATTTAACTTGTTTCAATTGACTCGACAGCAACTGACAACAACTCACCGGAAAGTTGGTGGTTCAAACCCACCCAGCGACTCCTGGCAGAAAGGTCCGGTATTCTGCTCCCATATAGATTAGAGCCAAGAGCACCCCATGGAGCACAGTTCTACCTGTGACACACGGGGTCGCCATAAGTCAGAATCCACTCGACAGCAAAGGGTTTGGTTTGTGATTAGTACTGCAAAGGTGTTATTTTAATTTTCTTCCCATGTAACACAGGAGGATACTGAGTTAGAGACAGAACATGGTGAGCAGACATACCTGTCCAGAGGCGCTAACCACACTGCTGACCACACGCAGGACACACTTTTTGCCTTCATCGTGAACACTCAGAGGCAGCCTTGTTCACGTATAGCACTTCTAAGCAGACAAAACAGAAACCCATTAGAAAATTTCACATTGGTGCCATTTTTACTAAATTATTACACATCTCTTTAATAAATGTGTCAATCTAGTTACAATCTTTCAAAAATGCAGAGAGTCAGAGTCTTGGCACTGGCAGAACCCTGAAAGGTCAGACTCGATCTACGGGGTGACCCACTGCAGCCTCCTCCCTTCCTCTTTCTAGCCAACTCCCACGGTAATGACGTAATTAAATGGCTATAAAGTGCCCTAATTCCTGCTCTTCTAGTTAACGGGAGGAAAACCTCTTATCTTCTCGGTGTTGAAGGTTATGCTGTTTCATTTTGCACAGCTTTCAGAAGGCTGTTGTTCAAACTCCATAACTATTGTAGAAAACACTAATTATTTTTTAAAATAATAGTAAGTGATAATATGAGTGGAAGACTGAGCGTCCCACCAGTTATACAAAGCATCAGCTAAAATTGGTGCTGTATAACTTGCTGTTGATTTTCATCAAAGGTATTCCAGACAACAAAC
Source organism: Dugong dugon (assembly GCA_030035585.1). Classification (NCBI taxonomy): domain Eukaryota; kingdom Metazoa; phylum Chordata; class Mammalia; order Sirenia; family Dugongidae; genus Dugong; species Dugong dugon. The sequence goes on along the minus strand of CM057480.1, from coordinate 72,868,836 downwards.
ACAAACTTAGAAGAAGCCAAAGCCACTGAATCACAGGATCCCCTTGAAAATTCTTCTGGACTCAGGAGGCTCCAGTTCTTGATGAAGAAAACGAGTGAACTTGGGAAAGACACAGAATGCGTATTTGTAAACTTCACAAATGTTTCTTTAAACCTATTACTTCGTGTCTTTGACCACACATTAATTGAACAGTCCTAATTTACACAGATCAAGTCCCTGGGTGGTGCAGTGAGTTAATGCCCTTTGCTGCTAACAGAAAGGTTGGACATTCAAGTCCACTCAGAGGAGCCTTGGAAGAAAGGCCTGGTGATCTACCTCCAAAAAAATCGGTCATTGAAATCCCTGTGGAACACAGCTCTACTCTGACACAAATAGGGCCACTATGAGTCAGATTTGACTCAATGGCAACTGGTTTTACTGGTTAATTCAGGCAGAAGTTGAAATTATCTCAATTACATACATATGGAAGGGTGGCCCCATAAAAGAAGCCCAGTGGAGCACCCAGCTAGCTAGGCAGAGAAGGTGCAAAATCTACCTCCTATCACCTGATCTAAGTCCTATGTGGCGCGCGCAAGATTGAGAAATCACTTCATGGCCTCCAAAGAGGGGATTCAGAAGGGGCTGAGTAAAGGCCGGGCACCTGCTCAGCGGACCCTGTAGAGGACTTCCCAGGACAGGCTGGCTACGCGACAGGGCAGAGACTCAGAAACCAGATGAGTCGAGGCCAGCGGAGGGTTAGCTGAGACAATTTTGACAAAGCTGTAAGGGGAAGGTCCCAAGTCTGACCCGCTGTGGACGCCCGCAGGATAAGGAACAGCCAAGTTGGGGGGCCATCTCGCTACAGAGATTCACCCGTTGCCATCAGGTCAATCCCAACTCACGCTGTACTGGACAGAGGGTTTCCAAGGCTGCAGTCTTCATGGAAGCTGCTGCTGGATTCAAACCACCAATCTTTCCGTTAGTCGCTGAGCATGTAACCACAGAGGCGGAGACCCACAGAGCCAGAGGATAGCACGAGGACCCAAGCATTCCTTTCCTCTGCTCCCACAGAGACACGGTAAACTCGTCAGCAGGATCACAGCTTAGAGTGGGGCGGGTGGTGCCCGCACAAATGTGCCAGCTGAGATGTTGCCCTCACTTGCCAAACCACGGGCTCTGGTGCTCCTTGTCGGAGGGGATAGCTTTTTTTTTTAAATGATCATCTCAGAAAGGTGGCTTCTTTTTTGTTTGTTTTTGCCTTTTTGTAATCTACTGTAAGCGCAAGTGAGCCGGGGTGGTGTAAGCAGTTTGCAATCAGCTGCTAACCTAAATGTTGGCCGTTCAAACCCACCCAGAAGCTCTGTGGAAGAAAGGCCTGGTGATCTGCTTCTGTAAAGATTACAGACAAGAAAACCCTATGGAGTAGTTCCACTCTGTAACACATGGGGTCACCATGAGTCGGAACGGGCTCATCAGTAGCTAACAATATCTAAGTGTAAGTATGTGTTAGCTACATTCTATTTCTCAGACACATGGACATCATCTTGAGGAAGAAAGGGGTGGGCAGGAGTAAAGAGGGAGGCAATCTGAAAGGCTGAACATTTCCCTAAAGAAAGTAAGTCTTTGCAAGGTGACTGTATAAAACCATCACAACTTGGAATAGGTTGAAGGCTTACACTGAAAGGAGATTTACAAACCAGAAGAGACTAAAATATCACAAATGGATAAGTTGGCCTCGGCATTCAGTAAAGTGGAAGTACATGGGCCAGATGAGGGTTTTTAGAAAGTAAAGGGCAGCATTTATTTTCTGCGTATTTGAGTGTAGTGTGCATACATATGTACAGTGTAACACAGCATACCATATACTTATGTAACATAAGACTAGAGGATTATACTCTATAATCATTGTTTCTCTGTGAAGAGAGATCATGGATGGTTTATATTCTTTTAAGGAGCGCTGGTGGCCCAGTGGTTACAGCATTCAGCTGTTAACCCAAAGGTCAGTGGTTCAAACCCACCAGCTGCTCTGAGGAAGAAAGATGTGGCAGTCTGCTTCTGTAAAGGTTTACAGCCTTGGAAACCCTATGGGGCAGTTCTACTCTGTCCTATAGGGCCATTATGAGTCGGAATCGACTGGACGGCAGTGGGTGGGATATTCTTTTACTTTTATAGATGGTTTATATTTTTTACTTTTCACTCTTTAAATCCTCCAGCTTTCCTATGATGAGCATATATTGGTTTTTTAAATCAAAGATGGATCAATGTTACTTTTAAATAATTGGTTTATATCCTACAGTTGTTTTTGTCTAAATTCCAACTGTTTTAAAAAAAACATGGTGGAGTATTTGGTCAGTCAGTCCTCTTCTAGTTCAACTCTACAATGTTATAGATATTTTGTTTTTACTCAAAAACCCTTTCTAATTTTGCTCTGTTTCAATCCCTTTATTTCAAAGATCACGTTGTATCTCGTTTTTTTAATTAAACTTTCAAAATGGCCTTTGGCCAAATGCAATAAAACTCTGACCTGACCTGACATAAAGAAGTATGTGTATGAAAGCACTTTGAAAACTTTAAAGGACTTGAACAACGTATGGTGGTATTGGCAGTGCCAAGAGGAGTGTGGGGGAGTAAGAGGAGGGACTAGGTTGTATATTCTTGTAACATACTTTTCAAAGGTCCTTCCTGAATGAATTTGCAAATAGAAGCATATGGAGTCATCATGCGACGTTCTTGAAAGCTCACAATCTTATGAAGTTAATCCCACATCTGTGGCAACATGGCGCACTCCTTGAGGTTGACACTTGTCTGTCACTGGCTGCTGCTCAGGGCAATGGGCCTCCTTCAATTGGGATAAAAGTACCTGGGAGCTGTTGGTCTCTGCACTGTGAAGCCTCGGACAATCTCCTGGACCTACATTGTTAACAGTTGTCCAAGTGGACAAAGGCCCTTTATATCTGGAAATCGCCTGTAGGGGCTGTGCTGTTGTTTGATCGTTTGTTTGTATAAGGAGAAGACCAAGGGTTCCAGAGGAGGGAGAAATTCTAAGAATGCTCTCCAAATTTAGATCTTATTTGAAGGGTCCCCTGGGCTAACAGTTATATAGCATGTTGGTGACGAGTCCATTCTCACTTTCCAGGCCCCCCAGTGTAAACCTAGGTCCAAATAAGTAGAGTAAAATGGTCAAAAGCGCTTAACCTGGAGCCAGACCTCCTGGGTTCAAATTCCAGTTCTACCACATGCTGGTTGTATGATCTTGGGTAATTTACTTGACCCCTCTTTCCCTTAAATTACTCATCATAGAATGGGGATTATAATAGCGCCTATTTCATAGGGTTGTTGAGAGATTGGAATAAGTTAATATATGTGAAGCATGTAGAACAGCTTATGGCACATACCAAGTGTCCCATAAATGCTAACTATAATCACTACCAAGAAGAGACTCCTCCGGTGTATCCAGACCCGCACGAGCCTCTGTGCTCACACCCTGTCACTGTCAGGAAGGTAACACGAGAGGGCCTGGGAACTCTGAGAAAGCCACACTTCCTGTAGCTCTACACAGCTTGAGCGTGTGTGCTAATGACCTCTTTTTGCCTGTACAGGTGCCTGCCAAGCCTTCTGGATTTGCACTGGCAGCAGTGGGGTTGAGTTTGTGTTGCGTTATCCACACTTTCTGGCCCAGCCTGCTCTGGCCTGACCGCATGAGCCCGCGTGTGGTTCTGTGACATACCCATCTGGTTGTTGTTGTTGTAGGGTTCCCTCAAGTAGATTCTGACTCGTAGCTACCTTAGGTGACAAAGTAGAACTGCCCCCATAAGATTTTCTTGACTGTAATCTTTATCGAAGCAGATCGCCAGGTCTTTCTCATGCAGAGAAGCTGAGTGGGTTCAAACTGCCAACCTTTTGATTAGCAGCCAAGTGCTTAACCTTTGCACCACTAAGTCTCCTTAAGCCCATGTAGATGCAATGGCCTGGTCTCATGCCTTGTAGAAAGCAAGGAAAGACAATTTCTCAACACAGGAGACAATGCTGAGTTCACAGACTTAACTATATTCTCACCAGCCTTTTTGAATACCAATGGCTCTCAACCAGACATTGAAATGATTCCCATTAGACCATACTGAAAACAGTCAAAAATGCGGAGCACAAAGGTGTGCTTTTACCTGTAGAGTCTTTCTCTTCCCTTCCCTCTCACCTGAATGAAAAGTCACAACTAGGGAAGAGGGAGTAGGAGAATCCCTGGGAATATGCTGACATTTCTCTAAAACAAAAACATTGTTTTTAGGGTGACCACACTCTATCCCAGAAGGACGCTGCTTGCATGATTCCTGATTTTCGTGGTGCCTAGTCAGATCTTCCACCACTTGTCTGTCATTTTGTGGTACTGCGGTGACCGGCATGTTGCTGTGATGCTGGAAGCTATGCCACCGGTATTTCAAATACCAGCAGGGTCACCCATGGTGGACAGGTTTCAGCGGAGCTTCTAGACTAAGACAGACTAGGAAGAAAGGCCTGGTGATCTACTTCTAAAAATTAGCCAGTGAAAACCTGTAGATCACAAAAGAATGCTGTCTGACTTGCTTATTTTATACATGTCATCAGGAAGGATTAATCACTAGAGGAGGACATCATGTTTGGTGAAGGAGGTAACCAGCAAGGACAAGGGAGACCCTCGGTAAGATGGACTGGAACAAGCCGGCGATTGACAGGACGATGCAGGGCCGGCTAACACTTCATTCTGTTGTATATAAGGTCACCATGAATCCGATCAACTTGGTGGTCGCCATCCATCTGAAAGACTAGTCAGATCTTTAGAATTCTTAGTAAATTAACAGTCAATGTTATTTTTAATAAAAAAAAAAAAAAAAGAAAATCTCTGGATGGTATTAAAAACTGATTTAGTCCTAAGCTGCCCCGCTCCATTTTAACTTATTCATCCAACGAGTAGGTCCAGATGTTACTCCTCTCTGTCTGCTCTCTCCTCTCCCCACATCTGCCATTTGCTTTCTCATCGCCCACAATGTCAACTAATTAAATATAGATGCATTAATCGGTCCATAGAAAATAAAACCATTTTTGTTTTGGGCAGTAAGGGTCAGCCTGGCTTCCCAGAGTCCAGCTCAGTCCTCCACCCACACACACATTTTCTCCTACTCCCAGGACTGCATTTCATCTTCCATCCATCCAGCTAAGGAGAACTGAGGCTAATTTAGGAGCCTCTTTATGCCTGTACATATTCAGCCAGATGGGTCATTGTTGATTGATTCAAGATACTCCGTCCTTCAAGAGCTCGCCAAGTCCCTGCTGGTCCAGAGAGTAGCGACCGACAGTAATTCACCCTTTAGTGCCTGTGTGTTTCTGCACCTCCAGCTAGAAACAGTCAATAAACACCAGAGGCAAGTTATGTTGCCTTAGATCACTAATAAACGCCTCACACCACAACCTCTAAGCCCTTTCACGAAAATGTATTTCTGTACAGAGAGATGCCAAGCCCTAGCGGCCAATTACTACAGTGATGCCTCAAAGGCTTAAAGGAGGAGGCAGGGAGCGAGAAGGGACTCTTTCCAAGGCAAGAGTTATGTGCTTCCTCCTAATAAAAGTTACCCCCATTTGTCGAGCGTTTCCTCTGAGCCAGACACTGGGATGCAGCTTCAGCTATAGTATCTTATTCATTCCCCACAACTCTGAGACTCGGGTAGCTCTGGCACATGTGACAGATGAGCACACAGAAGCTCATAAAACTTAAGAAACTGCTACTTACTGCCTCTCCAGCTGCCCACCACAAAAAGGCTTGTGGACATGTGTAGTCAAAGCAGCGGGGACATTCCACAGTATACAATGCAATTCAGATAGATCTCTGGACCTCACAAGGCTGTCACTCCTCTTGTTCAAAAGAGATACAAGGGTCTGATTACTTCCTAAATTGCCAGAAACATACCTTTGTATTCCAAATATCATCTAGAATATAGTCTGCACTCCCAGAACCTTCCACTTTAAGGGTGGTTGTGACATGTTCTGGCCGGTTTCCTTTGGCACCACCAAGTATGCTGTGTTCCCTTTGGTTTAAGAGATTAGAGTGTTATTAAATACATAAAATAAAACCAGATACTGTCACAGTGCTCCAACATTATTTTCAACAGTTAGCCAGGTCCTGGGTTAAGTGCCAGGGATAAAAAGGAGAATAAATATGTCTGGGCCATAGATTGTATTATCCCTTTTCATTCTGTCTCTCCTTCTACCTCCATTTTCTAAGGAGGCTCATTAGCTCTCCTTCCACAAATAAGTCTTTGGCAGACTGCGCGGCAGGCTGAAGCTCCTACATTGATCGAAAATCCATTTGGCTACCAACTATCAAAAGCTAATGTCTCCACATTCACAAAAATACCACCTTAGCTGGACACAGAGCATGGTCTAACAGGCTAGAGCTATCAGTTCCCCTCTGTCCTATGCATCTGTCTTGCAGGAGCTGAACCACACACTAACATAGACTTTTGACTTCTTCTCAACCAACCTTGAAAACGTCCAACGCGTGAGCTTTAAATGACCCAGGGATGCTGCTTTAAGTGGCCCATAAGTGAGCTGTCCTGACGCCGAAGGGAAGGAGCAGAGGGGAGCTGTCTCCCCTCCTGAAGGGAGTAGAAGAACCTCTGGGTGTGGTAGACCCAGGTTTGAGTTTTTAAATAAGAATCATCACCTTTTTTTTTTTTTTTTTGTACTGTGGAGAAAAATAACATAATACCCTTAAGATTATATATCTTCCATAAACTTATACTTTATTTTAAGGGTGGTTGTGACATATTCTGGCAAGTTTCTTTTGGCACCACAAAATATGGTATGTTCACCTTGGTTTAGGAGAGTAGAGTGTCCACAAAAAAACAATTGTACTCGAGATGACTCTGACTCATGGTGACTCCATGTGTGTCAGAGTAGAAACATGTTCCATAGGGTTTTCAATGGCTAATTTTTTGGAAGTAGAGTGCCAAGCTTTTCTTCTAAGGCATCTCTGGGTGGACTGGAACTGTCAACCTTTTGGTGAGTAGCCAAGTGCATTAAACATTTGCGTCACACAGGGAATCCAGATAGAGGGTAGATAATAATTATAACAAAAATGACTCCTTATACTTTCCTTGTGTTTCTCCATTTTTTGAGCACCTTAACATCTGTGGTTTCATTTGATCTTCACAACAAACTTCATATCAGCATAAACTCTTTTATTTTTCTCCCTCAATGATATCGCATCTTTGTACTGCACTTGATCCCCATAATCAGAAAAGACAGTATCCACAGTTTACTAATGAGGAAATTGAGGTTTAGAGAGAGTCATTTTCTAAAGCTATTAAGCAGGAATTAAAACCCAGGTGATCCTTTGCAAAGTCCAATTCTCATTCCTCTCCAATAACCTTCATTTGGAACATGGGAGAACTGGGGCCCTTTGCTGAAGAATCATAGAAGACAAGATTGCGCGTGCTTAAGAAGTTTCACGTCCCATTATAACTTCAAAGGTGCCAATAATCAAACCAGCTCATACGAGCAGCCTATTTGGGCATATCAAAACACAACAAGAAGCTAGGACACAGTAAACAAACATAAATGATGCCTCAGAGACAACAGTCAATATCAAATCACATAAAGAGGCAATCCATGATGGCTTCAAAAAGCTTCCAAAATAAAGAATCCAGAAATTTTCTAGGGAGGAAAATTTCTTGGAATTACAGGAGGCAGAATACAAAAGATTAATATACCGAACTCTTCAAAAAATTAGGAAGGAAATTAAGCAAAACACAGAACACACAATAGAGGAAATTAAAAAGATTAGAGAAGAGCATAACAACAAATTTAACAGGCTGCAAGAATCCATAGAGAGACAGCAATCAGAAATCCAGACAATTAACAATAAAATTTCAGAAATAGACAACTCAATAAAAGTCATATGAGCAGAATTGAGGCAATGGAAGTCAGAATGAGTGAGACAGGATAAAGAACTTGACACTGACTTATTTGAGGAAAAATCAGATAACAGCATTTAAAAAATGAAGAAACCCTAAGAATTATGTGGGACTCTATCAAGAGGAATAACCTACAAGTGATTGGAGTACCAGAACAGTGAGGATAACAGAAAATATAGAGAGAACTGTTGAAGATTTGTTGGCAGAAAACTTTCCTGACATCGTGAAAGATGACAAGATATCTATCCAAGATGCTCATTGGACCCCACATAAGGTAGATCCCAAAAGAAAGTGACCAATACATATTATAATCAGACTTCACAAAACCAAATATAAAGAGAGAATTTTAAGAGCTGCTAGAGATAAACAAAAAGTCATCTACAAAGGAGAGTCAATAAGAATAAGCTTGGACTACTCAGCAGAAACCTTGCAGGCAAGAAGGCAATGGGATGACATATGTAAAGCCTTGAAGGAAAAAAGAATGCCAGCCAAGAATTATATATCCAGCAAACCTGTCTCTCAAATATGATGGCAAAATTATGGCATTTCCAGATAAACAGAAGTTTAGGGAAGTTGCAAAAACCAAACCAAAATTACAAGAAATACCAAAGGGAGTCCTCCGGTTAGAAAATCAGTAATATCAGATAACTACCCAAGACTAGAACACAAGACAGAGCAACCAGATATCAGCCTAGATGGGGAAGTCACAAAAGTCAATCAAAGCTAAAACACTGAAAATAGGGAAACAGATGTCAATATGTAAAAGTTGACAACATTAAAACGAAAAAGAGAGACTTAAAAAATGTACACATAGATTTTTCATATGGAGAGGAAGTCAAGGCGATATAAAGAAATAAAAGACTGGTATAAACTTAGAAAAATAGGGGTAAATATTAAGGTAACCACAAAGGAAACTAACAATCCTACAATTCAAAATAAAAAAGTAGAAAAACATAAAGACTCAGCAAACACAAAATCAACAACAATGAAAAAGGTGAAAAGAAAATACATAAAAAAATGACTCAGCACAGAAAATTAAATGGAACAAAGAAACTGTGAACAACACACAAAAAAAGACATCAAAATGACAGCACTAAACTCGTACCTATCAATAATTACGCTGAATGTAGATGGACTAAATGTACCAATAAAGAGACAGAGAGTGGCAGATTGGATAAAAAACACCATCCGTCTATACGCTGCCTACAAGAGACACACCTTAGACTTAAAGACACAAACAAACTAAAACTCAAAGAATGGGAAAAAAATACATGAAGCAAACAGCACTCAAAAAAGAGCAGGAGTGGCGATATTAATCTCTGACAAAATAGACTTCAAAGTAAAATCGACCACAAAGGATAAGGAAGGACACTATATAATGATTAAAGGGTCAATACACCAGGAGGACGTAACTATAGTAAATATTTACACACCCAACCACAGGGCTCCAGAATACATAAAACAAACTCTGACAGCACTGAAAAGAGAGATAGACAGCTCCACAATAGTAGTAGGAGAATTCAACACACCACTTTCGGTGAAGGACAGAACATCCAGAAAGAAGCTCAACAAAGACATGCAAGAGCTAAATGCTACAATCAACCAACTTGATCTCATAGACATATACCAAACACTCCACCCAACAGCAGCCAAGTATACTTTCTTTTCCAAAGCACATGGCACATTCTCCAGCATAGACCACATATTAGGCCATAAAGCAAGCCTTAACAAAATCCAAAGCACTGAAATATTACGAACCATCTTTTCTGACCATAAAGCCATAAAAGTAGAAATCAACAACAGAAAAAGCAAGGAAAAAAAATCAAACACATGGAAACTGAACAACACCTTGCTCAAAAACTACTGGGTTATAGAAGAAATTAAGGATGGAATAAAGAAATTCATAGAATTTAACAAGAACGAAAACACATCCTACCAGAACCTTTGGGACACAGCAAAAGCAGTGCTCAGAGGTCAGTTTACAGAAATAAATGCACACATTCAAAGAGAAGAAAGGGCCATAATCAAAATATTAACCCTACAACTGGAACAAGTAGAAAGAGAGCAGCAAAAGAAGCCCTCAGGCACCAGAAGAAAGGAAATAATAAGAATTAGAGCAGAATTAAATGAAATAGAGACTAGAAAAACAATTGAAAGAGTTCACAAGACCAAAAGCTGGTTCTTTGAAAAGATCAACAAAATTGATAAACCATTGGCCAAACTGACAAAGGAAAAACAGGAGAGGAAGCAGATAACCCATATATGAAATGAGATGGGTGTTATTACAACAGACCCAACTGAAATTAAAAGAATCATAACAGAATACTATGAAAAATTGTATTCTAACAAATTTGAAAACCTAGAGGAAATGGAAAAATTTCTAGAAACTCACTACCTACCTAACCTAACCTAACACAAACAGAGGTAGAACAACTAAATAAACCCATAACAAAAGAAGCGATTGAAAAGGACATTAAAAAACTCACAACAAAAAAAAGCCCTGGCCGAGATGGCTTCACTGGAGAATTCTAACAAACTTTCAGAGAAGAGTTAACGCTACTACTACTAAAGGTATTTCAGAGCACAGAAAAGGATGGAATATTCCCAAACTCATTCTATGAAGCCAGCATAACCCTGATACCAAAATCAGGTAAAGACAGCACAAAAATAGAAAATTACAGACCAATAGCCCTCATGAACATTGATGCAAAAATCCTCAACAAAATTCTAGCCAATAGAATTCAGCAACAAATCCAAAAAAATAATTCACCATGATCAAGTGGGATTTATACCAGGTACACAGGGATGGTTCAACATTAGAAAAACAATCCATGTAATCCATCACATAAATAAAACAAAAGACAAGAACCACATAATCTTATCAATCGATGCAGAAAAGGCATTTGACAAAGTCCAACACCCATTCATGATAAAAACTCTCAACAAAAGAGGAATAGAAGGGAAATTCCTCAGTATAATTAAGGGCATTTATACAAAGCCAACAGCCAACATCATCCTAAATGGAGAGACTTTGAAAGCATTCTCCTTGAGAATGGGAACCAGACGAGGATGCCCTTTATCACCACTCTTATTCAACACTGTGCTGGAGGTCCTAGCTGGAGCAATTAGGCTAGAAAAAGAAATAAAAGGCATCCAAATTGATAGGGAAGAAGTCAAAGTATCTCTATTTGCAGATGATATGATGTTATACACAAAAAAACCCCAAAGAATCCACAAGAAAACTACTGGAACTAATAGAAGATTTCAGCAAAGTTTCAGGATACAAGATAAACATACAAAAATCAGCTGGATTCCTTTACACCAACAAAGAGAACCTCGAAGAGGAAATCACCAAATCAATACCATTTACAATAGCCCCCAAGAAGATAAAATACTTAGGAATAAATCTAACCAGACATGTAAAAGACCTGTACAATGAAAACTACAAGACACTACTGCAAGAAACCAAAAGAGACCTGCGTAAGTGGAAAAACACACCTTGCTCATGAATAGGTAGACTCAACATTGTAGTGATCTACAGATATAATGCAATCCCGATCCAAATTCCACCAGCATTTTTTAATGAGATGGAGAAACAAATCGCCAACTTCATATGGAAAGGGAAGAGACTCCGAATAAGTAAAGCATTAGTCAAGAAGAAGAACAAAGTGGGAGGCCTCACGCTACCTGATTTTAGAACCTATTATGTCACCACAATAGTCAAAACAGCCCGGTACTGGTACAACAAGAGATACATAGACCAATGGAACAGAATTGAGAATCCAAACAGAAATTCATCCACCTATGAGCAGCTGATATTTGACAAAGGCTCAAAGGTGGTTAATTGGGGGAAATGACAGTCTCTTTAACAATTGGTGCTGGCATAACTGGATATTCATCTGCAAAAAACTGAAACAAGTCCCATACCTCACACCATGCACAAAAACTAACTCAAAATGGATCAGACTTAAATATAAAATCGAAAACGATAAAGATCATGGAAGAAAAAATAGGGACAATGCTAGGAGCCCCAATACGTGGCATAAACACAATAGGAACCATAAGTAACAATGTACAAGCACTAGAAGAGAGACTAGGTAACTGGGAGCTCCTAAAAATCAAACACTTTTGCTCATCAAAAGACTTCACCAGAAGAGTAAAAAGACAACCTACAGACTAGGAAAAATGTTTTGGCTACAACAAATCCGATCAGCGTCTAATCTCTAAAATCTACAAGATACTGCAAAACCTCAACAACAAAAAGACAAATAACCCAATTAAAAAACAGGCAAAGAAGATGAACAGGCACTTTGCCAAAGAAGATATTCAGGCAGCTAACAGACACATGAAGAAATGCTCACGATTCTTAGCCATTAGAGAAATGCAGATCAAAACAACAATGAGATATCATCTCACCCCAACAAGGCTAGCATTGATCCAAAACACACAAAATAATAAATGCTGGAGAGGTTGTGGAGAAACTGGAACACTTATACACTGTTGGTGGGAATGTAAAATGGTACAGACACTTTGGAAATGGATTTGGCACTTTCTTAAAAAGCTAGAAATAGAAGTACCATACGATCCAGCAATCCCACTCCTGGAAATATATCCTAGAGAAATAAGAGCCATCACACAAATAGATATATGCACAGCCATGTTCATTGCAGCACTGTTCACAACAGCAAAAAAATGGAAACAACCTAGGTGCCCATCAACGGAAGAACGGACAAACAAATTGTAGTATATCCACACAATGGAATACTATGCAGTGATAAAGAACAATGATGAAGCTGTGAAACATAACATGGAGGAAGCTGGAGGTCACTATGCTGAGCGAATTTAGTCAGTCACAGAAGGACAAATATTATGTAAGACCACTATTATAAGAACTCAAGAAAAGGTTTAAACACAGGAGAAAACATTCTTTGATGGTTATGAGGGTGGGGAGGGAGGGGGAGGGTTATTTACTGACTAGATAGTAGATAAGAATTATCTAAGGTGAAGGGAACGACAGCACGCACTACAGGGGAAGTCAGCACAGCTGGACTAAACCAAAGCTAAGAAGGTTCCTGACTACAGTCAAACACTTTGAGGGACAGAGTAGCAGGGGTAGGAGTCTGGGGACCATGCTTTCAGGGGACATCTAGGTCAACTGGCATAAAAAAGCTTATTAAGAAAATGTTCTGCATCCTACTTTGGTGAGTGGCATCTGGGGTCTTAAAAGCCTGCAAGCCGCCATCTAACATCCATCAATTGGTGCCAACCACCTGGAGTAAAGAAGAAGGAAGAACTCCAAAGACACAAGGAAAGTACCAAAGACACAAGGAAAGTATTAGCCCACGAGACTGAAAGGGCCACATTAACCAGAGACTTCATCAGCCTGAGACCAGAAGAACTAGATGGTCCCTGGCTACCACCAGTGATCGCCCTGACAGGGAACACAACAGAGAGTCCGGGATGGAGCAGGAGAAAGGTGGGGTGCAGAACTCAAATTTTAGTAAGAAGACCAGATTTAATAGTTTGACTGAGACTGGAGGAACCCCGGAAAACATGGCCCGTGGATTCTCTATCAGCCCAGAACTAAAACAATTTCCGAGGCCAACTCTTCAGACAGGGATGGGACTGGACTGTGGGACATAAAGTGATACTTGTAAGTAGTGTGCCCCTTAGCTCAAGTAGATACAAGAGACTAAACTGGCAGCTTTGTCAGGACGTGAGATGGAAAGGCAGATAGCATTAGGAGCTGGTTGAACGGACATGGGAATCAGGGGTGGAAAGGAGGAGTGTGCTGTCATAGTGTGGGGAGAGCAATTAGACTCACAAACAATGTATGTATAAATTTTTGTATGGAAAAAAAACAAAAAAAAGAAGTCCCATGTCCCACCAGCAGGACAGAAATCACCGTGGTACTTGTATGGCTGTGGCCAATGAAACCTTGCCCAAAGGCAGTGAATGGCCTGCAAACCCAATCCATTTCCAAAATCTAGGCTCCAAGAGAAGAGCTTTCCATTGACACTTTCTCTGTGTGTTTTGTTCTGCTTGTTTTTGTTGGCCTAGAAACCAGCAGCCAGGGACGGTGGATGACTTTGAGCCAAGGGGCGGTCTGTTCACACCCAAGGGACGGGGTGTTTCACCAAGTTAGTGGCTGCTTGAAAGGACAGCCGCCACACGGTCCTGCTCTCTCCGTTTTGTTATCCCAGAGATAATAAATAAAGGCCTGTGCTGTTGTGTCCAAAAGACCTTCTTCAGGAGACCTGCTCTTGCTGCAAGTCTCCCGAATCCCCTTACCTGATTACAGTCAAATGCTGGGCATCCAAATTAAATTAGAACAAATAACAAAAATGAAAGAATGGAAAGGAGACGGGACAAACCCACAAAAATGTTATACACTGAAAGTGGCCAATTAGAAAAATGCAGTCTGAAAAACTCAGCTAATACTGGCAGAGACTGATGTTTGTCCTCTCGTCTTAAGCTAAAAAGAGCCACACGTGAGGATGTGGAGGCTTGATGACTCCAGGTCAATTCTATCTGGAATATTCTGATGCAGATGTGAACAGGATACGCAGTAAGATGTTCTAAATCTACACCTAAAGCTTCGTGGCTCTCATACTATGATACCATCTGCATTTGGTTAAACAATGGCATTGCAGGACCTGGGGTGTGTGTTTTGGAAGGTGGTGAGAATATTTGTCCCATTGCACCATTTTTCGTCTACCAAGCCCTGCCAAGGTCAAAGTGTCATTTGAACTCAAAATTCCGCCAGAAATGTAACTGGAGGCCCACTGGAATGTGGATGGTGGGAGAGCAGAGGCGAATTCTTGCCATACCTGCTCTCACTATACTCCAACGTCAGTAAGATAGTTCAAAGTGAAATGGAACAATGGAATATTACTCAGCCATAAAGCGAAATGCAGTCCTGACGCATGCCACAACATGAATGAACCTTGAAAACAGCATGCTGAGCTAAAGAAGTCAGCCGCAAAAGGACAAATACTGTATGAACACACTTAAATGACATAAGTAAATATAGAGAAACCAAAGATTATGAGGCACTACCAAGGGTGGGAGGAAAGGAGGCAGGACACTTTTTGCTGAGGGGTCACTGAGTGTATGCTAACGATGGAGAATGACTTGTAAAACGATCGTAATAACGGTTGCACTACATGAAGAATGGTATCTATATCACTGACTTATACATGTAGAAATTGTTGAATTGGTGCACGTTTTGTTATGTATATTTTCACCACAATAAAATCAAAAAATTAAATGGAAAGAGTCATAAGATTACAGTATGTCCATGAGCAGAATGATTTCAAGTATAATCCTTGTTGCTCCATTAACAACAGCTTGAAATCTACCACTCCAATGAAGCCCCAGAGTGACTCCAGCCAACTTGACACCCCCTTACCTTTGGTTAGGACATCATCGCATGCCTGATACTTACCTATCACCTATTTCTGCTACGGTCAGTATCGCTGGCTCCTAGAATAGCACTGAAGTATTTGATAAGACAATCTAACTTCACCATCCAGATGCTGAAAGGACATTTACACTTAATGTGCTTTTCAATCCTATTAGGCAAAGTAATATATTCTACAGTGAAATATAGTGTGTTATTACAGTACTCACAACAGGAAGAAACAGTGAGCATACAGAAATATGATTCGTACTATATCGTCTGTCTCTGCAGGAGGACTCTTCAACCAACTCAAACACCATTTGGATAAAATAAGCCATTAGATGCTGGAGAGTTAACTTATCTTGCACCAAAAACTAGTTGCATCTACATCTTGAAGGCCATTATCTACTAGGCATAGAGATGCAAGAAAACATAACGGGTGATTATCTTGCAAAAGACAGTCTTGCCTACAGTATTAAAAATACAATTGGGTCCTGGGGTTGTTCCCTGAAATTAACATTTTAATATCTACTGTCCAGGCATAAGTAAAACTTGGAAGTTTCTAAAGGAGCTGGTGTGACTGGGTATTTTCTCAAAAATGTGACAACCCCTTTATTAAAAAAATAATAATATGCATTCAGAAATGACCAGTGAAAATGTCTCCTAAGACCATTATTTTTAGCTGAGTGTTGTTGTGACCGTTTCCATGGCTAAACCACGAGCATGTTTTCTGCGCAAGTCCGTCAGCTAGTAGCCTTAATTGACTTTCAAATGGAGAATGCTGCGGTTCACCACTTATTAAATATCCACCACACAAGTTACCATTTTACCCTTCCACACCTCACTTAGTCAAGACACCTCGAAGAACCCACAATGCTGAACAACTGGTGATTTAGAAACATGTACCACGTGTAATTATCAGACTGAACACACAGGCCGGGAGGGAAGTTCACGAAAATCTGGGCAGCTCTCATTTCCAAATGGGATGATACTGAAAAAAAAAAAAAAAAAAAAAACCAAACGCATGCTGTTGAATTGATTCGAAATCATAGCGACCCCATAGGACAGAGTGGAACTGCCCCACAGGGTTTCCAAGGAGCAGCTGGTGGATTCCAACTGCTAACCTTTTGGCTGGTAGCCGGGCTCTTAACCACTGCGCCACCGGGGCTCCAAATGGAATGATACACTTTGTAAATGGACACTATGGGATAAGTCACTCAAAAGTGTAGAATGAGTTTTTCTTACTCTTTTCATAGGGATTCAACAAATATTTATTAAGTGCTTGCTTTGCGTTCTGGATACTGAGTATTCTTTAGGGTTCCTCACGTCTAAGAACGGCAGGAGGTGGTTCGGAGGAGTTCAGGATGTTGGGGAAAGGAAGAGGGCCGCCATGGAGTCCCAGCATTCAAGATTTTAAACAATGTGCCCCCTAGAGGAGAAATAAAGTATGAAATTACTCTCCAGGCTAATTGACTCTTAACACCACATACAAGGAGACTAACCGAGCTCATTTCACCGAGCATTTTATTCATGAGGGAGATGATGCAGTTTGAGATCCAGTCGAGACAGAATTAGTTTTTGTGATTAGCTAGGTTGAGTGGCTGAGGTATGGTAATAATGATATCATTATTTCTTCTCTTTTTTTCTCCCTCTCTCATACAACACTCAGAGGCACATTCACACACACACACACACACACACACACACACACACACGCTCATCCATCACACACGCTCATCCATATCTGTATGGACTTGGCTTGTGAATCTTCAACTAGCTGTCTATGTTCCAACTTGTGTACTCTCAGGAAAGAAAAGAAAAAAGTGAATTCACCTCTCGTTGAAATTCCACTGTGGTAAAATGGTCTTGGAATTTAAGGAAGAAAAAAAAAATCCTTCTACAAAGAGAACATGTGAAAAGGCCAAGGGAGAGGGGAGAGCATAACTGAAAAAAAAATACATAAAAATGCAAATTTTCCTAAACTTCAGCTTTGGATGGACTGAAGCATAAGTGAGAACTTCAACAAAGCATGGAAAAAGATGACAGCTCGGAGTTTCAGAAATTTAAGACAGCAGCAGGATTAGACACTTGGGGTTGTCTTCGCACACATTTCTTATGGGAGTTAATTCCATTTGACATGCAAGACCAAAGCAAGATTACAGAGGCATAGCCCCATGGCGGGGTGTATGCTGTAGCTAAAAGCTGGGATTTGAATAATTGTGCAGGCTTACTCCAAGAATCAGGCGAGAACAGAATGA
This sequence comes from Dugong dugon, assembly GCA_030035585.1. Taxonomy (NCBI): domain Eukaryota; kingdom Metazoa; phylum Chordata; class Mammalia; order Sirenia; family Dugongidae; genus Dugong; species Dugong dugon. The sequence goes on along the minus strand of CM057480.1, from coordinate 72,851,254 downwards.
ATGGATTATTACAAGGAACTTTGTACATTTTTAACTGCTGGACTTAATAAAATACCCTCTATGTGAGTGCTGCGTTACAGTCACCTGCACTCATTCTAGCTGAAGTTCGTGGTAAGGTCTATCAAAGATGAGGGAACACAGAAGCTGTTTTTAAAAAAGAAAGACAGAAAAACGAATGTGTAATGAATGACTGGGCTGGGTCATGCCCGAAGATTTCTGGAGGAACAAAAAAATTTGGAGACCTTGAAATCAACATATTCAAGCCTTCCCCACCATCCCAAAGTTAGACGAAATTCATTTCCTGTACAAAGAAGTTTGAGGAAACCAGAGAGTAGTAGACTTCAGGGAAAATGGGCCACAAAAAGGTGGATTTTTATTTCACTATTTCAGCTCGTTAGGGAGGTCATTTGTTACCTAGAAAGATTACTAACCCACACATCATTTTATATATACGTATAAATGTGACCTCTTTCCTTGGAAGCCGTGGAAGCACTTGTCCGTAAAAGGCAGAGTAACAGTTCTAAAGACTTCTCACTGCTTAATTAACTGTCCAGTGAGAATTATTAAAATTCTTTATATAATTCTTACTTAGCGCTCATTAAAGTGAAAGGCAAATGCTGGACAATGCAAGGTTCAGAGAAGCTTCCAGAAAGGAAAGTTAGTCTTGTAATAGCTGAAAATTATGAAAATCTCCCCATTAATGGTGGCCAAGTAGACCTTTCATTTTAAAAGTCACCGATTCAGATCTGAAGTGATTTGATTTGATTTTCTCCTTAAATGGTTTTTCTTCTCTTCGCTTAGTGAGAGCCCATTTCTGGCCCCTTCTGCAGTCCTAACCAGCCTCGAAGAGAGAGGTCAACCCCGGAAGAGGAGGAAACGTCTCCGGGGCCATGGCCCTGGGTCACAGCGCCCTCTGCTGGGATGCCGGTCTGCAGAGCAAAACCAAAAAAGAAGAAAAAAACCTGTTGCAGCCCAGTAGGTTTGGACTCACAGTGACCCTATAGGACAGAGTAGAACTGCCCCACAGGGTTTCCAAGGAGCAGCTGGTGGATTCAAACTGCTGACCTTTTGGTTAACCGCCTAGCTTTTAATCAGTGCGCCACCAGAGCTCCAGCTTGGGAAAATCTCCCACAAAGCGCCTGCCGCCAGGACAGAGAAGGAGAGACAGGCTCATTCCCCATAGACAAACCCTCTAATTCGAGCAAGCAGCAAGCGGGCGAGACATCTCTTTCTCACGGCTGAAAGTGGAGATTAGAGGCGGGACACGAGAGTGTTCCAGTGCTTCATTAAACCACAACTCAGATGCAGCTCTCCTCACAAAACATGTCTGACAACTTCAGCCGGCCACGTAAAATGGCAACAGGAATGATGAACGCATTACAAATTTGTAGACCCTAAAATTAAACTCCACCTCATTTATTTTCATATTTCATCAGGGGCTGGGGCGCCCTGACAATAGAGGCACACAGCTTTACTGACAAGCTCAGTGGTTTCCTTCTTAGAAAAGGGATCTGTGCTCTGCGTGGACGCACTCCAGCTTCTTGCAGCCCCAGTTCGGCTTGGTGTAGCTAGGAGCTGGGAGCCGTGCAGCAATGCGCAGAAGAGGGTCAAGAATCAGTGCGTAGCCCTGGAAGGGAAGGAAATGGATGTGCTACCGCAGGATGAGGAAGAGCTAATTCCTTCCCCAGGCCTCTGTGCATCATTTAGATCCTTTCTACTAGAAGTGAGGTCCACAGACCAGCAGCTTCAGCATCGCCTGGGAGCTTGTACGAACTGCAGGGGCCCAGGCCCCACCCCTAACCTACTGAATCAGAATCTGCATTTTAGCAAGACCCCCGGGAACTCATGCTGTTAGGTGCCGTCAAGTCCGTTCCAACTCATAGCGACCCCATGTGCGACAGAACAAAACTCTGCCCGGTCCTCCGCCATCCGCGCAATCGTTGTCGTCCTTGAGCCCATTGTTGCAGCCTCTGTGTCAGTCCATCTCATAAGTAACTCATAAGTGAGGGAAAACTTGAGACACACAATTGTCCACAATGGAAGAACTCAATCACAAGCAAAATTAGAGCCTTAAGCTTTGCAAGTGGAAGGAAACTTAGCCCCAGTTGCCCCCTTGGAGAAGGAAACCAAGGCCAGAGAAGGACACAACTCCTCATGTATCTGAGAAGGAAACTTTAGGTAGGCCTACCTTTGGTTTGCTCTGGAATCCGGAACCCAGCCGTCATAGGTTTTGGAGTTCAGCCTCATCACATCCTATAAAACCAACAGAATGTGGCACCAGCATTACAAGTGATGTCAGGGCTAATTCCCATGTGGGAGGGACCCTGTCTTCTTCTAATCAGCTCTGTACTACCTAAATGACTTGTCTAAATTCTGCAGGAACTGACATAGAAATGAGATTCTGATATTCCTTCTATTCGCATAATGATTGATGAAACACATGGGAAAAATAAATTGAATTATGTTACAGTCTCCCAGGGAGACATAATTAAGTTGTAAAGCATTTCCATGAAATCCTAAAAGCCTTATATCATCTAGACAGTGACTTCTACTACATGATCGATAATTATATTAATTAAAGATAATTATTTTGATAGGATACTGTGACTTTGGGGTCCTACTTATTCTTGATCTGATGGATTGATCCAATATTGAAGACTCGGTTCAAGCCAAAACTAGATGTGAAGAATTTTGGGGGGCCCCCAAAAGTTTTATGATATTGATGCTAATTTGTACAATTCCTGGCCTCCAATTTGATGCTGTTCAAACAGTCCAGTAATACTTGTTCAAGATTACCAGAAGCCTCCCATTCACTATTCTTAACTCTCTAAGAACCAAAAAGGAAGTTATCTTCAGCAAGCGACTGTTGTTGTTCTTGCTAGCTGTCATCGAGTTGGCTCTGACTAATGGTAACAAGTAATATATAACATATAAAACATAAAACCGAATGTTCCTTAAACTTCAAAATGTCCAGTACATCCAATACACCTTTTGTCTATGTACACAAGACTTTCAAGTACATTCATGGCAACTCTGGGGCAGTGGTGGAAGAATTTGAGCCAAAGTTAACACAGCTCAGAAATGCTGGTGTGAGCCTGGGTCCTTGTACACAGAAGTATCCATCTCTGCAAGCATCTAATTGTGAAAATTATCCCAGGTGTATGAGCCTGGTAGTGCATATTTCAAGTACAGGCAAAAATTGAGACTTCTTGTTGATTCTCTCTCTGCACTCTCCAAAGATAGATTCAGTGATGTGTACCTTCTTACCTTCATAAAAGTACCCATGAGCATCGACAAAAAGTAAAGAGTGAGATACAGATGTTAACAAAAAAGTAATAATGCAAAGAATCATATAACAAACATGCCAAATTCAGAAATTAAAAATAACACCACCACCAAAAAACACATTGTTAGCATCCCTACATTCTCTATGTTATTCAATGACTTATTGGGTTGTTTTAATGCTAATGGATAATATTGTTGAAAGAATCATGAGTAAGTTACTAGAAATAAAATCAGTTACAGTGAAATAGTATTTCATCAGAATATCCATGACATATCAGTAAACGAGCCAGCTGTTGGCATGATGGTCATTATACTAGAGGCTGTAGATTTTCTCTCAACAAGTTAGAGAAGAACTGCAGTAAAGAACCAATACTTTGGAGCCAATGGCACCTGGTCCAAATCCTGTATCTGCCACTTACCCCTGTATGACTTGACCAAGTTACTTAACTTCTGTGTGCCTCATTGTCCACATCTGTAAAATTAGGATAATAACAGTAAGTGCCTAGTAAGGATTCAGTGAATTAATAACCATAAGGCAGCTGGAATATGCATGAGATACACTAAACACTCAATTTATAGTGGTTATTTGAAATATTACCCTTATAATTTATGTAGGTTGACTTATTTATTGTCATATTACAAATTATCAAAGAATACAGTAGCCCCCCCCCCCCCGCCAATCTGCGGCAGATACTTTCCAAGATCCTGAAATCACAAATAGTACCAGATCCTATATATACTATGTTTTGTCCTATACTTGATAAAGTTTAATTTATAAATAAATTAGGTACAGTAAGATATTAACAACAGTAAGTAACAATAAAATAGAACAACTATAACAATATACTGTAATAAACCCCATCTGTCAGTTTGTTGTACTGTGGGGGCTTGTGTGTTTCTATGATGCTGGAAGCTATGCCACCAGTATTCAGATACCAGCAGGGTCACCCATGGCTGACGGGCTTCAGCTGAGCTTCCAGACTAAGACAGACTAGAAAGAAGGACCTAGTGGTCTACTTCTGAAAAGAATTAGCCAGTGAAAACCTTAGGAATAGCAGTGGAACATTGTCTGATACAGTGCTGGAAGATGAGCCCCTCAGGTTGGAAGGCATTCTAAGGATGACTGGGGAAGAGCTGCCTCCTCAAAGTAGAGTCAACCTTAATGACGTGGATGGAGTCAAGCTTTCAGGACCTTCATTTGCTGATGTGGCATGATTCAAAATAAGAAGAAACAGCGGGAAACATCCATTAATAATCAAAACATGGGCTGTATCAGGAGGGATCAGTGTCTGGAAAAGGACACCATGGTTGGTAAAGTAGTGAAAAAGAGGAAGACCCTCAATGATATGGACTGACACAGTGGCTGCAACAATGGACTCAAGCATAACAACGATTGTGAGGATGGCGCAGGACCAGGCAGTGTTTCGTTTTCTTGTATATAGGATCGCTATGAGTCCGAACTGACTCAACAGAACCTACCAACAACAACACTGTAATAAAAGTTATGTGAATGTGGTACCTGGGCAGGATGGAGCAGGGCGGCGAGAGACTTCATCACACGACTCATTTTACATTTTTGGACCACGGTTGACCTGGGGTAGCTGAAACCATGGAAAGCAAAACAGTGGATAAGGGGGGACTACCGTAGTCTTCTTTAAACCCACCTTTCAGTGGATCTGAAAGCCTGGTTTTAATCTCCACCTTAAAATATACTCCCTTAAAAGCAAAAGTTTAAAAAAAAAAAAAGATGGTATGCATGGGGACTTGAAAATACAAGCTTAAGCATGTTACAACTTGGCAACACACACACACAGGCAAAGACACAGGACGGTAACACCACACAGCCCAATGCCAGAAGTTCTTCCACGAGAGATCTGTCATAAAAGGAGCTAAATGTGACCGAATATTCCAGTGAGAAATCCAACCATTCACGGCAGAATAACCTGAGAACAAAGTAAGGCAGAAAGCAGCGCTGAGATTCCTTTGTCTTTCCTCAGGTAAAATCAGTTCTGGTAGTATCCACAGTTGGGTGTGGAAGAGCATATGAAGAGCATGGGCTGCAGCCACCTCTTCCTTTCAGAGAGTAGGTTGCAGGGGTAATATTCCACACCCTGATTTACCCAGCATTGTCAAGAGAGAAAAGAGGAGATCCATCTTAGGTAGGGAAATTCATTCTCAGGAACTATGAAGATACTAGACAAGACAAGAAGGAAGAAAAATCAAGGCAAATAAATGTAGAATCCAGTATCCTCAGCTGCTTCCACCATCAAATATGGAGTCCAAGGTGACAGGCTACATTGCCAGGTCTGATATCTTTCTCTCTGCTCTTTCATGAGGGGATTGTTTAGCCATATTTCCTAAGCATGGCAGGGAAATGAACCACATACACGATGCTGCCCTTCAGCGCGAAACAGAAAAAACTGCCCAAAGAAAGCAAGCACGCTTGTGAATGTGGCATTGTGGAACCCATAAAATAGACCGACAATGATTGAAAGTGAGAAAATGACTTCGTCTTTCTTAAAACTTCAACAATTAGGCAATTGAGCTAACTAATAGGATCCAAGAAGATGTAAATAAGTTTTATTATTATTATTATTATTATTATTATTAACAAAGGGAGTGAGAAGACAAATTGCAGCTCGAATGAAAGAAGATAGATGATTCCTCCCCAAAGGCAGAGCCAAGATTTCTCAAAAGAGCTTCCTCCTAAAAGAGATAGAAGTAAAATATATGAAGCGAGATGGCATAATGTGTTCCAGCCTAAATGTAGGCAGTGATGGTATCCTATTCTACAGACCAAGCTGTGGGTAATTGAATGCAAGACAAAGCAAAAATATAGAAAGGGACATTCGGGAACAGAAGCCTGAAGATGCAGTGTGTGTAACAGTGTGAAGAGGGTGCAGCTCTGGAGAGCTGATTAATAAGGAGAGCTGTGAACAGAATGAAGAGCATTTGCAGAGATTAGGATGTAGCAATCTTCGTCCAGAGATTGTATAAAGGTCTCATTGGTCTTGCATCTGAAATAAGGTAAAACCTACCTCCCGTCATGAAGACCCCCTGTGATCTTTTAGTATGTTTTAGCCCGGTGACTTATTTGTTCCCGAGGATCATTAAAAAGAATAAAATGTGCAATACGATATTGGTATTCTTACATGCAAATCATCCCCCGGTGTACCTCTCCTTCTGGATGGGGCTGGGAAAGAGCACGTGGGACCACATTTATGATATCACAGCATAACACAGACAGAACCACAGGAAAAAGGGAAAAAGCAATTGCACCTGTGACAGCTGAGTGCTAAGAAAACACTGAGCTTGAGAAAGCCTGCAGGTCCGGTTTCTAGGTGACCAGGAACAAGTCAGAAATGTGACACTGCCCAGTGGATGTCAGGAACTTAGGCATTTGTATTTCTAAAATTTAAGAACTCCACACCAGAGCCTGTTCCACTGTGAAGGACAGGACAGTGTTACATCTTCCAGGTCCCAGGCAACAGAAGATGATTTTTTTGAAGTAATGAAGAAAAGGGCGGTGGGAGGGAAATCCAGCCTCTAGTGATTAGGGATCCAAATCCATAGATTGTGTTTAAGAAATATGCTGTTGTTGTTAGGTGTCAGTGAGTCGATTCCGACCCATAGCGACCCCATAGGACAGAGTAGAACTGCCCCCATAGGGCTTCCAAGGAGTGGCTAGTGGATTCGAACTGCTGACTTTTTGGTTAGCAGATGAGCTCTTAAGCACTGCAGGAAGGAAAAAAAAAAAAGACCAGACTTATTGGTCTGACAGAGAATGGAGAAACCCCAAGAGTATGGCCCCCAGACACCCTTTTAACTCAGTACTGAAGTCAGTCCTGAGGTTCACCCTTCAGCCAAAGATTAGACAAGCCCATAAAACAAAATGAGACTAAAGGGGCACCCCAGCCCAGGGGCAAGGAGGAAAAGGCAGGAGGGGACAGGAAAGCTGGTAATGGGGAACCCAAAGTCAAGAAGGGGAGAGTGTTGACATGTCGTAGGGCTGACAACGAATGTCACAAAACAATATGTGTATTAACCGTTTAACGAGAAGCTAATTTGCTCTGTCGACCTTCATCTACAGCACAATAAAAAGAAAAGAAACAGAAGTACAGGCAAAAACTGCTGATTGCTGTGGTTTGGGCAGGTAAAAGGGATCTCGCTGCTTGGGCTTCTCTCTGACAATCACAAGTTAAGACCTGGGTCCATCGCTAAAGAAGCAATCAAGTGTGCAGCCCTTCAAGGCTCCTTGAGCTACTGAGCCAAGGGCCAGGAGTCCCTTCCATTGCTTTGATCTGAGAGGTCTGGAGCCCCTTCTGCTACCCATGTTCTAATTTCTTCTGTGAGGAGTCTGGAGATCTGGATGTCAGGCGAGGTGTCGGTGTCCCCAGTGACGAAGAGGAGGACTGCCTCAAGAGGGGAAAGAAGACTCTTTGCCCATCCCCAAGGCAGACATCTACACCACCCCACCAGTGCAGAAGGTCTGGTGGCACCAAGAACCCAAAGTACTCCCGTAGCTGTGTCCATAGGTCACCCCAGCTGGGCGCTCCTGGGGAGGAAATAAAGACTAATTAGGGAGACAAGAAAGAAAAATAAATATATAGAAAGAGATGAAGGTATTTTTTTTAGGAATGCAAATGCAATCAAAACCCAGGAAACTGGCCAACAGCAGTTCTCAAACCTTTCACTTATTGCACGAGGGGAGAAAGGAAGATTTTGAAGAATTAGTCGGTCCGGGATGAGCAAATCAGGGAAGGAGTATCGCCTTAGCTGTGGACGAACTGCTTACGGACCGCGGTGAGTCCGGCCTCTCTACGCTTTCATTCTCGCTGACTTCCTTGGTGAGTTTGTTCCCTGTGGTTTTCAGGGGAGTTAAAAAAAAAAAAAAAAAGTACTGGTTTTCTTTTACATATATATATATATGTACATATATATATATATGCTTATACTCACATGTATGTATCTGCATGTTTGTTATATTCGTTCCCTGCAAACAGAAATAAAGACCAAAAAAAAAAGTCATATTTGGAGCTCAGTTTCCTGGCCTCAGTTCTTGCTTACCAACGATTCTTCTCATATACAAAGCTGACTGGAGGGAGGGGTGGGATTGGATAACAAATTTATGTGATACAATCACATCATTTACAATCACAGAATGGACCATATCCCAATTTCCAAAAGGCATAAAGTATCCTCATTAATACGATAAGTGCAGCAGTCAAATCAGCACGGCGATTTTATCAGGGTTTTTGACTGTATGTGAATTAGAATGTAAAATGCATACAGAATTTTTAATGGGAAGGCTTTAACATTCACTGAATGTATTTCTTACTGACATTTGCATCACATTACAGTGAAATTCTACATAAAAGGATAAAGAGAATATGTCCTAAATTACAGTTTTTCCACAGTTGTCATGTCCACACATAGAAAAATCTGATTCATAAGTTCAAACATGATCCTAAATCTGAAAAGGCTGCACTAGGTTCCTATCTGTCTGTGGGTTTTATGAGGCTGTCAGAGCTGGGGAGAGCTCGGTAAGGTCAGATTATCAGGACAAAGCCAACAAAGATCTCTGGGCAGGAATGGGGGCAGGGGCGATGGGATTCACTGTCTCCACTCCTGCATGTTGTTAAATACTGTGTCTGTCTGTGTCATTCCATGCCAGACAGCTGAAAAGTCACTCATGTTCCTTCAAGGTATTTTCTTGCTCCTTTAGAAAGTTTCTGTCTTTCATTTAGTTCACTGCAATGAGTTTAATGTTTTATAAATCCAGTTCTGTATCTTCCATGACAAATGAGTATGTACATACACATGGCTGTATCCATGGGGTAGACAGTAAACACTGGCTTCATATCAAATATGGCCATGTGTACTTGTATGTTGAAATGTGACCCATACATCAGTAGTGAGTCCCAAGGTAATGGCAGTTGGGATAAGTGTGCTTGGCTGCTTCTGGATACACTGAGGTAAAAAAGCAACCTGTCATTTCTTATTACCTCACATACACACGGGCAAGTCATTGACTGGTACCGAGCAGTTGGCACAGAATCCTTGGAATCTGAGAAAAAGTGGTTTTTGCTTCATAGAAGAGGACAAGGTATCAGCTGCCAAGCTAATACAAGAGATTGGGAATCGGAGTGTGCCTGCTTGCCCACATACCACTACCTACCCACTAGCCAGAACACCTGGGTCACGTGCAGGACATCTTACTCTGAATGACATAGCTCTGCTGCCCTTTTGTTGTCGTTGTCAGATGCCATTGAGTCGGCTCCAACTCATAGCGACCCTACGTACAACAGAACAAAACACTGCCCGGTCCTGCAGCATCCTCACAATCGTTGTTATGCTGGAGCCCATTATTGCAGCCACTGTGTCAGTCCATCTTGTTGAGGGTCTTCCTCTTTTTTGTTGACCCTCTACTTTACCAACCATTACGTCCTTCTCCAGGGACTGATCTCTTCTGACAACATGTCCAAAGTACGTGATGCAAAGTCTCGCCATCCTTGCTTCTAAGGAGCGTTCTGGTTGTACTTCTGCCCTTTTAGAGTCTGAATATGACTCCTATACAACCAGCAGAAAGACACGCATGGAACTTGGGGTGAAATCGTTTGAGTTCACACCAAACCGACGAACATGTTTTGTTAGAAAACTTTATGTACACACATAGAATGGGCCTAGGTGTAATGAATGGATCTCAGGACGGCCAGGCCTCCCATGTTAATGGTATTCATGATAAAGACCAAAGACTGCAGGGACGAGTACTCAGCATCAATGGCCAAATGTCAATCTGGTTCACTCCCTGGAATAAGCATGGGTTGTATACATCTTATACCATTGTTAGGAAAACCCACCAATGTCCTTCCAGATCTAAAAACAGTTTAAAAAACACTTATAATTGCCATAGGTTTTGCCCTAGGTCCTTATCTTTTTTTTTTCTTCTTTCCTTCTTCTGCTCTTTCTTCTTTATATTAAGATAAAAAAAAACTTGCTGTCGAGTCAATTCCAACTCATAGCGAACCTGTCTCTCCCCTCCTCAAAAAGAGAGAAAAAAACAAAGATGTGTTCAGGCATCTGTCTTTTTTTTTTTTCAAGGAGCCCTGGTTGTGCAGTGGTTAAGCAAGTGGCTGCTAACCAAAAGGTCGGCAGTTCAAACCCACCCGCCGCTCCCTGGAAACCCTATGGGGCAGTTCTACTCTGTCCTAGAGGGTCGCTATGAATCGGAATCAACTCGACAGCAACGGGTTCCATTCTTTCTTTTTTAATAATATTTTTAACAATAATATTGACTTAATATGAGTTTAAAATAAGATGATGTCAATCAAGTACCTAGTATAGTGACTGGCAAAATGTAAACAGTTCATACAGGTTCAACTCATCACTCAGGATGTTCTACTTTGCTTTTTGCCAAAAACTCAAGAGTCTCTGTAGCTTTATAAGATTCAAATTAGATGCTGTGAGACCCAATTTCCATGGTTAGACTGCACAAATTAAGGTAAGTGTCATGGTTTGAATTAAGTCCCCCCAAAAACGTGTGTATTAATTTGGATAGGCCATGATTCCTGGTACTGTGTGATCTTCCTGTATGTTGTAAACCTGCCTCTACGATGTTAATGAGGGAGGATGGGTGGCAGTTGTGTTAGTAAGGCAGGACCTGATCTACAAGAGTGGGTTGTGTCCTTAGGCAATCTCTTGAGATATAAAAAACAGAAGTGAGCAGTAAGACAGGGGGACCTCCTACCATCAAGAAAGCAGTGCCGGGGGCAGAGCCCGTCCTTTGGACAGGGGTCCCTGCGCCGAGAAGCTCCTAGTCCGGGGAAACACCGAAGAGAAGGCTGACAGAGAGGAAAAGCCTTCCCCTGGAGCTGACACCCTGAAACTGGTCTTTTAGCCTACCTTGACTGTGAGGAAATAAACTTCTCTTCGTTAAAACCATCCACTTGTGGTATTTCTGTTATAGCAGTACTAGATGACTAAGACAGAATTTGATACCAAGAGTGGGGTGCTGCTCTAACAGATACCTAAAATGTGGAAGCAGTTTTAAAACTGTGAATGCATAGACGTGCGGCAGTGACAGAGGACCACCAGCAGCAGAGAACCTACAGCAGCAGAGAAGCAGCAGCAGCAGAGGACCAACAGCAGCAGAACCAGGAGACCAGCGCTGGAGCCAACCCACGGAGAGAGAGCTCAATGCCTGTGAGCAGGAGGCTTCCTGGCGGAGTGGGGTGCCTCCGGGCACTTACTGGTGGAGCTACTGAGCTTTGGAACACTTGCCCCAGCAGGGCAGATGCGGGCTTGAGGCCTGAGGGCCCAGAGGCCATAGGAAGCAGAAGCTGAAGAGACAAGGGACACAAGAAGCCCAGCTGCTTCAGCCTCAAAACGTATGGCCATGACCTCAGGGGTTTCAAAGGGTGGAACCATGGCCTCTGGTGTTTCTAAGGGTGGAGTTGTCACTCCAATGGACTAGGAGAATGGTGCGCCTGAGGCCAAGGGAGCAGAGGTGCTGTCCCAGTGGGCCTGGAAGCCCAGGGCAGAGGGGCCTCCACTCAAAATCCAGAGACTGTGGCCAATACCTAGAGTCTGGAGGGCAGGGCTATTGTGTAAATTGTCTCAGAGAACAGAAGATTATTTTCAAAGCCTTGAGGGCTAACGTAATGTGTTCTGCTGACTTGCTTGGTGCCTGTTATCACTTCTTTTCCTCTAGTTTCTCCCAGTTGTAATGGAAATGCGTAGCTTGTGCCTGTTCTGCCATCGTACCTTTGGAAGCAGGTAACTTGTATTCTAGATTTCACAGATGAAGAGGAAGTTTTGGATTTTGGACTTGGAGTTAATACTTTTGCTATGTTTTCCATGTTGCAAGGATGTGATTTTGGGGGGGCTAAATGGTGGAATGTCATGGTTTGAATTAAGTCCCCCCAAAAACGTGTGTATCAATTTGGATAGGCCATGATTCCTGGTACTGTGTGATCTTCCTGTATGTTGTAAACCTGCCTCTACGATGTTAATGAGGGAGGATGGGTGGCAGTTGTGTTAGTAAGGCAGGACCTGATCTACAAGAGTGGGTTGTGTCCTTAGGCAATCTCTTGAGATATAAAAAACAGAAGTGAGCAGTAAGACAGGGGGACCTCCTACCATCAAGAAAGCAGTGCCGGGGGCAGAGCGCGTCCTTTGGACAGGGGTCCCTGCGCCGAGAAGCTCCTAGTCCCGGGGAACACCGAAGAGAAAGCTGACAGAGAGGAAAAGACTTCCCCTGGAACTGACACCCTGAAATTGGATTTTTAGCCTACTTTGACTTTGAGAAAATAAACTTCTCTTCATTAAAACCATCCACTTGTGGTATTTCTGTTATAGCAGTACTAGATGACTAAGACAGTAAGCGAATCTTCTTTTCTCCTCCAATAAAATTAGAATAAGCATCTTTAATTTCCCTTCTCGCCTCTGTTGACTCCCTGGAGATTTACTAAAACTCAGAAATTAAGGGAGGTATATTGGAGCAAAGAGAATCTATGTACTTAATTGCTTATCAGGAATCAGCAAACGAAATTTATTTAAAAATATTCTGTCTACCGCACCCTTGGTTTTTCTCACCGTTTCCTCAGGAACCATGGTTACCTGTTGATCATTGAGCTGGTGTTTCTTTGACTGAAAACAGAACAATAAGTATGCAGTTTTCTGATTCTAACTCACTTCTAAAATAATATAAATATATTTTTATCTAATTTCTACAGAGAAAGAAGCCACTTTTTCCATGACAATACGTCTGAATAAATAAAAGCAAAATGGATGTCTAAGCTATTGCCTTCTACCTTCAGATGAAACCAGTAATCTATCTCATGGAATCGAATTTACGACACAATCTTCGCTTTCCTTTTAAATGCGTGCTGTTTGTTTTACTGTGCCTTATTACCTATGCTTCATCGTTTTCACATTTTCTCCTGATAATGATGGTTCTAGTATTTTACAGTGTATTGCTGTGGTAAGCTTATTGGCAAATAATTTTTAAAACAGCTTGAACTTTCTACTTTATATTCACTTTCTTCCCACCTGCCAGCCCATGTACAGGTGTAACATTACTCTTGAAATGAATATGCAGTTCAGACGGTTGATTAGCTTGTTATATTACAACCTTGAAGATTTTGCGTGCCTCCAATAATTCCTGATTCCATTCAAATCATTGAGGCGTGATAACCCAGCTTCTGCTATTCATCATTGTTTCATTGCTTACTTTATTGGTAAGGAATTGCTCATTTGTAATATCTGCATTGTTTGCAACTAAACTTGCTAAGTAAGATGGCATTAATATTGCTTCCACATCCTTTGAGGCTTTGTCTACAAAAAGGTGGAGCAGGGAGACCGGGATAAGTCAGCTGTGCAACTCATTTAACTGAACATGGATTTGTATTTCCTCCTTACAATTCAATTATTTGAGTTCAATCTTTCCCCAATAATATCTATTTATATAATCAGACATAGTCAGAGATTGGATCAGGGCAGAAATTAAGAATTACAGATTTCTATTAAACAGCTTCAAAAAGAAACAAGACTATCCAGTGACTTCATTTATGTATAGCTTTATTTCAACCTCGGTGTTTATATGATATCTCTGTATAATGATAAAAAATCTGGGTCCTCATCGAGCTTCATCTTCTCTCAAAACTTTAATATCTGTGATTTTTTTAAAAATCTTTGAATATACTCTAGAAAGACTCTGAATATACTTACCATCTTTCTTTCCCTAGGCTACCGATGAGTTCTTTGTCACCCTCTTAATTCACCAGTGGTTCTTGATCCATGTCCCTTGTTTTACTTTAATGCCTCTTAGTTGCCCCTTGAGAAATGATTTTTCAATGGAAGACTTTCTATTGTGTACATTTCGTGTGTGTGCATGATTGTCTGTCTGTCTTCAAGCATCTGGTTTATCCTCAGGCCCCATCCTCTGATTTTTCAAAGCTATGTGTTATAAAGGAGGCCCTGGGTGGTAGAAAGGCTATCGAACTAGGCTGCAAACCAGAAGTTTGGAGGTTTGAGTCCACCCAGAGGTGCCTTGAAAGAAAAGCCTGGCGATTTACTCTCAAAAAAATCAGCCATTTTAAAACGCTATGGAGCACAGTTCTACTCTGACACACGTAGGGTCTCCATGAGTTGGAGTTGATTCCATGGCAACTGGTTTTATGCATTATGATAGTAATCAAGCTCATTTCTTCAGGGTCCAGGGGAAAAATACACCCAGCCCGTTCTTTGCAGGTTCATGAAGAAGGGGTAGAGCTTGGCTCACCCCTCCGCAGTGACTAGACACAAACTTTTGCTCTCATCTGACGAATTCCAGCGGGTACACTGGGATGCCTTGAAGACCAGGGAATTAAGCTGAATACATTGCCTTTGTAGAATTCTTTTCTTTCAAACAGCTTGAAAAGCCTTCACATAATGCTCACAGATGCTTTAATCAGAAAGAATTTCTGGGCAGTATATAAAACAGCCTTTACAGATGCCACATGCCTTGCAGGCCCTACATTCCCATTTTACAGATGTGGATATTCCCCAAAGTACTAAGGTGCCAAGGGTCAGAACTTAAGCAAAACCTCAAGCTTTCTTATCGCTCCGGTATTGCCTTCTGTCTCTCTAGGCTCTGCTGAAATGCAGCCCCAATGGACTTCTGCAGCCTGCTGACTCTGTCAATCAGTCCCCATTCTGAAATGTGAAAAGAGTAAGGAAGTTTGTCCTCTTTTGATTTCTCAGCTTCCCAGGTCGTGAAACTGTCCTTGTCCTTATTGTAAGTAGATTTGTGTTTTGCTTTATTCCATGCTCAACAATCTGTCTCGTATTTAAGGTATACCAGGAGGTATCATACCTTGAATGTGGTTATGTGAAAATGTGGTGTTTTCCTTCTCACGCTCCCACAAGAGGATATGTGAAAGAGAATTGCTGCCGTTACTTATTTTTATTCCTCTTGCTTACATCCAAAGAATTTCCAAACTAGTCTAGTTAAGGAATACATATCCTCACAAACTAGTCTAGCTGAAGAATACACAGCCTCACAAACTAGTCTAGCTGAGGAATACACAGCCTCACAAACTAGTCTAGCTGAGGAATACACAGCCTCACAAACTAGTCTAGCTGAGGAATACACAGCCTCACAAACTAGTCTAGTTGAGGAATACACAGCCTCACAAGATCGCTATTCACCTTCTTCCTCTCAGTCAGTCCCTCCCTAATTCCAGGCACCAGTGCCTTGACACGGACACAGTGCTGTTCTCCTTGTGAGAATTAGCCTATCACGTTCATTTACATCCACTTCATTGCTGCTGCTATTGTTCAGTCTGTTAACCTCCAGCTAGGGTGCAATTCACGTGAACGCTGGGGAAGCACAACCATCCCATTAGTTCTGCAAAGTAGATGAAAATCTTCTGGCTAATTGGAGACTGTCCATACGGCTGTCTTCCTTCCCGCTCCAGGTGGAACAAATCTCACGTCTTCCAGAGAAGACCCTCAGTTGGAATATGAAAGGCTTGACTGGATCCATTAGTGTTTTCTGAGCATGTCTGTGTACAGGGGACCGTGCCAGCAGTTTCACCAATCCGGTCTCTGCTGCAACCTGAAGCTAGTCTTTTGATTGGCAGCTTGCCTTCTTCATTTTTATATGGAGTACATGCAGACTGGAAAATTCCAACTAGGTATGTGGCTGAATCATCAGTACCCCAAGTCCTTTTGTTTTTGAAACACAACCACTTAGAAAAAAATCCATAGTAAACACTTCGGCTAGTTTGAGGGAAAATGAGAATTAAGAATACGATGGTGTCAATTGACCCAAGCCATGTTGGCATAGCTCATTTATTCAGAACCTAGCACCGATGCAATAGCAAGCATGCTTTGGGAACGAAGCTATTGAATAGTTGTAGACAAGGAAGTCCAGGAGCTTTGCTGCCAACATTTCATCACCATTTATGTCCCCAGATATATGTGTTGAAATTCCAACACCTTTACCTGTAAATATGACCCTGTTTGGAAGCTGGGTTTTTCTTTTGTTATGTTAATCAGATGGCACTAGTGCAGGATGGGTCTTAAACCTAATCATTTCTGAGTTATAAAAAGAGGAGAATAGACTCAGAGACACATACAGGGAGAAAACACACACAGCTGATGCATCTATAAGGCCAGGAACGCCAAGGATTGCGGGCAGGTACTGGATGTTGAAATAAACAAAAAGGACCTTCCCCTAGGGCCATGCCTGAATTTGGACATCTAGGCTCCTGAAGTGTGAAAAAATAAATTTCTTTTCCTTAAGGCCACCTACTTGTGGTATCTTTTGTTACAGCAGCACTAGGTAACTAAAACCCCAAGTGTTAAGCTAGGGTATTTTAAGCTGTTTAGTTATGTTTTGTCTAACATGAAGTTTACATATCCACTCCAGGAACCCTGAGAAATTGCAGATCACATTTTTCATTTTAAAATGCCTATCCCAAGTTGACTTCAGCATGCCTCTCCAGCACTTTCTCTGACAGTACCCTAAAATCCAGCCACTCAAAACTCTGAACCTTTCCTCAAACGCATAAGCTGTTTTATATCCGGTCTCCTTATGTTGTTGTTCCTGCTCTCTAGGGTTTGTTATAGGAAGGATGGACACACATAGGAAGAAGTGTTTGTGTTGATCTGGGGAGTCAACACAAGAGGTAATCTGGAAGCATGCCAGGTGTTCTACACCCGTTATACCATTAGATCATCTCAACAGACTTATTTGGGAAATGCCATCTTGTTTCCGTTTACTGATAGACTGAGGCTCAGAAAGTTTGAGCGGAGGGGTAGATTAACCAGTAAGCAAGGGATGCACTGGCTTAATTGTGTTTACTGACTAATCTTTGATGTGGTGAAAAACAGGTGAAACTGCGCACTACAGATTAGTAAGGAAGCACAAGTAAGCCCCTGCGTACCTTGCTTGTTGGCTAATCCGTCCTTGCTTGAGTGCACTGTGTGAGGTTACATAATCAGTAAGTAACAAAACTCTACATGACGCCAAACCTACTTCTCTTCCACTACATCAGGGAGATGTACCTTAAGAAGAGATGAACCTAGAGCTGCAACTTCAAGGAGGTGTCAGTGCCCACAAGGAAGAAAAGGAGGATGCCAGCATTTCTGGAGAAGTCCCCCCACCTTCTCACCAATTGTTCAGTTGGTGGCGGTGAGTATAATATCAAAGGTAAGAAGAGCTCTGCAAGGATGACGCAATAGTGATAGAAGTTGCTGGGACCACATGATGTCTCTGACGGACAAATTAAAAGCCGGTGCCCTTGCAGCCACTGGAGAATTTCAACCAGCTTCTGGGAAGGAAAGGGAGACACTAAGATTACTCAGGATCCAAGGATTCTAGGACTTAAATTCCATACTTCCATTTCTCTCCTCTGAAGATGCCAAAGAAGGAAGCATCATGTTTTCATTACATTGTCTGTGAAGGCTGCAGAAGTAGTAATTACACAGAAAATCAAAGAATTTGGCTAACTCATCAGTGCTTTGTCCTTCTGACCGTTGTTTTAGCTCTCCGTTGTACATGAAGCAGGTAAGCAAGAAAGAGAAGAGAAAATCCATTTGGGTTAAAGTTACAAAGTAAGGATTATCACTAACATTTGAAGGGCTTGGAGGAAGAGTACAAAGAGAGACCTACATCATATATTCTAAAATTACAAATCGATCTAACGAACTGTTGACTAACGTACGCACTTATCCACCTATCTTGATAAATATAACTGAATAACATCCTTGAAGGTCAGGTTTCAAGTTAGAACCTTTGGGTTCCCTGGAGTTGTATGCTGGAATTGGCAGAAGGTAAGAGCTTCCACAGCCCCTGACTCACCTTCTTTTCTTCCCATCCTTGCACTCTGAGAGGCCTCATGCCCACACATGTGGATGCCGGTCCCCACCTCCATGGTCAATCCACATTGCAGGGCTCACAGATGCACAGACCATTGGCAAGGTCCCCCCCTAGAAGGATGGCCCCAGGAAAGACGTCTGCACAGACGCTGCAAGTGGGTTTGGGGCCACTGGGGCAGGGAATTCGGGGGTCTAGTACATCTGGAGTGTGACGTAAAAGGGGATGGGGACCAGGATCCAGTCTGGAAAGTCCCTTGATCCTTTGAGCTACTAACCCCCTAAGGAGAAGTAAGACCAGAAAGGAGACAAAGGAGATCCAGCCGAGCAGAGGACTCAGGACAGGAGCAGCTCTTCCTGAGTCTAACAACAGCATTGCCCGGAGTAGTATAAGCAATGCCTTCCTATAATCCACATGTCTGGTCTGGGTACTGATGTTCGTCTTTGCTACTTAGCTAGTCCCAGTGCACTGCACAGCTTCAGACAGCCCTGTTCATGTCAATAACAGCCTTTTAAAAACCGGGTGTGATTTCCAATGAAAATTTAAAAAAAAAATAAGGAGCTGAAGATATTTCAACTTCTTATAAGTCCACAGTGTCTATATCTTCCAGTTTATAAATAAGAATTCAAATTGCATAAAACAAAAAAAATTATAAGATTCTAATTTCGCCATTGTGTGTGCACACACACAGTTCAACTAGTTATTCAACATTGTCCTAATCAAAAGTTGGATTCACCAGCAAATTGAACCCAACAAGCTAGTTTTCTGCCTCAGCTTACTCATCTAGGCACAGAATTTGCTTAATCAGTAAATTCTAAATCAGTTACAAATGGAGTTTTCCTCCGCAAACTTACCCTACAAATTGCATTTGATTACACATCACATCCAGGCTCCTTCAGCCCTGGTGAATAGAACAAGTTTCTCTGAGAGGATCATTTCTGTTGACCAACCTTCCCTGGATCCCTAACATGATTTAACCGTACTTCTTCACGCTGTTGTGTGTAAAGGTTGCAGGATGTCAGTTCTCTAGCGATCGGATGGAGAGAAAGGAACGAAACCCACAGCCTTTATTCAGAATGTGTGAGGAATCATCTTTATTACTAAGTACTTTGTACGGAGAAATTGTAGCTATTTATCATGTTTCTCTTACCCAAAGGTTTGACATAACTTCTCATTGTGTGGATAGCTTCTCCTAAAATTATATCAGGGATGATCAGTAGCACTTATTGGCAGTGTGTGTTCCAGGAATTCTCTTCTAGCTTCATACTAACCTTAGGAAATAGGTATTATTATTGCCTCTGCTATTGTTTTTATTGATTTGTTAATATTGCTGTAAAGATGAGAAAACTGAAGCTTGGAGAGGCTAAGTAATTTGTCTAGAGTCACACAGCTAATAAGGGTTAGGCCCTGAGTCAAAACCAGACACTGTGACTCTAGAGACC
The DNA here is from genome assembly GCA_030035585.1 of Dugong dugon. NCBI lineage: Eukaryota > Metazoa > Chordata > Mammalia > Sirenia > Dugongidae > Dugong > Dugong dugon. The sequence continues at coordinate 72,831,664 of CM057480.1, read as the reverse complement.
TTGAACTTCGTGACACCAGTGTCTGATTGTAATTGAAAAGCAAATATCTGGGAGTCACAGATAGGAAGCAGATATTCTTCGGCCTTTTAATAAGTCCTTAACCTGGAGGGAATTTAAAAAAATGAGACAACATCAAGGTGGAGTAACCGAGATCATACATACGCTCCCACCCGAAACACCTGCTGTTGAGCCAATCCCAACTCATGGCAACCTCTCCATGTGTCAGAGGAGGACTGTGCTCCATGTATTTGTGTACGTGTATATGCGTATATATGTATAATGTGTGTGTCTGTGTGTGTGTGCGTGTGTGCGTGCATTATATCTTTATAATGGAACCGTGCTTCATGTACGAGGCTAAGTCAAAAAGTGTTGCTACTAGGGTCCCAGTTCATACACACATGGGTTTATTCCAAACAAAACGTGTTTAAACATGTCTCTGTGATCAGTGGATGGCTGCAGACAAGTTCTCTCAGTAATACACTTGTCTTAGTCTTGTTAGGGTGCCTTCAAAAAAAGGATACTTTTTGTGCCATGGAAAAAAATGATTTTGAGGTCAGGACTAATATCATTTTTTTAACTAAACTCAAGTGGTCATCTTCCCAAATCACTGAAGCTTTGTAGTAAGTTTATGGGAATGCTGCCCCCCACAAAACAACAGTTTTTAGATGGATCAAGCATTTTAAGGAAGGTCAGGAAGACCTCTAAGAGAGGAAAGACCATTCAAAAAGACTTACGTGTAAGTCCAGGGTTCTCAAGGCCTGGGTCCCAAAGAGAGATTCAGGAGGAAGCTGTGTCACCTTTATGTGATGTAACCTGAGGAGCCACAATGGGTGACTCTCATCACATTATTTTTAGTTGAAGCAGTCTTATAGAAATGTCTAGGTTTAAAGCGAGCACAATCAGAATGCTCCTTAGAAGTTAGGATGATGAAATTTTGGCTCGATTACTTTGGACACATCATTAGGAAAGACCAATTGCTAGAGAAGGACAGCATGTTTGTAAAATAGAGGTCAACAAAAATGAGGGAGACCTCAATGAGATGGATTGACACAATAGCCATAACAATGGACTCAAACATACCAACCATTACAAAGATGGTGCAGGACTTGGCAGTGCTTCTTTTTGTTATACATAAGTTCACCATAAAGGAGTCTTGGTGGCACAATGACTAAGCACTCGGCTGTTAACTGAAAGGTCAGCAGTTCAAACCCACCAGTGGCTCCACGGGAGAAAAGACCTGGCCATCTGCTCCCATAAAGACCTACAACATAGGAAACCCTATGGGGAAGTTCTACTCTGTCATATAGGGTTGTTATGGGTCAGAATCGACCCAACCGTACACAACAGCAATTTCTCTTGCGATGTGAAATACCGTGGAAAAGGCCCATTTCCAAATGATCGACAATTACTCTAAAACAAAGATGAGAAGTTAGCGGGGCAGGGAGACTAAGTTATTGGAAATGGAAATAGAACGGGAATAATGAGAATGTGAAATATGTAACCAATGTCATTAAACAACATGTGTATAACTTATTGAATGAGAACCTATTTCACTGACTCGAGGGCAACTAACAACAACAACAAGAAGGAACATAGACCCCAACTCTCCATGGAGGCTTGTCAACATATTTATCAACATTTTAAGAAGAGCACATGGGATGGAATATATATCAGTGCAGCTATCTTTGAAAAATTCTGTCTGCTGCAGAGTGTTTGTGTCAAATGAATGACCATATGAACGTGAGTTAGTCACTGCAACTTCCTTTGCAAGATTACATGCTACATAAAATTATGTTCAGGCATACATTACACAGAGTCTTAAATTGCCCTTGTTTTACACAATGCGGATTTGAAGAGGAATGGCATATCCTTCCCCCCAACGAAGAAGCTCACATTTCAACAAGACTTAAGAGAAAAAGGTGGATAATGGCAACTTGGCATAGAGGTTTAAGAGCTGGGGACAGTATGAAGTACTTTCGGGGTTTTGAGAAGGCAGGGACCACTACTAGCTGAGAAAAATCGAGAAAAGCCTCATGAGGTATGTGGTTTTAGAATGAGGACTTGAAAGATTAGTCGCATTTCTACAGAAGGTGCCTGGGAGACAGGCACTGAAAGCAAACAAATAAGCAGAAAAGTTTGATTCAAGGAATTGTCCCAACCTACCACATTGTTCGAAACTCTAAGAACCCGTTTACTGTATTTATTGACTTAATTAGTTACTTATTCTAAAACCTACATCCAAGATTTCCTGAGTCATTACACCTAAGGTTTTGGAATCTGTATTTCTAAAACTCCCCAAGGAAATGCTGATGATCAGGCAGATTTTGGAATCACTGGACTACAAGATATACCTAAATAGAAGCAGTTTCAAATGCCAATAAAAAAGATTGGGACCAAGTCATGGGGGGCTTAAATATGAATCAAGTGGCTTGCTATAAGATCTGATGATTATTTCACCTATTTTAATATCTTTATCACAGCTAAGCCCTGCACACAGCGTATCACGAATCAGTAAATAATAAACAATAGTGGCATTAATTATTTGGCAATCATAGACAAGCCTGCAGTGTAACTGAAAACTTTTTAAACGTGGGATTTTATTTTTTTATTATTGCAAATATGTATATATACAACACAACGTTTGCCAATTCAACATTTTTCACATGATATCAGTGACATCAGTCATGTTGTGCAACTGTCACCAAGATCCATTGTCAACTTTCCATCACCATAAACAGAAACTCAGTGTTTCCTAAACTCTGCTCCCCACTTCTCCCATTCCTTTTCACCCCTGGTACCTGCTAATAAACTTTAATCTCTATACACTTGCCTGCTCTAGGTATTTCATAGAAGTGAGGTCATACAACATTTGTCCTTTTCTGATTGGCTTCCTTCACGCACATGATGTTCTCAAGGTTCATCCACGTTGTAGCATGTATCAGGACTTCATCTCTCTTCGGGCTGAATACGAGTCCACTGTATGGATGGACCACATTGTCTTTATCCGTTCATCTGTTGATGACATTTCCGTTGTCTCCACCTTTTGGCGATTGTGAATAGTGCTGCAAGAACACTGTGCATGTGTGTTTGCACGGCTGCTCTGGGTATATGCCTAGGAGTAGAGCCAGGCAATTATTTAAATGATTTGCCTAAGGTCACCAAAACCAAGCCCATTGCTGTCAAGTGGATTCCGACTCATAGCGACCCTACAGGACAGAGGAGAACTGCCCCATAGGGTTTCCAAGGAGCGGCTGGTGGGTTCGAACTGCTGACCTTTTGGTTGGCAGCCAAGCTCTTAACTACTGTGCCACCAGGGCTCCCTTAAGGTCAGAGACCTATTTATTTCTTCCCTAAAAGTATGCATGAAGTTACCTCACAGTCTTTGCAGAGGAGACAGTGAAAGCTGGCTTGGCAAGGACAGTTTTATTGGAGAAATATTTCCTGTTATGGAATGAAAGGGGCCTTATACACATAAGATGCTATGTCTATCATATTGCTGTGATATTATTTATAAAGCACAGGCTCTCTGTATCACTTTTATGCACTGGTAGACTTTGGCAGTTCTGTGGTTTCCTTTGGTACATGATTTATTGTGTCAACTAATCCTGAGGGGAAAAAAACCCAAAACCTACAGTAAATAAAGAGATAATTTGACGTTTCTCCAGCAAGACTATGCGGTATAAAATTTATGTACATTTACAGAAAATGAAAGCTATACAAGAAATGCAATCATTGTTTGCCAGTTTTGAATAGCGAAGTCCATTCTTTGCCAAAATTCCTAATTTCTAATTAGCACTGTACTGTCTCTCTTTCTCTCTCTCTCTGTCTGTCTTTCTCTCTTTCTGAAAATGATAACTATGTGTCACTTTTGATAACGAAGTACACCAAGGGGGCCCAGAGTTAAGTCTAGGCCTTAGAACTAGGAACATTTCCATCAAAGATGGTTTGTTAATAATAAAGTAGGGAGGGAAAGCGCTATTTGCTTCTTTTGTGGCTCTGACCCTCCCTAGGTCCAGCCAGGCCTGCCTGAGCATCCGCAGAGCTCAGTGGTAATTAAAGCAACAGTGATGTGGAAAAGGTGTGAATTACTTTTCCTAGAGGACTTGGATGTTGCTCCCGACTGACAGAGCACAGCGGGAGACTCAGCTGGACGGTCAAGAGTAGTGGTAGTCCCCTCATTGTCAGGTGGCCTTTCAGCACAATGCAGAATTGTGACTTTTCAGAAGTTGGTCTCTCTGGAACCATTCCTGTCATCATCTTAAACATTTGGATTTTTCTTTTTCCTTGACAAGGTTGTGGAGCAAAACTATGTCCCATTTCATGAAATATAGTATGATGGTTGGAATTATGGAGAGCTAAAATAGATATTCTTTCTTCTCTTCCCCTGGATTTTTTTACCCTTTCATGGAATTATTTCAACCATGAGGCTTGCTGAAAACAGAGAGGAAGAAGCTACAAAGGATCGTATGGTCAACCTCACTTGGCGAGTTATTTCAAAGCCAGATACCTAGGCTTTCTGTTTCCGTCATTTCTAAAGAAGAAAGAAGCCCAGAGCAGCACTGTCGGCAATGCCAAGAAACGCTGACTCCGCACTCTTAACCCTGATGTAGAAATAGCCACATGGATTGTGGGCTCTTTCCACCAGACCTAGCCGGGACAAGTTCTGATCTTGCTCCTTATAACTGCAAATCTTGTTAAGCCAACTCCCATACAGGTGTGATATCATGTTGATTCTGCTCCTTATATGGTGAGAGGGAAAAAAAGTCTTTAGCCAAATCCAGTAAACCACCTTCTGTAGACATGAGGCAGGAGAATAAAGTAACTCAATAGGTTATTAATCACTTCTCATTTTATAAGCTAACAGACACCATCAGTATTTCTGAGTCCGGTTCATGTGCAGAATTCTATGGAAAGGCACCAACAGACGGGAGCAGCCTTCCATGGATAGAAACAGGATAAGATGCATCTGAAAGGCAGCAGAAAATACGTCTGTAATGTGAGCCTGAAGGGGGGATATATTGCTAACGTCGATAAGGAGCAATACACTGTGTGAGATGCATATGCCCTCTGTTGTTTATCACTTCCTTCCCTAAGTGGATGGATGGAGATGAAGAGTGACATCCTTGCTCTTGGGAGAGTTGCAGTAACCCTGGCCGTATCAGGGAGCAGCGGAACCCCCTGTGAACCAATGACACAGCAGAGCAGAAGGCAGGGTAGCCTGGTGGATAAGAACACAGACCCTGGAGTCCTGACTTCCTCCCTCATTAACTGACCAACCTCAGTTTTCTCATGTGGACAAAGGGTGTAATAATTATCCCAACCTTATTTTGAAGATTAGAACCCATTGCCATCCAGTCGATTGAGGCTCATAGCAACCCTATAAGACAGAGCAGAACTGCCCCATAGGGTTTCCAAGGAGCGGCTGGTGGATCCAAACTGCTGGCCTTTTGGTTAGCAGCCGAGCTCTTAACCACTGCGCCACCAGAGCTCCGTTTTGAAGATTAGGTGAATTAAAATGTAGAAACTGCTTAGAGAATTATCTGGCCTGTAGGAAGCAATTGAGAAGTCACCTCTCACTATTACTTCCGTCATCAGCACTAAACTAGGTACTGTTACGAAGCAAGGTGAATCCGGGAATTCCCTCTGCCTTTAGATATACTAATTCCATTCGATCTGCTTGCCAAGCAGTTGAGTAATATTTTTAAAGCGGTGCAAGGTTATGTAATGGCATTTAGGGGATGAGGCTGTGACACGCCAAACAATAGACTCTTTAAATATACAACAATGATATAAACAGAATAACTGGGGTGCCCCAAATGACATTCTTTCACCCCACTAGTGCAAAGTTTAATTAGTATGTAAATAGAATACTCATTTACAATTGACATAATGCCACCTCTTTTCATGCCAAGCTGTCAGGGCCTATGAAACTGCAAAATTCCTGACACTAAACATTCGTTGTAAACTGATCCTTCCAAAAGTACCTTAACTAAAGCAGAAAAGGCGGGAAAGGTGAAAATTGCTTTCTTTTTTAAATCCATTTCTCCATTCTTTCTTTCAGAGAAAACGCCCCCAAACTATGCTTCTGGGGAGAGATTTACTACATTCTATTGGGCTGACGGTAAATTCTGTAGAAGAAGAAAAATATATATAATAATACATGAACCGCCAAGCCCAGAGTGATGAAAAGCAAAACGTGTAAGGAAAAAAATACCCTCAATTGACACAGCTATTTTCATCACATCAAATCAGCCATCTGTTCTTGACATAGTTTATTATCATTAGGGAGATTTTCTCAGTTCAGACACGGTGATGAGGAAAGATGAAGAATTAACCAGATAAACGGCCGATTTGGAAAAATTCAGGCTGAGACCCTTTTCCTCAGTTTCCATTCCCTCATTTCTCCCTGCTCCATCATCACACCCCAATTATTCCGAGAAAAGCTTCGATGACGTGATTAGACGTGTTTACGGTGGTGGTTTTCTCCCACTTGGAATAGCGCAACAAACTAAACGCGCTAGGTATCAGATGACACGAAGGTGATCAACATTGTACGAAAAAGTTAATAATTTTCTGTTGTTAAAAAGGACTGCAAAACTTAGAATGACAAGTGGCTACAGTTAAGGAGGATGGAATTAATATTCTGACTTGAGATATAAAAATGCTCATATTTTCCTCCTGGCATTTATTCCTTAGAAATCCATCAGTTTACCTTGGAACAAGAGTAGAGAAGAAAAGAACTTTCTTGAAATCATCATGGAGTAATTCCAACAGCTCTGTGTGGGAATCTGGAAGAAAAAAACAAAAAAAAGAAATGTTGGAAGCCAAAGATAAAAAGAAAATATTTAAATTGTATGCTTAAGACCAATTTATTAAAATAAAGTTGGAAATCTACAACAGTTAAACTCATAAATTTAGGGACAACAGCTACAGGAAATTCTTGACAAATATCAACACGACTACTTGGAAAAAATTACTCAAGCTGGTTATTTTATCTACTTAATGTCAAAAACAAGTTTGACTGATTCGCCCTCAAAGAGTTCACAAATTCAAAATGTTAGATTTATTTGTAAGGATTTAATCCACAGATTTTAAATTATACTTAAAATCCTATCATTTTGTCAGAAAATTTTTCAAATGTTACAGGTAGTAGGTATTTAAGTTAAACCATGCAAACTCCTTCACAAAGCTACTTCCATGCTAACATCCAGGTTACTTTTGGTGGCTCTATCAGTTCTATGATGGCATCTGTGTGATCTTTCATTTTGGTTTCTCTTATATTTGCCAATCTTTTTGGAAAGGGTGGTAATTTATCATCCACTCACGCCACAGTTCCTCAGTGTCTGATTTTACCAATTGCTAAAAAAGTTACATTTTATAACTCCTCGTTCTTCATAACCTCATATCAGAGTCATTGTTGTTGGACCTTTCTTCTGTGACACACATTTTTCTTGATTTCATCTATACCTGTACTATCTCGATTGCCCTCCTAACTCTTAGAATGCTCCTGGATTTCTTTGTTGCTCCAACAAGGCTAAATCTGGACAGAGTTTTTCCATTACAGCTGTCACCAATCAACAAACGTCTAAGAATTACCGTAAGCCAGGCGCTGTGCTACGTGCCAGAGATACCGAGATGTAGAGATGCCTTTTGCTCGGGGCACAGTAGTGAGCCAAACAAACATGGTCCTTGCCTTCACGGAGCTTAAGGTTTAGACCCAGGTCAGCAAACTAAGGGCCTCCACCCAAATCCAGCCAGTCGCCTGTTTTTGTAAATAGAATTTTATGGGAGCACAGCTACGCCATTTACATACTGTCTATGGGCTGCTTTAGCGCCACTTCATCAGAGTTGAAGGGTTACAGAGACCATTGGCCTGCAAAGCCAAAATAGTGACCATCTGGCCCTTGATAGCAAAATGTGGCTCACCCTGGTAGACTCTAGGCTCATCGTCAACTGTTCTAGTTCTACATTCTTTCTCTTAGAGAATGCATTTTTTTCTTATGGATTTAATGACTTCTTCTACAAAAAATGACTCTGTAACCTCTATCTACAGGCATGATGTCTCTTGAACCTCAATCACATACTGCTAATTACCTGCTTAAAATCTCCTGCCTCCCAATAAGCACCATTATTTCAACATAGGTAATACCGAGCTCCTTTGTTTCCCCAAACTAGCTGTTTCCTACCATCAATCTCTCGGTCACTAGGACTTGAGACTTTGCAGTTCCACATTCTCTCCCGACATCTTCTTCCAACGTCCAGGTAGCACAAATCAGGAAAAAAAAAAAAAAAAGAGGATGTATTTTCATACCCATCAACGAATTCTGTTTCTCTCTACCCTAGCTCTGGACTCCAAGATCTCATACTGAGGATACTATTGTCATCAAACAACCTCCCTCTAGTCAGTCTATAAATGCCTCCAGTAAACTGTCAGTCTCCGTAAGACATCACTTTGTGTGTGTCCTCACAATCCTCAGTCGCAAGGTGACTTGAAGAGGCTCACGAAGCCCATGGAATGCGCCAGAATGTTTGTCGGCCGATTAAATGACAAGTTTCTAAACTGGATGCATCGTGATCTGTACTTTTCACCAAATGTGCATAGAGGTTCTTCTAATGACTAAAATATAAATTTCTGATTAAAGTAACAATTTCTTTGGGGTTTTTTTTTCCCCTCCTTCTCGATTTCCCTTGGCAATTGATTCTCAAAGCGCAACTGTGGTTTTTGTTTGCTGTTTGTTTTTCTGTATTTTGTAGCAAAGGGATCCTCACTGACTATCACATGCTGAATCTGTCCTCAGGGAGGGGCCGTGATGGACTGACATTGATGCACAATAGAGTATGGGAGTCAAGGTCATCAGCTTTTGGATGAAAAGGTAAAGGGTTAAAAACATCTAAATGCAATGCTTTTCTTCTTCTCCTTCTCCTTGAGTGAAAACTATGGACTTGAAAGACTTCGTAAAGAGAAAGCTGCTTAGACCTGACTCAGTTCGACTCTTCAAACGAAAGGAAGGCAAAGGCTCTGGAGGCTTCTACACTGTCTGGCTCTGCTGATTGGACAGGATGAGCTGATCAGAATTGAGGGCAAAAATGATGTGCATTTGGCAGCTCTGTCCTCTCATTTTTATTTTTTGGAAACCTAAACGAGGTGGTGGAAAAGTGGATGTAGGCGGACAGGGGAGGGAAATCATTAAGAACTAAGTTTGCATTCCCAGCCTTGCTGGATGGCCTGCTTTTAGCTTAGCCCTTGGGCACGGCTCCACCCAGGTCTCCCACCATCTCCCTGTGGAGCTTCTGACAAACGGTGGCAGTTCTCCTGCCTACCTTCCACCCAGTGCAGTACTGCCCACCAGCATGCTGGGAGCGGCTCAGAATTGTTTGTGGTGGTGATAGCTGTGGGCTCTATGATTAGTTTGTCACATGAGGAGTCAGGCTGATGTACGGAAAGGGTATCTCAGAAACCTGACTAACCTCACAGAACTTAAAAGGGAGCAGACAGATAGAGTGGGGAAAATTTTGGAGACAGAATGGTCATTTATTAGCTGTGCATCTCTGAACTAGTTAGTTTCCCAGAATTTTAGTTTCTTCTGCTGTAACTGGGGTTAATAACCGCTACCTCATTTCAATTATAATGTCTAAAGGAGATGAAGTACATAGGGGCCCAGAATGGCACCTGATACATAGCTGGCCCCCAACAGGTGTTCATAGATGACAGCAAAAGAAATGAAGGTTTGGCCCTAAAATGAGGTTTATTATACATATTTTACCTGATTTGACACAGGTCTGAGTTACATAGCCTGGGATTACTATATATTTCAAAGATATCCATAGTAGGACAGATTGTGCTGACCCAGTCAAAGACTCACAGGAGTGAATTAACATTTATTGATCTCCTGTGGCATATCAGGCAGTTTGACAAGATCTTTTGTATATATTGTTTTATTTATTTAACACTCACAACTCCTTCCTGTGATAGATATTATTATTTCTCATGTTTATGACCAGGAGAAAAACATGGCCAACAGAAGCTTAGTCAATTGCTTGTGTTCACACAGTGAACAGAAGAGGAAAGACTTGAATCCAGGTAGGTGACTCTAGAGCATTTCCACTCTTTCTTAATCACCAAGCCACCTCCCCTAAAGACTTTTTATAAAGTCTCTCTTATCATTTTTCATGAAGATCATTGTACAACTAGCTTGTACATCATTATCCCTTTCTACCCCCCAACCAATTATCTCATTTCATTAATAGAGAAGACAGAAACGTTTGCAAAAATTAAGTCCACATATTTGGCATGATTACTCTTGAAATGGAGTCCTGATGGCGCAGTGGGTAAGAGCTTGGCTGCCAACCAAGAAGTCGGTAGTCAGAATCCACCAGCTGCTCCTTGGAAACCCTGTGGGGCAGTTCTACTCTGTCCTGTAGGGTCACTATGAGTCAGAATCGACTCGACGGCAACAGGTTTTTATGGACTCTTGAAATGTCTGAAAAAGCTAGGACTACCTTAAGAGTAAACACAATGACTATGCATTTGACACCCTTTAGTAGCCATGTAACTACATGGTATTGAAGCAGTTTGGCCCTTTATGGGAGCAAGGACTGCTTGTGGCTGGTTTTGTGCCTTTAGTCTGGTTCTTCGAGTCTGACTGAAAGATGACTTTGATTACTAGAAAGTCAAATTTCCTCTGCTCACTTGCTGCAAGAGGTGAGCTGGTAGAAACTGTTTACAGCCGGAACCTGCCAGGTACAGCTCTTAAAAGCTGGCTCGTATACAAGTATAAGTAAATAGTAAGTAAAATAAGGATAAAATGATGACATTCTTCAAGAAACAGCTTTAGGTCCTTGAAAATGATTATTCCTGTTTGCCTGCAACTGTAAAAATGAGTTTCAGGTAATAGCTTTTCCTTTATATGGTAAATGATGACTGGTCATTTAAACATTGACTCATCCACCAACCGAGATATAAAAAAACATAAAAACTTACTGTGCTAAAAGGGAATTTGAAGACTGAAGTCACCTGATTTTACAACCTGGTGGTTACACCATGGGGACATTCATTTGTCTTTACTTCATCTCTGGAATTGCAAAAAATATATTTTGCCAGCCAAGGAAATCAAGCCCTTTAGCTCCTACACTTTAAATTTTTTTCCCAACCCTATAAATATGTTTTTCATCCAAGATGGTGTATCCTCTTCGACTTTGAAATTTGTGATGGAAAGATCAAACTACCCCATTAAAATACCCAATAAAAGTGGGAATATTCCTTTAAATACTTATTTTGCCCAAAGAGCATATAAGATTTTATTCACGTGTGTGTCAGCTCTGTTATAGCTTGGAATGAGAAAGCACAGTTCGTGAAGAGACCAAGTAGAAGAGCCACAGCAAAGAGGAGAGAGGAATGTTCAGCAAGGCAAAGAATTTCTTATAATATTTATTATTATTATAACATTTTTAATGTTTACAAAAGTATAAATATCCCATCTTCGGTTTCCCGTTAATTTCAGCAAGGCTAGCAATCTGGCATAGAATGAAAATGTTTAAGAATGAGAAAAGGAAAAAGCATAGAGATGAAGGGAGGGGAGAATATAAATAATCTGCAAGCATCAAGAAAAAAGGGGAACCTTGACTTCAAAGCTGTTGATAATCCCTTGTTTGCCAAATCTAAAAATATTAAAATTAAACCAATTCGTGAATAAAAAACAAAAAACCCAAGCCCACTGCCGTTGAGTCGCGTCCAACTCATAGTGACCCTTAATATTATTAAGCTGTCAGCTCTTCCCAAATTGATCTATAGATTCAACACAATTCTGATCAAAATCCCAGCACATCGTTTTGTGGATATTGACGAATTGAGTCTAAAGTTTATCTGTAAAGGCAAACAACCCATAATAGCCAACACGATATTAAAGAAGAACAGAGCTGGAGTACTGACACTGTTTAACTTCAGGACTTACTAGAAAACCGCAGTGATCAAGTGGTATTGGCAAAAGAATAGGCAAATAGATCAGTGCACCAGAGCCCAGGGCCCAGAAATAGACCCCCACACATACAGTCAACTGATGTTTGATAAAGGAGCAAGGGGAATTCGTTAGAGAAAAGAGAGTCTTTTCAATAAATGATGCTAGAACAACTGGATAGCTACACTAAAAAAAAAGAATCTAGGTGCAGAGCTTACAGCTTTCCCCCAAAATAAGTCAAAATGGATCACAGACCACAATGTAAGAGGCAAAACTATACAACTTTAGAGGATAACATAGGAGAAAACTAAGTGCCCTTGGGTTTGGTGATGACTTTTTAGATACAACACAAAAAGCATGATAAGTTGGACTTTATAAAATAAAATTTAAAAAAAAACACTCTGCTTTGCAAAACACTGTTAAGAGAATGAAAGTACAAGACTCAGACTTGGAGAACATATTTGCAAAAACATATCTGATAAAGGTCTTGTACCCAGAATATACAAAGAACTTTTAAAACTCAACAATAAGAAAAACAACACCCCAGCTAGAAAATGGACAAAAGATCTGAACAGACACTTCACCAAAGAAGATATACAGATAACAAATAAGCCTGTGAAAACATGCTCAACATCATATGTCATTAGGGAATTGCAAATCAAAACAGCAATGAGATACCACTACACAACCATTAAAAGAAAAAACCAAACCCATTGCCAACACATCAATTCCGACTCAGCAACCCTATAGGACAGAGTAGAACTGCCCCACAGGGTTTCCAAGGAGTGCCTGGTGGATTAGAGCTGCCAACCTTTTGCTTAGCAGCCGTAGCTCTTAACCACTATGCCACCAGGGTTTCGACTGAAATCCAAACACTGACAACGATAAATGCTGGCAAGGATGTGGAGCAACAGGAACTCTCATTCTTTGCTGGTGGGAATGCAAAACGGTACAATCACTTTAGAAGACAATCTGTCAGTTTCTTACAAAGCTAAACATGAACTTACCATATGACCCAATAATCATGCTCTTAGGTATTTGCTCAAATGAGATAAGAAAAAAGGTATGTCAACATTAAAACTGCACATAAATGTTCGTAGCGGCTTTATTCACAATTGCCAAAAATTGGAAGCAAACTAGATGTCATTTAATAGGTAGATAAGCAAACTCTGGTACTTCCATACAGAGGAGTATTATTCAGTGATTAAAAGAAATGAACCATCCAGCCACGAAAAGACTTGGAGGAACCTATATATTTTAAGTGAAAGAAACCAGTCCGAAAAATCTACATAGTGTATGATTCCAACTATATGATATTCTGGAAAGGGCAAAACCATAGAGAAAATGGAAAGATCAGTAGTCGGTTGCCAGGTGTTTGGGGGCGGGGGGAGAGATCAATAGGTGGAGACAGGGCATTTTTTTAGGGCAGTGAAAGTATTCTGTATGATACCGTAATGGAGGACACATGACATTATGCATTTGTCAAAAACCATAGGACTTTACAATACAAATTGTGAACTTTCATATGAACTATGGACTTCAGTTAATAATAATGTATCAGTATTGTTTATCAATTATAACAAATGCATCAGGAATTCTAGATGCTAATAACAGGAGAAACAGTGTACAAAGGGGAGGGGGCATATGGAAACTCTCTGCACATTCTGCACAACTTTTCTATAAACTTAAAATTGTTCTAAAACATAAAGTCTGTTTATAAAAAAAAAAACAATCACTGTTATCCTTTCGTAGGTTCAAGTGCTATGAGATAAACATTTTGGGGTTTGGTAGGTGTTACAACCTCCCCATCCCCACCCCAGAGCCAGCTATATTGTTTGTCAAATCCATTCTTTTCCCCCATTTGTCCATGGTCTTTAAAAGGATTGCCAAAGAGTGAAGTAAATGGTACTGGGGAATTAATACCAAATTTTACTTCCTCTTGATTCCATTTCTTAAATAAGAAGGCAAATCTGTGCCTCTGACCTAGATGCTCCCACCACCACCCTTAAAGAAAAGCTGCTCATCTTCCCTTCTAGATACATGTCATTTTCATAATAGAATGGTCTCTGTTTATTTCTACAGCAGCATAGATTCTAAAGGCCAGCAAGATCATTTGAAGGGAAGGCAATTAAGGAAACCATGGAACTTCTCTCCAGTGTGGATTATCTTTGAGGTTTTTACTGTTGAGTGAAATTTAGCTAATATCCACAGCAGTGAATCAAAATTGACAAATGTACTTATTAGGCTTCATTTATATGACCACTATAAAGACTGACGATTAGCTAGGTATAATAAGACCTAACTCCTTCGTTACTGATAACTTTGGGGGAATAAATTACCTAAGCCTACATCTCAAACACACACACACACACACACACACTCACATTTGTGGTATAGGTTCTTCCACCAAGTATAATGAAGGATCCCTGGTAGCATAACAGTAAAGAGCAGGGCTGCTAACCTAAAGGTTGGAGGTTCGAACCTACCCAGTGGCCTATGGGGAGAAAGATCTGATGATCTGCTCCCTTAAAGATTAGAGCCTAGAAAATCCTATGGGGTATTTCTGCTCAGTCACATGAGGTTGCTATGATTCGAAATCAATTGGACAGCACCCAACAATAATACCGAGTACAATGAATGTATATAACTCTGTTAATTATGCTGTCATACATAGATCACCCCTAAACTTCTGTCCAATAAGCAATGAACAAGACACTTAATAATCTGAATGGTATTGGATATGGACTAGAAATAGTCTAGACATGTTCCTTGAAACACTGGTTTCTGATAAGATATTAAGAATTTGGCCATGTTATTATACCTTAATTTCAAATACATGTGAAAAATTTTAGATTAAACAAAGTATAGCAAGTATCCTTACTACAAGCTCTCTGGAAAAAAAAAAAATACACACACACACACACATATACATATATAGTCTTCCAGACTAAGACAGACTAGGAAGGACCTGGCAATCTACCTCCAAAAAAACTGTGCCAGGGAAAACCTAATGGATAGTGGCGGAACATTGTCTGATATAGTGCTGGAAGACCAGCCCCTCAGGGTGGAAGTCACTCAAACTACACAGTGGTCCCAACGATAGACTCCAACGTCAACCATTGTGAAGATGCCCTGAGATCAGTTGCTGTTAGGTGCCGTTGAGTCGATTCTGACTCATATCGACCCTATAGGACACAGTATTACATAAAACATACAGAAAATATATTTTAAAAATTTGCATAGTGAAGCTTACAAAAATATATTGAGGGAGAGGGAGCAGTTGGCAAACAAACTTAGAAGGTATGCATTATTTGCGTAAAAATATGGTAAAGCTTTCAGAACCTTCATTTACTGATGTGACGTGGCTCATAACGAGAAGAAACAGCTGCAAACATCCATTAGTAATCGGAAAGTGGAACGTGTAAAGTACGAATCACGGAAAGTTAGAAGCTGTCAGAAATGAAACGGAATGCCTGAAGATTGATATCTTAGGCATTAATGACCTGAAATGGACTGGTATTGGCCATTTTAAATCAGACAATCATAGGGTCTAACATTCCAGGAATGACAAATTGAAGAGGAATGGCATCACATTCATTGTCATAAAGAAGATTTCAAGATCAATCCTAAAGTTCAATGCTGTCAGTGATAGGATAATATCTATACATCTACGAAGAAGACCAGTTAATATGACCAACTACTAAATTTATGCACCAACTACTAAAGCCAAATATGAAGAAATTAAATATTTTTACCAACTTCTTCAGCCTGAAATTGATCAAACGTGCAATCAAGATGCACTGATAATTACTGGTGATTGGACTGCAAGAGTTAGAAATGAACTAGAAGGATCGGTAGTTGAAAATATGGCCTTGATGATATAAATAACGCCTGAGATCATGTGATAGAATTTTGCAAGACCAATGACTTATCCATTGGACATAAGGTTTTTCAACAACACAAAGGGCAACTATACAAGTGGACCTCATGGGATGGAATACACAGGAATCAAACTGACTACATCTGTGGAAAGAGACTATGGAGAAGCTGAATATCATCAGTTAGAACAAGACCAGGCCAACTGTGAAACAGACTAGCAATTGCTCATACGTTAGTTCAAAGTGAAGTGAAAGAAAATTAAAACAAGCCCACAACAGCCAAGGTACAACCTTGAGTATATCCCACCTGAATTTGGAGACCATCTCAAGAATAGATTTGACGCATTGAACACTAATGACTGAAGACCAGAGGAGCTGTGGGATGACATCAAGGACATAATACATGTGGAAAGCAAAAAGTCATTAAAAAGACAGGAAAGAAAGAAAAGACCAAAATGGATGTCAGAAGGGACTCTGAAACTTGCTGTTAAAAGTAGAATAGCTAAAGTGAATAGAAGAAATGATGAAATAAAAGAACTGAACAGAAGATTCAAAGGGCGGCTAGAGAAGACAAAGTAAAGTATTCTACTGAAATGTGCAAAGTCCTGGGGTTAAAAAACCAAAAGGGAAAAACATGCTCAACATTTCTCAAGCTGAAGGAACTGAGGAAAAAATTCAAGCCTCCAGTTGCAATACTGAAGGATTCTATTGGCAAAATATTGAACGATGCAGGAAGCATCAAAAGAAGATGGAAGGAATACACAGAGTTACTGTACCAAAAAGAATTAATCGACGTTCAAACATTTCAGGAGGTAGCATATGATCATCAATGGATGGAAATGAAGGAAGAAGTCCAAGCTGCACTGAAGGCATTGGCAAAAAACAAGCTCCAAGAATTGACAGAAAACCAATTGCCTTGTTTCAATAAACAGATACAACCCTGGAACTGCTCACTTATTTTTGTCAAGAAATCTGAAAGATAGCTACCCGGCCAACTGACTGGAAGAGATTCATATTTGTCCCCATTCCAAAGAAAGGTGATCCAATGAAGTGGGGAAATTATTGAACAATATTATTAATATTACATGCAAGTAAAATTTTGCTGAAGATAATTCAAAAATGTTTGCAGCAGTACATTGACAGGGAACTGCCAGAAATTCAAGCTGGATTCAGAATAGGATGTGGAAAGAGGGTTATCATTGCTGATGTCAGATGCATCTTGGCTGAAAGAAGAGAATACCAGAAAGATGTTTACCTGTGTTTTATTGATGATGCAAACACATTTGACTGTGTGGATTGTAATAAATTATGGACAACATTTTCAAAAATGGAAATTCCAGAACAATTAATTGTGCTCATGCAGAACCTGTACATAGACCAAGAGGCAGACTTTCCAACAGGACAAGGGGATATTGTGTAGTTTAAAACCAGGAAAGGTGTGCATCAGGGATGTATCCTTTTATTCAACCTGCTTGCTGAGCAAATAATCTGAAGAAGGACGCAGCGTCAGGACTGGTGGAAGACTCATTAACAACGTGCGATATGCAGATGCCACAACTTTACTTGCTGAAAGTGAAGAGGACTTGACTGATGAAGATTAAAGACCACAGCTTCAGTATGGATTCCACCTCAACAGAAAGAACACAAAAATTCTCATAACTGGACCGATAAGAAACATCATGATAAATGGAGAAAATACTGAAGTTGTCAAGGATTTCATTTTACTTGGATCTACAATCAACATCCATGGAAACATCAGTCAAGAAATCAAAGACGTATCGCATTGGGAAAATCTACTGCAAAAGACTTCTTTAAAATGTTAAGAAGCAAGGATGTCACATCGAGGACTAAGGTGTGCCTAACCCAAGACTTGATACTTTCAATTGCCTCATATGTATATAAAAGCTGGACAATGGATAAGGAAGTCCAAAGAAGAATTGATGCCTTTGGATTATGGTGTTGGTGAAGAATACTGAATATACCATGGATTACCGGAAGAATGAACAAATGTCTTGCAGGATGGCACAGTACAGGGCAGCATTTTGTTCTGTTGTACATAGGGTCACTATGAGTTGGAACCAACCTGACAGCACCTTATGACAACAATTGTTTGTGTGTGTGTGTGTACATATATACACATATATGTGGTGTTTGTGTGTTTAACTTCTTAATAGAAGGAATATATGTCATTATTATATATGTTATTTTTAAAAAATCAAGCAGAAAAGTACAAAAATAGTGTTTAAAACTGTCCAAATACTGCCACCCAGAACGAGCCATTCTTAACTTGAATTAAACATCATTCTTGTATGTCCATTGTCACATAAAGAGAATGAAATATGCATTGGTTTCCCACTGCTGCTGTAGCCACTATCACCAACTTAGTCGATTAGAACAACACAAGTTTATTATCTTATAGTTCTGTAGGTTGAAAGCCTCACTAGCTACAATCAAGGTGTTGGCTGCTTTTCAGAGACTCCATAGGAAATCTGTTTCTTTGCCTCTTACAGCTTCTAGAGGCTGCCTGTATTCTGTGGTTTGTGGCTCCTTCTTTCACCTTTAAAGCCAAAAAATGTTGACTGAGCCCTTTTCATATCTCATCATTCTGACCTTCTGCCTCCCTCCTCCCCTTTTAAGGACCCTCATGATTACACTGGGCCCAACCAGATAGTCCAGGATAATTCCTTATCTTAAGGACAGCTGATTAGCAACCTTAATTCCATCTGCAACCTCAATTCCTTTTTGCTACATAACAAAACATACTCATATTCACAAGCAAGTTCTGGGGATAAGATCTTGAGCATCTTTGGGACGGGGCATTGTTCTGCCTGATATATACACTTGTTGTTGTTACGTGCCGTGGAGTCGGTTCTGACTCATAGCGACCCTCTTACAGCACAGTGTATTTAAAGTTCGTTCCCACATCAATGTTGACAATCTAAACAACATTTAATTCTTAATATCTTATAAAATTAATTCATATACATAACCTTATTTTATGCTAAAATTCTAAGAGCAGACAAGGAAATATTATTCCCACTTTTCAGATATGTTTAAGTAACCAACTGAATCTGCCTCCTATGATTAAAATGTTACATAATGTCGATATTAAAAAAACACTGTCGGTTAGCTAACCCAACCTTTTTTCTCCCCTACCCATCTCTATTACAAAGGAAAACATTCATTTTCCAAACCACCAATACAGCTAGGGGTGTCCACGTGATAAATTTCTGACCGATAAGATGACAGGCAGTGGGCTGTGGAGCATATTTGGGAAAGCTTTTGCTTTTCGGAGAAAAGCTATGGAGGGTGCTCACATCTCAGTCTCTCACCTTCCTTCTTACCTTGCCGTGAACACCACGCCAGAACTTAGGGCAGTCGCTGTAGGTTGACTAGGAAAAGGCCAGGAAAACCACAGTGAGGTCAGCTCCAAGAGGACTGAAGCACAAAACGAACATCATCAGCTGCCTGCCTACCTCTAAGTGCCTTGTTACATAAGACAAATAAGCCTCTTTGTTTAGGCCATGTTAGTAATATCTTATGTTACTTGCAGCCAAAGTATCCCTAATACCTATCAACTAATAACAGGTTAATAATAAGGGATGATTTATGCTCTGTATCAGTTAAATTTATCTTAAATTTACACAATAAAATAATAGTTTAAATATAACAATCATGTTTTTCTTTCCTCCTTGATAATTAGAAAGATTAAGTTATCTTCCTAGAAGGAACTGGGGGCCTCACCTGGGAAGAAAAAATTTAGCAATTTTATCTCACTGGACAAATAAAAATAAATAAATAAATTGTTCCAAGAAGCAAAATTAATTTATGCCAGTTGCATAGAAAATAATATAGGTTTAATTCATGGTGTTTCTGAGTAAACGGGAAGAATAAGAATGACGGAAAATTCTTTGTGTACGAATCTAAATATTTTTCCTGATTTGCAAGACGGCTGTAGACACTGAATGATTATTTTCATTTACATGGTATAAGCAATTCACTTTCTCATATGTCTTGAAAGTCTACCTACACAAGAGATAAGAATTATGCTATTTTATATTAAAATTGATGTAATTTCATGAATCATTTTCGCTGATGATTTATAAACTATTCCCCTTTTGGAAAACGTTATTACTTTTTGAAGCCTCTGCTACTCTCCAAAAAAAAGTTCCAACTTAATAAGTATCCTGCCGTGTTGTGCCAATTTACAAGTTATGGGAGATCTGGGCAAATCTTTTAATTGGTTTTGAATTGTGCAGTTTGCCTCAGAACTACATAAACATCAAATAATTCAGAGACTAAATGAAACCTTATAATGCAACATACCAAAGTTGTTTAGGCAAGTTTTTTTTTTCCCCCCAATAATCAGATAATTATACATAACTAGTCATCATTACTTCAAACAAATTATGCTCTGTTGAAGCATGAAAGAGGTTTCCTGGCACTATTTTGAGTTCCACTAATCTTATTGACAAAGGTGCCTGTCTGCACAACCTGTTCATTGCTGTTGTGGTTGGGTTACACAGCACTGTAGCAAACCCCTGTTAATTAGATCATTTTTTCAAATAAATATTTGTATCTTTATTTTGAAAAATCACAGGCTCAGTAAACTTGGCACATGTGTGTATATTTTGAATACAGAGTGTTTTGTCTTTTGTTCATTGTAGATTATATGTAATAACACACTGCTTCAAGAGACAGCAGACTATCGAAGCAAAGGGCGGAGAGTGGTTTGCTGTGGGTCTAAGTATTTAAACAGAGGAACCGCTCTGCTTTCAGGCATTCTGGCTGGACTAATTCACTGGAGTCAAATGGCTTCCAGTGCTATGTCGTGACAATCAAGGGCATTAGCATTCTTTGTGCAGTGAGAAAGCTTAAGTTTTCGGGTTTTTTTTTGGGAGGGGGCAGTGGTGTTCTTTGGCTCTGTCTACACAGATTAAATAAAATTGAAATCTAAGGCATTTATCCAACTAATTCTGACACACAAAAAAAATGGGGTCAATTATTCAAAGTAGTTATAGATGGTAATGAAATTCAGTGGCTAAGTACTCCACGCTTCCTACAGCTGGAATTGTTTTTGTGTTTCTGTGCAGTGGAGGGACATCCTAGGGATACCCTCATAGAGCATCACTTGGGGATGGGCAAAGAGAAAGGGGCAGCAAACTCTTAGTTCTCTTGTTGCTTTATGGACTTAGCCCATGGAGGTAGGATGAGGATAAACACTTCTATATAATACAGCATACAACTAAAAGAGCAGCATCCTTTGGCCACTTGAGTTTTTAAGATTGATGCTCTGGATTTAGAAATCAAATTATTGTGAGTTTGGGCATGCTAAGTTACTAGACAACAGTATTTTTATTGTAAGAAAACCACGATATACTCTGTATTCAAACCACAGGGCAATAGATTATTCTCACCTTACATTTTAGTGTTAGAAAGTTACTACTTTCAAGTTTAAAATACTGCAATAATTATATACTTCTAAAAGTTAGGAAAAAAATCAAGTTACCGAGAAAACTGAGCATGTAAAATGTAATAAATTTAAGGGAATAATAGACTAATTTTAATCAATTCAACAAGCATTCATTGGGCAGCTTTGGTTTTATTTTTCTTTTATATTGAATAAATGCTTTTCCCCTCCAGCACCACTTACTAAAGTGTGTTCTTTCTCTACTAATTTTAAATCCAACTTTGTTATATCTACAGTTTTCTTACATACATGGGTCTTATGTGGGTGGGTTTTATATCTGCATACATATATATATATATATGTATATATATATATATATATATATGAAACCCACATACATATATATTTGTGTTTCTTATATATATATAGGTTTTTCTTCTATTCCTTTAATTTACTTGTCTATCCCTGTGACAATATCAACCCAAAAACCCAAATCCTTTGCCGTCAAATTGATTTCAACTTATGTCTCAATTTCTATACCTTTATAATAATTCTTGATATCTGTAGTTCCCTCACTCTGTTTTTCTTCTTCAGCAGTACCTCTAATTTTAGAATTAACTTGTCAAGTTAAAAAAGAAAAGTTGTAGAAATCTTAAATATAATTATCCTGACTCTTGTTCCAGGTATCTACTGTTTGATTATATATCACACTAAACTTAATGATACCAAAGAATGATCATTTTATTGTTCTTTTTTTTTATATTTCACAGTTCTCAGGGTTTACTGGGATCAGGCAGGTGCTTCTTTCTTGACTTTTCTCATGCGGTAGTTGTCTGATGGTGCCTGGCAGCTGGAGACATCTTAAGGCCGTTCATTCACATGTGTAGAGGTTGAAGCTGGATGTCATCTGGGACCTCAGCTAGGCTGTTCTCCAGAACTGCTACCCACGTTTTCTCCATGTGGTTTCCCTACTTCCTCATGGCATGGTGATTCCATTTCAGGAACGATGGTCCCGAGAGAACCAGGCAGAAGCTCTTGCAGTATTTATGACCTAATTTCATTCTCACATATCATCACTTCTGCCATTAAAAAAAAAAAACGAAAGTTGCCATTGAGTCGATTCCGACTCCTAGCGGCCCTATAGGAGAGAGCAGAACTGCCCCGTAGGGTCTCCAAGGCTGTAAATCTCCCCGGAAGCCGACTGCCACGTCTGTCTCCAGGGCAAGTGTGTTTGAACTGCTGCCCTTCAGGTTAATGGCCAAGCACTTAACCACTGTGCCGCCAGGGCTCCCTATTTCTGCCATACCAAAAACCAAAACCAAACTCATTGCCATTGTGTTGATTCTGACTCATAACGACCCTATACACCAAAACCCAACCCACTGCCGTCCAGTCGATTCCAACTCATAGTGATCCTACAGGACAAAACAGAACTGCCCTGTAGAGTTCCAAGGTGAAGCTGCTGGATTCGAACGGCAGACCTCTTGGTTAGTAGCTGAGCTCTCAAACACTATGCCACCGGGGCTCCAATGACCCTACAAAAAAAAAAAAAAAAAAAAAACCTGTTGCTATCAAGTCTATTCCCCAGATTCAAAGGGGATCAACATAGACCTCACTTCTCTATAGTTGCTTTTTGTTGTTGTTAGGTGCTGTCAGATCGGTTCCGACTCACAGCTACCCTATGTACAACAGAACAAAATGCTTCCCAGTCCTGCACCATCCTCACGGTCTCTGTTATGCTTGAGCCCGTTTTTGCAGCCACTGTGTCAATCCATCTTATTGAGGGTCTTCTTCTTTTTTGCTGGCCCTCTACTTTACCAAGTATGATGTTCTTCTCCAGGGACTGGTCCCTTCTGATAACATGTCCAAAACAAGTGAGATGAAGTCTTATCATCCTCACTTCTAAGTAGCATTCTGGCTGTACTTCTTCCGAGATGGATTTGTTTGTTCTTTTGGTCATCCATGGTATATTCAATATTCTTCGCCAACACCATAATTTAAATGCATCAATTCTTCTTCAGTGTTCCTGTCTCATTGTTCAGCTTTCACATGCATGTGAGGCAATTGAAAATACCATGGATTGGGCAGGCACATCTCAGTCCTCAAAGTGATATCTTTGCATTTTTAACACTTCAACACGGTCTTTTTGCAGCAGGTTTGTCTAACACAACAAGTTTGATTTCTTGACCACCGCTCCCATGGATGTTGATTGTGGATCCAAGTAAAATGAAATCATTAACAATTTCAATCTTTTCTCCATTTATCATGATGTTGCTTATTGGTCCAGTTGTGAGGAATTTTGTTTTCTTTATGTTGAGGTGCAATCCACACTGAAGTCTGTAGTCTTTGACCTTCCTCAGTAAGAGCTTCAAGTCCTCTTCACTTTCAGCAAGCAAGGTTGGGTCATGTGCATACTACAGGTTGTTAAAGAATCTTCCTCCAGTCCTGATGCCCCATTCTTCTTCTTATAGTCCAGCTTCTCGGATTATTTGCTCAGCATACACACTGAATAAGTATGATGAAAGGATACAACCCTGACACACACCTTTCCTGACTTTAAGCCACACAGTTCTCTTCGAACAACTGCCTCTGGGTCTATGTACAAGTTCCTCATAAGCACAATTAAGTGTTCTGGAATTCCCATTCTTTGGAATGTTATCCGTAATTTGTTATCATCCACACACTTGAATGCCTTTGCATAGTCAATAAAACACAAGTAAACATTTTTCTGGTATTCTCTGCTTTCAGCCAAGATCTATCTGACATTAGCAATGATATCCCTGCCTTTATGTGCTCTTCTGAATCTAGCTTGAACTTCTGGCAGTTTCCTGTTGATCTATTGCTGCAACCACTTTTGAATGCTCTTTAGCAAAATTTTACTTGTGTGTGATATTAATGATATTGTTGATAATTTCTACATTCTGTTGGATCATCTTTCTTTTGAATGGGCACAAATATGGATATCTTCCAGTCAGTTGGCCATGAAGCTGTCTTCCAAATTTCTTGACATTGACGAGTGAGCACATCCAGTGCTGCAACCAATTGTTGAACCAACTCAATTGGTATTCTGTCAATTCCTCGAGCCTTGTTTTTTGCCAATGCCTTCAGTGCACCTTTGACTTCTTCCTTCCTGGAACCTTGTTTTTTGCCAATGCTTTCAGTGCACCTTTGACTTCTTCCTTCAGTACTATCCATTCTTGATTGTATGCTACTTGCTGAAATTGGTGAATGTCAACCAATTCCTTTTTGTACACTGTCTCTGTGTATTCCTTTCATCTTCTTTTGATGCTTCCTGCATCATTCAATATTTTCCCCATAGAATCCTTCAATATTACAACTCCAGCTTGAATTTTTTCTTCAGTTCTTTCAGCTTGAGAAATACCAAATATGTTTTTCACTTTTGTTTTTCTAACTCCATGTCTTTGCACATTTTCATTATAATACTTTAGTATGTCTTCTCAAGTCGCCCTTTGAAATCTTCTGTTCAGCTCTTTTACTTCATCTTTTCTTCCTTTTGCTTTAGCTACTCTAAGTTCAAGAACAACTTCCAGAGTCTCTTCTGACATCCATTTTAGTCTTTTTTTTCTTTTCTGTCTCTTTAATGATCTTTTGTTTTCTTCACGTATGATGTCCTTGATGTCATCCCACAACTCATCTGGTCTTCAGTCATTAGTGTTCAATGCGTCACACTGATTCTTGAGATGGTCTCTAAATGCAGGTGGGATATACTCAAGGTTATACTTATCTCTCGTGGACTTGTTCTAATTTCCTTCAGCTTCAACTTGAACTTGCATATGAGCAATTGATGCTCTGTTCCACAGTGAACACCTGGCCTTGTTCTGACTGACGATATTGAGATTTTCCATCATCTCTTTCACAGATGTAGTCAACTTGATTCCTGTGTATTCCATCTGGCAAAGTCCAGGAGTATAGCTGTTGATCATGTTGTTGAAAAAGGTATTTGTAATGAATAAGTCATTGGTTTTGCAAAATTCTATCATGTGATCTCTGGCGTTGTTTCTCTCACCAAGGCCATATATTCCAACTACTGTTCCTTTGTCTTTGTTTCCAACTTTCCCATTCCAATCACCAGTAATTATCAATGCATCTTGATTGCACGTTCGACCATTTTCAAACTGCAGAAGTTGGTAAATATCGTCCATTTCTTCATCTTTGGCATTAGTGGTTGGTGGGTAAATTTGAATAATAGTGGTATTAACTGGTCTTCTTTGTAAGAGTATATATATTATCCTATCACCAACAGCATTGTTCTTCAGGTTAGATCTTGAAAAGTTCTTTTTGATGATGAATGCAATGCCATTCCTCTTCAATTTGTCATTCCTGCCATAGTAGACCTTATGATTGTCTCATTCAAAATGGACAATACCAGTCCACTTCAGCTCACTAATGCCTAGGATGTCGATTTTTATTTGGTCTATTTCATTTTTGACAAATTTCAATTTTCCTAGATTCATACTTTGTACAAGTCACATTCCAATTATTAATGGATGTCTGCAGCTGTTTCTTCTCATTTTGAGTTGTGCCACCTCAGCAAATGGAAGTCCTGAAAGCTTCACTCCATCCACCTCATTAAAGTTGACTCTTCTTTGAAGGGCAGCTCTTCCCCAGTTGTATTTTGAGTGCCTTCCAACCTGAGAGGCTCATCTTCTGGCACTCTACAAGACAATGTTCTGCTGCTATTCCTAAGATTTTCACTGGCCCCTCGCACCTGTCAGTTTGTCGTACTGTGGTGGTTTGTGTGTTGCTGCGATGCTGGAAGCTATGCCACCGGTATTTCAAATGTAAGCGGGGTCAGCAATGGTGGACGGGTTTTAATGGAGATTCCAGACTAAGACAGACTGAGAAGAAGGACCTGGCAGTCTGTTTATGAAAAAATTGGCCAGTGAAAACCTTATGAATACCAGCATAATATTGTCTCTATAACATAAATATAAATAACACACTGTAAGAAAAGTATATAAGAAGGGAATTTTTGCTGTGGCCATACCAGAAAAATCAATCTGCCACAATTCTGTAGATAACTTAGGAAAAACTAACATTTTTACACTAGTGAGCTTGCTATCCATGAACACGGTATTGCTTTCCATTAATTTAAATTTTCTTATTGTTTTTCAATAACATTTTATAATTTTTCCACAAATAGAATATCTACATTTTGCTAGCATTATTATTAGGCACCTTATGTTTTTCATGTAATTGTCGATGTTATCTTTTTAAAAATAGATTTCTAATATTAGTTATTGACCTATACTAATACCATTAATTTTTATATATTGATTTTGTGTTCAACAAATATTCTTTATTATCTAATTAATTCTAATAATTTATATCTATATTAAATTTTCTACATAGTCAATCTTATCACCTGTGAAGAGCGAGTTCTTTTTTTCCATCCATTTTATTTATTAAAAAAAAAAAACAAACAAACAAACTTATATACTTAACTATGAGCCAGGCACTATTCTAAGTTCTTAGAGATATCAGTTAATTTAACCCTCATAACCTTCTTTGAGGTAGATATTATTATCTCCATTTACAGATTGGAAACTGAAGCACACAGAGGGTGAAATACTTAGTTAATAAGCTTAGTTTATTAAGCTTATGCATTACTTAATTAATAAGCAATAAATAAATTATTTAAACCCAGGCAGTCTGGTCTGAAGTCCATACTCTTAAACGTTACACATTGGCCTCTCAAACCTTTTCTTTCTTTTTCTTCCAAGAAAAAGGCCAAGGCTTACAACACCCATGGCAAACAGAATTGGATATTGTAAGCAGCTTTGTCTTCTCTATAATCTTAAAGTCAGTCTTTTCACACCATTATATAGTTAAGTTCTATGCTTTCCAGGTTACTTTACATCACATTAATGTAAATTGCTTCTATTCTTACTTTGCTATGTGTTTTTCTTATTTTTTTTAATTCTTATATTTTTCTTTCTTTTTTTAAATCATGGCTGGATATTTATTGAAGGCTTTTCTACATCTATTAAGAAAATAATATGACTTTCTCCCCATTAATCTCTTAGGTTGGTAAACAGAATTATGGGATCGGCTAATCTTTAATTAATCTTTCCCCTGGAAAAAAACTCTATTTTAGCATATAGCTAGATTTCAGTGTTCTAATATTTTGCTTAAGGTTTTTGAATTTTAGTTCAAAAAAGAAATTGGCTTATAATTTTCCTTTCTCAAACCTAGTATTATTTTTAAAATTTACTCAAAAAGAATTGAAAAGCAATAACATTTTTCAAGTTTTCTTTTTAAAAATTCAATTTGAATTTCATGGTAATCAGAGAAAGCAATCTGTACGATAGTAATATTAAATATGCATTGATATGTAAATTTTTGCTCTGTGGCAAAATATGTCTTCAGTTTTCACAGGTATTCTGTATGTTCTTGAAAATGATAGATTTCATTTTGTAAAACCTAATAAAGTAATAAATTGAGGCAATGGTCATCATGGATATACCATCAGGAGAAAAGCTGATGAAGGATTTAGATTGGATGGATCAGACGATCACCAAACGAATTGATCAATCTTGGCAATACTTACAAAGGATAACCAGACTTGGTGTCAGCTATTGTGCTTCACCGTAAAATAATCTCCCTCCCATTGAAATTGAATCTAATCACATTTTTAGAGCTAAATTTCATTTATAGGTAATACAGAGGATTGAATAGTAAGTTAATTAACACCACAGTGAGGCAATCAGACAAATCCTGAATATGAGACATTTTATAGAATTGACACAGTATCTTCCATCAGTCAATGGTCTGCAGGAAAAAAATGGCGGGGAGGGGCAGGGCTGTGGTGAAGGGTAACAGTTTGGATCTCGTCTCAAATAAATCGAATGTAAAACTATGGTTTTGAACAACCAGGGTAATTTGAATAATATATGGATCGGATTTTAGATTATATAAAAAAATTATCGATAGTTTTTCCAGGCATAATTACAGTTATAGTTATGTACAAACAAGTTGATGTTTTTTAGAGATCCTTACAGAATTATGTATAAGTAATATAATACATATCTGAAATTTACTTTAAAATTTGGAGAAAAAATGAGAAGAATATGAAACATGTTCGATATATGTCATTACATCAAGTTTGTCAGTTGTGTGTTCAAAATCCATATCCTTCCTGTAACACTGAATGAGGGTGAAGTATACACAGCTTGATGAAGGTAAACGATGTCACTTAACAGTACACAAGAAAAAAGGACCTGTTGGTAATAGCTATGGCATAGATAATTTTGAGAAGCCCTGGCGGCGCAATGGTTAAGAGTTGCGGCTGCTAACCAAAAGGTCAGCAGTTTGAATCTAATAACTAATAACTTTTGGTTTCTATACATTCACCTATTCTTGTCATTTCATGTAAATGAGATCATACAATATTTGTCCTTTTATAAGTGGCTTATTTCACTCAGTATAATGTTTTCAGGGTTTATCCATGTTGTAGCATGTATCAAGACTTCATTTCTCTTTATAGCTGAGTAATATTCCAGAGTATGTATGCACCACATTTGATTTCTCCATTCATCTGTTGATGGACATTTAGGTTGTTTCCATACTTCAGTTATTGCTAATAGTGCTGTAAGGAACATTGATGTACATATGTCTGTACCTGTCCTGCTTTTAAGTCTCTTGGATATATACCTAGGAGTGGGATTGCTGCATCATATGATAATTCAATTTTTAGTTTTTTGAGGAACTACCACAGTGTTTTCCACAATAGCTGTACCATTTTGCATTCTCATTAGCAGTGAATAAGGGTTCCAATTTCTCCATATCCTTGCTACAATTGTTGTTTTCTGTGGTTTTTTTTTGCTTGTTTGTTTGTTTGTTTTTGGTTTTTTTTGGGTTTTGTTTTTAATCTTAGCCATCTTAATTGGAGTGAAGTGGTATCTTACGGTGGTTTTGATTCTCACGTCTCTGATGACTAAAGACATTGAGCATCTTTTCATGTGTTTCTTGGCCATTCAAATATCGACTTTGGTGAAATGTCTATTCAAGTCCTTTGCTCATTCTCACGTCTCTGATGACTAAAGACATTGAGCATCTTTTCATGTGTTTCTTGGCCATTCAAATATCGACTTTGGTGAAATGTCTATTCAAGTCCTTTGCTCATTTTCTGATTGGGTGGTCTTTTTGTTGTTGTTAAGTTGTAGAAGTTATATAAATATTGGATATTAGACCCTCATCAGATACATGGCTCCCAAAACTATTCTCCCAACCTATGGATTGCTTTTTCAATTTTCTTTTAATAAAATCATTTGTTGAACAGAGTATTTAATATTTATGAGGTCCCATTTATCTATTTTGTCTTTTGCTGTTCATGGTTTTGTCATTATGTCAGAAAATCCATTGTCAAAACTAGGCCTGGCATCTATACTTCTGTATTTTCATCTAAGAATTTTATAATTTTAGTTTTCACATTTAGGTCCTTCATCCATTTTGAACTGATTTTTGTGTATGGCGTAACGTGCTTGATCTATTTTTGAGAAGATTATTTTACTTTATATGTTTTAGGTGCTTAACAATTTTATTTTCCCCCCCTTGAGAATAGAGTTGATTACCATTAAGCAGTTATTATTTTTTAATCTCAGTGGCCCTCTTTAGTTTAGTATCTATTTTGTTTGATATTAATAAAGATGCACTTGCTTCTTTTCTTCTTGTTTTTTTGGGGGGTAGTATTTCCTGGTGTATCTTTTTACATACTTTCCATTCAACCTATCTGCATTTTATGTGTTACATATATCTGTCTTTCAATGAATCATTTAGTCCACTTAGATTTACTGTAATTACCAATATATTTTTATTGATTTCTGCAATGGTATTTTGAATAAAATTTGTTCCTTTCTATTTTAGTTCTTGCTGCCTTTATTTTCTTCTTTTAA
This sequence comes from Dugong dugon, assembly GCA_030035585.1. Taxonomy (NCBI): domain Eukaryota; kingdom Metazoa; phylum Chordata; class Mammalia; order Sirenia; family Dugongidae; genus Dugong; species Dugong dugon. The sequence goes on along the minus strand of CM057480.1, from coordinate 72,801,507 downwards.
ATAAACTGAATATGTGCTTGCATTCTTATTTTTTCCTTTATGCTTAACACTTTTATTTATTTTAGTCATTACTCTAAAAATCTTAACATGCATATTCTCTTATCAAATCCTGAAGCTAATCATTATCTTCACTCTTCTCCTGAACAAACCAGTGATATTAGAACACTGTAATTTTTTTTTTTTATTGTACTTCAGGTGAAGGCTTACAGAACAAATAGTTTCTCATAAAACACTAGTACACATATTGTTTTATGACATTGGTTAACAACCCCACAACATGTCAACCCTCTAACTTCTCAACCTTTTTTTTTTTGGTGAAAATACACATAGCCAAAGATACACCATTTCAAAAATTTATACATGCACTGTTCAGTGACACTGACATTGACTACGCTCTTCCAATTGTGCTGCTATTCTCACTTAAGATGAAGGCTTACAGAACAAAAGAGTTTCTCATTTGACAGTTACTACACTTGTTGCCCTATGACACTGGTTAACAATCTCACAACACATGAACAATATCCTTACTCAACCTTGGGTTCCCTATCACCAGCTTCCTTGTCCCCTTCTACCTTCTGGCCCTTGTCACTGAACTACTGTACCTCATTAGTCCCATTTAGTTTTACAGGGCTGTCCACTCCCAGGCTGAACGATGAACCTCGGAGATAACTTCACCACTGAGCTAAAAGGGTGTCTGGGGGCCATACTCTCGGGGTTTCTGCAGTCTCCGTCAGGCCAGTAAATCTGGTCTTTTTTTCTGTGAGTTAGAATTATGTACTACATCCTTCTCCAGCTCTGTCCAGAACCCTCTGTTGTGATCCTGGTCAGTGGTGGTAGCCGGACACCATCTAGCCGTACTGGACTCAGTCCAGTGGAAGCCTTGGTAGCTGTGGACCATTAGTCTTTCGGGCTAATCTTTTCCTTGTATCCTGTTCTCTTCATTCTCCCTTGCTCCTGAAGGGATGAGACCAGTGGAGTATCTTAGACGGCCGCTCAAAGGCCTTTAAGACCCCAGACACTACTCACCAAGGTAGAATGTAGAACATTGTTTTTGTAAACTGTGTTATGCCAATTGAGCTAGATGTTCCCTGAGACCATGGTGCCCACAGCCCTCCGCCCAGCAGTTCAGTCCCTCAGAGAGTTTGGATGTGTCTATGGGGCTTCCATGACCTTTCCTTGTACAAGTTGTGCTGGTTTCCCCTGTATTGTGTACTGTCTCACCCTTCACCCAAGATACCACTTATCTATTGCCTGTTCAGTATCCTCCCCCCCCCACCTCCCCCATCCCTGGTAACCAACAAAGATTGTTACATTTTGTGTGTGAACTTTTTCATGGGTTTTTACAATAGAGGTCTCATACAATATTTGTCCTTTTGTGATTGACTTATTTCACTCAGCATAATGTCCTCCAGTTACATCCATATTATGAGATGCTTCACAGATTCATTGTTGTTCTTTCTCATTGCATAGTACTCCATTGTATGTATGTACCATAGTTTGTTTATCCATTCATCTGTTGATGGGGGCATCTAGGTTGTTTCCATCGTTTTGCTATTGTGAACAATGCTGCCATGAACATAGGTGTGCATATGTCTATTCGAGTGGCGACTCTTATTTCTCTAGGATATGTTCCTAGGAGTGGGACTGCTGGATCTAATGGTATGTCTATATCTAGTTTTCTGAGGAAGTGCCATATCATTTTCCAAAATGGTTGTATCATTTTGCATTCCCACCAGCAGTGCATAAGAGTTCCCATCTCCCCGCAGCACCTCCAACATTTGTTATTTCCAGTGTTTTTGATTCGTGCCAGTAATGCCGGGGTGAGATGGTATCTCATTGTGGTTTTAATTTGCATTTCTCTAATGGCTAGTGATCGCGAGCATTTCCTCATGTGTCTGTTGGCCATTTGAATGTCTTCTTTGGTGAAGTGTCTGTTCATTTCCTTTGCCCATTTTTTAATAGGATTATTTGTCTTTTAGTTGTAGAGGTGTTGGATTTTCTTGTAGATTATGGAGATTAGACCTTTGTCTGACTTCTACTGTCCAAAAATTTTTTCCCAGTCTGTAGGTTCTCTTTTTACCCTTTTGGTGAAGTCTTTTGAAGAGTATAGGTATTTGATTTTTAGAAGATCCCAGTTATCTAGCTTATCTGTTGGGGTTTGTGCCTTGATGGTTATGGTTTGTATCCTGTTAATGCCATGTATTAAGGCCTGAAGTGTTGATCCTATTTTTTCTTCTATGAATTTTATAGTTTTAGGCTTTATATTCAGGTCTTTGATCCATTTTAAAGTAGTTTTTGTATACGGCGTGAGTTATGGGACTTGTTTCATATTTTTGCAAATGGATATCCAGTTTTGCCAGCACCATTTGTTAAAAAGACCGTCTTTTCCCCCATTTGATGGACTTTGGGCCCTTGTCGAAGATCAGGTGACGATAGGTGGATGGATTTACATCTGGGTTCTCAATTCTGTTCTATTGGTCAGTGTATCTGTAGTTGTACCAGTACCAGGCTGTTTTGACTATTGTAGCTGTTTAGTAGGTTCTGAAGTCAGGTAGTGTGAGCCCTCCAACTTTATTTTTCTTCTTCAGTAGTGCTTTACTTATTTGGGGCTTCTTCCTTTTCCATATAAAGTTAATGATTAGTTTTTCCATCTCTTTGAAGAATGTTGTTGGTATTTGGATGGGGATTGCGTTGTATTTGTAAATTGCTTTGGGTAGAATTGTCATTTTCACAATGTTAAGTCTGCCTATCCATGAGCATGGTATGTTTTTCCATTTATGTAGATCCCTTTGGGTTTCATGCAGTAGTGTTTTGTAGTTTTCTTTGTATAGGTCTTTTACATCCCTGGTCAGATTTATTCCCAAGTATTTTATCATTTTAGGGGCTATTATGAATGGTATTGTTTTCCTCATTTCCTTTTCATCGTTCTCCTTACTAGTGTATAGGAATCCAACTGATTTTTGAATGTTTATCTTGTATCCTGCTACTCTGCTGAATCTTTCTATTAGTTCCAGTAGATTTCTCGTGGAGTCTTTAGTGTTTTCTATGTATAGTATCATATCATCTGCAAACAGGGACAGTTTAACTTCTTCATTATCTATTTGGATGCCCTTTATTTCTTTTTCTTGCCTTATTGCTCTAGCTAGAACTTACAGCACAATGTTAAATAGGAGTGGTGATAAAGGGCATCCTTGTCTTGTTCCTGTTTTCAGGGGGAATGTTTTCAGCCTCTCTCCATTAAGAATGATGTTGGCCATTGGTTTTGCATAGATGTCCTTTATTATGTTGAGAAATTTCCCTTCTATACCTATTTTATTGAGATTTCTTATCAGGAATGGGTGTTGGACTTTGTCAAATGCCTTTTCTGTGTCAGTTGAGATGATCATGTGATTCTTTTCTTTCCTTTTACTTATGTGGTGGATTACTTTGATTGATTTTCTAATGCTGAACCCTCCTTGCATACCTGGTATGAATCCTACTTGGTCGTTGTGTATTATTTTTTTGATATGATGCTGAATTCTATTGGCTAGAATTTTGTTCAGAATTTTTACATCTATATTCATGAGAGACATTGGTCTGTAATTTTCTTTTTTTGTGACGTCTTTGCCTGGTTTTGGTATCAGCGTTATGCTGGCTTCATAGAATGAATTTGGAATTGTTGCTTTCTTTTCTAAGTTCTGAAATAGCTTGAGTAGTACTGGTACAAGCTCTTCTGTAAATGTTTTGTAGAATTCTCCAGTGAAGCCATCTGGGCCAGGGCTTTTATCGGTTGGGAGTTTTTTTTTTTGTTTTTTTTTTAATTACCTTTTCAGTCTCTTCTCTTGTTATGGGTCTGTTCAGATTTTCGACATCACTTTGTTGTAGTTTGGGTAGGCCGTGTGTTTCTAGAAATTTATCCATTTCCTCTAGTTTTTCAAATTTGTTGAAGTATAGTTTTTCATAATATTCTGTTACAATCCTTTTTATTTCAGTTGGGTCTGTTGTAATGTCCCCCATTTCATTTCTTATTTGGGTTATTTGGGTCCTCTCCTGTTTTTCTTTTGTCAGTCTGGCCAGTGGTTTGTCGATTTTGTTGATTCTTTCAAAGAACCAACTTTGGTTTCATTGATTCTTTCTATTGTTTTTCTGTTCTCTATTTCATTTATTTCTGCTCTTATCTTTACTGTTTCTTCTCTTCTGGTGGCTGTGGGCTTTTTTTTTTTTTTTTGCTGTTCTCTCTCTATTTGTTTGAGTTCTGTAGTTAATGTTTTGATTTTTTCCCTTTCTTCTTTTTTGATGTGTGCATCTATTGCTATAAATTGTCCTCCAAGGACGGCCTTTGCTGTGTCCCAAAGGTTTTGGTATAATGTGTTTTCATTCTCATTTGATTCTAAGAATTTTTTGATTCCATCTCTGATTTCTTCTATTACCCAGTGATGTGTAAGCAGGGTATTATTCAGTGTCCATGTAGTTGATTTTTTTCCCTTGCTCTTTCTATTGTTAATTTCTACCTTGATGGCATTGTGGTCAGAGAAGATACTTTGAATTGTCTCGACGTTTTGGATCTTGTTGAGGATTGCTCTGTGGCCTAAGATGTGGTCTATTCTGGGAATGAAGAACACTGTAATTTTGATAACCCCATTTCTTTTTATGTACTATTATGTTATGGTTTTTTATTTACCTTATTTTTCTTTTATAAACACAGAATCAGTGATTATTGTTTTATGTAGTCATTGTTTATTTAGAATTACCAACATACTTATTAGTTTCTTTGATCATCATTCTTCCTTGCATCTCAGACATTTCCCATGAAAATATTTTTATTTCACCCTCATTCTTCAATGGTATTCACTGAATATAGAATTCTAAGTTCATAGTTATTTTCTCTTAGAACATTAAAGATATTATTCTATAGTCTCTTACTTCCATTGCTACTGGTGAAAAGTCAACTGTTAACCTAATCGTCATTCTGAAGTAGACAATTTGTTTTTTCCTCTCTGATTGATTTTAAGATCATGTCTTTGTCTTTGGTGATATCCAGTTTTATCATTATATATCTAAATGTAGACTTTTAAAAAATTTTACCCTACATGAAATTTGTTGAACCTGAGGATGGATGTTTTATATCAGTTCTGAATTAGTCATTTGTCTTCAAATGTTGCTTCTCTCCACTCTTATTACAACTCCAAGTATCCTTTACGTCTATTAATAACAATGTCATGCTTTCCATTTATTTCTTCACTACACTACATTTCAGATATTTTTTCAGATATATCTTCAAGCTATTAATTCTCTTTTTATCTGTATCTAATCTGATTTTAAGGAGCACAGGTGACACAATGGTTAAGTGCTCAGCTGCTCACCAAAATGTTGGCGGTTCACAGCCACCAGCCGTTCTGCAAGAGGAAGACCTGGAAATCTGCTCCTGTAAATATTAAATCCTGGTAAAACCTATGGAGAAATTCTACTCTGTCATATAAGGTCACTATGAGTTACAATTCATTTGCTGGCACACAACAAAAACATCAATCATCTATAAAACAATAGTTTTAGAGGTTAGTATTGAGATTTTAAATTCAATTATTGTATTTTTCTTTCACTGATAAATTTGGGTAATTTTATATCTCCTTGGTTAGTATTTTATGGATTCTTCTATCTTGCTCATTTTTATTCCTTCTTTAAATTCATTAAATATATTAAACCTACTTAATCTCTATCCTTTTTTTTTTTTTTTTTTTGGTGTTTTCAATATATGAAGGTTTGAAGGTCAGATTCTCTTTGCCCATGCTTTCTGCTGACTATTACTCATGCTGTGTTGTTTATGTGTTTTGTGATTTTCGAACTTGAGTTCCTTTTCTTCAGAACTATTTAACTATGTAAATTTGTTGAGACTTGGGTTGAAGTAGGTTCCTTCAGATCGGAACTTAGCATTTGTTTATGCTAAGTGTCTGGGAGCACTAGTAATCAAGCATTACTTTAATTATATGCTTGTCTTGCATTTTATTTGACCACACCCAGGAGGTGTGGATCTGCAAACCCAGAAACCAGAATTTTTTTCCTCTAAACAAGGTTCAGCACAAGCTATTCATCTTGCTGTTCTCCTGGGGGGATGGTGATATTCCTACTTACATTATAAGCATGGCTCTTTGGGGTGTTTTCTTTATGAAGAGGGTCACCTATTAGATGTCATCTCCTTCCACTTTGAGCACTCGTCCTTCATCCCTCTGACCTGTGAAGGTGTGAAAATGGAAGCTCAAGTTCCCCTAGGCTTAATCAGTGCCTCAAAGGCACAAATGAACTCGCTGTTTTGCTTGCTTTTCTGGGTTCCTATTTTCACTTAGGTTTTGGTCTCTGAGAATTCCTAATCATTAAAATATCTAAAAATATGTATTTTTTTATATTTAAACCAACATTATTATTCATTTTCCATGTGGGAGTTCATCTCTGTCAAACTGCTAAAAAAACAGTCCCAAGAACTCCTGCACTACCTCTGTCTGGGTAAATAAAACAAATAACTGGGGGAAGTACCATTAATGGTAGACAACAGTGTACCTGGGTTTGTGCTCACGGCATTACTCATGATTGGCAAGATGCAATGCAGCCACAAGTGGTTTCAGTGGTCAGAGCAAGTAAGAGTAAATACCATAACATTTCAAAGGACTCATGCGAAATCTGACTGACACCAACATTAACCTAAGAAAAGATATTAGAAGCACCCGGTAGTTCTAAGAATGCTAATCTAGGTGGCCATAGTGGTGAGTACAACAACGAAGTCATTTGGCTGGTTCACTGAAGGAAACAGTCAGAAGATTAGAGGCTGACCTAGAGTCAAACTTAGTGGTTATTACTCTGGATTGGCTGCCTACAGATCTGTCTTCTAGACTCACCTCTACGTTAACGGTTTGTGTGAACTTGGGCACTCTTCTGTCTGGACTTTACTTATCTATAAAGTGAGTGTGTTGGTAACATATGACAAAATCTGTGGCACCTTAACCTTCAGTTATCATATTACATCTCCTGTAAGGCCACACTACATTTTTTATTACCTGGTAATATGTCCCCTTCTCCTAATGTTTGAAGGGTTTTTACTTAGTGGTTCTAAAATGTTTTGTAAGATGATGAAATATGAGTCTACTGACTCAGATTTTATTTGGGATAAAGAAAGAAGGAAACCCAGAAGACCCTGTGTAAACGTTACTTATGAATGGTAGGTAGTCAAAGAAGTTTTAAATACAAGCTATATCAACAATCATACCGTGTATGCCAAATTGTTCTCCTGTGCTCAAATTCCAGTTTTTTTTTTTTTAATTGATGCTATTGTTCTGACATATTCTGTAGTCTATCACTGATTCTATTGTAAATCTAATGAAACTGAAGTTTTACGGCCCCTGATTTGCACATACCCCTTCCAAAGACACCTTTTCCCTCTCTTTAAATAAATACTCACGTATGCGCTTGATTTTGAATTTCTGGTTTTATATATATATATACATATAATTTTTTAAAAAGTGAGTTCACCAAATTGTGCATTTTAGGGACTTCAAAACCTGAACGTGCCCCTTATATTGCCTTATTGGATAGAGAATACATATTTCCTTCTCATTTTTCTTTGACTTATCACATCCATCAACTTTAATTAAAGGAAAAACAGAGATACTTTTGACTCAGGTGTATTTACAGAGGAACATGTTTCAGCATGGCTCTGACCTGTTAAAAACCAGAGGGCAATTTTATCATTTTGCAAAAACTCCTTGATGAGGTACTGCTCTCTAAATCTCGAACTTTCTCTCTTTTTATAAAACCTGTATGCTTGGAAGAGAAAATTGGTCATCATGGCCAGTGACCGTAACATTACAAGTTTAGATAGTGCTAGTGACAAAAAAAAAATGTAATATTTTAATTTATTTTCCAATTTTAAAGGAATAATCCTACCACCCTTACATAGTACCTTAAGAGATTGAAAAGCATTTATGAATAGTGGAATTTGGAAAGGGGGAGTATATGCAATTGCTTCACATAGTTTGAAAACTAAGAGAGCATGAGCAATTGTTAACTTCAAAATACTCTATTCTGTCCGTATTGTTACTAAATAAAAATTATACTCTCACATATATACATATTGACTATGGCTGGCCATTTCTAGGAATTTGGGTATGTTTGTCAAAGAAAAGCAGCCTATTTTAAGATTTTATTTTACATATTTTATTTTTATTTTGAGGGGAATCCAAATATCTACACCATGAACTTAAATTCCTATAGCTGCCAGAACTGACAGAGAATTAGCAAGGCAGAGCCAAGTTCACGCAAGACTGTCTACGGCACTCTTATAGCTAAAGGCAAACCAAAATATTGACTAGTTCTTCTCAAAACAGCATGTATAAGTTGTGGCTGAAATAAGCCTGATGTAAGAAAGAATACAGATGGCAGTATAATCATAGGCTGGGTCTACACGATGCCAAACAACCCATTCAAAAGTGAAAAATTCAGTTGATCAGTTGGTGGTTTTGTCTACATGCCACCAAGCAACAAGCTCGACTGATTTCTTCACAAAATTGACTGAGCTTTCTAATAGACTCCAGCAGATGTTTTATCACTATGTATATTCAGTCTTAGTTGTCAAACCTATAACTCAAATAAGTTTCTCTATGAATGATGAGTTTCCTTCTTATATCAAAACACCCAGAGTATTAAACAAAGATTCCCTGCATTTTTTATTCATCTTAGAGCCTAGTTTAAGGCGTGTGTTTGCTACAGTTTAGATTATACCTGACAACAAATAGTCTCCCCGCTTATACATCTATCTTTGTTGTTGTTAGGTGCCCTCGAGTCGATTCCAACTCATAGCGACCCCATGCACAACAGAACGAAACGCTGGTCCTGAGCCATCTTCTCAATTGTTGCTATGCTTTAGCCCACTGTTGCAGCCACTGTGTCAGTCCAGCTTGTTGAGCATCTTCCTCTTTTTCACTGACCCTCTACCAAGCATGATGTCCTTCTCCAGGGACTGGTCCCTCCTAATAACATGTCCAAAGTACTTGAGATGAAGTCTCGCCATCCTTGCCTGCCATGCCTGTCTTCAATATTCATTTGTTCATTTATTATTATTGCAACTCAAGTATCCATTAAAAAGTAACTAAAATTCATTTAAATTCTCTTCTTTACTCAATACTTTCTTGGTACACAAGACCTATTCTCTTTGGATGTTTTAAATTAATATCTGAACTTACAATGACTACTTAGGACATTTTTTTCCAATTAAAAAAAAAAAGACAGTTTTTCACCAAAAGATGGATCACAAAATCCTTCAAATATTTCATGATTAAAAACTAAAACAATCAAAAAAGACACTGTGTGAGCAGAGATATCACATCTTTGATCTCTATTGTGTCCCCAGCACCTAGTGCAGTGTGGGTCTCAATCAATATCTATTGAAGTCATGAATAGAAAGATTATAGGGTACCACTTTTGCAGCTTCTGATAACTTGTGGTCTGGTAGAGATGAAGTGAAGCAAGAAGTACTCCAACCCATTCTCCTCCTGGTTCCATATCTCCTGTCCATGCTCCTTTTGCCTAAGGCCAGCTGGAAGCCAGAAGTCAGGGGAGCCTGTAGAGAGCACAGAGGTGGGTGGAAAAGGGTGAAGAATGGCTTTGAAGGAGCAAACATAGAGTCCCTAGTGGCCTAGTGGTTGAGAGTTTGGCTGCTAACCAAAAGGTTGGCAGTTTGAATCCACCAGCTGCTCCTTGGAAACCCTATGAGGCAGTTCTCGTCTGGCCTACAGGGTTGCTATGAGTTGGAATCGACTTGATGGCAATGGGTTTGGTTTTTTTCGGTGTATATATCTACACGTGTATCTATATGTATATCTGTGTCATTGTAGTTAGTTGCCATCAAGTCAATTCTGACTCATGGTGACTGTATACCTATCAGAATATCTATATGTATATCTATTACTATATATATGAATAACTACCTGTATATTTATACAAAATCTATACGATAAAACTCAAGACCTGGAGTCAAGATACTTGATTTCTTCCCCAAATACTGGATATTCCTGGTAAGTCACTGAAATCATCTACCTTTCAGTGTCTCTCTTCCCTTGAAGGTCTTGTGCCAAAAGATCTTTAAGTTTCTTCCCAGCTATATTATTCTTTATATGGGCTAATATGAATACCTTGAAGGGTCATTCACCTATAAAAAATGTAAATTTCTATTTAACTGAAAAAGTAAAATAGTTTGAGAGGTTGGAAAATACAAGCAAGTGTAGATGAGAAGTACGCTAGTTCACAAGCGATACTTCCCAGAGCCGATGGTTTTATTTTTCTCTCAGCCTCAGTGAGGTGGTCATCAGAAAACAGTATAATTTTCTGGATCCTGCCTCTAATCACTTCCCTTCTTTCCAATTTCTGTCCATCTTCCATAGACAGTTTTTTATATCTTGTCTGTTCTCTTCTTTTCAAGCACAAAGAACAGGCAGGAAAATAACCAGGGAAAAAGCAAAGGACTCCACTCTGGGAAAGCATCTCTGGAAATGTTTACTACATCGGCATTAATATCTTCCAAAGAAAAGAGCACTAGCTCGTCTTCTGAGACCACAGCAGAACTGCCTTTATTCCAAGATACCTGTGACACGCTCTAGGGGACAATCTCTATGTGCTTTATATGCAGGTTCTTTGCGAAGTTAACAGTGGGCTTATGGGGAAATTTCACTTTTATCTTCATAAATTTCTATGTATCATTATGCTTCAGCTAAGCAATGGATGGAGAATGACTTAGCCTAAGGACCTTTTTCCTGTTTGTGGGGATTTTTTACCTTCACTTTAAAATCAGAAAAAGAGAAACTTTCTAAAGTTACTCAGAAGATGTGGAAAGTATTATTTCAAAGCTCTGAATTTCCTGAGTCTGACTTTGAAATAAAACCCACCAACACAGAAGCAATTGAAAGGATTAAACAAAAACCAGACCCATTGCCATCGAGTCAATTCCAACTCATAGTGACCTTATAGGACAGAGCAGAACTTCCCCATAGGGTTTCCAAGGAGTAGCTGGTGGATTTGAACTGCTGACCTTTTGGTTATTAGCGGGGAAATATTATAAAGCATCTATTCTGAAGTCAGCTAAGAAATTCTGCTTGGTTAAACAGAAGCAAATCTCCTCTAGCCATTCCCCACCATTCATATCCATAGCCCTTCCCTGCTGAAAACACCAGTGCTTGACCTGATTGATCATCAGAGGGGATAGATGTATCAGAGGGAGGTCCTTCTTTTACACATTGTGTTAATAGTATACATAGATCAGGGTTGCAAATATAGAGGAAACTCTTACACCATTCCTAAAATCACTCATCTGAACACCATGCTAAAAATATTAACGGTCTTGAGGAAGAAAATTACAACCATCCACCAAGAGTCAGAGCCTACTCGCAGGCAATTTACAACAACATTCATTTATTCAACTATCAACTGGTTTAAAAGAAAAAAGGCATTTAAAACAATGATCCTAAAATATATTTTCTTTGCTTTTTAATATGATGAGGATCAAAGAGAGTTGTTTTAAAATGAAATGGGGTCAATGTTTTATTTTACTTTTCTCTAGACTTTTATCCCCTTAGAGTAGATTGCCAATAGATGCCGAATGTTTCTTTTGATTCATTCAGGACGCCAGCTATGATATGATTCACAGAACTGAAAACGAAATGTCCACACTTTCATGACACAAGGACACACTATCTTGAATATCGTCTATGGCGCTCTTACAACTATCAGACAATTTTTGCAGGAAAAATAAAAGCCTTTCTACCCAAAGTGGAGCTAATGGGCAATTGAAGAGAGCTGTAAGGGACACATCCGTGATTCTTTCTCCTATTAATTTTAGGCTAGATTTTATTTAGTAATTCTTTACTATTTGAGAAATCTGGGGAAGATTTTGTTTCAGCCATAAATGAACTGAGGTACAAATGATTTTAAGTCGGGACAGGAAAATCTCTTAGGTTGTATCACGCATCCTGAGTATTTTGGCTACACTGACACACACTGACACACAGAAATAGAGAAGTGAAGTAAACAGCTTTAAAACTCAAGAAAATAGAAAGCAAAATGTCTCAGCAACAATTACTGAATGATGGTGGTTCATTTGTGTTCATGTTTTTGGCTTGTTCTTTTATTGTACTTGTTTACCTGCATAATCTCCTTGATTTGCCACTTCACATGTCTAGACAAATAATGAGTCAATAAGCTTTTATGAAGCACCTACTCTGTGTCAAATTTGGAATTATATGAGTAAAGATTCTATTTATTTTAAGATCTCCAAAGGTGCCAAACAACTAAATTTTCACAGGCAAAGAGCAACTGTTACTAAGAAGATTTGACAGTGTCTTAGTCAGAGCTCTCTGGAGCAACAGAACCAGTGTGACAGATTAGAGAGAGACAGATCTACTTCAGGGGATTGGCTTATGCAATCACTGGGGCTGGCAAGTCTAAAATCTGTAGGTCAGGTGGCAGGCTGGAGACTTTTGTCCTAAGATTCATAGATCAGGTGACAGGAAGATTGTAGAGACCAGAGACAGAGCAAGTTCTGCCAAAATATCTATTTACAGTCCAAAGGCAGATTATACCCTAATGAACTCTTCTTTCAACTAAATGCTTATTACATTACATTATATTATATTATGTGAAGTGATTACACTGCATTTCATTAGATTACATTTTAGAATAGAAACTAGTCTAGTGTTTGGCAAAACCACTGGGAACCATAGCCTAGCCAAGTTGACACCTAAAATTAACCCTCACAGAGTTATAGCACTTAGAAAAAATAAGACTTTTATCTCCTGGCACAATCATCCTTGTTCCAAACTCAAGTACACTGAAGGGAGTGGGTGATTACGTCAGGTTTGTGCCCACATGGGAACTTGTGAACCATTTGAAAACTGTGAGCATGTTCCTGGATTGCTGCTTTGTGTTTCCATGCCCAGAGATTTCTGATGTAGATTCCTGGAGGAGTGGATGAGGAGTCTCTTATCATAATCACGTCGTTAGGTAGGCAGAACCTGGCACAGATTATGGCATGAGGGACCATCATCTTCCTCATTGTCTGAGACTTTGGGGGAAGCCTGCTAACTTCTTTCCAATTCTTGTTTTCTTTTCTGCATCAGAGCTGAGTCAGCCTCAAGGGAAGACACCGAGAAGATAGAATAGACCATGATGAGATGAGGAGGGATTCGTGTGTGTCCCAGGATATTATCCAGCTAGCTTTTCACCATGTAAGATAAATACTGGATGATAAATAACAAAGGGATGCCAATCTCTGAAGTAGTCAAGGATTTCATTTTACTTGGACCCACAATCAACACCCATGGAAGTAGCAGTCAAGAAATCAAATGACATACTGCATTGGGCAAATCTGCTGCAAAAGACCTCTTTAAAGTGTTAAAAAGCAAAGATGTCATTTTGAGAACTAAGGTGCTCCTGACCCAAGCTGTGGTATTTTCAATCTCCTTCCTTATAGGCATGTGAAAGCTGGACGGTGAATAAGGCAAACCAAAGAAGAATTGACGCGTTTGAATCATGGTGTTGGTGAAGAATGTTGACTATCCCATGGACTGCCAAAACAAGTAACAAATCTGTCTTGGAAGAAGTACAGCCAGAATGCTCACTAGAAGCTAGGACGGCGAGACTTTGTCTCACTTACCCTGGACTTGTTATCGAGAGGGACCAGTCCCTGGAGAAGGACATCATGCTTGGTAGAGGATCACTGAAAAAAAGCAAGACCCTCAACGAGATGGATTGACCCAATGACTGCAACAATGGGCTTAAACATAGCAACAACTGTGAGGATGGTGCCGGGCTGGGCAGAGTTTCGTTTTGTTGTACACGGGGTCGTTACGTGTCGGAACCAACTCAACAGCACTTAACAATAACAGCCTCTGATCCTAAATAACGGCAACTGCATCACGTAAACAGAAGTAGCCTTTAAACCGCACGGTGTCTTCGATACTAGCCCATATTTCCCTCAGTTTTTGCTACTTTGGAGGCGGTCTACACCAAAGTATAACAAGAAAGTATTTCAAGGGGACTATCAGTTTAAAAGGAAAAAAGAAAAAGAAAAAAAACCCAGGGCTGGAGAGGGGGCACTGCTCAGCATCAGGTCACTGAGTGTATTCATTATTTGTTCCCATTACCATGTTATGTCTTAATTACTCTGGTCTGGCTTCCCACCCGGGGTCACTATGTCACAGCTGGTTTTCTGCCCATCCCTAATTAATAAAGCCTCATTTAGCATCCAAGTTTATTGTAATAAACCTCTGCTGAGGGATACAGTAGAAGTAGAGACAAAAAACAAATCAGAAATTATCGGAGTATTCTCACAGTAACCTTGCCCCATAAAGGGCCTTAGTTGAGACCTTTTCTGGGTTAATTTAACCTGGGAAGGACTTCCATTTGATTTCACTTGGAATTGCTGGCATAACTGGGCACAGTGGTCGGATTCTGCCCATGCAAAGCAAAGTGTCAGAAATCCCTAAACACTTGTGTCTACATGATTTGAGATTTTTTCCAATGGTTATTAATTCATGTTTCTAGCATTTAAATTAACATTCATTTGAAGGGAAAAAAAAGCTTAATACTTTCAAATGGAAATATAAAAAACTGTCACATGTATTCATCAAAAAGTCTTATTTTGTTTCTGTGCTACCTCTTCTTTTAGTATTTTGACACACCAAATAAAGGTAAATTACGTGAGAGACTTTTCTAATTTGATAAGTACAATTCCAGCCGGTAAAATTTCACAAATTAAAGGAAACCTTTAAAAACCTCAGCACTCCTAGGTATGTCTATCTCTGTGTCTCTGTCACACATACACACACACCCCAAAAACACACACACAACCAAATCCATTTATTGAGATTCACACGGCTCTTGAACAGATAGCTCATCTGCATTTTATCAGGTGCCTCTATAATTAAAGCTTATTGTAAAGTAAGATATTATTGGTGCATTTTATTACTTGTCTATGAGAGGCTGAACAAAGTAAGAGGCATAAATGAATTCAGTTTTACAGTAGTTTGTTTTAAACAGATGTCACTACCTACAAACACATACCTAATTATCAGTTCTTGCACATTTTGCCAAATATCAAGCCTATAGTTCATAAGTCATACGCATGTCAGGCAGTAAATATATCCCCCCCAATTTATAATTTTATTGCAAAATACCCTCTGCACTATGTTAACCTACACTAAATCACGCCCTGCACCCTCAGCTTTCCGGGTGTTTACCTACCTCTAATTCAAAAAGGGAAACATTACTAATTCCTATACCTAGAGAGCTGCAGTAATAAAAATTAAAAAAAAAAAAAAAAGCACTACAGTTTTTCCCTGCTCTCTGAAAGTAGAGCGTTCCTACAAAGCCTTTCATAAGCCAAAGTGGCATAAAGCAAAGAAGCAATTACCATTAATACACCAAAAACCAAACCAAACCCATTGCCATTGAGTCGATTCTGACTCATAGTGACCCTGTGGTATATATGGGAAAAATTTTTGAGAATTCCCAGACCTAAAAAAATAACCTACAAAAATCAGACCAAATAACACATAAAACCAAAAATAACACAAACGTATAGTGAAGTACAGCGAAAGCAGGAATGAGGTGATAACTGAGCTTGGCGGCGTCATGCTCGCTGGGCAGGATGCACGCTGCCTCTTCAAGGGCTCCTGCAAAAACAAACAGCGAACACTAGTTCTGCTTTTCACCTTTTTTTCCAAAAGTGAAAATTCTCTTTGGATTTCCTTCAGTTAGCGAAAACGCACTAACGTAGGTCTTTCGTAAAAGAGAAGTGGCATAAAGTGAACGTTCGAAGAGGGGGAATACCTATATACGTAAGGAAGAGATTCAAAACAAGGGCTTGAGAGGGTTGACTTCAACTGTAGAGTAACAAAGCATAACAGATTAGTGAAAGACACTGTTTTTGGTTCAGGTTTCCAAAGGTTCTATGTTCTGGACGTCAGGGTGGCTTTGCACATTTGTGTAAGTTTCAAACGCTCCGGCAGCAGCCACTGCAAAAATTCACATAAAGACAAGAGCTTTCCGAGATGAACTGGGCAGTTGGCTCTCGTGCATGAGAACAATTTCTCTGTTCAAGCTCATGTAGGTGAAGGCCAGCCCATCCTTTCCACCATGGGGAAACTCACTCCAGGGAGGGCTCTTGCGAGAGAGGTAGTGAGTGGGCCCTCCTCATCCCATCTACAGGCAACTGTTTTTCCATCAACCTAAAGGAACAACTTCTGGGAGCTCAGCGCCAGCAGAGGCACGGTTCCACTTAACCCAGGATTCTTCACAGGAGCTTTGCTGTCTCCCAGCAGATATCATTTATTATTATGGCAGACAATGGGATGTGGTGAAGATGAACGTGCTGGTCATGTTCCATTTCCCAGCGTGAATTATCTCCCGATCCTGTCCTCTAGTCATGGTGGGGTCTCGGTGCCCCATTTTGAAAAAGAGTCTGAAGCCATTAGAACAAAAAGCACTGGAAGGGCCTGGGCTGTTAAAGGCTGCATCTGGACTCAGCAACATGCATACTAATAACATCATTACGGCCGAGTGGTTTGGAGAACGTGTTTACTTTGTTGTGCTTGCTGTCACCCTTCTAGAGCTGAATTGTTAATATGTGGTTTTAAATTCAAATAGCACACAGGGCTAATTTTCTTGTATTTGCCCAAAAAATTAGGTTACATAGTTCATCTAATTCTCCCTCCACTTTTTCACGTGTGGGTGGTACTTCTTGTAGAGAGTACTTCTTTTCCATGACATTGAACTTGAACCTGACTGACCTTTCTATAATGAGTGAATTGAAAACATCTCCCTTTGGAATGTGGCTTGTAGATACTGGCTATGCCAGTTTTTCTGCGTTTGATGAATTAAAGGGGCAGAGTCCTTTTCGCAGACCTAGACCAGAGGATTTATTTAACCTAACTGGACAAAAAGAGAGAGAAAGAGAAAGAAAAAGGGGTGTGTGGGGGGGGGGGGGGGAAGCTTTAAAAAAAAAGCCTTTTACAGAGGCACTCTGCTTAATTAAAAACTCTTCATTAATTTCAACCAAAAGTGATTAGAGGAAGGTCTGGGTTGTGTTGGGCTTCTGTTGGGGATAATGATGCCTTTTTCTTTCTTTTTTTTTCTTTTAAATATTTAAGGAAGTTCCTGTCACTTTAAAGTTCCAGGTATTTAACAAATAATTTAAATAACAGATTCATATATTTATCTCTCTGAACTCAGATAGCCTGTCACTCCTCATTGTTCTTCTCAAATCAATCCCCCCCTTCTAAAATCAAAGCTAAATGGAGAGACACTTTGGATCAGACCTACTGAACAATCAGTTAGTAGATTTCTTCCCTTATGTGTTCATAACCCGTGGATTCATGCATCTTCACTTTTTTCTTTTTTTAAGGAGGAAAAATAGAGACTTGATAAAAGACAGCTGAAAATAGTCAGCAGTGAAAAGTCCGGCACTACCGGCATCTGGTCTTAATCATAATATGTCGTCTGTCAGCTTTGTCAAAATCTGTCACTCAAGAACACCTTCTATGGACAGTCATTTGAGGTGTGGCTTATTAGATCACACGATCTTATGAATAATAAAAAGTTATGGAAAATTGCATCCAGGCCTGATATCCAATTTTCAGCCGTGTCACCCTCTTTATAGTAAGGCTGCATGTTTATGCATGATTTCTGTTTCATATGTATTGATTAGATCATTTTCCCTGTTGTCCTGAGAATTGATGACACACTCTGTATTAAGAATGATGACCTCCACAAGGGGGATAACACTTCCTCTAGATTACACTATTGTCAAAACATATTGAAATTTTCTTTACACATGTTACTGCTGTATTTTTCTGCCTGAAAGACCCTGTTAAAGTGAAATCTTGCATTTTGTGTGTGTGTGTGTATGAGTGTGTGCGTGTGTGTGCGCACGCACGCTAAATAAGATCCAAGGGACAGGTGTCGAATTTTTCTTCCCTCCTAATACTTTTGTCGAATGACCAACGAAAAATAATAACATCATCCTTCAAAACAATCCCTGTCGGGACTATGTCAACCCTTCAGGGCGATTTTGATAACCTTTTGGAGGAATTTGCAAGATATGGCTTCCTTTGGCGTGCTTAAAGATATTACTGTGTAAGAGTCAAGGAAGTCCATTAGGTATGGATTCTAATATTCATATGGATAATAGGCAGCTGAAGGGAATTCAAATAACTGAAACCTTCAATGAAGATTGTTTTCTCCCGATGGAGGCTGGCGAAGGGCAATGTTAGTATTACTCACTGCCCCCGGCCCCCCACACACCACACCTCCTTTTTAGGAATGGACACGGAGCTTGTCTTACCGTGATGTAACACCACCGCTGATACCATGCGTATGTGAAAACGGTGTGCAATATGACCTTCTCCTTTGCACTGGATCAAAGTGCAAATCCAGCTTCTGTGAGAGAGAGTCCCGTTTGTGGCCAAAGACAACACAAACCCACGTCAGAATGTCTTTGGAGAAAAAAGTAAAGACAATCGTGGGGCCCAAATTAATACAGGTTATTGGTTCAGGAAAAAAAAATCCATATGCTTTTTGGAAACACCAAAAGGCAATCAAAAATGACTGTCCTGTGGAGCGGGGCAATTGCAGGATCAAGTTTTAAATAAACGGGGGGAGTCGTCACATGTTTAAATGCATTTGCATCCCCTCCTCACCCTCGTCTTCCCAGGGGGTCCTGATGCACAACCAGCCCGTTATGGCGGAAGAGGAAATGCAAAGGGAAAGAGTCACTTGGAGAAATGGGTTGGAAAGTCAGCCTCTGAAGTCTATGTGTTGTGGGGGGAAAACGTATCAAGGACTAAATATCAAGGGGCATTAAGAATAGAAAACGGAGATGTATGAGAGGGGATTTTACATTTTAATTTAATTTAATTTACGTTGACTTTCACAGTGCAGCCCATTGAACTGCCGGGAAATAAAGATAGTGCCTATCTGGCCTGAGATATGTGGGGCTTGTAATTGAAATTAATTATATGTTCTTTACATTTTCCATTTCCCTTTTAGAGTTGGACAGGTGGGAATGCTTCAGTTCTCAAGTTACAGAGACAGGTCCAGGCTCTGTAAATCCCTTACAGTCAGCTCTCAGGTTCCCAGAGCTCCCCTCTGGCTCCCCTAGCCAGCTCTGGCCCGAAACCCTCCTTCCCGCCCTCGCCCTGCTTAAAATCAACTGGCCCTGCCCCCCAGGTCAGCCTGGCTGGCTGCCCGTCCACACGTTCGTGTCTGTCTTTTGAGTGTTTTCAGAAGCCCATTAAAACCATGCCTTGGCAGACCAGACGCCTTCACCTCGCCCTGAGACCCGGTGAGACAGACGGGGTTATCACATTCCCTCATCAGACAGTCAAAGCCCACCTTCCCCAGCCCTGCAAAGGAGCTATGCAGTTGCGCAGAGTAAGCTGTTAGGACTTGTAAACATGTCATACAATATTATAATATGCCTATGGGCACGGTAAAGTACAAAGGTGGGGCTGGCCTGGGGACACAAAGGGCGGCCTTTTCGATGGAGCTGTCTTAAAGCACTTTTTTTTTTTTTTTGATACAGCACAATGGGTATTAACTTCCATAAAGAGGCAGACTCCCAATTCTTAAACCAGCTGGTCCCCTCCGTGCCCTTTGAAATGGCTGACTCTTCAATGGCTATGAAGTGAAAAAGGGATACGCGCCACCCACATCTTCTATTGGATAAGGATGAAAGGCTGTGCCGGCGCCCACCGGAGCCTCCTGCGCTCCCACCCCCACCCTAGCGCTAAGATCCTGACACCCTGAGTGAATTCAAAAGCCAAAATAATTTGGGTAAAGGAGCAAAACTTCTGTCTATAGTCCCTGTTGGCCTCACCTCCAAATCTTTGGGCAACTCGAAACAGAAAAAAGGCTGGTCCTTTTTTCTACCAAAAATTACCCTCAATTTTGCTTTTGCAACAGTTGGATAATCCTCTAATTCTGGACAACGTTTCCAGCCCTGGCCTATTGCTTAAGGCAGAAGAATGAAGATGGAGTCATGGGTTGAGAAATAAGATCCACTTGCTTTAACCTTCTATTCCGTCTTAGAGATGAGGTAGAAGTTGCCGAGTTGGGGGAGGCCAACGCCATTCTGGGAAGAAACCCAGTTCCACATCACAGAACTAAACGCCCTCCCTTCATTCCTCCCTCCCTCCCTCCGTCTGTCCTTCCTTGCTTCCGCCCGCTTTCCTTCTTCCTTCCTCTCTATTCGTTGAGTACCATTTACCTTCTAAAAGAAATCTGATGTAGTTTCACCTACAGCGTGGACCGGAAGCACAGCACACAGCAGAAAAGAAGCCAGGGGTGCAGGGGGAGCTGGTATTTTACAACACACAAAACAGGCGGGACTGCTCCCGACAGAACATAATGCAAACTAGCTTTGCTGGAAATGAGCTGCAAAATACCTTCATTTTCTACTACAGTGAAACCCTGATAAAATCACAACTGTTAAGGTCATATAGTATATCAGGTGGAATCACAGTCTTTAGAAGTCCATTATTAATGCAGACAACCTCACAATCAAAAAGGATAAGAGCAGAGTTTCCAGATGCCAATGATTTGATCCTATCTTATTGGGCTGTTTACATTTAAATAATGCAACTGTATAAATTTAAATAATATGAACCACCAACAGATGGATACCAGTGGAAAAATGCGCCTTTCTGAGACCCTGAGTATACACTGTACAGTGCTTTACAATTTATTTGAGCAAAGCTCGTATTAAAAAAAAAGGGGGGGGGAGGATGAAAAAAGAGCGAGCACTCATTTCTTCTGCCATTATGGTAATAAAAGGACCACTGTTTCAGTTCGCAGCTGACTGTGCCAAGGAAACACGCCGTTCTCTCACCTCCGGTACAATGTACCCATAAGGTACCAAGCATCAAAGCATATTAAAAGATATTAACTGCATATTTGCTTATGAACAAGATAAAGAGCTGTAGGGCCTCCAGGTTCTCAAGCTGTGAGTGGAACAGCTTTGCAATTTGCCTGCAAAACTGCATTTTGATCTTAATGAATATAAAATGGCTGCCATTAAAAGTAAAACAGATTATTTCGGGTCTTCCAGGGCCCATAGCTCTTTGCTGGCCTTGGAGGACCACTATGATCTTTCATTAAAATCTCACAGCAGGGCTTCATCACCAGCAAATCGAGCCTTGCAGTCTAGGAGATTGGCTACATTTAAAAGTAATTTTCAGAAATCTACACAGATTTTCAATTTGGTAATGAAAGCCGTGAGAGAATGCAAACGGCATTTTGTCGAATATTGTTACTGATCCAGCGCTCAACATTCGTTAGAAATTAAACTGTCCCACAACTATCACACTGCTGGCAGCTTGCCATTTCGGCCGCGTTCTAATCTCTGTTAATGAGTAGCATGTGCTAATTGTCTCTGTACTGTTGAACAGTCCCTCCCTAAAACACATATTTCACCTGCTCCGAGGTGGAACCTTTCTCTCTGTCAGAGACAGAGCGTTAGAGGTGCTGTTGCTTTGTCAGGGAGACAGAGCTGCATCTTTGAACGCTCACGAGGGAATAAAATACAAAATGAGGTGCTTTTATTGTATTTGGACTTGTCTGTTTTTCAGGCCCACCTAAGTTTTCGAAAGTCCTATAGTAGGCAAAATGTTAATACTTTGGTGTTACTCCCAACAATAGTCTGCACAAACTAACAAACTCTGAGCATGACAAAGACAGGAAAAATGAATTGTAGTAAAACACTTCAGGAGGGGCTACAGTAAGTAGAGATGAAAGGCAGGCAATCTTGTCCCCTTATTCAAAGCTAGGGAGGAGGGGGAAAACCAAAAACCTGAAATGGATAGACTATTCCAACTGGCTTCCAAAGGAACATGTGACACTTTGACTCCATTCCCAAGTCCTACAGTTTAGGAGGTGTTGCCCTCAAGTCCATAGCCCCTTAAGAATAATCTCATGGACCCTTAAGAATGTGGTTCCTGAGAAGAAAGGGCATCAGAAAATGCTAATCAATTCAGCAACTTGGGGTGTGATGCAGGCAGACATCCCAATAAAGAAAAGCACATGAAATAATTATTATGAATGAAAACACGGATAAGTTGAAAAAATAATTTACATAAATGCATACTAAAAGAGGGTTCTTTTTTTTTTTTACTGGTCTTGGCGTGTATGCTGTCCTATTGTATACAAGAACTGAGTGAAGTTATTTTTCTAAGATCCTCGACACGAAAATGCCAGATTATGCTTCCCTTTTGGAAAATGCATTCAATAAATTCTCTTTACTTGGCAATTCTCTTTAGCTGGCACCTTTAGGGCAAAGCACTTCCCCACACTAAAATGTGATGGACAACAAGAACTGCTTTCCACTTCCTTGCCGGCTGGATGTAAATTCTTCCTGCTGATGCAGAAAGAGTCCCTGTTTAAAAGAGGAATTCTCCTTGGCAGTGCTCTGGGAGCAATGAGAGGCCACATATGCAAAAGACTTATTTTCAAGAGCCAAGGCAGTGTCTGGTGGTTTAAGTGTAAGCAGGTCTTTGAGTTCCTCCTAGCAAAGGAAAGGTTCCTTGAAGTGCCTGGGCAATGTGCCTTTGGTTTGCACAAAGTAAAATTGTAATTGGGTGGCATAGCTATGATTTTAAGGGAATGACACGGGAGCACCTAATAAGGTGCCACTGATAATGTTCATTAGTTTTTGAGGGGAAAACTCAGGCCTATTCCTTGTGTCTGTGGCCTCAGGAGACCAACAGGAAACAGACACAAACAACTTGGTAAGCAGTTTTGAATCTGTTCCACCTGCAGTTGCTATTTTAATTGCAGGAAGCCTTCATGTAATATGTTAGGTTTCTTTAAACGCCCAAAGTGACACTCTAGGAAATTCTGCTGAGTCCTCCTGAACTCTGTGACTTCTTTTATTTTACCTGTCTTCCGTTGTTCTCTTATTCCCGGGAGAGCCACCAGGTACTTTTTGACAACTGTATACTGCTGTTGTTTTGGCTTGCACTGGATTGTGGACAGGGTGATGGCAAAGTACCCAGAAGTATTAGAATCGAACAGATAATAACATTCCTCTAATTACTGGGGTAGGAAAAAAGAAACCACACTTTAGGTCACAGAAGTTAAAATAATTAGTCTTCAGATAATTAACTTAAGTTTTACTAGTTATAAGGAAGTGTAATTATTTATTTGCTTTGTTCTCCAAACAAGATTTTATGGAAACAAGCATTGTTCTTACTTTATCACTTTGACTTTATTAATTCAGTGGGAAATACACACACACACACACACACACACACACACACACACACACACATATTAGGTGGAAGATTTTATTAAAAAAAATACTACATCAAATGAAATGAAAGATAAAGCATGTATGTCCTTGTGAAAGGGTATGATCAAATTTTTCAAATAATATTTTCCTTCCATTATGGACTTGTTGTTTGCCCTATCTCTACTTTGGAAACTGCAGATAAAGCATTTTTAGTTTTCTATGACAACTAAGTTTTAAACTAAATGTTAAGACTAAGACAATACTTTGTTTAGAAAGTGCTTAAAAACCAAAACCAAACCCACTGCCGTCAAGTAGATTCCAACTCATAGCCATCCTATAGGACGAGTAGAACTGCCCCATATAGTTCCCAAGGAGCACCTAGTGGATTTGAACTGCCAACCTTTTGGTTAATAGCCATAGCACTTAACCACTACACCACCAGGGTTTCCAGAAGGTGCTCAGTGATGGTTTAAAAGCACACATCCATTAAAATTCACACTTCTATTACAGTTTCCATCTGAAATATAAAGCTCCATGTCAAGACTCAGGGTCTACATAAAACTTATCATTCATAAAACATTTTCATTATTATAAACTCTGTTTCAATCCAGTAAAATTTTCATGTTGTTATTTAGACAACATACTATATAGTATGCTGGATCTCACAACTGGCCTGAAACACTACATTCTAGGGCATATGTGTGCTTTTGCATTTACTTAAATGACCTCACAGAGTCCACCTTAAGTGACAAATGACTTTAATTCCAAAAGTTAATTGGTAAATTGCTTCAGAATTTGTAATTTTTTTCCCCATAGAAACCATACTCAAACTAATAGTGTGGTTCCAAGGCTTGTCCATAAAAAACAAATTTGTCATAACGTAGCTGAGCTGAAGTCCAAACTGCCTTGGCTTGTCCTTAGCTCCAAAAACAGAGAGCCATGAGATGCAAGGCGAGAGAGGAATACAATGAGTGGACAGGGCACATGTCGGAGGAAGACGTGGAGAGAAGCACAGTTCCCTTTTTCTTTGTTCAGAGCTTGAGTTCTCCCATCTCCTTTATTACCTCTCTCTCAACTCCTGGTCCCCGATACCGTGGCTCCACACTGTCCCCAACTCCCTTTAGCTCCTCAACCAGACCTGGACAAAGTTGTCAGTCCTCCAAAATCAACTACCTCTCATCCATCCTCCCAGCCATCTGATCACATTGCTACTGATCGAAGTAGGTATTGGCAGGAATGAGGAGCAAAAACAAGTGAGATGCAATGAAGACTCGTGTTTCCAAGGAGTTGCTTCTGTTTCTGGTCTGAAGAGGGAAGTGTCATCCTTCAGTGCTGGGTACGTATGCATATATAACTCATGCAGGATGCTAGTTAATGGCAGCATTTACTAGGTAACCCCCAACCCCACCACCACCACCACACACATAAATACACAATCCTGTAGTAGAAGCCTGACAAGGAACAGCAAATAGACAATTTATAAGGGGAGCTGAGACAGGCAGCCGTGTGTCTGCGTTGCTGGGAGCTAGAATTATGGAGGAGCTCGCTGAACATCACTAGGTATGTCCTCTGGCTTGAGGCCCTCAGTAACGTGCATTCTGTGAATGCAGGATGGACTTCAGCTTGAGCAGAAGGTGAAGGCACTTGATGAGTGCTGTTCTATGATCCTATGAAACGACAAAAAAAAAAAAAAAAAAAAGAATCTAACAAGAAAGAAGAAAAAATATTGCTGAAGAGCCAGAGAAATTTTGAATTGGTGTCAAGAGGGTAAAAAGAAGTTTTGAGTTGGTGGGGTTATGCATTATGTGTGGAGCTACTTCCATTAATGATGAGTACCAAAAACCAAACCCACTGCCATTGAGTTGATTCCTACTCACAGCAACCCCATATGGTTTCCAAGGCTGTAAATCTCTACGGATGCAGATTGTTACATCTTTTTCTGCCAGAGATGGTTTCGAACTGCTGACCTTTCGGTTAGCAGCCAATCGCTTTAACCACTGTGCCACCAGGGCTCTATGATGAGTACAAACTTCTCATAAAGACAGGTACACAATCCCCCTCTGATTCCATGCAGAAAAAGAACAATAGTCACACTGGAAGAATTTTATCATCTTCTTCAAGAGGAAGAGGTGGATGGAAGGAGTGGTTGGCTCCTTCCAAACCAAGGAGTTCATGGCTTCATGTTTAGACCTCGTGTGACTAACAAAGATGGCCTATTTTCCAGGAATGTAAATTTAAAATGTGTGGAAAGATCTCACCAACTTCTGTGATACATATAATGATCAAGGCTGCCTGTAGGAGAGTTGGCCATCTAAAGGCATGGAGATAGAGAAAGAAACTGACGGACGTGGATATATAGGTGGTAAAGGCATCTGCCTCCAATTTTACTTGAGAAGACAAAGAGGCTTTGGGAATTGACTGGGTGGTACAAAAAGAAGATATTTCCCCCCCTCACCATGGCTCCTGACATTAGAAAGGGTCTCCTGCACAGGGAGGAGATTGGGGGGAATGAGTGTGGTCAAAAAACACCCAGGGAAGCTAACTCTACTTAAACTTGAAACCAAAAAGTCCAAGGCAAAATAAAGCTTTAAAATCTGGTATTAGGCAGAACCAAGAGGTGTGACTTAGTACGAAATTATAAATGAGTTGGTCAGGATTTTTCAAAATAGCAGGAAAGATGGGCAGGACAATGTATTTGTCCTAAATGTTCATACATAAAAATTCACAGACTAAGAATGATACACTGAGTGTGTAACTTCAATACGAGAAGCTACATATGACCCCAGATATACACCAAGTCTTTGAGAGATACGGGGCTCTTGCCTACCAGTGCTCCACAGATTCTATGTGATCCTTCACCAGTTTATGTCTTTCCAAACTGGTGTAGACTGATCCTTTTGTGCAATGCAATAAAAATAAATTACTAGAAAAAAGAAACGAAAAAAAGACATTCAAAATCCAAGCCTCAGTTTTTATTATTAGACTCAATATTCATAAAATGAATTTGTCAAATGGCTTAAAAGATTTCTACATGCTTATTCTTCACTTCTATACTTAGCTTGCTGTCCATCAATAATAAACAACGTGCAGTACTGCTCTGGTCCACCATTCATATTTTGAATGCATGTAATTGTCCCAAAATTTATAACATAGGTGTGGCTTTAGTACTTTCTATCAAGAAAGAATGGTAATTAACAGCCCCCATGAGGACATATGATAGAATGAAAGAATACACTTAGGTGAGGTTAAAGGAAAAGGAAAAAAATAAACTCGTATTGTTTCAGTAGATGAATGACTACCTACCCCATGCAAATTACAAAACTAGTACAAAGACAAATTAAATTAGTGATGGGGAACTCTTCTCCCAAATGGCTGACAGAATACTCTTCCACATGGAGAGCTTCTGGTAAGTTCTTAGCTTGCACTCTGCCAGCTGCATCCCTTAAAAGGGTGACAGATCAATTTGCAGAATTTTTACATGAATTTAATTTTGACTACGGAGGATTTGTTTGGTGAGCTAAACATGACAGGAAACTTGGAATGGAGTGACTTTTCTTACTAGAGTTTGTTATGCTCATGAGAAAATCATTCTGGACATAGGCATTTAACTTAGACTTTAGAAAATCAGGCATCAAAATAAGAAAACGTAGCTATGATCCCGTGGCTAAATAATCTTAAAGGTAAAATAAAACTACTTTTAAAATTCTGACAAAATAATCACAGATTATTCCAAAGGTAGTTTAAAACTCAAGATAGCATGAAAGGAGCATTCTTTTTCTTTTTTTCCTTTTTAAAACGATTGAAAGCCGAATATAAAGGGATATACACTCAAAACGGAAGGCTGAAGACACGATGAGAAACCAACATAAAAAGTGCTGGGAGGATATTGTCAGGAGGGCGAAAGCTTGGCTATGGGCTGAAAAATTGCCAAGGACAACAGAACGCTATTTTAAGCTCTGTTTGTAAAGATGAACAAAGGGATAGGTACATTGATTGGGGCACACAGAAAAATGTTAACAGATGTCACAGAGAAAACAGCACTATTCAACTCCTATTTTGATTCTACAGTCTCTATTAAGAAGAATGATCTTCAAACTGGAAAGGGCAGAGCAAACAGAGTTAGGAGCGAACTGAGGCCCAAGATAAGTCAAGGCGTACTAAGATATAACCTAGTAGCTTCAAAAGAGTTCAAGGCTCCAGGCCAGACAAATTATCTCTCAGTTTACTGAAAGAACCTAAAAAGGGGTCCCAAAGTGCCTATGGAAACACTACCAATAATTTAATGGATGGCCAGGGATTAATGTGAGCTATGGAAGGAAAAACTTTTAATTTGCAAAAACAGAAAAAAATATCCAGAACACATCCCTAGTAAAATTCTAGTACAGATTATCACACACGTGGTGAAGCAGCAATCACCTCAAGCCATCAGGGATTCTCTCCAGAACACACTGATCATCCCTCCCTCCTCCTATCCCTCTTTCCACTCACCTGCCTCCCTCCCTCCCTCCTTCTTTCTCCCCCTTGATCACCTCCTCTCTCCCACCCTACTTCTATTTTTTGTTTTCCTTTTCTCTCATTTTTCTGTTTCTTTTCGATTTTATAGAATAACTACCAAATAGTTTGCAGGATGACTCAATTCATTAAAACATTTAACACGTTATTGTATGTTTGTTATTGTTAGGTGCCCTCGAGTTGGCTCTGACTCATAGTGACCTTATGTGTAACACAATGAAATGTTGCCTGGCCCTGCACCATTCTCACAATTGTTGCTATGTTTGAGCGCATTGCTGTATATTAGTGGACCCCAAAAAATGTCCTCTGTGATTAAAAACCAAAAACCCAAACCCTGTTTGAATGTACTGAGGAAAAATTGAAACAGAGAGAAAGAGGACATTTAAAGTTAAAAGTAAGTCAGATAATAACTAAGTATAAAGAATAAAGTAGCAAAACAATTTGATTCACTGAAACTTAATAGGACGGAGTAGAACTGCCCCATAGGGTCTCCAAGGAGTGTCTGGTAGATTCCAACTGCTGACCTTTTTGGTTAGCAGTCATAGCTCTTTACCACTGCGCCACCAGGGCAACCCTCTGTGATTACGGTGGCGCAAAGCTGGTTGAACAAATGTTCCCCAAGAATGCTCATTAATTAATTGGAGGGTACCTAAAGAATTCTCTAGTGATAAGTGTCCCTTAGACTTTATTTTATCCCTTTGCTCTTTCTTTTGTTCTTTTCCTTCTCTGGTACATAACTTTACTATAGTACTTGCCATATTCCATGTAAATATACGCTCTCGTGTTTGTCTCAATTAGATTCCACAAACATGTATTTGGTGCCCACTCTGCCCTGGTGGCACAGTGGTTAAGTGTTTGGCTGCTGACCAAAAGGTCAGCAGTTCAAATCCACCAGCTGCTCCTTGGAAAACCTAGAAGCCAGTTCTACTCTGTTCTATAGGGTCGCTATGAGTCAGAATCGGCTCAACGGCATCAGATTTGGTTTTCTTTTTTTTTTGGCTGTATGAATCAGCTGGACTCTGGCAACAATGAGCGAGTAAAACTCACTCCATTCCTTTAACTAGCTCATTGTTCAACAGGGACGTGGGAGTAAACCAACAATTACAACACTGTGCAATACAGAGAGGAGGGTATGAACATTTGTTGTTTCCCAACCTTTCTTCTAGGCACTACATTAAAGGCTTCACATATTTAATGGAATTCTCTCAGAAATGATATGAAGTAGCTTTGATTATCCCTGGAGTATTGATGAACAAGACTGAGTCCCAGAGAGATCAGTTACCATGCCCAGGATTAAACCTCAAAAGATCGGAAGCCAGAATTCACAGTTGCAACCATTGGGTTCCAAAGCCTAGGCTCTACCCACCACCACATATGTATTGGAGTCAAAAAGAGAAGTCAGCCAATGTCCTGCAAAAGGCGGGACATCCTGATGTTCAGACGGAGTATTATCCCAGGAATACCTTCCAAGGGAGGTGAAGCCTAGCCTTAGAGATATGTAGGCTTCAAACCACTGAGGAGGTCAGAATGTTGGGGGAGAATTTTAGGCAGAGAGAACAACACGTGCACAAACAATGAAGCTTGAGAGGACGGACTGAGTCCATAGGGAGTGCATATGGCTGCATTTCAGGTGCTTGTTCCAATGTCTAGAGGACTTAGGAGGAGTCAGGTCACAGCAAACCTAGAGGCAAAACAGAGAGGTGACAGCAGGCTCACACTCGCTCTCGGCAGAAATGTTGTAAAGATGGTACATTATTAAAATTTATTTATTACAAAGCAATCAGTTTCAGTGCATCAAGTCCTCTTGCTACTTTATTCTTTATACTTAGTTATTCTCTGACTTATTTTTAACTTTAAATGTCCTCTTCTTCTCTACTTCAATTTTTCCTCTATACATTCAACAGATATAGTTCATCTTGTGCACGAAATGAGTTCTTGCAAAGTTTTGTGATTTTTTTTTTAGTAAATGAAATATTATATTAAGGCACTGGGGAAGTTCTCTTTTAAAGGAACCTTACACCAAATTGCTTTGTAAAGTAATAATGACCCCATAACCAATCTTTCTCTAAATCTAGATTTCCATATATCAGATTGACTAAAAAAAAAAGAAGATATATCTATATTTTTACATCTGTCTGCTAGCAGTACTGCAACATAATAGTATGCCAATTTGAAATCCCAAAATTTTATATATTTTTTCAGTTCTCACAATGCAATTTTAGAAAATGTATTCTTTTCCATACCATCTCATATATGCTTTCTTTTTCTTAGTGGAACTTTAGAAAAATCTTCCCCCCCAAGGATGTGGGAATTGGCAGCAAGCTGCAAAGTTAGAGAGCCATCATTTGTTGATCAATTACAGCGTGCCACATCTGGTATGAACGTATACTTTGTATGCACTCTCACATTTAATTTTTACCACTGACTTCCGAAGTATGAAGATCATTTTGACCATGTTACAACTGAGTAAACTGAGGCTCAGAGAAGATGAAGACTTGCCCACTTGTCCAAGCTATGCTCCAATTCAAGTCTGCCTGACTGAAGATCCACACAATCACTAATACTTTATGCATCTTATTATTGTGGGAACAATGAAAGGAACGATTTCGTTCTCACAGGTGGTGACCAAGTTTTTGTTAGGTGTTAGTGGGGAAACACCATCACCAAGAACATTCTCATGACAATTAACATAGATTCTAGCAACTACTCTGTGGTCAGTTGCTTAGACAAGACACACGTTGGGGCCGCATTTTTTTCACCTATAAAATGTGATTACCAAGGTCTCCTTTGACAAACACATTAAGGTTCTACTGCCTTGCTAGGATGAGACACCATTTGCATATACCTTTGTTGGGTGCCATCAAGTCGATTCCCATTCATAGAGACTCCATTTGACAGAACAGAACTGTCCCATAGGGTTTTCTTGGCTCTGATCTTTACAGAAGCAGATCACCAGGTCTTTCTCCTACAGAGCCACTGGGTGGGTTTGAACTGCCAACCTTTCGGTTAGCAGCCAAGAGCTTAACTGTTGTGCCACCAGGGCTTCTCGCACATACTAGACATCTCCTTTCTTTTTCTTTTCTTTCTTTTTTTTTTCCATATGTGTCTTACTAGAAAGTTAAGTTCAGATTAACAGTAGGTGCGTTACACAGAATCCTTTCACTAGTAAACCAAAAATCGACAATTCTAAAAAAGAAAATGGGAAGAAAAATTAATCCTGCCTTTGTGGTTGTTACGAATCAGGATGATATTCCCAGGCAGCATTGTTTGAAAACAAGAGATCTTTAACCTATGAAAACAAAAATAAGTAATGTAGATAGACCTAGGATCTAAGAGGGGAAATTCATATCTTTTCTGATTTGGCCAAACCTCTGGTTTTGAGACCGCTGGGTAAAGAATTTCAGAAATGAAAGACTTGTGCTCAATCCCGCCCACTCATTAAGTCAGTGCTATGGAGAGCCTCCTCAGCTCCCCACTCATACACACCTAGACTGCAGTATCCCTGCCTCAGGTCCTCCCAATTTTACCTTTCACCAAAAGAAAGAAACCGAGCTTCCCATTAACACTCTTTGGCCTCTTTTCTTTTATGATCTAGGTGACTTATAAACAACTGCAATAAAAATGATTTTTTTTTCCTGAGTGTCTTCTCAATAATGTCTCCGAGACAGCAGAGAGTCTAAAAGATACGTGACATTCACAGATTTTGCCCCTGAAGCCACAAAACCCACCCGAGCAATTTCTTCATTTGACCAAAATGAATGGTCATCACGAAAACAAATGTAACTTTGTATCCCTGATTTGGCTGAGACAGCTTAAGGGCTCAAACTTAATAGACTTCTTCTGACCGATTAGGATCTCAGTGCAGGCTGCATCATCCTGTCAGAGCCGATAGCCGAGTCCAAACCACAGGCAAGGAGCTGCCCTTGATCCACGACCTTAGCATATAAAATCACAGGCTACAGACTGTCATGAGCTCCTGAGGAAAGAACTTGGAAGACAGTGTTCGTTTTGCTTGGTGGTCTTTTACAGAAGACAATTAAGCATTAAGAATAGATAGTTGCTTAAATAAAATGCCTAACAGGAAAAGCACATTTCTATCTTCTGAAAGCCCACGCAAAGCTGTGCCTAAGAAGGGATTAACTACTATCAGATGATATTACAACTGGATTAATGATGTTTCACATTCACTATATTTATTTAAAAAAAGGAAGGAAAAAAGAATAGGAATCTTTTAGGGAGCAGATAAATGATTTCTATAAACTCTAAAAGCTAAAAAAAAAAAAAACCCTAAACATTAAAAACAAATGAACAAACAAACAAAAGACGAGACAATAATAGTATATTTATTTATAAATGCTGAATTGGACTATTTTTTCTTTAAAAATAGCCCTGCATTTCAAATAAATTGCTGTTAACTATGATAGTCTGTGTACACTGAGGGAACTGTGTGCCAGCACATGTGTGTGTTTGTGTGTGTTTGGGTGTGTGTGTGTGTGTGGGTGGCTGGGTGGGTGCTCACGCGCATGCCAGAGAGACAGAGGAGACTCCTCTACTGATGCTTTTTATTCCACCAGGTATTTTAAACCATTCTTATTTTAGACAATTGTTTTTGTAATAGATACACTAAAGGTGATCATTTTATTTTATTGCTAGCCATTGCTGACTGCAATATTTTGCCAGATGAAAGTAATTACTGTGACTATATTACTTTTCTAACCTGTTCTATGTATTGGATCCTAGGTACTCATAGTAAGAAATTCTGTTACTCTATTTAAAAAAAAAAAAAAAAGTCATATGATACTGTGCTCTAACTTTACGTGTGTAAAACCATACAGCTGGTATGCTGTTTTTTCACTGTATTTTTTATATTTCCAAAGGTTGCAGAAAAACCTCTAACCTTGGTGTAGAAATATAAAAATAAGAAAAATTGGACAATGTGATAGCTGACTTCAGTATTGTAAGCAAGGAAATGCAATAAATTATGTTAGCTGAATAAAAATAAACAGAAGCAATCCATATCATATTCAAGAAAGGAAGGGAGGGAGGAAGGGGGAAGGGAGGAGAGGGGAAGGGAGAGAGGGAGGAGAGAAGAGAGGGGAAAGGGAGGGAGGGAGGGTGGAAGGGAGGGAGAGTCCAACGAAGCAGAGCTGATATAAACAAATTCAATTCCTCCAATAAATTATTGGCCAGCATTACATATGGTTAATAGTTACATATTTAAAATCACATGCTACCTAGCTCCTGTACTCTAGAAACCACTCGTGGAAACAGAACTATACTGCACGTAACAGTTTTTACCTAGAAATATGGTCAAAGGAAAACTTCACAGAAAAAAATATGTCTGTTAGCTTTCCTTTCTGACCAACCACTTAATCACTCAGCAAATTCCATTGGAGTCCCCATGTCCTAAAGCTGGATCCAGATGGATGGCAGTGTTAGATCCAGAGGCACCAATTACAGCAGCAAGGTATGTGAAGTTATTCTAGTTGAGTTCCAAAATGAGAAAAGAAGAGAGATCCACTTGCTCCCTTGATCTTCTTCCACAAACTACAATTCTCCCATCTTTCTTCCACATCCACCTCCCCCCAATCCTACCCTAGGTCCATGATTTTTCCTCAAGAAAGCCATCTACCTCCCTATAGGGATTTGGTATTAATTCCAAAAGAAGGTGGGAGATGACTCACTTCAGCTGTCAAGTTCAGAGAAAAGCCATATTTTCAATGACACATATTAGACATTTGTAGTCTTGACTTAAACATTTTTCCAAGTGATGAAAGAGAGCACTGGGCCAGGTTCTCACTTCTCAGCAGATAGGCAGAACCTTGCCACAAAGTTTTGTGGGGTGTGATCCCACCTACGAATCACAGTAGGCTGTGTTTTTTTTTTTTTTTTTTTTTTCCTTTATTTTTTCACCTTTTTTTTGATTGAAAGCATGGATTATATTGGCCTGGGTCAAATTCCTCAGAAAGCTGGCTTGTTGGAATCTTGCCAGTGTTACTGCCGAGAGTTTTAAGAGTTATATTTGCTGAAAAAGAAGAAGAAGAAGAAGCAAGCAAGAAATAAAAGCTTAATTCACAAAGGGACTGATAGATGCTTCAGATCAGTCATTCTAAACTCTCCCTATGCTCTTAGGGTATCCCAGATTGTAACATACCCCCAAAGCCCCAAAAGCATGGTGGCAAATGGTGGACTGGAGTGGAAGGCCTTTCCAGAACTTCCGATGTTAAGAGAAATGACGTTTAGCAGGTGACCCTATTACAAGGCTGCCGCATTTTATGAAGTCCACATGGTTCTACACCAAAATCACATAAAATGAACAACTTCATGATTGCTTCTGTCTGCAGGAATTAAGATGCCAATTCAACTGAATCTACAATGAAGCTTCCTCAAATCTGGAAACTCTGAGTGCTATAGTTACTCCTGCTGGTTGTAGAATTTGCACAGCTGCTTCCAAAAATGCATTTGCTTATGTTCTTATGAGGATTGGGGGTTTGAGTCTTGAAAGGCAGATGAGGGCAGAGTAAACAGCGAGCCTATCTTTGAAGCTGCAGGAGTGGATGGAATTTCTGAAGGGGTGAATGAGAAGAGAAAAGAGCCAAAGGGTCAGAATGACCACTTGGGATGTTCTCTTCAGGCAGGAAGAAGGAGGAAGGGGAAACACGAAGACAAAGTGGGCAGATCAAGGACCTGACACAGTTGCCTTAAGTCTCCAGATTGCTGGTCAACCAACCATCACAGACAGGTTGTAGGCATGGGTTGGATAAGTGATCACCCACTACCGGGGACAAACAAAAGTGGAGTGGCAGACATCGAAGTGAGTCTAAGGAGGTTAAGGATTAAG
Source organism: Dugong dugon (assembly GCA_030035585.1). Taxonomy (NCBI): domain Eukaryota; kingdom Metazoa; phylum Chordata; class Mammalia; order Sirenia; family Dugongidae; genus Dugong; species Dugong dugon. Next base: position 72,766,858 of record CM057480.1, on the reverse strand, counting down.
TGAATGTAAAAGCATAGGAGTAGCACATGACCTGCTTGAAAGGTTGGGGAGTGAAGGGATGTTGGGGGAATTGTCAGCCTCTTCACCTAAGTAAAGGCCCTGGGCCCAGTGCATTCTCTGATAAGGAGGCTGGGAAATGGGTCACCTTCTCTCTTCCACTTCCTTTGCCTTATCAGAGAAGCCTTCCCCCTTTTCTGGGCACACTGCAGCTTTCTCTGTCTGTTGCACATGTGCGGGCACCATATGGCACCTGGCCAACACCACTTCTACATCTGTTCCTGGTGGGGAGAGAATGTGGTCTCTCATACTGTGGCAAGAGGGGGAGCACGCCAGGTTGTAAGAGCTGGCCTTGAGGGGTGGACTGAAGGGGAAACAAGCTTTGTGAGGCTGAACATGAGCACCGTTATGTGGTCTGCTAGTTCACTATAGTTTGCTGAGTCATTCTAATATAAGCCCCTGGCTTATAGCCACTATTGTCCACCACCACTATAAAGCCTCTGCATTCCCACTGCAGAGTGCAGAGATCTGCTTTGGTCCTGCAGTCATCTGGGACTGCCTTGTATGTAAGTCTCCCTAATAAACTCCTTTGCCACCACACTGGAGTTGCACGCCTCTTTCTTCAGTCTCTCGGCCCCCTCCATTTTCAGAGGCAACTTTCACTTTACTAGTCCATGCCTGGACAAGGGAGGAAAGTATAATTTTCCCCAGAATAGGCAGTAAGGCCAAGCGAGGGGCTTAATTTAAATGGCAAATTATTGGCATAGGAAAACACTGAATATATATTTCTAAGCAGTATGGGTTAATTTAAAGTGAAAAAAAAATTGGCTAACTAAACATTCAATAAATATTTCTGAATATATATACATAAAAAATACACAAGTATGATGGGAAATTTTGTTGAGATAAAGAAGTATACCAAATAACATAAATAGCAGTGCTTTTGAAGTTTACATAGTTCTTTCATACATTCTTCAAAAGTTCTATGAGCTTGATATTGTTATTCCTATTTTACAGATGAGGATAATTGATCTACTCAGGGGCACAATTAATAAATGGTGGAGGTGAGAATCTGAGCTTCTGGTCCACACTCTTGCTTCTTTTTTCCTTCTATGCCAGATTTCCAATAGGAGAAAGAATGACTGAAATTCACTACGGTACAAGAATTTGATGATTACAAAAATGTTTTATGTAAACATCTTTCTACAGATAGATCCCACAACCATACACCTTAGCTTTATCTCAAAGGTGTTAAACTACTACCACCTAGCTCAGTTACTCTTCTTTATTCCAACAATACCAACTGCAAAAGTTATGCCATTCTCCTCTCTATCCATTGCAAACGACAGCACAAAAGGACGGGTTGCTAATGAGTAAATACATAGTACCTACTTTAGTATTGCTTTTCTATGTGGCATACATATGAGACAATTACTTTTCAGACATTGGTCTTCTCTCCAAATCTTAAGACTGACGTACACATGGCTGTTCTGCTAAAATAATCATATCAACTTTTTTTTGGTACCAAAAATAATCTAAAGTAAGATTTTTATGAAGGATAATTACGCAAGCTAATATAATAATAAGTGGAAATACACAATAAGAATCTATGCTAAAATACCTGCTTTGTGCATTGTAGAGCTGGTGTTTCAGGAGATTAACAATTATAATCGCCAGTCCTCTTCTGATTCTATAATACTCCACACAATCTTTTTTAAATTACTTTATTAACCTTTCCTCCTAGCACAGAAGTGCCCGATTATAGATAATATTTCAAAATCATCTGAGGTGTAAGTGTGTTTGATTTGCTTTGTAATTATTTATCTACTTTATTACATTGGCCAAGCACACAAGCTCCTTGACCAGTTTTATTTCAAGTCCAGTTAAGAATCGGGTCACATCATTTTGTGGATCACTCCCTTTGGGCCCCAACTTACATGAAATTTTCATATTGGAGACGGGGATGGTGCATGGAAACAGAGTGCCTTTTAAACCTGGAAAAAGCATCGCCTGCCCTGTCATTAAAGGTTTAAGGCCCTGGGTTTAATGGAAAGAATGTTGTTCACAAGGGAAAGGAAGGTGTTTATTCCCTTCATGAGTAGGAGGCAGGGCATTTAAGTCCAAGCATACAAATGTCTGCTGATGATGTCTAAAGTCTATCAGTCACACCCCTGTGGTGGCCGTACCCAGGGTCTTTATAATCTGTCCCTTGTCATTCATCCCACCCAGGACAAGGCTTCTATTTTGCTCACAGTCATGAATGCATTTCTGGCATGTATTTGGACTCGCTCTAGGCAGAAAGGGAGGAACTCACAAACCCTGTCCTTTCAACAGGTCTGGAGGCAAGAAGTAAAGACCAAGAGTCACGTTGTGCTCTGCAGAGGGAAAGTCTGCCTGCTCCAACTTCACAACTCAGGGGCAAAGGAGAGAGATAGCTCGCGTGTTCTTAAAGATGAATATGAACGAGATGAAACAGGGTGGACGGCTTATTCTTGAGGGCCATCACCAGGATAAGAGCGCAAAGCCCACGGGCTCCATTGACTGTCCACGATCAACAAACCCAGAAATTTCCATATGCAGGAGGATTCCAGGGCTCTGTTAGTAATACAGGATACGATACGGCTGGTCAGCACAGTCACTCACGGAATTACAGTGTAGGGTAAAGATGCCAGTATTTTAGACCCAAACCGAGCATAAAAAACACAAAGTAAAATTCAGTGTCAGCACAAAGTTGACAGCGAATGATTATAACAGCTTCGAAGCTTGAAAAAGAGTGTAAATAACTAGGATCCCCTGCGGGCTCACTCAGCCTGCATACATAACAACCGTGATGGACAGCCTCTGTAGTAAGTCGGGGAAGGAGGCCCTGGGAAGATGCAAAAATTCCGCCAGCAAAGAGCCTTAACTGTCACCTTTCTGACTAAATCAGCTGCTTTCACCTAGGCAGAGAAACCATGCAGCAGGCTACGCCTTTGGAAGACCAATCGCCCCTCTGCCTAGGACACAGGAATGTTAATTACTGGCTCTTCCGTGGTTATCAAGGAGCTGCAACCCTATCGGCGTCTGCACTTTGCAAACACTCCTCTCTCTGATCTTTAATCCTGGGCTCTTTTAGTCCACAAAGGATTGTTATTCAGAACAACTGTGCTGGTTGATATTATGTGAAAATAAAAGCAAAAAAGAAGAGCAGTCCCCATCCCAGTGGAACTGTTAATTATTGGATTGCTTTCATCCAAAATTATTATTATTTTTTCTTTTTGTATGCATATGCACACAAACGTGCATGCACACCCGCCTGCGCCTGACAACAATTGGTTTTCAAGTATAAAAAATGACAAGTGCGTCGTGGCATGGGGTCTCCAGCCTGGTGAGATGGGGACGCCAGCTTTGTGGACACAGTCTCCTTGTCACTTGTGCTTGTAAATCAAAGGAGAAAAGAGTGGCAGAGGTCTTCAGCACACACCTAGCTAGCACACCACAGGTTTGTAATTCATTTACAAGATAATTAATCAATTAGCAAATGATCCTTCTCCCCTTTGCTACTTAGGCTGAGCGAGAATTGCATCTCCAAATGAAAAGGCAGGCCACTTGTATTGAAACTTTGCCCTTCAAACACATCGGTTTTATTTATCTGAATCGAGCAGATGCTTTGCAATGCCAGCCCATTGCAACTGGACTGTCGGCTACTAGAACCTGAGTAAAAGTGAAGCTACACAGAAGGGCATAAATCTGACATCCTATAGACATTCGTGATGATCAACTGTGCTGTATCCACGCCAGGCATTACTACTCATTCATATAGGAAAAGAGGGAACAAATACGCTTGACATTGCTAAAAGGGGAACTCTTGTCCCTGGAAGGAAAGGTGAAGATGGAACTTCCTCGGTTATTGGCTCTAGAGTACATCTCTGGGGTCTCAAAATGCCATTAAGTTGCAACAATATATACATTCTGTTTACATGCTTGACAATTTCCTTTTCTTTTAAAACTCCTGGTACCTCTTTGGAAGTCAAGCTATCAGGCAGTTTTTGCTCAGGGATCTGGGAGTGGGGGGGTGGGGGTGGGGCGTTTATCAGGTCTCAGAGATAACCATCACTGAGGGGAAGGTCTGGGAAGAGTGGAATGATGTGAGTCTCGTGGGATCCCATTCCGATCTCATACTAGCCAGGAGAAGACTTGGCTGTGTAACCCCTTTACTTCTCAGGGTCTTGGCTGCCTCCACTATAAAATACACATGTTGAATTGAACTATGTGGTGTTTCTGGTTCCTGGCACAGCTAGCATCTGTGAATTTCTGCATCCTTGCATATTAGCTCTGCTGCCAGTTGGGGGGATAGAAAAGATCTTCCCGTCTAGCCAGGGCAAAACCAAAAATACCCACTGCTGTCGAGTTCATTCTGACTCACAGTGACCCTACAGGATGGAATAGAACTGCCCCATAGGGTTTCCAAGGCTGTAATCTTTATGGAAACAGACTGCCACATCTTTCCCTCGCTAGCCAAGGCAGGGGTGTAAAAAATATTTTAGAAGCAAAGAGGAAGTGCCTCAGAAAGATACAAATGTTTCAGCAGCCAGACGAACGGAAAGTCTGTTTCTGTTGCCGTGTTTTTAAGTCAACAATTAGGTGTTGAATAACTCTTGAGTGCACAGGACAACAAAGTCGGTTTTGGTCCATTTTTCCAGGTGAGAAAATGGGTCAGCTATGTAACACCGAACCCCAGGCTTGCATATGGCAGAACAGTCCTGCCATCTATTGCTTCCGTGGGGGACTTCTGGGACTGGCTTAGAGCCCCATGTAGTCACTTGATAGAGCTTTAATAATAAAACAGCTACATGGCAAACTTTCTCTCACCCTTGGCTCTGTCGAGAAAGGTCTTAAGGACAAAAAGCATTTGAATGTTGTAAAAGGTACTATGAAAGTTAGTCAATGAGAAAATTAAAGAAAGATCATTATAAGATGAGCAAATACCCATAAAAACAAACAAACGAACCCCAAACCTTACTGTTCTTCTCACCTTTCTCTGAAAAAAATGGTCTGATGTGTACAGAAGCTAACACGACTTGTTAGCCATGCTGAGCAAAGCTGGATTTGTTCACACGCAGGAATAAAAAGCACCACAGTGAATCTGGGAGGCATTATTTCTTATCAGAATTAGCATAACCCAGCACATCAGAGTATTAAAATTTAAAAAGGATTTCAAACTGCCCCCATATCATCAGTAGAGTCATGTCACGGATTTTTTTTTTTTTATTGGTTCGGCAGGCTAGGGGTAATTGTATCTATATTTTAATGCTTGATGCATAGTCTGTGATACATTGCTTGCATAAATAAAAAGCACCAATATTCAATTGCCAATGAAATAATCACACACTCTAGATCTTTATTATATCATGCATTATTTAATTACAATAATCAGAGTCCTTTTGAAGGTAAAACAAGATTAAAAAGGTTTTGTTTTACTGGATCTATATATTTGATTTAAACTTTACATGTTAACTTTACATTAAGAATTTATAAGGCATCAGTTCAAATGGTGCTATTATAAGAGCTTCTTTTCTAATTAGTACAGTACTCTTAAAGTACTCTGACCATGAGATAATATTTCAGTATTTTAATGAGCTTTTTAAGTGTAACTGATGTAACAATCATTGAATTACACATTTCTACCTGAAGAATAATGAAGGAAACATTTTAATGAGAAATTTAATCATTATTAGCAAATGATCTGCTAAGCTGCCATTTGCTGACACTTAAAAGCTTAATAGCAGAAAACTGTATTTTCCTACATCTGCATCGGCATCAATGGTGATTACTTCTGTGTTTCTCTGATTTCCCGGGTTAACTTTCTACCGTCACTAATTTATCTATAAATTTGAGAAAACTTTCTTTAACCCAAAGTTGTCAGCTCCTTCCAGAAAGTGTGGGGCTTGACACTTCGAGGGATAATTTAAATAACTCAGCCCCTTTTCCAGCCTTCAGCAGTTTTCAGCTTGTGAGTGTTCATGCTTGCATCAGCTTGATCTGGATGAATGCCCTGTGAATTCCCTGAGAGTACCTCAGACCCAGAGACCCAGACCCATGTCAACAAGGGTTTTTAAAGCTCCCTCATTTAAAGCACACCTCCTCAGCATTCAGATGGGGAAACAGTGAGTAAGAGGAGCTTAGGCTGTAGAGCCGGCAGCTGCTGGAGCGGGGGTTGACTGCGGGGTTTAGAGAAATCTTCAAGCTATGCAGAGAGGTTAGAATGGAGACATTATAGCCAAGTCCGTAACAATGTGTTTGGGGTATAAAAAGAAGGACCAGATAATACTAGGTAGGCAGGGTTTAGGAGACCCATTGTAGGACAGGAGAGGAGCCAGGCAAGCTGGGTCACCTGGGAAATGTTGGAGATTCTTACATTCAAGTCAGGACGCAGGATGCCTTAGGCATGACCCCTGGGGCGAGAACTAACGCAGAAGACTTTGCCTGCATCTTCCCTGATCTTCCCCAAGTGGCAGTGTGTCTCACTGTTTCTATGAAACCAAACCAGCTGCCATCCAGTCTACTCCATGTTTGTCAGAGTGGAACTGTGCTCCATAGGATTTGCAATGGCTGATTTTTCCAAAGTGCCTCTGGGTGGGCTCAAACTGCCAACCTTTCAGTTAGCAGCCAAACACTCTAACCATTTGCACAACCCATAAAAACAAAAATCCCTTGCTGTGGAATCAATTTTGACTCATAACAACCCAGTAGGACAGAGTATAACTGCCCTATAGGGTTTCAAAAGCTGTAAATCTTTATGGAAACAGACTGCCACGTCTCTCTCCTGCAGAGCAACTGGTGGTTTTGAACTGTGGACCTTTAGGTTAGCAGCTGAGCGCTTAACCAGTGGGCCACTAGGGCTCCTCTACACAACCTAGGGACACCACTATTCTGTAAGGGCCAGTGGTTTCCAGAACTTAAGTGGAGTGTTAACTCTCTTTTATTGTGTGATCTGTATGACGTGAATGGTCAATCTACTGGAGACAAAGGAGCTTTTATGGAACTACACTATTACGTATACAATCTACAGTGAGATCGTACTTACTTTTTTATTTATTCTTTAAATTTGAGTTCTGATTTGGGGTCATGGTGCAAATGGGCAGGACTGAAGAAAGAGAAAATGCAAAGGTTTGACTCACGCCAGTCTCTAGATGACCTCTCGAGTTTCTCTGACTCCAAGTTTCTTTGGGTTTGGCCCAGATGCCAACTTTTTCCATCTCAGAATTTCCACAGCTCTTTCTTTTGTATTTCTCCTAGAGAACTCACCCTATTTCACTTTGTATAGTCTCATAAAGATTTTTGCAATAAAAAAAAAGTCATCCTGTAACTCCATCACTGGGGAAGCTTGATTCCATCCATCCATTGACTCTCTGCAACATAATCCTGGTGACTTGGTGAGAACTTGAGCTCAGACCAGTTATCCTGGGCACTATGCCTTGCCGTCCAATGTCTGGTCTTGCTACTGCACACAGTGAGCAGGTCATGATAACAGTAGTAAATGACCCCCAAGGGGTGAGAACACTCAGGGGACAACTGTCAAGCTTGTTTTTTTGGTTTCAGTGCTGATGATGCAGCAAGTGATCCTTGATGGTGTTCGTTACGGAAGACGCAATTGCCAAAACGCCAAACGGCAAGGCCAACATACTGTACTGGACTATTTTCTTAGTAAACTGGAGCAACTATAACAGAAATACCACAAGTGGATGGTTTTAACTGACAGAAATTTGTTTTCTTACAGTTAGGAGGCTAGAAGTCTGAATTGAGGGCACTGGCTCTAGGCTTTCTCTCTCTGTCGGCTCTGAGGGAAGGGCCTTGTCTCTTCAGCTTCTATTTTTGACTCCCTGGTGATCTTCATGTGGCATGGCACTTGTCTTCCCCCATCTGTACTTTCTCATTTGCTTGTTTAATCTCTTTTGTATCTCAAAAGGGATTGACTTAAGAACATTCTACACTAATACTGCCTCATTAACAAAACAAAAACCATTCCCAAATGGGATTATAACCACAGGTATAAGGGTTAGGATTTACAACACATATTTCTGGAAGACACAATTGAATCCATAACAACTACGTATTTTTCTAAACTGTATTTTGTTGTTGTTGAGAATATATGGGCAAAACATACACCAATTCAACCATTTCTACGTGTACGTATCAGTGGCACTGATCACATTCTTCGAGTTGTGCAACCATGCTCACTCTATTTTTCTGAGTTCTTCCTCCTCCATTAGCATAAACTCACTGCTCCCTAAGGCTGCTATCTAATCTTTTGGTTTGCTGTTGACACTCTGATCCCACATGTTGTTGTTAGGTGCCATCCAGTCGGTTTGGACTCATAGCAACCCTATGTACAACAGAAGGAAACATTGTCCCGTAATGTATCATCCTCATAGTCGTTCCTATGTTCGAGCCCATCGTTGCAGCCACGGTGTCAATCCATCTTATTGAGGGTCTTCCTCTTTTTCACTGACCCTCTGCTTTACCAAGCATGATGTTCTTCTCCAGGGACTGGTCCCTCTTGATAACGTGTGTAAAGGACATGGGATGAAGTCTCCCCATCCTCTCTTCGAAGGAGCATTCTGGCTGTACTTCTTCCAGACAGACTTGGTCATTCTTATGGCAGTCCATGGTATGTTAAATATTTTTTGCCAACACCATAACTCAAAGGCATCAATTCATCTTTGGGCTTCTTTATTCATTGTCTAGCTTTCGCATGCATATGAGGCGATTGAAAATACCATGGCTTCGGTCAGGCACAGGTTAGTTCTCAAAGTTTTAACATTCTTGCTTCTCAACACTTTAAAGAGGTCTTTTGCAACAGCTTTTTTTTTTTTTTTTTTCAGTTTACTTTCTTTTTTTATTGTACTTTACATGAAAGTTACAGAACAAATAGTTTCTCATTAAACAGTTAGTACACATATTGTTTTATGACAACGGTTAACAACGCCATGACTTGTCGACACTGTCCCTTCTCAACCTTGGGTTCCCTATGACCAGCTTTCCTGTCCCCTCCTGCCTTCTTATACTTGTCCCTGGACTGTCGTGCCTCATTAGTCTCGTTTTGTTTTAAGGGGCTGTCTTATCTTTGACTGAACAGTGAACCTCAGAAGTGACTTCATTACTGAGCTAAAAGGGTGTCTGCGGGCCATACTCTCGGTCTCTCCAGTCTCTGTCAGGCCAGTAAGTCTGGTCTTTTTTTGTGAGTTAGAATTTTGTTCTACATTTTTCTCCAGTTCTATCCAGGACCCTCCATTGTGATCCCGGGCAGAGCAGTCAGTGGTGATAGCTGGAAACTACCTAGTTGTACTGGACTCAGTCTGGTGGAGGCCGTGGTAGTTGTGGTCCATTAGTCCTTTGGACTAATCTTTTCCTTGTGTCTTGTTTTCTTTATTCTCCCTTACTCCCGAAGGCGTGAGACCAGTGGAGTATCTTAGATGGCTGTTCACAGGCTTTTAATACCCCAGACACTACTCACCAAGGTAGAATGTAGAACATTCTCTTTATAAACTGTGTTACGTCAATTGAACTACATGTTCCCCAAGGGACATGGTCCCCACAGCCCTCCGCCCAGCAATTCAGTCCCTCAGGGAGTTTGGATGTGTCTGTGGAACTTCCATGACCTTTCCTTGTACAAGTTGTGCTGTCTTCCCCACTACTGTGTACTGTCTCACCCTTCACCGAAGTTACCACTTACCTATTGTCTGTTTAGTTTCCCCCTTCCACCCCCCCATCCCTCATAACCAACAAAGATTGTTTCCTTTTGTGTGTAAACTTTTTATGAGTTTTTACAGTAGAGGTCTCATAGAGTATTTGTCCTTTTGTGATTGGCTTATTTCACTCAGCATAATGTCCTCCAGTTTCATCCATGTTATGAGATGCTTCACAGATTCATCATTGTTCTTTCTCGTTGCACAGTACTCCATTGTGTGCATGTACCATAGTTTATTTATCCATTCAGCTGTTGATGGGCATCTAGGTGTTTCCATCTTTTTGCTATTGTGAACAATGCTTTTTGCAATGTAATACACTGTTTGATTTCTTGACTGCTGCTTCCAGGGGCATTGATTGTGGTTCCAAGTAAAATGAAATCCTTGACAACTTCAATATTTTCTCCATTTATCATGATGTTGCTTATTGGTTCAGTTGTGAGGATTTTTGTTTTCTTTGTATTAAGGTGTAATCCATAACGAAGGCTGTAGTCTTTGATCTTCATCAGTAAGTGCTTCAAGTCCTCTTTGCTTTCAGCATGCAAGGTTATGTCATCTGCACAGTCATAGGTTGTTAATGAGTCTTCCACCAATTCTGGTGCCCCATTCTCCTTCATATAGTCCAGCTTCTCAGATTATTTGCTCAGCATAAAAATTGAATAAGTATGGTGAAAGGATACAACCCTGATGCACATCTTTCCCAATTTTAAACCAGGCAGCGTCAATTGTCCTGTTTGAACGACTGCCTCTTGGTTGCGTAAGGTTCCCCATAAGCACAATTAAGTGTTTTGGAATCCCATTCTTCATAATGTTATCCATAATTGGTTATGATCCACACAGTTGAATGCCTTTGCATACTCAATAAAACAGGTAAACATCTTTCTGGTTTTCACTGCTTTCAGCCAAGATCCATCGGACATCAGCAATGATATCCCTTGTTCCACAACTTCTGAATCTGGCTTGAATTTCTGGCAGTTCCCTGTCAATGCACTGATGCAACCATTTTTGAATTATGTTCAGCAAAATTTTACTTGTGTGTGATATTAATGATATTGTTCGATAATTTCTGCATTCTGTTGGATCACCTTTCTTTGGTATGGACACAAATAAGGATCTCTTCCAGTCAGTTGGCCATATAGCTGTCTTCCAAATTTCTTGGCATAAACGAGTGAACACCTCCAGCACTGCATCTGTTTGTTGAGACTCCTCAACTGGTAGTCCATCAATTCCTGGAGCCTTGTTTTTTTGCCTTCAGTGTAGCTTGGACTTCTTCCTTCAATAGCATTGGTTCATGATCATAAGCTACCTCCTGAAATGGTTGAACTTCGACCAATTCTTTTTGGTACAGTAACTCCATGTATTCCTTCTATGGTGTTATTTAGTTGTTTTGCTACCATACACTTAGGCACCCTGAAGTATTCCCATGTGATGGGCAACCAAATTTTCATGAAAATACCAAATTCATTTTTGTTACAACTGAGATATAGTGACATATGTTCGATGAAGCATTTAACTGAGCTAATCTCGGGGTAAGAAGAGAATCATAACTTGCTCCACGGTAAAAATTATAGTAATAATTATAATGTGTAGCACTAAGCTAAGGTCCTGGGTGGTGTCAATGGTTTGTACCTGACTACTAACTTAAAAGTTGGCAGTTCAAACTCACCCAGTGGCACCTTGGAAGAAAGCCCTGGCAATCTGCTTCCTAAAGATTACAGCCAAGAAAACCCTACAGAGCACTTCTACTCTGTAATGCATGGGGTTGCCACGAGTCAGAATCAACTCGACTGCAACTTTTTTGTTGTTGTTTTGTTTTGTTTTAACATTAACCAAACCCACTGCTGTTGAGTTGATTCCAACTCACAAGGATCCTGTCGGACAGAGTAGAACTGCGCCATTCAGTTTCCAAGGCTGTAATCTTTACAGAAGCAGACTGCCGTATCTTTTCTCCCTCGGAGCGGCTGGTGGGTTCAAACTGTGGATCTCTAAGTTAGCAGCCGAGCACTTTAACCACTGTGCCATCGGGGCTCCTCCTTGTTTTAGCATTATGCCAATGCAGAAGAAAAAATAGTGTGTTTTCTACACTGTGGAAGAACTTTGCCTCTTGAGAGCATGATGGGGCAGGCCCAGGACAGTAAGCAGTTGTGCTCGAAGTTCAGTACAGTGATCAAGGGCAACGAGATGACTAACGTGATGATTGTGGATCCAACTTAATCCCACCAAGGGGGCAGAGGAGCAGGAAGAAAAGGAGAAAAGAGAGAGAGATACCGGGAAAAGTTTAAGAACCTCCACAGTTGGGAGAGACGTAGCTGGACCCACTCACTTAGTGTTCATGCTAATGAGTTCTTTGACTTGTGATAGCTAAAGTCTCATTTATGGTGATGCTGGGATAGCTGAGGGTGATAGAGTTAAAGGGAGTCCATCTGTAACTAAGACGTGAGCCCGCTGATAGACTTATTTCTGTGTATTTGCTGGGTTTTGGTTTTATTCTTTGAATTTTTTTTGTTTTTGTATGACTGTATCTAGGAAAGAATTAGAGAGTGGTAGCTTTATTTTGGAACCCTGGTGGCGCAGTGGTTAAGAGCTTGGCTGTTAACCAAAAGGTCTGCAATTTGAATTCACCAGCTGCTCCTTGGAAACCCCATGGGGCAGTTCTACTCTGTCCTAGAGGGTCACTAGGATTCAGAATCGACTAGACGGCAACAGATTTTGGTGTGGTTTTTTTTTTCTTTTTTTAGCTTTATTTTTAAAAGTCAAAAACTCAGTTAACTAATTTTCCTCAAAGAATATTTATTGAATGTCTATCACGAAATTTTCAATAAAAGCTCAATTAAAAAAAAAAAAAAGAGTGTCACCAAATATTCTGGTATTCAAAAGTGTGACATTAATGCAAAAAAGGCACATAGGTGGAAACAGCAGAAAACTAGAACAAGAATTAGCTCAAATGAAAGGCTCTGTTTAAACAAAGTCATCCGTATTCTTGTAAATATTTAATGATTCTCTTTTCCCTAATCACCTTGGTTTTATCCAATGTATTGGAATCCCGTAGACTAACTCATCCAGTTAGAGAACCAGATGTAAACAAATGCTACTTTTTAAAAGCCTCTTCTGGAAGTACCCATCTAAAGGTTGTGGGAGCATGACCTGAAAGCCCTTGAGAAAGTTGGTGACGCCCCTTCGGGCCACATCGCTTCACTGCCAATAGCAGTAGTTGGTGACAGGACCTCTCAACAGCTGCAAGGGACTGATCCCACTTCTGGAGATGCTACCAAACACGTAAAGCTTACCAGGAAGATTGGAAGCAAGTTCACAAAGGGAGCTTTCCCTTCTAATGCTATTATTCAAAGAATTTTTTTCTACGAAAACCTCCTGTGTAATCCCACGTAAACGTGAATCCATTAAGATTTCACATCTACTCCATTGGTGCGTCATTCTCAGTTTCGATGGAATATTTGAAATGCACACAAGTGTGCGTACATGCGTGCACACGTACTCACACATACAAACCTTAAATGTTAATTTGCTTGGGTCACACACAACCAGTTCCTTTCTTGGGATAAGCACCTCCCTATTTACAGATAAAAGAAAAGGATTCAAACTTCCCTGACTCTTTACTCTTTAACTTTCTCACTCAATCTCTATCTGAAATGTTATTTCTTCCCCACTTCATCCCTGTCCTCTCACGTCCTATATTTTCCTTTAAGGCAAGAAAAATCCTACCCTCTCAATGATTTTTTTTTTTTTTTTTTTTTTAGTTACCCACAATTAGAAAGGAATCTTTCTTATTGGGAAATCTCAAAGTACTTGTGCTCTATACAATTTATACATATTGTATTTGGAACTTTCTATTTATTGGCTTAACGTAGATATTTCCTGTACAACTAGACTGTAAGCTCCAAGAGGATAACTCCATTGCATATTTTGCAGCTGTTAACAGCAATGGATCCACTACCCGATTCTCACTCCTTGAGTTCATAGCTGACTTCACTGATTCTTAGTCGTGCGCCCTGAGTAAATTCCTTAACATTGGCGTTCTCCTCTGTAGGCGGGAATAATAAGAGGATGTACCTCATCAAATTGTTTGAAGAATTAAATAAGAATATCCGTGTGGCATAGTGCCTCGTGTATAGAAAGAGTTCAGTAATCTTTACTACTGTTGTTGTTGTTAATTACTGTTTTTGTTCCACATGCCAAGTGATGTAACTTGCACACCAAGGTACACGTGGTCTGTGCAAATTCCCGACTCCCTGATGTAGAAGACATCTATGGGCTTAGCCATGCAACATCTATGTATCAATCTGTTGACTATTCCCTAGCTTCCCTCCAGGGAAATTTGCCATTCCTCATTCCTCATTGGCTCTTTCTATAGCCTGGCTCCCCAGTTGTCAAGTGGTCTAGTGTAAGTCCATCATCCCATTGTACAGAGTGAAGGCGTCAAAGCTACTGTGATGCATTAAGAGCTTAAGCTGGGTACAAAGAGACAACAATCCTTGTTTTTTTGTTTTTTCACTTTGTTCTTTTGGTACAATATGTAAGCCAGAAAAAATAAAATCCCTGGCACCTATCTTCCATTGACAAGGGGGAGCCTCTGAGAATGCTATACGCTCTGGGAGAGGAGAGCCAAGCAGATCCAAGTGAAAAGGAAAACCTGATCCTGATTGTACTATGTGAAGCCCGGTAACAGGATGCGTGAACACTACCATCACTGCCATCCGACTGTCCTTTGGTAAGAGTCAAGGAATTCTTTGTTTTGCTAAAGCAAGTTTGAGTCGGCTTTTCTATCCCCTACAACCAAGAGTTTTCTGGTCTCCTGGGGTTTCTCTATGTTCAATTTACAGAGGAAAAAAAAAACTTGAGCCTGGTTTACAGATGGTTCTGCACAGTATTCTGGCACCATTTGAAAGTAGACAGCTACAGCACTCTAGCTCTGATCAGGGATAACTCTGAGGGACTGCAGTGAAAGACTGTCCTCCTAGTGGACATACCTTTGAGCAATACATTTGATTGTCCACTATGTACGTCTGGAGTGAGAGAGGGCGAGAATAGTTGCTAATGGTTTGGATTAACCATCAGGAACTTGGAAGGACAGGATGGAAAGACTGGTTACAAGAAAGTTAGGGGAAGAGTTGTATGTATGGATGGACCTCTCAGAGTGGGCCTCGAGGGGAAGATATTTGTATCCCACATGGATGTTTCCACGGCAGACAAGGCTCTTAATGATCAAATGGACAAATAGCATGCTCTTCCAATGTCAGTTGTCCTCTTTCCCAGTTACCTTGGTGCTTGTTCAATAAGCCCATACACAAGGTGGCTGTGGGTGAAAGGCATAAAGGCTGTGCCTTGGCTCAAGAACATAGACTTCTCCTTACCAAGACTGACCTAGCTAATGCTACTGATAAGTGCCTAATCTGCCAAATGTCAAGGCCAATATTGAGACCCCACTGTTGCATAATTTTGGGGGGAACCAGCTAGCCACCTTGTGGCAGATTGGTTATATTGGATTTCTTCCATTTTGTAGAGGTTAGTAATGTGTCCTTACCGGAACATACATGTACTCCAGATATGAATTTGCTTTCCCTGTCCATAGTACATCTGCTGGTACCACCATGAAAGATACTGTGCACAGCCATGTATCTGATCAAGGAACTCACTTCACAGCAACAAAGAGCTCATCACCATGGGATAAACTAATCTTTACCATATACTCTGTCTCCCCAAAGTGGCTGGCCTAATTGCGCAATGGAATGGCTTACTGAAAACAGGGACAGCATCACTTAGGATGCAACATCTTGAAAGGATGGGGTTCTGTCTTACAGGATGAAGTTTATGCTCCCACTGTTGATTTTTCTTTTCTTTTTTTTTTAAATTGTGCTTTAGGTGAAAGTTTACAGTTTAAGTTAGTTTCTCATACATAAATTTATACACACATTGTTATGTGACCCTAGTTGCTCTCCCTAAAATGTGACAGCACACTCCTCCTTTCCACCCCAGATTTCCCGTGTCCATTTAACCAGTTTCTGTCCCTTCCTGCCTTCTCATCTCGTCTATGTATAGGAACTGCCCATTTAGTCTCACGCATCTACTTGAGCTAAGAAGCACTCTCTTCACGAGTATCATTTTATGCCTTATAGTCCAGTCTAATCTTTGTCTGAAGAGTTGGCTTCCAGAATGGTTTCAGTTCTGGGCAAACAGAGAGTCTGGGGGCCATGTCTTCTGGGGTCCCACCAGTCTCAGTCAGATCACTAAGTCTGGTCTTTTTACTAGAATTTGAGTTATGCACCCCACTTTTCTCCTGCTCTGTCAGGGACTCTCTGTTGTATTCCCTGTCAGGGCGGTCATTGGTGGTAGCCGGGCATCATCTAGTTCTTCTGGCCTCAGGCTGATGAAGTCTCTGGTTAATGTGGCCCTTTCTGTCTCTTGGGCTAATATTTTCCTTGTGTCTTTGGAGTTCTTCATTCTCCTTTGCTCCAGGTGGGTTGGGACCAATGATGCATCTTAGATGGCTGTTCATTAGCTTTTAAGACCTAGATGGCACTCACCAAAATGGGATGCAGAACATTTTCTTAATAAACTTTGTTACGCCAATTGACCTAGATGGCCCCTGAAACCATGGTTCCCAGACCCCCGCCCCTACTACTTTGTCCCTCGAAGTATTTGGTTGTGTCCAGGAAACTTCTTAGCTTTTGGTTTCGTCCCGTTGTGCTGACTTCCCTTGTACTGTGTGTTGTCCTTCCCTTCACCTAAGATAATTATTATCTACTATCTAGTTACAGAATACCCCTTTCCCTCTCTCCCCACCCTCCTAACCATCAAAGAATATTTTCTTCTGTGTTTAAACCTTTTCTTGGAGTTCTTATAATAGTGGTCTCATACAATATCTATCCTTTTGTGACTGATTCATTTCACTCAGCATAATGCCTTCCAGATTCATCCGTGTTATGAGATGCTTCACAGATTCATAGTTGTTCTTTATCTTTGCTTTGTATTCCATTGTGTGAATATAGGCTTTCAGTGGCACCCCCTTGAATGGCTTCCTATCAGGTTTCGGTAGCTCCCCAATAAGTGGATTCACAGTGAGCCTCCCAGGTGCCCCAGCAGGTGGCTTCTCAGCCTCAGCCCACCGGCACTTTACTGGGGATGTTTCCTGTTTGCCAGTCCAGGCTGTGGTTCCCTGCCCACTTGCTTCAGTCCAAGTCTGTGGATCAGATCTGGCGTGGGGCAACCCAACTCTTTTCCAACTTGTGATCTCCACTGAAGCCTGGATTCCAGTCTTGGGGAGAGCAAATTCTTCTCCCTAGTTCCAGTTTATTCCTTCCTTGAGAATTTTTTCTCAACCCAAAGGTATTCTTGAGCATTTTCTTTAACCCTAGTTAACTCCCTGTTGTAGTAAATAATTCTTTATATTAAACTTTTCCTGTTCAATTTGCTGTGTATTTTCTGTCTCTTCATCAGACTCTACTGATACACGATTTAATATTTATTTGGCATGAGTTAATTCAAGGATAATACAGAATATAAGCTCTAAAAAGTGATGTCTTACAGACATTGCTGTGTTTCAAAGTCATGGAAGAAACAGTATCTATTGGGGAATGGCAGGGCGTGCAGCATTCCCTCCCTACTCTCTCCTGGACACCAAGGATCATCATCCACTTGAACTGGTGCCTAGCTTGCCACCAACTTTTGCTACACAAAGAACATTATGGGTGCCCATCAGTGCCTGAAGAAGAATGGCAAAAACTCAGCTCTGAGATGACAATGACCAGCAGCAAGATATGCTACTTTCTCCAAGAAAAAGATGACTCTCATCTTCAGCAGCAGCAACCCCAGTGCTCTCAGAAGGTGGAAAAAACATGTGTGTGTGAGTGTGTGTGTGTTGGGGGGATGGTAATACCATATTTTAATAGTTCTAAGCACAACAACCAAAGATATAAGGTGAGAGACTAAGTGATTGACTAACCACCAGCCATGCTTTTAATTTTATTTTTAGCCAGGAGTCACTCTAGGAAACCAAATAAGCATGTTAAAAAAAAAAAAAAAAATTCACAACTCTTTCCTAGATTTGGAAAACCCCAAGATATTTTCTGAGACAACAACCCACTGCCACCCCCAACCCCATCTCTGGTAATGGGGCAGACAACTCTTAGGATAGGTCTTGCTCGTCCTTTTATTTGTGGGCCACATCATTACCACCTGAAAGTCATTGTTAGTTATTCTTCTCCAAAAGGACATCTGGTAAACATAATTTTTAACAAGTAGCAGAAATTCTACCTGAGCCAAAAGTGTGTCCATCTGAAAATTCACCTATTTAGGTTTGCTTGGAGGACTGATGGGGCAAGTTTCCTCCCAGCATATTTACATGGAGAATCAAGGGCCTCCTGGGAAAGCATTTGACCTGGAGGAAGAAACAACTGAAGCAGAGATGTCTGTTCTGAAGCAATGAACTCATCAGCTCCTCTTCCAAAGAGCTCTACTGGGCCCTAGTACTATCCTGCTACCTTCTCCCACGTGTGCTACAGGAACATGGGATTCGTGTGTGTGTGTATCTGTGAATAAATCCTGCTTTTCTCTATTTGTCCTTCATATATCAGCTCAGGAGCCCTGGTGGCACAGTAGTTAAGAGCTGGGCTGCTAACCAAAAGGTCGGCAGTTCGAATCTACCAGCTGCTCCTTGGAAACCCTGTGGAGTTCTACTTTGTCCTACAGTGTTGTTATGAGTCAGAATTGACTGGACTGCAACGGGTGTATCAGCTCAAATGTGACTTCCTCTGACTTCTGGTGTGGGAGACTTACAACAGGGGACTAGGCAAAAGCAAAGTGCTTCACGGAACCTCTCTGACAGATTCAGGCTCTAAGAAATCGGCAACAGTTGTCACCACGGCAGCCAGTGTCCTCATCCTAGAAAACCTCTCCTTAGTAAAAGAAAACTTAGCACAGGTATTACTGGCATCACCTATTACTGTGAGGACATTTTCAAGTGGTGAAGATATCCTGTATGGTGCCTCAGTGTATACAGTGGTGCCCTAAACATTAGTCCTGGGGAGCATGCATGCCTTCTTCAATGGGCATAAAAATTGTCATTTTTACAGAGACCGCAGTCACCATTTTGGCAGCGGCAGGAGACATTATCATGGAAAGCAGGAGTGGGGGAGAGAAAAATGAGGAAGTCTTATTCTGGGAGGACTTAGCTCAAGAAGCATAAAGTGAGATGTTTGTGGTTGTTGGGTGCTGTCAAGTCGATTCTGACTCATAGTGACCCCTTGTGACAGAGTAGAACGGCCCCATAGGGCTTCCTAGGCTGAAATCTTTAAGGGGAGCCCTGGTGGTGAAGTGGTTGAGAGCTTAGCTGCTCACCAAAAGGCCGGCAGTTCGAATCCACCAGCTGCTTTCTTGAAACCCTATGGGGCAGTTCTACTCTGTCCTATCGGGTCACTATGAGTTGGAATCGACTCGATGGCAACAGGATTTTTTGGTTTGAAGGCCTAATTAAGCTGGTTGTACTTTACATATAAATCTAATGTTGGACCCCACTGGATTTCTGGATTCCCCCAAGATCAAGATGAAACCAGCCAAACGTCATCCATCTGGGAACCACGTCAACTCTCCTTCTCCTCAGATGAGTTTAATTTTGCATTTAATACACATCGGAATCTTTGCCCTCTTCTTTCTTAAGCTAATAACTTTTCCAATCAGTCCGTGACCATGGTTGACCCATCACAGGATACATCTGTCCTCCCAAAATTTTGGTCACCATCTTAGCATTTTATTGCACTTTCTTTGGAGAAAACTCTGTGCGTCTTTTGGCACTCTGTTCTGCTTGCTGAAGTTTATGAGCAAGTAAACCAAGCTAGCAAACGAGTATGATCTCATTGTGGGTGAGCAGGGAATTTTCTACACAGTGATGAAACAGTCATCACCACCCACCCTCTGCAACAAAATCATTTTACTGACATGCATTGGTTTCACTCTCAAGCATTTTTGTGATATTGAACCTCCATTCTCACCATAAACGCTGGAGGGAACCTGAGTAACTCTGGAATAAAGGAGCCCTGGTGGCGCAGTGGTTAAGCTCTTAGCTGCTACCTAAAAGGTCAGCAGTCCGAATCCACCAGCCGCTCCTTGGAAACCCCATGAGGAAGTTCTACTCTGTCCTATAACGTCCCTATGAGTTGGAATGACTCGACGGCAATAGGGTTGGTTTTTTGGTCTGGTTAATCTTTAAGGAAGCAGATCACCAGGTCTTTCTCCCGTGGAGCCACTGGGTGGGTTTGAACTGCCAACCTTTCTCCATTAGCAGCTGAGCGCTTAACTGTTGCCCCACCAGGGCTGCTGCCTGGAACTTCCCAGTATCAGGCATATAGGAAGACTTAAATTATCAAAGAGTCTTTGGTGACTGTCTCTGTGATTTCGATCTCACTCCAGACGAGCAAGACCTGGGGGCCCTGAGTTACATCATCCTGGAAAAGCAGCGTGTGTGGAAATATGTGGAGGCGTGGCTCTGCTAGTCCTGATGTGAAAACATTTGTTTTGAGCTAGAAGAAAAGTGTTTTTTTTTTCCTTTCTCAAGCTGCCATCCTGCCATCCTTTCCAAACATGGTGTGAGGCCTTAATGCCATCTTTGATAATTGCTGAAACTTTTGTTGAAAATGTTTGTCCTGGGCTCTGCACATCAGCCAAACAGAAGTGAGCGACACATTTAAAATGCAAATGATCCTGTGAAGGGTCAGGCCCAGGAACAATTTAGAGCTGCAGCTGGTAAAAAACTGACAAAAATAAGTCCTACAAGCAAGCAGCAGAACGTCTCAGCAAGTCCTTAAGAGTCGCCACACACCTTCTGGGGCCTCAAGCCTAGTTGTTTAACTTCCAGATGAAAGCCGTATGTTTGTTAAGAAAACGTATGTCCATATTTATGGCGTGGCTTTTTATTACAAGAGCATAATATAAAGGTGGTTCTAGATATAGCTTGAGTCCAGAGTGTTGCAGAATGGAGCTGAGACCACTGGGTGGGTTAAAACGCACAGGATAGTATTCTGGAAGCTTTCCTTGCATGCCTCATTTCTTCCAGGGGCCAAGAATAACAAACTGCTTTGAGATAGTTTCCAAGCTGTAGCCTAGGGAGGAAGAACGCAGGCAGAGCTCAGTGGATATTCTCAGTTGAGGAGCCAGAAGTGAGAGCTCTGGAGAAAATAAGGCTGTTAAGAGTCCACAAGAGAGGTTACAGGAGAAGAGAGAACTGCACAGAGAAAGAACCTCGAAGATCAGCAGAGGTCCCCTTTCAGTATTTTGTGGAGTACTTAGCAAGGGCATGTAAAAGAATCCATCTGAAATTAGAGAGAACAATGCCTGGTGCCCACACAGGCTGGGGAGAGTGCCTGTTCCCACCAGCAAACTTGAAAAACCTCACGATTCAAAGGTCATTACAAACTGTACTCAGAATTTTCTTGCCTCAGTGGTGGAGAATAATTGGCCCTAGACTAAACACACTGCTATGGAACTCGTCTAACAAATTAAAAGTAAGACTCCCTTCTCCTCCAAATTAAACTGTTTCCAAGTAACTTAATTTTGTTCCAGAACCGAAGACAAAAATACTTTATGGGAATACAAAAGTATCCAGCACCCAACAAGGTAAGATTTACAATGTCAGAGATTACCAGACATGCAATGAATCAGGAAATGCCATCATAATGAGCAGAAAAATTAATCATTAATTGATTTTAATAATCAGCCCAGAATGGAAACAAATGTTATCATTAGAAGACAAGGACATTAAAACACTATTAAAAATGTATTTTATATGATCCAAAACTTATGAAGAGACACCGAAGACAGTAAGACCCAAAGCAAATGCCTACAAATAAAAACTAACCTGGATGGAACTAACAGCATATGAGTCATTGCAGAAGAAAAGATTAGTGAATTTAAAGACATAGCAATAGAAACTATCCAAAATAAAACATAGAGAGAAAAAATAATTTAAAACATACCAGTAAACGGAGCGACAACTTCAAGGGATTTAATATACAAGTAATTGGGATCCTATAATGAGGGGAGGTAAAGAGTTTAAAAAAAAGAAGAAGAAATAATGACTTAAAAATTTCCAAATTTGATGAAAACTTTTAACCACAGACCTAAGAAATCCAATGAACCTCAAGTACAAGAAACATGAAGAAAACTACCCCCAGAGTACATGATAATTAAATTACTCCAAATGAGTGATAAAAAGAAAATATTAAAAGCAGGCAGAGAAAAAGTCACAATACATAGAGGTACAAAGATAAAAATGATAGTAGAGTTCTTTTCTGAAACAGCACAAATGAGAAGACAATGGAAGAGCACGTTTAAAGTACAGGCATACCTCATTTCATTGCAGTTCACTTTACTGCACTTTGCAGATATTGCGATTTTTAGAAATTGAAGGTTTGCAGCAACTCTGTGTTGAGCAAGTCTATTGGCACCATTTTTCCAATGGCATGTGCTTACTTCATGTCTCCGTGTCACATTTTGGTAATTCTCGCAATATTTCAAACTTTTTTATTATTATTATATCTGTTATGGTGATCCGTGATCAATGATCTCTGATGTTACTATTGTAATTGTTTTGGGGCACCACAAACCGTGCGCATATAGGACAGGGAACTTAACTGGCAAACGTTGTGTGTGTTCTGACTACCCTACCGACTAACTGGCCATTCATTCCCCCATCTCTCTCCCTCTCCTTGGGCCTCCCTATTCCCTGAGACACAACAATAGTGAAATTAGGCCAGTTAATAACCCTACAGTGACCTCTAAGTGTTCAAGCGAAAGGAAGAGTCGAAGGTCTCTCACTTTAAATCAAATCTGGAAGTAATGAGGAAGGCATGTCCAAAGCTGAGAGAGGTTGAAATCTAGGCCTCTTGTGCTAAACAGTTAGCCAAATTGTGAAAGCAAAGGAAAAGTTCTTAAAGAAATCTAAAGTGTTACTCCAGTGAACACATGAATGATAAGAAAGCGAAACAGCCTTATTGCTGATCTGGAGAAAGTTCTAGTGGTCTGGATAGAAGATCCAACCAGCCACAACATACCCTTCAGCCAAAGCCTAATCCAGAGCAAGGCCCTCACCCTCCTCAGTTTTCTGAAGGCTGAGAGAGGTGAGGAAGCTGCAGAAGAAAAGTTTGAAGCTCGCAGAGGTGGGTTCATGAGGTTTAAGGAAAGAAGCCGTCTCCATAACATAAAAGTGCAAGGTGAAGCAGCACGTGCTGATGTAGAAGCTGCAGCAAGTTATCCAGAAGATCTAGCTAAGATAATCAATGAAGCTGGCTACACTAAACAACAGCCTTATACTGGAAGAAGATGCCATCTAGAACTTTCACAGCTAGAGAGGAGGAGTCAATGCCTGGCTTCAGAGTTTCAAAGGACAGGCTGACTCTCTTGTTAGGGGCTAATGCAGCTGGTGACTTTAAGTTGAAGCCTATGCTCATTTACCATTCAGAAAATCCTAGAGCCCTTAAGAATTATGCTAAATCCACTCTTCCTGTGCTCTATAAATGGAATAACAAAGCCTAGATGACAGCACATCTGTTTTCAACATAGTTGACTGAATATTTTCAGCCCACTGTTGAGAACTACTGCTCAGAAAAAAAAATTCCTTTCAAAACATCACTGCTCATTGACAATGCCCCTGGTCACCCAAGAGCTCTGATGGAGATGTACAAGGAGATTAATGTTGTTTTCATGCCTGCCAACACAACATCCATTCTGCAGCCCATGGATCACGGAGTAATTTCAACTTTCAAGTCTTGTTATTTAAGAAACACATTTCATTAGGCTATAGCTGCCATATACAGTGATTCCTCTGATGGATCAGGGCAAAGTAAATTGAAAACCTTCTGGAAAGGATTCACCATTCTAGATGCCATTAAGAACATTCATGATCCACGAGAGGAGGTCAAAATACCAACATTAACAGGAGTACGGAAGAAGTTTATTCCAGTCCTCATGGATGACTTGGAGGGGTTCAAGACTTCAGTGGAGGAAGTAACTCCAGATGTGGTGGAAATAGCAAGAGAACTAGAATTTGAAGTGGAGCCGGGAGATGTGACTGAATTGCCGCAATCTCATGATAAAACTTTAACGGGTGAGAAGCTGCTTCTTATGGGTGAGCAAAGAAAGTGATTTCTTGAGATGGAATCTACTCCTGGTGAAGGTGCTGTGAACATTGTAGGAGTGACAACAAAGGACTTGGAATATTACTTAAATTTAGTTGATAATGCAGTGGAATGGTTTGAGAGGATTGACTCCAATTTTGAAAGAAGTTCTACTGTGGGTAAAATGCTATCAAACAGCATCACATGCTACAGAGAAAATCTTTCATGAAAGAAGTCAATTAATGCAGTAAAGTTCATTGTTGTCTTATTTTAAGAAATTGCCACAGCCACCTCAATTTTCAACAACTACCACCCTGATCAGTCAGCAGCCATCAACACTGAGGCAAGACCCTCCACCAGCAAAAAGATTAGGACTTGCTGAAGGTTCAGATGACGGCTAGCATTTTTTGGCAATAAAGCATTTTTTAATTAAGGTATGTACATTGTTTTTTTAGACATAATGCAATTGCACACTCATTAGACTACAGTAGAGTGTAAACATAACTTTTATATGCACTGGAAAACCAAAAAAATTGTGTGTCTCGCCTTATTGCAATATTCGCTTTATTGCGGTGTCTGGAGCCAAACCCACAACATCTCCGAGGTATGCCTGTACTGACAGGACAAAACAGAAAACAAACAAAACATTAGCTGTTAGCCTACAATTCTATGTCCTGGGAAAATATCATTCAAAAACAAAGGTGAAATTAAAACGTCTTCAAATTGTACAAAAGCTGAAAAAATCAGCACCAGCAGGTGTGCATTACAAGAAATGTTAAAGAAAGTCCTTCAGATGGAAAGAAAATGATACCACATAAAAATATTGGTCCATATGAAGGAATGAAGAAGGCTGAAACTAGAAGCAACATTAGTGAATATTTAAGAAGTTTTTCTAATGATTTAAATGTCTTTTAAAAGAACTGACTGTTTCAACAAAAAGAATAATAATGTGTTGTGGGTTTTATAACATGTATAAGAAAAAAGTATGACATAGCATAACAGTTAGAAGAGAACTGGAAGTATACTATTGTAAGGTTCTAATCTTCTATATGAAGTCGTGCAATGATACTTTTAGGTAAAATGCCACAATTTAAAGATGTATACTATAAACCCTAAAACAACCACTAAAGTAGAAAAACAAAGAGATACTGCTTATAAGCCAACAAAAGAGATAAAATGGAATTATAAATAAAACTCAACAAATCCAGAAGAAAGCAAAAAAAAAAAAAAAAGAGATAAAAGTGAACAGAGATAGACAGAAAACAAATACCAAGATGATGGACTTAAACCTAGCCATATTAATAATTACATTACGCAAATAATCAACCATCCCAAAGAAGAGGCAGAGATTGTCAGATTTGATAAAAACACATGGCCTATATGCATGTATTTTAAATATAAAGACAGACATAAGTAGTTTAAAAGTAAAAGGATGGGAAAACATAATCTATGCTAATATTAATCAAAAGAAATCTGTAGTGACTATACTAATATCAGACAAGGTAAATGATAGAAAAAGAATACTATCAGGGATAAAGGTCATAGCATAATTATAAATGACTCAATTCATGAAGAAGACATATAAATCCTAAATGTTTATGAGAATATGCGGAGATCAACTAATAGAACTACATGGAGAAATAGATATATTCACAAATATAGTCTGAGATTTCAGTCTCTCTCTCTCTCTCAATAACTGATAGAAGAAGTAGAAAGAAAATCAGCAAGGACATGGAATACCTGAAACAGTATCAACCAAATTGACCTAATTGATATGTATAGAACACTCCACCTTATCAACTTGAGAATATACATTTTAAAATACACAACAAACATATAGTAAGAGATACCATATTCTAGGCCAAGAAAACATGTCTGAATAATGGTTTTGTCTTGTTTTGTTTTAAATTCAAGTTTTACCAGGTATGCTTTCTAACCACAAGAGAATTAAACAAGAAATCAAAAACCAAGATGATTTCTGAAAAATTCTCAAATATTTAGAAATATTTCCCAAAATATTTGAGAATTTTAACACATTTAAAACTAAACCATAGGTCAAAGAAGAATTCAAATGGGAAACTAGAAAGTATTTTGGAGTCATGAAAATGAAAATACAATATATTGAAATTAGTGGAATTTTGCTAAAGCAGTACTGGGGATGGGGAGTGGGTAACTATAACACTAAACACCTATATTATCAAAGAAGAAAAGTTCTCAAATTAATAACATCAATGTTCACATTAAGAAACATAATCAAAAAGAAAAAAAGAATAAATTATGCTAAGTAAGCAGAAAGGAAATCATTAATATCAGAGAAGAAATACATGAAATAAAACCCAGAAAGATAATAGAGAAAAGCAATAAAAGCAAAGCAGATTCTTTAAGAAAAAAATCAATAAAATTGATAAACTTCTAGCCAGACTGAGTTATAAAAAGAGAGAGAGAGAGAGAGAGAAGACACAAATTACCAACATTAAGAAGGAGCTATCATTAAACTTTTATCTACAGCTAAAGGATTATAAGGGAATATTATGAACAACTTTATGCCAGTAAATTCAAAACTGTAGGTGAAATGGAAGAAATGCCTTGAAAGACACAAACTACCTAAGCTCATCCAAGAAGAAATACTCTAAATAGCCCTATTATGTTAAGAAATTGATTTTGTAATTAAAACATTTCCAGAAAGAAAACTCTAGGACTAGATAGCGTCACTGCTGAAATCTACCAAACATTTCAGAAAAAATAGTACCCACTTCACATAAACTCTTCAATAAAATTGAAAAGAACACCTCTCACCTCATTCTATGAGGCTAGCATTACTCCAATAGCAAAATCAAAAACAGTTATTACAAGAAAAGAAAACTACAGATTGATATTTCTCATGAACATTAATGTAAAAATTCTCAACAATTTTTAACAAATGGAAACTTTGTTTTCAAATTGGCAAACTAGTGAGACCACTGGGAGTTGGGTCTATGATTATGCCATGTTCTCAATTCCTCTTTTAAAATAGTATTAAGTTAATCACTTTATAAAGTATACAATTCAGTGACATTTAGTATATTCACCACGTGCAACCACCATCTCTATTTAGTTCTAAAACATCTCCATCAACTCAAAAGAAAACCTCATATGCACTGAGCAGCCTTCCTCTCTCTTCCCAACTCCTAAGGACTACCAGTCTGCCTTCTGTCTCTGTGAATTATCCATTGTTGATATTTAACATAAACAGGATCACACAATATGTCACCTTTTGTGTCTGGCTTCTTTCACTTAGCATGTTTTCAAGGTTCATCCACAGTGTAGCAAAAGGATGTACCTCATTCCTTTTTAAGGTCGAGTAATAGTCCATTGGATGCATATACCACATGTTTATCCATTCGTCCATGGATGGACATTTGACTGTTATGAATAGTGTTACTATGAATATTTGGATATAATATTTGTTTGAGCACTTGTTTTCAGTTTTTTTGCATATATGTCTAGGTATAGAATGACTGGGTCACATGCTAATTTTATGTTTAATTTTTGAGGAACCACCAAACGATTTTCCACAGTAACTGCACCATTTTACATTTCCACCAGCAATGTGTGAGAGTTCCAATTTCTTCACATCCTCATCAATACTTGCTCTTTTGTGTTGTTTCTATTATGGCCATCCTAGTGGGTGTGAAGTGATAGCTCACGGCTTGGATTTACATTTCCCTAGTGAGTCATGAGATTGAGTATCTTTTCACATGCGAATATTATTTTATATAACTAAGTTTCCTATTTCTGTGCAGCAATTATTCTCCTAATTTTCTAAACTGACCATTGTTTACATTCACAGAGGAGGTACCGAGTTGTGGTGCAGAGCACAGATTTTGAAATCAGATTGTCTGCAATTGAATGCCAGCTCCACCCTTTTAGCTTTATAACTTGGGAATGTTACTTAACTTCCCTGTGCATCCATTTAATCAATCTCTCTTTCGCATAAGGTTGTTGTGAGGAATAACTGAGCCAATATTTGCAAAGTGTTTAGAACTATGACATGCCTGGAACATAGTAAGTACTCCCTAAGTCTAGCAGGAAGCAGGAGTGACTGTGTCATGCGATCAGTCATGAAAGAAATGCCTTGAGCTGAGTACTGAAGAAGTTCACGCTTGGTAGATATACTAGGAAGAAAGTGAGAAGAGGAAGCGCGGCCCCTGAAGTGAACAGCAGGGACAAGTGCTTAGCAGCCAGAAAGGTAACTGGTATTTTCCAGAAGCTGCGATTAAGCTAATGTGTGTCGAGGGTAGGCTATATTTTTGTGAATGTAGGGAAGAGGAAAAGAGGGAAGGATATAGTAGAAATAAAAGCTGGAAAGAGAAACCAAAACCAGATCATGATGAGCTTTGCAGGCCACGAGAAAATAGGAGCATTCTGTTTGGCACTGTATCCCAAAAGACCAAACCCACTGCCGTTAAGTCCTACAGAAAACCATTAAAGAATTGAATGTAAGAGAGTGTCAAAGTCAGATCCGTCTTTTTTAAAAATAGCTTTGACGACAGAATGGCAAATGGATCCAAGAGAAGAAAGGTGAAAGCAAGGAGACGAGCTAAGAGTCTGTACTGGCTTCCCACTGCCGCTTCAACAAATTACTAGAACTCAATGGCTCAAAAGAACACAAAGTCACTCTCTTACAGGTCAGTAGGTAAGAAGTCTGACATGGCTCTCACTGAGCTTAAAACAAGATATAAAAACAGCTGCATTCCTTTCTGGAGGCTCTAAGGGAGAATCCGCTTGCTTGCTGTTCCTAGTTTTTAGAGGTCCCCTGTATTTACCAGGGCCCTGGTGGTGCAGTGGTTAAGAGCTAGGCTGCTGACCAAAAGGTCAGCAGTTCGAATCCACCAGCCACTCCTTGGAAACCCTATAGGGCATTTCTGCTCTGTCCCATAGGGTCACTATGACTCGGAATCGACTCGAGGGCACCAGGTTTTTTTCGGTTTTTTGTATTCACTGGCCCCACTTCCTCCATCTTCAAAGCCAGCAACAGTGGGCCAAGTCAAGGCCGTGTCACTCACTGGAATCACTTCTCCAATCGTTCTAATCTCCTCTTCTGCCTTCCTCTTCCACTTTTTTCTTTTTTATATTTTTTAAAAATGATATTTTATTGAGTTTTTAGTGAAAGTTTACACAGCAAGTTAAGTTCCATTTGACAATTTCTGCACAAACTGTTCAGTGACATTAGTTACATTTGTCACAATGTGTCAACATCCTCTTCAATTGGGCTCTGTTCGTTCCCTTTTCAGGACTCTAGTTTCCTGGCCCCCTTATCTTCTCATCTTTGCTTTTGAGTCATTGTTGACCTTTTGGTCTCATGCAGTTGGTTTTCAACTAGTACACTGATCTTACAGGTAAGATCCTTTATTTGATGTGTCACTCTGCTATTCCGCTAAAAGGTGATCTCAGGGGATAGGATCCTTTCTAGGTTTAAAGAGTGTCTCAGGTCAATAGTCTCAGGAAGTCCTCTGTTCTCTACTGTTCCAGTTTGTCTGGCTTTTTTTTTTTAAGAATTTGAGTTCTGTTCCACATTTTTCTCTCATTCTCTCTGGGATTATCTATTGTGATCCCACCCAGACAGGTCAGTGGTGGTAGCCGGGCACCATCTAGTTCTTCTGGTCTCAAGGTACTGGCTCCTGTAGACTTGCTTCTTCTGTGAGCTTTTGGTTACCTTCCTACTGTTTTGATCCTGGTGAGTAGAGAAGAGTAGTTGTATCTTAGATGGCCCCTCACAAGTTTTTAAGAACCCAGATGCTACTCACTTCATTGGGATGCAGATCACGACTTTTGTGAACTATGTTATGGCAATTGACTGAGTTGTGTCATGAGACTATGGTGCTAAGATTTCACACCTAGAAACCAATCTTGGAAGGTGTTTGGTTATGTCTGAGGATATCCATATTTGTGTGTTCAGTGAATATATTTGCCTGCACCCACATATTTGCATTCACATGTACCTACAGACACTTCTATCTATTCTCACCTATGTGTACACCTGTACCTACCTCTGTACTGCTATGCCTATACCCACCCATGTGTGCTCAAACACTCGTTTTTACTTTGGTTGTGCTGTGCTCACCACATCCAGATTTGGTGCCACTTTTCCCATCACCAAAAATAACAAGTCTCTACGATCTAAAGCATACATTCCCCTCCTCTCCCTGGTAACCACTAATGAACAGTGGTCTCTCTCTATATCTATTCTTGTCTTCTTATGAAAGAGGGATTGTCTTAGGCTGGGTTCTCTAGAGAAGCAAAACCAGAAAAGTGTATAAACATATATGTATATATATATATAAAGAGATTTATATCAAGCAAACAGCTCACGTGATTGTAGAGGCTGGAATGCCCCAAGTCCGTGGATCAGGATAGAGGCTTCTCTCAATTCACATAGCTGCCGGGGCTGGGGAATCCAAGATTGGTAGGTCAGAGAGCAGGGCTTCCACTTACAGGCTGTGAAGGTTGACAAATCCCAAGATCGGCAGATACGCTGATAGCTCAAGTCCCAAGAACCAGGGGTCAGATGAACAGGAGGCAGCCGCAGGATCCAGAGTGAGCAAAAAGCCAGAACCTCTGCTTATATTCGGATGCAGGCCACACCCCCAAGGAAATCCCCTTTCAACTGATTGGCTACTCACAGCAAATTCCATCACAGGAGTGATCACATATAAATACTGAGAATCGTGGCCCAGCCAAGTCGGCACACAATCTTAACCATTACAGGGATCATACAGTATTTTTCCTTATATGTTCAACTGATTTCACTTAGCATTATATCCTCCAGATCCATCCATGTTATGATATGTTTTGAGGACTCATCAGTGTTCTTTATGGTTGTGTAGTATTCCATTGTATGTATGTACCACACTTTGCTTATTCATTCATTCATTGACGGGCACTTTGGTTGTTTCCATATATTTGCTATTGTGAATAAAGCAGCAATGAACATAGGTGTGCATATGTCTGTTCTTGTCATTATTTTTAGGTCTATAGGGTATATACCTAGAATTAGGATTGAGGGATCACTAAAAAAAAAAAAAGAAAAGAAGAAATCCTGTTGCTTTCAAGTGGATTTCGACTCATAGCGACTCTACAGGACAGAGTAGAACTGCCCATAGGGCTTCCAAGCAGCTGTTGGTGGATTCTAACTCCTGGCCTTTTTGGTTAGTAGCTGAGCTCTTAGCTGCTGTCCTACCAGGGCTTAGGGTAGCTCTATCCTAAGTTTTTTGAGAAAGCACCATAGCGTTTTCCATAGTGGTTCTACAATTTTACAGTCCAACCAGCAATGGCTAGGGTTTCCAATCTCCCCAAATCCTCATCAACATTTGTTGTTATCTGTTTTTTGTTTTTTAAGGGATATTTTAGCCAGGGTAAGATGGTATCTCATCGTAGTTTTGATTTGTGTCTTTCTAATGGTGAATGATCATGAAAATATTTTCATATGTTTGTTGGCTGGTTGGATGTTCTCTTTTGGGAAGGTTCTGTTCATATCCTTTGCTCATTTTGTGATTGGGTTGTTTGTCTTTTTATTGTTGAATTGGTGCAGTTTTCTACAGATTTTAGAGATTAGACCCTTGTTGGATAAGTTGTTTCTGAAGGTTTTTTCCCAGTATATAGGTTGTCTATTTACTCTTTTAATAAAGTCTTTCAATGAGCATAGTTTTTAATTTTTATGAGGGCCCTTCTATCTATTTTCTCTTCTTCTGTCCATGCAATTGTTATGTTTGTTATCCTATTTTTTACAAAAGATTAGTTTCGATAGCTTTCTCCCTGTGTTTTCTTCCAGGAATTTTATGGTTTAAGGTTTAATGTTTAGGTCTTTGATCCATTTCGAGTTAGTTTTTGTGTATGATGTGAGGTATGGTCCTGTTTCATTTTTCTGCAG
Organism: Dugong dugon; assembly: GCA_030035585.1. Lineage (NCBI taxonomy): Eukaryota > Metazoa > Chordata > Mammalia > Sirenia > Dugongidae > Dugong > Dugong dugon. Next base: position 72,735,104 of record CM057480.1, on the reverse strand, counting down.
GCGGATATCCAGTTTTGCCAGCACCATTTACTAAAGAGACTGTTTCTGACCCACTGAATGGACTTTGACCCCTTGTCAAAAATGAGTTGTCCATAGATGGCTGGGTTTAATTCCGAGTTCTCAATTCTATTCCACTCTTGTGCCTATCGTTGAACCAGTATCAAGCTGTCTTGACTTCAGTGGCTGTATAGTATGTTTTGATATTGGGGAGTGTGAGTCCTCCTGCTTTGTTCTTTTTCTTCAATATTGCTTTGGCTATTCGAGATTTCTCTCCTGTTCATATAAAGTTGGTCATTAGTTTTTCCATTTCAGTAAAGAATGTTGTTGGGATATGTATCGGGATTCCACTGCATCTGTAGATCACTTTAAAGAGAACTGATATTTTCACTGTATTAAGTGTTCTCATCCATGAGCACAAGATGTCTTCCCATTTTTGTAGGTGTCTTCTAGTCTCTTGTAGCGGTGTTTTATAATTTTCATTGTGTAAGTCTTTTATGTCCCTGGTTAGGTTAATTCCTAAGTGTTTTATTGATTTGTGGGCTATTGCAAATGGTATTGTTTTCTTGATTTTTTTTCTGAAGTAGTCTTTGTTAGTGTAGAGGAACCCAACTGATTTTTCTGTGCTGATCTTGTCCCCTGCAATGTTCCTAAACTCCTCTACCAGTACCAGCAGTTTTCTTGTGGAATCTTTAGGATCTTCTATGCATAGGATCAGGTCATCTGCAAATAAAGATAATTTTACTCCTTCCTTTCCAATTTGGATATCTTTTATTTCTCTTTCTTGTCTTATTGCCCTGGCTATGACTTCCAGTACAGTGTTGAATAAGAGTGGTGATAACGGGCATCCTTGTCTCATTCCTGTTCTCAAAGGGAAGGCTCTCAGCCTTTCTCCACTGAGTATAATGTTGGCTGTTGGTTTGCATATTTGCCCCTAATTAAGAAATTTCCCTTCCATTCTTACTTTGCTGAAAGTTTGTATCAGGAAAGGGTGTTGAATTTTATCTAATGCTTTCTCTGCATCAGTTGATATCATCATATGGTTCTTTTCCTTTGTTTTATTTCTGTGGTGGATTACACTGATTGATTTTCTAACCTTGAACCACTCTTGTAATCCTGGTATGAATGTCACTTGATCATGCTGTATCATTTTTTTTGTATGTTGCTGAAGTCCGTTGGCTAGAATTTTGCTGAAAATTTTTGCATCTGTGTTCATAAGAGATATTGGTCTGTAATTTTCCTTTTGTTGTGATATCTTTCCCTGATTTAGGTACCATGGTTATGCACACAGAAAGAGTTCAGTACTGTTTGTTCCTCTTCTATGTTTTTGAAGAGATTGAGTAGGATTGGTGTCAACTCTTCTCTGAACGTTTGGTAGAATTCTGCATGTAGCTATCTGATCCGGGGCTTTTTTTTGTTGACAGTTTTTTTTTTTTTTTTTTTTTTGGATGACATCTCCAATCTCTTGTGATGCGTCTGTTTAAATTTTCTACCTCTGTTTGTGTTAGTTTGGGTAGGTACCGTGTTTCTAGGAATTTGTCCATTCCATCTAGGTTTTCAAATTCGTTGGAGTACAATTTTGTGTAGTAATCTGTTATGATCTTCTTAATCTCTGTTGGCTCAGTTGTAATGTCACCAATTTCATTTCTTAATTTGGTTATTGCCTCTTCTGGTTTTTTTTCTTTTGTCATTCTAGCCAGTGGTTTGTATATTTTATTGATCCTTTTAAGGAACCAACTTCTGGTTTTGTTGATTCTTTCTATTGTTTTCCTATTTTCTATTTCATTTATTTCTACCTTGATTTTTATTATTTCTTTTTTTTTTCCTGGTAGCTTTTGGCTTCTTTTGTTCTTTCTTTTCTATTTGTTCAAGTTGTCAGTTTAAGTTAAGGATTTTAGATCTTTCTTCTTTTTTAATGTAGGCATTTATTGCCATGAATTTCCCTCTGACTACTGTCTTTACCCTGTCCCAAGGGTTTTGATATGTTGTTTCCATTTTTTGTTTGATTCAAGGAATTTTAAAGTTTCTTCTTTGACACAATAGTTTTTTAGTGGTATATTATTTAGTTTCCATATATCTTTATTTTTTTTCTTCCTTATTTTTTCTGTTGCTTTATACCATTATGGTCAGAAAAGATGCTTTCTATGATTTCAATCTTTTTAAATTTGTTGAGATTTATTTTGTGTCCTAGCATATGCTCTCTTCTGGAAAATGATCCAAGCGCGCTGGAGAAGAACATGTATTGTTCTGATGCTGTGTGGAGTGCTCTATATATGTCCATTATGTCCAGTCAGCTTATGGTTTTATTTAAGTTCCCAGAGTCCTTAGTGATTTTCTTTTTAGATGTTCTGTCTATAATTGAAAGTGGTGTGTTGAAGTCCCCTACTATTATTGTGGAGTTGTCTACTTCTCTTTTCATATTAGTATTTGTTTCATGTATTTTGGAGCATTGCTGCTAGGTGCATATTTATAATTGTTGTGTCTCCTTGCTGGGTTGACCATGTTGTTATTATGTAATGTCCTTCTTTATTTTTGGTAACAGATTTTGATTTAAAGTCTTTTTTATCTGATATCAGTATGGTCACCCCTGCTCTTTTTTTTTTTTTACTGGTTGCATGGAATATTTTTCTCCATTCTTTAATTTTCAGTCTGTTTGTGTCCATATGTCTGAGGTGAGTTTCTTGTAGACAACAAAATGACAGATCATGTTTTATTTTCCATTCTGCCACTCTCTGCCATGGGGTGTTCGCACCATTTACATTTAAGGTTATTACTGAAAATGAAGTGCCTACTTCACTCATGTTGCTATTTGGTTTTTGAAAGTTTTGTGTCTTATTTGGTTTTTTATTCTTATTTTTCTGTTTTTGTTTGTACTTGGCTGCTTTTTTCCCCTTATTATTAGTATTATAAGTATTACTATTTTTGCATTTTTCAAACACGTATGACATAATCTAAAATAACCTTCACCCACCCTTAGAATCCAAGGTGGGTGGGAGGAGGTAATTGTAAAAAATGGATTAACACTGGAAAATTTTATGTTGCTTCAAAACCAAAGGCCTTCAGCATCCCAGAACTAAACACACCATTTAGAACAACTGGATTTTTCCTTACTGGATCTGAAGCTCCCTGGAAGGCCAGGAGGGTGGGCCCCCAAACTCCTGGCTCTGGGCCAAGGATGTTGATGGGCTTTTGTTCTCTTGGGAAGGGCTGGACAGCTTCTGAGGTCCTTCCAGCCGAAAGGTTTCTCCTGATTTTTTCCTCCTTTAGGAAGACATGGAAGGTAGGGGTGGGGGGAAGTCCAAGTTTGCATGAATTTAAAATAAAAATAGATACTTAAAAGCCCCAAATGTTACCAATGATCCCATTTTGGACAGTAAAATGCCAGGTTCCTGTCCTATCCCAGAGGAGGTGCTGGCCCAGTCAAGCATTGGAGGGCAGGAGGGCAGTGGTGGGCAATTCAGGCTCCTGGCTGAGACCAGCAGGAGCCTCCTTGTCCCTGGGGCACCCCTTCTCGCAGATGAGCCTATGTCTCCTGGGCCTCATCCTTGTTCTCCTCTCCTGATAGCTCCCCTTCTTCTCTCAAGAATATCCTCTTCCTCACAGGATGAGAGAAGAGTGTCCTAAAATTATGACCTCTCCTTTTCAGCCAGCCCATTTGATCCTTTTCCCAGGGTTGGAGTCAGGTATAGGGCGAAATTTGCAGATACCTTGACAGAATTTCCAAATGCTATTTCTTCATTTTTAACAAGCATGATGTCCTTCTCCAGGGACTGATCCCTCCTGATAACATGTCTAAAATATGTGAGACACAAACAATGGGCTCAGGCACAACAACGATTGTGAGGATGTCACAAGACAGGGCAGTGTTTCATTCTGTTGTACATAGGGTCGCTATGAGTCGGAACTGACTCGATGGCACCTAACAACAACATTTCTTCATTCGCATTTTCTGTTCCTGTCATCGGCCCCCATGACCCTTCTGCCCAGTCTTCAATCCCTGCTTTTGGAGTCCATGAAGGAAAACAGCAGAACCAAAAGCCCAGAGACTGTTCCAGAGTCTGCCAGGCGTGGGCACTGCTGACTTAATTGTTCAAAAATCAAGCCAATCCATTCCTAGGTAAATTTTTGTAGGCAACGTGCCCCCGGGTAGGAAGGGTGCATTGAATGCTAATTTACTGAGAGATCTATGGAAATCTTTTAATCCTCTCTGGGCCTCAGTTCCCTCATCTGTCAAATAGGGAAGTGGATATAGCACCTCTCATTGTTGCTGTTGTAGTTAGCTGCAGTTGTGTCTGCGCAACTCACAGTGACCTTATGCATAACACAGTGAAACACTGCCCAATCCTGTGCCATCTTCGTGATTGCTGGTATGTTTGAGTCCGTTGGTGCTAGCTGATATTTAACATGAGGAAATAAGATGTATCTTAAAAATAAACTATAAACGATCTACCATATCTGCTACCAAGTCTTCACATGTAGTTCATGAGAGAAGCAAAGATTTACAAGTCTAATGGTTAACCCCTGCAGAGGTGGTATTCCCAGGCTTTGGATATGTCAGTGTTACAAATTTAATTGTGTCCTCCAAAAAATATGTTGAAGTCCTAACCCTTGGCACCTGTGAATGTGGCCTTATTTGGAAATAGGGTCTTTGACGATATTATCAATTATGTTAACATAAGGTTATACTGAAGTAAGTAAGGGAGGTCCTAATCCAGTATGAGTGATGTCCTTATAAAAAGAGAAGAAACACAGACAAAGACCCAGAGGGAAGATAGCCATGTGAAGACAGAGGCAAAGATGGGAGCCATGCATCTGCAAGTCAAGGAATTCCAAGGATAGCCAGAAACCACCCAAAGCTAGGAAGAGGCAAACAAGGCTCCCCTAGAGCCTTCAGAGCAAACATGGCCCCACCAACACCTCGAATGCAGACTTCTAGCCTCCAGAACTCTGGGAAAATAAATTTCTATCTTTTTAAGCCACCCAGTTTGTGGTGATTTTTTATGGCACCACTAGTTAACTAATACAGTGGGGATGTTGAGAAGGATCTATTCTGACCTAAGAAGCACAACTTGCAACTTTTCCAGCTCTGTGTTCTCAAATTCTCTCTCTCATAGGCATATCTATGGGAATATATGTTAACCCACTGGAGATCACGTCTCTATTTATGATTTGGGTCCTCTCCCTGTTTTGCGAGAGGCTTCAACTATGTATCTTAAGAAGACATCGTAGAATTCACTGGAAAAAAATTAAGAAAATACAGGTTGTATTATAATGTTAGGAGCCCTGGTGGCGCAGTGATTAAGCACTTGGCTGCTAACCAAAAGGTTGGTGGTTCAAACTCACTGGCCGGTCCTCGGGAGAAAGAGGTGGCAGTCTGCTTCCATAAAGATCACAGCTTGGAAACCATACGGTGCAGTTCCACTTTGCCCTATAGGGTCCCTAGGAGTTAGAATCAACTCCACGACAATGAGCAATTATGATGTTAATACATCCATAAATTATTTTATTATCTTTTCTTATAAAAAGGAAAGATTTGAGGTATTTTACAGTTCTGCCAACTCACAGCAATGCGGGTGACGCACAGTACAAACCTCACGTAATAAAATATTCTGTATAAAAAAAGTTAGAATTCCATAGAAGTAGTTGGTGGTGGTTGGGAAGGTACAGTAAAATGTCTGTTTACAGGATCTTGATTAATTTCCTTCTATATGGAAACATAATAACCAAAAACAAGCTTGCAAATGTAGTTGTGGTGACATATGAGTTCGAACGTGTGGCATGTACAAAGGTGAGTAATAAAAGTGAACCAAATGAGCAAAAATATATCAAAAGTGACTAAAATTATGTGTTTTCATTGTTAAGAGATGTAGCAAAATTCTCATCTGGTGAATTCCAATTCAGCATTTCCTTGATATATCTTTTATAATTTTCACTCTAAATTGTAATGAAAATCATTTTTCACTATAATTTTGCAATAAAAATGTTTCTTTATTTCTCATTACCTAAGAACACGATCTTGTGCAGTTACCCAGCATGCTTACAATGTGCACGCTGTATCTCCTCTTCTTACCATTTAATCTCTTCATAGTCTACAGATGTCAAGAGGTTCAGATTAAGCTTGTTAAAGATCTGCTTCACTCGAACTCACTGATGATTATTTATTTAGCAGTTTTATGTAACCCTGTCATTGATAAGCACTCTATTAATTTGCCGAGGGACAAATCAACACTAGTTATTTTTCTACCGGCTATTAGACTCGGTGCTGCTGTGTGTTACAAACCACTTGCCAGTTAATTATAAATTATGGGTCCTCTTTGCCTGTATTAATTGATATCTCCTCTGCCTTTGTAACACTAGACAAATAAATTGAAGGCAAGATTTATTAAGCAGTGTATCCTGGTGTCTCTTGATCAGTATTCTTTACTTTTTTTTTTTTAACATATATACTTGTTTATACAGATTTGACAGACCAATGCATTAGAGAAATGATCTTTGGGGTGTTCTGTAGTAAAGAAAGAAAGAGATTTAATAGCCTTCCTACAAATTTATTTCAAATGACCCACAATTCATTGTAAGCAATTCCTAAAATGCCTTTTGACTTCGTGCTACAGACTGATGAAAGCAGCTTCCCCATTTCGCAAAAGCTAATATCCAAGTGGTTTAAAAGTCTATGCATGCAGTTTCTAGGAGACAAACAAATATGATGTGTATATCAAATAAAATCTATACCACTTTACACACAGTGTCCAAATGTCTCTTTCCTTTATTATATATTTGCATCTGAATACATGTGCTTTTGTATACACACAAAGTCCTTTTTTGTCTTTAACTTTTTTTGCATTTAAACAATTTGTCGGTGTACATAGAGTGACAGAACAATAAAGCACAGCCACTGGTAATTTTCAGAAGCGTGGATTATAGGTGGCACTTGCCACAGGACATACATCTTTCTACTTGCAGCCTACAGAGAAGCTGGAGTCAGAATTTAGGCCAGGTAGGAAGAAAAACCCATCTTACAAAAGAAAGTCTTAATTCGTTTGCTCCCCGGACAGTATCAAACATTGGAAAATTGCAAATTTAATGGGAAGGATTACCCCAGAGGGTCATTGGACTATATTCTGATTTCAAAGGGTTTCAGGACCTAGCTAAATCTGCCAAAATATCTGGGTCTCTGAAATCCTAATTTTGTACATAATTTCTCCATTTAATTGACAAGTTTGACCCAAGTTGCTTTTGCAATATCTCGGATTCTTAATAATTACCTGCCTGACATAAATCGAGCAAGTGGGCAGCTAGCCCATGGGGGTGGGTGGGTTGTTTTCCATTCATTCTCCCAGGAAAGGAGACATATATTGGCCGAGCGGATCTATTCCTATTTTCAACTCACACATAATTGAATCTCTTCTCCCACATATTCAAGTTTGAAGATTTAAAGACTCTCCAATTAGAAATTAAAGGGAGGCTTTAGAGTAAAAGGCTAGCTCATTCAGAAAACATACTCTCTGCTAATGTGCAGTGAAGCTGACCTTGAGCCACTTTTTAATAACGGGATTTCAAGAATCATCTTCTCCTATTTACCGTGCTACCTTTTGGTGGCTGTTTCTGGGCACACCTCCCAATGAATGGCATGAGTCATAGAATTTCCTGATAGCCTTGATTCGTTTGATTATGCAGAAAATATGCTATTAATCATTCCTCACCAATTTGTTATTTTATCTGCCTAAAACCAAACCCATTGCCATCGAGTCAGTTTCGACTCACAGGGACCCTACAGGATAGAATATAACTGTCCCATAGGGTTTTCAAGGCTGTCATCTTTACAGAAGCAGACTGGCACATTTTTCTCCCACAGAGTGGCTGGTGGGTTTGAACCACTGACTTTTTTGGTTAGCAGCCAAGAGCTTAACCACTGCACCACAGGGCTCCTTTATTCTGTCTGTAGGTCCTCCATATTCCTCTTTCTACCACTGCCCATCTCAATGCTCCAATATCTGTCCCCCATGATAAACAACTTCAGACAGAATGAAGTTCTAAGTCATGAGTTACAACTCGCAACTACTTTGATTAGTAACAGATTGGACTTGACACTAACCTCTCAAATAAATCCTTTCTTACTATCCGTATTTCAGATATCCACATTCACATGTGGATGGTTAATCCATTGTTTGCTGAACTATATTGTACAGCTTTTTAATGCTTCATTCTATTCTTCACCAACTCAGTGGCTCCTAACAGGTGCAAGTTTACCCGGCAGAGGACATTGGACAATGTCTGGAGACACACATGGTTGTCACAGTGGGAGGGAGAGGTATTGCTGCTGACATTTAATGGGTAGAGAAAAGGGATAACGCTTGACATTCACAAGTCACAGGACAGCCCCCACGACAATGAATTACTAATCCCAAAGGTCGACAGTGATGAAGCTGAGAAACCCCGCTCAAAGCCCCTCAGATAAACCCTAACTTTCTTCCTCAAAGTGGAATCAGTGAGTAGAGCAAGAGTTTGGGGAAAGAAAAGTTAGAAACCTAAACATGGCTGCATTCTCTAGTCTTGGCTGACCAGTAGAGATTGCCTCAAAGCGCCCGTGGATGTGCAGGCTCCCAGACAACCTGGGTTTAAAACGTGCTCACTTGGGAAGTGAAGTAAATCTCCTGGAAAGCTTGCTGTTTGTTACCTCGTGACAACTTTATCAGAAATGCATTCAAGACAAATATTAAATTTAGTTCTATTTAAGTCAAATATTCTGGAGCCCTGGGTTGGTTGATAGAGGGGGAAGGAGCTATGAGTTGTACAAGTCATTGAGGGAGTCTGGTCATTGGATCAACAAGCAGAAGAGAAATCGGAGGTGATTAAGTGGAAATTAGGTTGATTTTAGTGTACCTGGGAAAAATATTAAGATTTGCTAACCTGAGATAGGAGTCTTTCATTCAACAATTATTTACTGACATCCAGTGGGTATAAAGTGCCATATAATATAAAAATTGTCTTCAAATCTTATCACCCCATTTATATTTTTTAGCATATGACTCATATATTTTATGAATAATTATGTATATATAAAAGTCCCTTGGTGGTGCAAACAGTTTGGAGTCAGCCACTGACAGAAATGTTGGCAATTCCAATCTACCAAGCAGTGTCACTGAGGTAGAAAGGCCTGGCAAACTACTTCCGTAAGATGACAGCCATTTAAAACCCTATGGAGCCCACTTCTGCTCTGAAGCACGTGGGGTAGCCATGAGTCGGAATCAACTTGAAGACAACGGGTTTTTGGTTTTTTATATACATGTAATACATGTAAACCTATATATTCAACATTTGTAAACCATACTTTCGCATTTAAAACTACAAACAGATGTACTAATATTATCCAATATCATCTGATGTTCTCAGGAGCCCTGGTGGTGCAGTGGTTGAGAGCTCGGCTGCTAAACAAAAGGTCGGCAGTTTAAGCCCACCAGCCGCTCCTTGGAAACTCTGTGGGGCAGCTCTGCTCTGTCCTGCAGGGTCCCTATGAGTCGGAATCGACTCAATGGCAACCGATTAATGTTCTAATATCATCTTCCCACACCTTCAGTGCACACACCTGACTTTGAAGACAGCTGCGCCAAGTGATAAAAACTGAACTATTTATACGTCTCCCAGTCGGTAACGGTCTCCTTCAGGTCAGGAATATTGTGTTTCCTTTGTGTTATCACTGCTCAGAACACAACAGGAACTCAACTGTCTATTTTATTTAGTGAGTGAATGACTTTGACCTATAAGGAGTTAGAATCCAGTAGGAGAGAATACAGTAGGTTCACACATAACTATGCCACAAGGAAGAATTATAATGTCGTGGTGACTAACAGAAAAGTCATTTTGCTTCTGTCAGACTTTTCCGCGATCCACTCTAAAGCTTAACAAAAGAATTGGTGACGTTTCCTTTCATTAACATTTTTCACTTTTGAGTGGGCCTTGCATTACAACCACGCTTCCTCTTGTACAAAAGTGCTTAACTAAGCTTTCTAAGGCCTAATTGGAGCCCTGGTGGCACAGTGGTTAAGAGCTCAGCTGCTAATCAAAAGGTTGGCAGTTCGAATCCACTAGCTGCTCTTTGGAATCCCTATGGAGCAGTTCTACTCTGTCCTATCGGGTCACTATGAGTTGGAATCGACTCGATGGCAACGGGTTTTTTGGTTTGAAGGCCTAATTAAGCTGGTTGTACATTACATATAAATCTAATGTTGGACCCCACTGGATTTCTGGATTTCCCCAAGAGCAAGATGAAACCAGCCAAACGTCATCCAACTGGGAACCACGTCAACTCTCCTTCTCCTCAGATGAGTTTAATTTTTCATTTAACACACGTCGGAATCTTTGCCCTCTTCTTTCTTAAGCTAATAACTTTTCCAATCAGTCCGTGACCATGGTTGACCCATCACAGGATACATCTGTCCTCCCAAAATTTTGGTCACCATCTTAGCATTTTATTGTACGTTCTTTGGAGAAAACTCTGTGCGTCTTTTGGCACTCTGTTCTGCTTGCTGAAGTTTATGAGCAAGTAAACCAAGCTAGCAAACGAGTATGATCTCATTGTGGGTGAGCAGGGAATTTTCTACACAGTGATGAAACAGTCATCACCACCCACCCTCTGCAACAAAATCATTTTACTGACATGCGTTGGTTTCACTCTCAAGCATTTTTGTGATATTGAACCTCCATTCTCACCATAAACGCTGGAGGGAACCTGAGTAACTCTGGAATAAAGGAGCCCTGGTGGCGCAGTGGTTAAGCTCTTAGCTGCTACCTAAAAGGTCAGCAGTCCGAATCCACCAGCAGCTCCTTGGAAACCCCATGGGCAGTTCTACTCTGTCTTATAAGGTCCCTATGAGTCAGAATCAACTCGACGGCAATGGGTTTGATTTTGGTTTTATTAACTGAAAGTAATGAAGACTTTAGCTTCTTCACCTTGGAGGACCAAGCCCTCCCCCTTGTTTCCTTTATACTCTGTGTGCTGTTCACTCAGCACCTATCTTCATTGAGATACCAGAGGTTCTGCCATTCCTGGAGAGCACTGCTTCCTACAGGTGCCTGACCCCAAGGGCTGGATAGCTGAGGAGTCTTCAGATGAACGCTCTTCCTCTGTGTAGTTTGCTGACTATGACTACCTAGGACACAACTGTGAAATTTCATCACCAAAATCTAGCAAGGCAGGATCTGCTGATTTACTTAACGGACATTTATACGAATTAAATGCCTGGAGGCAGTGCATTCTATATAATAACCCTACGAGAGCAGACACTATCATTACCTTAGATGGTAGGAAACTGAGGACTGAGAGGCGAAATGTCTTGCTGTAAGTCACAGGCTCCATGAAGAAGAAGGTATACAAAGGTGAAGGATCTATATTTATTTAGAGGTAAATATAAAACTGAATTCATTATGACATGAAAAATCAGTCCACTTTAAAAGCCAATGTACTTCTGATGGGGCTTTAGAGTTTGATTGCAGGATTCTTCTGAACGGGGGTTGTCTGCGATATAATTAACATCATAAACAAGAGAAAGTCACACGTTTAGCAAAAAGCTTGCTTTGAGTGAATACATTTCTCTTTTTCCTTTTTTAAATGAGAAAGGCAGGATAAAAGCACATAAAATAACCGCTGACTCAGTGGAGTTCGAGCTAAGAACTTGTGCTGTGAAAATTCTACTTTGTCTAGCAAACACTGTCAAACAGGAACTTGAAAGAGGAACACTTTTTTTCTAATTTTCTAGAAAAAAAAAAATCAGCTGTGAGTCTCTGACTCCCCTGACCACGGTGAATGCCTCGTGTGGTAGGAGGAATACCGAAGCAGGGCTTCCACCCCTTGGGTGGGCTCTCTCACATTCCCAGGAGCTAAACTCAGCCACTGGAGCTCAGTGGACACGTCCAATACTGAGGTACCTTTGAGCCCGAGGTTCTGACGAGCAACCCAAATCCTCTGCACATGACATATGGCTAAGCACTCAACTACTAGCCAAAACTGTTGGCAGTTTGAACCTCTCCCAGAGACGCCTCAGAAGACAGGCCTGGTCATCTGCTTCTCAAGTGTCACGGCCTTGAACACGTTATGGAGCAATTCTACTCTGGACACATGGGGTTGCCATGAGTCAGAATCGACAACTCACAACAACAGCAATGAATGGAGAAGGCGGGAATTTCAGGTCACAATCTCCTGACATAAAGCCAAATAGAAACTGACTGTATACTGATCCCATCGTTTCTCAGTCGTGGCCACTTTCCAAGGAGAAATCAATGCAATGACTGGTATTAATATGATTTGGAGGGAATTGGTCATTTCAGTTGCTTCAAAGGTGCTATAGTTTAGTGGTGAAGACCATGGGCTCTGGAGTAAAACAGAACATTCTTTCAATGTTGAGTCTGCAATCAACTGGCTGTGTACCACTGGGTTATTTTACCTCTCTGAGCAACTGCTTTTCCCATTGCAAAATAAATGTATTCTTATCTTTTGGGATTTGAGAGGATTAAATGCGATGATGTGGTAGCATATTACTTTGCATATGTTGTTGCTGTGTGTCCTCCAGCGATTCTGACTCATAGGGAACTTACAGGACAGAGTAGAACTGCCCCATAGGGTTTCCTAGGTTGAAATCTTTACAAGAGCAGATCGCCAGGTCTTTTCTCCTATGGAGTTGCTGGGTAGGTTCAAACCACCAGCCTTTCAGTTAGCAGCCAAGCACTCAAACATTGTGCCCCCAGGGCTCCTACTTTACATATAAACAAAAAAAACAAAAAACAAAAAACAAACTCATTGCCGTCAAGTCGATTGATTCATAGACACCCTGTAGGACAGAGTAGAACTGTCCCATAGGGTTTCCAAGGAGCAGCTGGTGGATTTGAACTGCTGATCTTTTGGTTAGCAGCAGTAGCTCACTGCAGTTCTTAGCCACTGTGCCACCAAGGCTCCACTTTACATATAGTGGGTGATAAAGAAAAATGTGAACTTTATTACTGTGTTGGTTCAGATCTACCAAGAAGCAGACGCCAAGACAGGATTCAATGCAGAAGAGATTTATTAGAGGAAGCAGCTGTGAGAGAAAATCAGGAAGAAGCTGGGAGAGGCTGAGAGGTCTTCAAACCATGATACAAGTCTGACTTGAAGCAAAGGAGAGAGGGAGGGAAGACTGGGTGGAAGAGTCTTAAACCACCATGCATTTCTATAGGAAAGTCCAGTAAGGCTGTCATGGAGTCCTAGAGCCAAACTTGCTGTCAGAGGATCCTGCATCTCTCAGGAATGGGCCTGTCTTGGTAACCCTGCCAGGCTTACTCCGAGGTGGGGAGCAGTCCATGGAAGTGCAGCTCCATGCCAGCACTACGACGGATTCCAACGAGCAGCTGGGGTCCTCGGGAGTCATATTTCCTGCTGTCGGAGAGGCATGTTCTCATTACTCAGTGAAGATCCTTGGGCCAACCACTTGCTGTTGCTTCTGAAAAAGCAAAAGAAGGCAAAAAAAAAAAGAGCAATAGTATGCATAGGGTAATAATACAAAATCAGGGCATCTTTTAGGTGGGATGTTTGTTTTAAAAATGGAAATGAAGTCGCATGGATGCAAAGCGAAGTGATGCCATTTCAAATTCTAAGAAAATTCTTGCTCTGATTAAAAGCAAGTCTTAAAAGTAAAAAACTTTTAAAATTGATTTTCATCAATCCTTTCCTATTTAGAGCTCTCTTTCACTGACAAAATCCTGGTTAGATATCTTTAAATTTCTTTTTCTTTCTTTCTTCCTTTCTCTCTTTTTCTTTCCTTCCTTTCTTCTTTTCTTCCCTTCATTCTTTCTTTCTCTCTCTTTTATTGAAGTTAGCATAAGTAATTCTTAACTTCTTTCTGGACATGGAGAACCGGAGGAAAGCCAGTGATTTTCCCTTCTGCCCCCTAAAATGCACACATACTCATGCAGAGCAAGGGATACAATTCCAGAGGGTTTGTGGACCTTCTTATATTCATCAATGGCCCAGAGATGTGACGCTTAACTTACTAAGCATTTAAACAGTGCTTAAATGTATAAAGTTATTAACCTACATGATTTTTAAACACATTGTAATTCTTGGACCACATATTTCTATGGATTAAGACAATCAACCAGTTATTCCTATGATGACCACTTGTTTTTTGAGTTCGAAATCTTAGTGCACACTGAGGCACTGTTCAACCAAGTGGTACTGAATCTGTGCACCCGATAGGGATTTACACTGAATACCAAAGGAAGTGCACATTTTAATGAGAAGTTATTTCTTATTCCTTCTTTCCTCATACAATGTCCAGTTTGGGATGGCGGTCCACACGCTTACTCAGAGATGATTATGTTTTAAGTTCCTAAAATTTAGTATATTTGTACTGAGTATCATACTACAGAGGAGTCCTGGTGGCGCAGTGGTTAAAAAGCTCAGTCGTTAACCAAAAGGTTGGCGGTTCTAACCCACCAGCTGCTCCGTGGGAGAAAGACGGGGCAGTCTGCTTCTGTAAAGATTTAGTCTTGGAAACCCTATGGGGCAGTTCTGCTCTGTCCTACAGGGTCACTAGGGGTCAGAATTGACTTGACGGCAGTGGGTTTGGTTTTGGGGTTTTGTCACCTACCATTGTAGGTCTGCACTGGGTCTATTTCCTCAAACTTAGCTTTATTTTCCTTCATTAAATCTTTATGCTTAGACCTCCCTTCCCTCTTGGTAGCAGAACATATTCCCTCTTGCTTCCTTGTAGCTCATCAATACATCAACCTTTTCAGGAGAAAATATAAATTAGACGGACAGAATGGCGGTCGCGGACGGGGAGGCAAAGACTCTAATGAAAATGTGTCACCATTCTGAATTCACTGGAGCCTGGATTCTCAGGCAAAAGGGTTGTGAAATGCAACATCCATCACACAACTGGTATTGGCCCCACACCATACCTGTGCGGGATGGGGTGAATTAATTATTTCACAGGAAGCTGCATATTTCTTTAGCAGTGGATGCCTCCAATTACTCAGCCTCCAGAGTGCCCGCCCAGCCTTGCACTCTTAATTCTCAGTTGTCTTTCTTTTGGGGGTTAGAGCCAAAGCTTCAACCTGGCTGTTTTTTTTTTTCCAGTGGTTTACAGAACATGGTAAATGACAAAGGTCTGGAAGAACATATTTCCTCCGAAGCTGGTGACCAATTAGTGGCTTGCCACTGACTGCCATTTCACTGCTATGAGTGCTGTGTTCTTGTAGCTTGGTGATAGACACACTGTTGATTTTCCACTTTACAGGCTTTGCCAATGCCCCAGGTTCCACACAGCTGCCTTTAATGCTATTCTTCCAGATAGCTTGTGACAGAGGAGAAGAGAAAAGGTATGTGTGAGAAGCAAGATGGCGACCCTGAGCAAACTTAGCAAGGGAACAAAGCAAAGAGAAGAGTTATTGTACTACATCACCTTTTATTTTAATAACTCTGAATGAATCAGGGAAAATACCAAGTCTATCAGGTTAATGTCCAAAGACATAAGTACTGTGGTTAAAGACTTTGCAAAGGTTATTAAGCTGTTGACAATGGTAGAATCAGACATATTCACCACTGGTTCAGTAATTGTCTTTCATCTATGAACAACTTCTCCTCTCCCCCCACCCAACTTTTATGATTCATCATATTTATTTTTTGTTTCCTCAAGCAACATCTTTTATTAGGTGCACACTCACTGCAGAAATTTAATTTCTGCAGGAGAACAACAAAGCAGTTGATTATTATTATTGAGAATCTGGTACAACATCGAGTGAAATAAAATCTATAAGGCATTAAAATGACAGATTAGGCAGGAGCCGTATTCATTTACAAGTGTTAGAACATCATGCTAATGCCTCACAAGCACAACATAAAATGAAAATCCACTCTTTCCTGCTGCTTTACGAAGGAAAGGAACGCTGTGAAGCTCCCAGGAACACACGCCAGAGCCTCCGTTAAAGAGGCAATGTCCTTCTGTAGTTTGCTAGGAGGTTCATCCTTGACCAAATGCAAATAAAAACACTCCTCCCCTGTGCACAGCCGGGAGCACTCTAAGCTTATCCTTTGGTCATTCCAAACGGAACACAGCTAATCCTGAGATGATGGATAGCATTCATGTGTCCCTCATCACTTCCTCATGGAGAGTAACACGCTACTTATCAGCCAACACCACACTTTATATCCCACCTGAAATCCAAAGAGAAAGCAGAAAACGAACGCCCCAGAATCAGCAATTCAGTGTTGTTATTCCACACAAGAAAGCCCCCATAACTTCCATGTAATGGCACAACGGTGGTTCAGCGGTAGAATTCTCACCTTCCGCTTGGGAGACCAGTGTTCATTCCCGGCCAATGTACCTCAAGGGTGGACACCACATGTCTGTCAGTGGAGGCTTGTGTGTTTCTATGATGCTGAATACGTTTCAGCAGAGCTTTCAGACTAAAAGAGACTAGGAGGAAAGACCTGGAGATCTGTTTTGAAAGTCGGTCAATGGAAACCCTATGGATCACAATGCTCTGACCATGGGGACGATGCAAAACCGGGTGGGGTTTCATTCCACTCGGCATGAGGTCACCATGAGTCAGGAGTCCAACGGCAACAATCTGTATGCAGTTTAATCACCCAGAGCCTAGTAACTCTTACTTTAGACATGATATTCATGCTTTGATATCATGTTTTATGGCTCAAAGCAGATAAGGAGAAGCAAGTTACAAGAGTGCTAGAGAACATCAGTCTGAAACTTCTAAAACCTAGAGTGGTTTTCCTGATAAAAGGAGAAGAGACACAAAAATACAATAAATAGAATGCCTCAAATAATCTCAAAGACCAGTTTACCTGACGACATCTCTGTAAAAGAACAGAACGAATAAATCTGCTTATAATATTGATGGAAACCCTGGTGGTATAGTGGTTAAGAGTTGGGCTGCTAACCAAAAGGTTGGCAGTTCAAATCCACCAGCTGCTCCTTGGAAAACCTATGGAGCAGTTCTACTCTGGCCTATAGGGTCGCTATGAGTCGGAATCAACTCGATGGCAACAGGTTTGGTATTCGGTTTGGATAATATTGACACAAGACATTAAAAAAAAGACCAATAAGTTTTATATTTCTGTTTATTTTCTGAAAGGGAAGCACAAAAAGAGTTCATAGAAAATTCCATCAAATTAGTTAAAATACCAGAATTTCACATATGTAGCACAATTCATTTTCCAACAATATCATATAAACATGTGTTACTCATATTTTATATATATGGAGGTATATATTTGACAATAAACATACAAAGTATAAAATGTATTTACAAAAACACAGGACATACTTTACTATATATTATTCATTATATGTATAATGATTCCTATGCCAAATAAGCAAATAACACAATATCTTAGTGAACTGTCAGTGATTTATTTCAGATTGGTTCACTACTTCATTTTCAGAAGGCAACATCTGATACCAGATTCTTTTTCTTGAACTAAAGGTGGTCGTTGTTGTTGTTAGGCGTTGTCAAGGTGGTTCCGACTCATAGCGACCCTATGCACCACAGAACGAAACACTGCCCGGTCTTGCACCTTGCTCACAATCGTTGTTATGCTTGAGCCCATTGTGTCAATCAAACTAAAGATAGAGGGCACCGAAAAGTCTGATTTCTTGGAATCTATCATGGATGGCATTTAAATAATGAACATCGGTGTTCAACAACTCCTCTTTATGCAGTAGACAGTAGTGGGTAATACTGTAGAGGGTTCTCAAACTTTTATCAACATGTCAGACACCACTTCCCTGGCTACACCCATTCCCGTGGCTGCACCCATGAGATGTCCTGAGGCCCATGCCCCATCCTTCACCGGCAACTCATAGCACACAGGTGG
Source organism: Dugong dugon (assembly GCA_030035585.1). NCBI lineage: Eukaryota > Metazoa > Chordata > Mammalia > Sirenia > Dugongidae > Dugong > Dugong dugon. Next base: position 72,717,244 of record CM057480.1, on the reverse strand, counting down.
TATTTCCATCCCTGTTCAGGAAAGCACATCGGAATATAAGTGAATGAGAAGAGAAGCCTGACTTGCTATAATTTACCAAAAAAATAAAAAGATTAGCCATGAGCAGACTTTGTTGTGTTTGCTATGAATAAAAACCTCCTGAAGACACAGCTTGAGCATCGAGGTGGGAAGAGCTGACAGGGAGGAAGGAGAATGTGGCCGGTGGCAGGAGATCTGCCTTCCAGTCCCAGCTGTGTGATCTGGGCAACTCACTTTCACCTCCAGGGATCATAAGGTCCTGTGCAGAAGGGACCATGATAGAGTTTCGGCATTGAAACTGTCACAAGGTGTTGCAACAGCTAATTGAGATCCTACGATGTAGGAAAGGTAGCATAGAAAGGTGAGGTGGCATCCATGTCAAATAAAGGATCGTGATTTTCCACAGTCCTTGTATCCGAATCTCTTTCCTTACTGGCCTGTGACTTCCAGAATGCCAACCACAACTTGCAACCAATGCAAGGTATTGAGAATGCCTTGCACCTGCACGCAAGTGTCCTTGGAATTAACAACGCAATATATCCTACATGATGAGGCAAAGAATGACTGGCAAAGAATCACTCACTCATAGATTTTTAGAGCCAGAATACAAATCTGGCAAACACAGGTTCAAAGGAATGGCTAAAAATGTGAAAGAAGAACAGCCTAGGAGGTGCAGATCTCAGGCATATATACGCATCTTAAGTTTTAATAAATAAACACCCATCCCCCCAGGTGGATGGGAGGAAAACATATAAATAAACAGAGTGAAAACACACATGAGTTTGGGCTCTGGCCTTCTCGCCATTGACTGGCTGCTAATTTCTTGAATTTCACCCAGGCCTTGTGTCCAACAGACCACATGGTGATTGCTAAATTGCTCAATGACCACAAGCCACAACCAAAGGGAAAATATTCATGAAAATTAACATGCCATTTAGTACTCACCACACTTCCAGCCAACGCTTTGTGTACCAGAAAGTCTTCGAACTGGCTCCAAAACTTTTCAATTCCTGACAAATGCACTGGCCCCTCTCCAAGGAGCTGGGCAGCAATCTGTGCTTTCTGCTGGTGCGTGGTGATGGCGGTTCTGCTGTTGGTAGAGATGGGGGAGGAGGCATTCTTCTCATGAAAGAAAGATCTGAGAACTTCTGGAGCCTCACCCAAGCCCAAAGAACTCCAGTGCAGCATGGCAGAGCACAGGATCTTAACTGCTTTTACTTTCTCCAAATGAATGACGTATAATAAAAGCTGGCACCTTCAAATAGTAAAGACCTGACTAATCTTCTTCACATTAGAGACTAAATTCACATTTGTTTTTAGAGTATGGTGGCCTATTGGAGAATTCTACCACTGAGCCACCAATGCCTATCAGGAGATAATAATGTCTATGTTTGAAAACAGAAAAGTCTAACAACTAGAGTCAAAGGTGGAATATGCTAACTAACTGCCCTCCTTTCCCCTCAAAAAAAAAAAAAAAAGAAAGAAAATCCAGCACAACGTAATTATAAGACAACTGAACCAGAAGCAGGAGAACTTTGTTTCAATTCTGCCTCTGGAAATAGCAATGTGACTGGCCAAGCTATAAACTCATGGACACCCACATGATAAAAAGAAACATTCAGATCAGATAATTTCCAAAGTCCCTTACATCAGACATATTCCAAGTTTAAGATAATCTTTTCATCATCTAGAAGAAAAAAACATCACCAGAATGTCCAGGTCACTCCATCCCATTTGGGACACTGGCCAGGACGATACTATTGCATTGTTGCCATGATACCAGTATGGAAAGCATCTAGATGTTGGATGTCCAAACAGCTGGATGACTGGTTGAGTTTTCCTCTTTTTTTGGATTGCTGATGTTGGCTGCTAATGAAAAGATGAGCAGTTCGAATCCACCAGATGCTCCTTGGGAATCCTTTGGGGCAGTTCTACCCTGTCCTATAGGGTCATTATCAGTCAGAATTGACTCAACGGCCACTGGTTTGGTTTTTGTTGTTGTTGCTGTTGTTTAGACCAGCTCTTAGAATGGTGTCAAGCATTTCGTAGTCTTCATAGTCTCTTTAGGATCCTCAGGTCCTCTCTTTTGGGAGATGTTTAGAAAAGAAGGGCTCTCTGAGTGGATTCTACGGAATCTCAAAGTGACTGCATAGCTAAGAGCAGGAGGTCCTTCAGGAAGATTGTCAGCAGCTTGTTTTCAGTTAAGGCATGGTTCTCCATCATCATGGCTGCATGACAGCAGAGCACCATTTACAAAACAAGAGCCATGCTGTTGGGGAAAGCTGGCCTAAAACACTCCGGGTACGTAGGATAAGGAACAGCAAGAGTTCTGCATCACAGCCCAAACATTACCCTTTATGAGTGCCACAGGGTCCACTCTAAACTCCCACAACTAGTTGTTTTAGGCATTTTCCAAACGCCTGACTTGGTATAATTTAGAAAAATTGACTCACTTGGTTATCTTCAGGTTAGGACATACTGTCAGAAGTTTCCAGAAAGACACAAAGGGGAAATGAATCATCAATGAATTGTTACAAGAAATTCTGATGAAACTAGACCATTAAGTGAGCGAAACAGGCTGTCATAGGAATGTAAGGAATTAAATGAAAGATAAACTTAGTTCTGGTCCAAAATATGGAGCTCTGGTGGCACAGTGGTTAAGAGCTTGGCTGCTAAGCAAAAGGTTGGCAGTTTGAATCCACCAGCTGCTCCTTGGAACCCTATGGGGCAGTTCTACTCTGTCCTATGGGGTCGCTATGAGTCAGAATTGACTTGAAGGCAACAGGTTTGGTTTTTCTGGTTTTGATCCAAGATATTACTTGAGCCCAACCTGGGACACTGCCCTTTCTCTTTAATTGGTTTTAATGTTTCTCAGAACTAATATTTTTTTTCTGACTTAACACCACGGAACTCCATTTGCTTAGAGTGTACATGATGTCAGAGCTTTTTCCTCTGGGTAGGGAGTCCATAGAGTGGGATGTTAAGAATTTATACTCTGGACACAAAAAAAACCCCTGAAGTTCTAATTCCACCTGCTGCTCCCGGCTCGTCGACTTTGTGCAAGTTATGACGCTCTTTAGACTTCGATGTCTTCACTTACCAAATGGTCTAACAGTCTCTCTCACAATGCTTAATAAAGAGGAAATGCTGTATGTTAGGCACGGTATTTTGCACGTAGAAAATGCTTAATATGTGGTAGTGTTATGGATTGTGTCCCCCAAAGACTATGTAAAAATGTGTAAATATGCACCCTTGTACATGTGGAGATAATCTCACTTGGGAAGAGGGGTTTCTTTGTTATGTTAATGAGGACATATCAGTGCTGGGTGTGTTTTAAGCCAACCCTTTTTGAGATATAAAAGAGCAGATCAGGCACTGAAAAAAAGCAAGCAGAGATGGGGGAAGATAGATGCCATGCCACATGAGGATTGCCAAGGAAACAAGGAACAGAAGCTGAAAAGAGACAAGGACCTTCCTCCAGAGCCAACAGAGAGCGAATGCCTTCTCCTAGAGCCCGTGCCCTACGTTTGGGCTTCTACTCTCCAAACTGTGAGAACACAAATTTCTGTTGGTTAAAGCCACCTGCTTATGGTATTTCTGTTTCAGCAACACTAAGAAACTGAGACAGGTAACTATTTAAATTATTATTACTATTTTTAAAGTTTATCTTACAGTTGTTTTAGGTTGGCTAAGACCCCGTGAACAGCATATTACAAGCGCATTACAACCAAATCAAGTCTAGTTCTGGATAAAAAGACAGAATTTAGGTTCCCGTTCACATGGCATTTGTATCTCATGGTAACTGAGAATAAAGAAAAACAGAACAGAGTCCTAGTGCTTTAGTTCAAAGACTGGCCTTCAGTCCCTAGAAGAAGCAATGGTTTCAAGAATGCCGATGTGGTTCCAGTCAGGGAAATATCAGCCAAGTGACTGGGGCGGGGAGGAGAAAGGAGAACAACATGCTACCCCCTGTAGCCTCACATATGGTCAAACCCAGATCAGACCAGTGGGCAAAAGTAGCCAGTGTGAGGGACAAGATGCGACTTACAAAAACAGGATGACTGGAGCATGTTCCCCTTTCTAGTAAAGCTCCTAGAATCATCTCCTGGGTAAAAGACCTCTTGTTTAAGATAGCTGGTTAGTGGGTCTTCTTAACAAAAAAAAAACCAAACCCGTTACTGTCAAGTCGATTCCAACTCACAGCGACCCTATAGGAGAGAGTAGAACTATCCCATAAGGTTTCCAAGGAGCAGCTGGTGGATTTGAACTGCCAACCTTTTGGTTAGCAGCTGAGCTCTTAACTACAGTGCCATCAGAGCTCCACAGATGTGCAAAAGTAGACACCTGTGCAAAGTGTGGAGTGGGAAAAAGTAAAGTTGCTCTGCACAACAACTTTATGGGAATTTGCAGTCTTCCTCTGGTGGGCCGGGAAAAGAGGACAGGGCTAGAAATCTGAGGGGAGAACAGACGCAGTAACAAGATGCAGTAGGAAGAATAAGTCTCAGTTCAGTGGCTGGTAAGTGGGTCCTAGGGAAGACCACTGCCAGACAGACGTGCCGGGCAGTGAAGATGTTAGTCAATTTAAAGTTTTTTTCCCACTCTGTGCTACAATCCTTCTCTGCTATTGGGAAGCTGTCAATAAACACATCTTATGTGTAATAACTTATTTGTTGTGGTGCTTGAGGGAATGAAGGCAGTGCTCATAAGTGCCACTGAGCACTGTGGAGAGAGTTAGAGAAAGCAAGGATTCATAGTGAGAGGCGCCTGGGAGGATATGGCATTTCCTGCTCCCTCTCCTAGTCTTCAGAAACCCTGGGGAAATCTACGTAATGGGAGTTGGAATCACTCTACTTTTTTGTTAATGAAAAGAGTGAGGCAGGCATAGGAGCAGGTATCTGTGGATCTCCAGGAGTTGTTCTGATCTCCAGGCAGCGTAGGAGAATTGTAGGGGAATAACTCACCCATTGGGCAGTCTACTATATAAGGAACCTCGATGTCATGGCATGTGAGATCAAGGATAAGAGGGTTCTGAGAGGGTTAAGTCATTAGGAGAGAAGACAAAAAATAACCCCAAGAATTTCCCAAACATGCCTGAGGAAAATACTCACTGGACCCCAATTTTAATTTGGATTTATCAAAACCCAAAACCAAATCCATGGCTCTCAAGTTGATTCTGACTCATAGCAACTGTACAGGACGGAGTAGAGCTGCCCTATAGGGTTTCCAAGCAGCCAAGCTCTTAACCACTGTGCCGCCAGGGCTCCAATTTGGATATACAATGGACCCCAATTCTCTGATGGCAAATAACATTCTTTTGCTGAATAGTCTGGACCCACCTACCGTATCTTGAGAATTCCACCATGGCAGAAGCTGAGTAATAGGGACGAGAGGGCATGGGCTTCAGAGGTGGAAACCTGAGTTTGGAATCCAGCTCTTCCACTTGGACATGCAGTGAATGGGTTTGCCATTCCCGTTTGCCTTCTCATTGTAAAATGGGAACTAATTCCTGTAAGACTAACTCCTGAAAGTACCCAAGCCAAGGAATTTTCAATCACCTCATATGCATGCAAAGCTGGACAATGAAAAAGGCAGACCAAAGAAGAATTGATGCCTTTGAATTATGGTGTTGGCGAAGTATACTGAATATACCACGGACTGCCAGGAGAACGGACAAGTCTGTCTTGGAAGAAGTAAAGCCAGAATGTCACTTAGAAGCAAGGATGGCAAGTCTTCATCTCACGTACGTTGGACATCTTATCAAGAGGGGACATCATGCTTGGCAAAGTAGACAGTCAGTGAAAAAGAGGAAGACCTTCAACGAGATGGATTGGCAAAGTGGCTGCAACAATGGGCTCGAACATAGCAACGATTGTGAGGATGGCACAGGACCTGGCAATGTTTCATTCTGTTGTACGTGGGGCTGCTATGAGTCAGAACCAACTCATCAGCACCTAACAACAGCAACAAATTCCTGCAATGCAGGATCCAGTGCGATCTAGCACATAGTTTGTGCCTAAGTGGTGGTGGGATTATTTCTCCACAAGCTCCATTCTAACCTGCTCAGTGCATAGAGCTCCATACGAGTGGCTGCAGAGAGGTTCCAAATAAGGCGTATGTCCTTGGTTTTCAGTTAACTCTAGTGATCTAGTAAACAAAAGCTAGCCACCAAACCCAGGGTCCCCAAGGGACAGAAAGTCGCCATTTTTCCATGTGTAGAAGCTTTGCTTTGCTTCATGGATTTCCTTTATTTAAAATAGTCCCTTAGAATTCCACAAAAAGCTACCAAACAGCACGGTTTACATCATAATTAAAATAGACACAAAAATATTTATCATATTTATTATATAAAAGAGCTATGAACTTTAATCTGGAAAAAAATTGTTAAGTGCAATGGGGGAAAAAAAGCAGTTTAAAGACACATCACATACAACATTTAAAAGAAAACTTTAGAAATGGCAGCGTAGGAGGGCTTTTTTCAAATGCTATTTTATTTAGTAATTCCTTGAGAAAATTAATGATCCGAGCTAGTAGAAATGTTAGCACTTTTTTTTTTGACACTTTCCCATACACGCTCTGAGAACGTGCGCTGTCAAAGCTGGATATTACAACAAGAACGTGCTGTGAGAACTAATGCGCCAAATGTGCCTGCTGGAGGAAAGCGTGTCCCCTCAGTATCCTGGACTCAGTAACCATCTCCACTGGGCAGACACAAGTCGGGGCCAGGACAGTCTTTGAGCAGAGATAGGGTCAGCAGGGGCCAGAGTTGCATTTGACACCAGCTATATAATGACAGATGGTGCATTCCCCAGGTTCGGTGAGGAGGACGGTCAACTAATTGCCTGGTCTCATTTCCCGTGGCTTGCCGGAACCAAAAGCACTCTTCCCAGGGCTGCAGAATGATTTCCTGAAACCATGGTGAAGAGCCCAAGGTTATGAGCAAAAAGAGTCACCGAGGCACTAGGAGAATCCTGTCGGCACCAAAGCCAGTCCAGGCCATACGGGAACTTGGCAAATGATGACTCTCTGGGGCTATGAGGACATGAGTACAAAAGTAAGGCCTAACGCTGCCATGCGAACACATAGGCAACCAGGTACAATTATTGTTGTTTCAGTAAGCATCGTTGCAAGTCTTCTATTTGGACTAATGGTGCCTGGCTTTTGTCTGATGATAGTTGGAGAATTCCATCACGTTAAAGCAAAAGAAGCATAAGCAGGGGCCTTTCAAACGGCAACATGGCTCAGATGACACTGTCAGACGGCACTCCTGCACTGATGTGTTCATTATCTCCATGTGGCATACTGTACATTAGAGTGAACCATATGAAATCACCATATTGATAGCTCTCAACTGGTCAAATATTGGCAATTTCATATAGTTCATTTAAAATTTATTTGTTGTTAATGTTCCTCCCTAGACTGTAAGCTCTGTGAGAGGAACTTTGTTATATTCACTGTTTTTCCCCAGAAGACAGACTAGGAAGAAGGACCTGGAGGTCTACTTCTGAAAAAGTTGGCCAGTGAAAACCTTATGAATAGCAGCGGAACATTGTCTGATACAGTGCCAGAAGACGAGCCCCTCAGGTTGGAAGGCACTCAAAGTATGACTGGGGAAGAGCTGCCTCCTCAGAGTAGAGACGATCTTAATGATGTGGATGGACTAAAGCTTTCAGGACCTTTATTTGCTGATGTGGCACAACTCAAAATGAGAAGCAGCTGCAAACATCTATTAATAATCGGAACATGGAGTGTATGAAATATGAATCAAGGAAAACTGGAAGTCATCAAAAATGAAATGGAATTCATAAAGATCAATATTCTAGGCATTAGACTGGTATTGGCCATTCTGAATCAGACAATCATATGGTCTACTAGGATGGGAATGACAACCTGAAGAGGAATGGAGTCGCATTCATCGACAAAAGGTTCATTCCAAGATCTATCCTGAAGGACAACGCTGTCCCATACCCATTGCCATCAAGTCGATTCTGACTCATAGCAACCCTGTAGGACAGAGTAGAGCTGCCCCATAGCGTTTCCAAGGAGCGGCTGGTGGATTTGAACTGCCGACCTTTTGGTTAGCGGCTGAGCTCTTAACCACTGATCCACCAGGGCTCCTCAACACTGTTAGGATCACCAGTCAGAACAAGGCCAGGGGCCTACTGTGGAACAGATCATCAATTGCTCATATGCAAGTTTAAGCTGAAGCTGAAGAAAATTAAAACAAGTCCATGAGAGCCAAAGCATGAGCTTGAGTATATCCTACCTGAATTTAGAGATCATCTCAAGAATAGATCTGATGTACTGAACACATCAAGGACATCATATACGAAGAAAGCAAAAGGTCATTAAAAAGAAAGGAGAGGAAGAAAAGACCAAAATGGATGTCAGAATAGACTCTGTACTTTGCTCTTGAACACTGAGTAGCTAAAGCGAACAGAAGGAATAATAAAGTAAAAGAGCTGAACAGAAGATTTCAAAGAGTGGCTCAGGAAGACAAAGTAAAGTATTATAAAGAAATGTGCAAAGAACTGGAGTTAAAAAACCAAAAGAGAAGAAGATGCTCGGCATTTCTCAAGCTGAAAGGACTGAAGAAAAAAATCCAAGCCTCCAGCTGCAATAGTGAAGGATTCTATGGGCAAAAAATTGGAGGATGCAGGAAGCATCAAAAGAATATGAAAGGAATATACAGAGTCACTGTACCATTGGTGGACTTTCAACCAATTCAAGGCGGGGCATATGATCAAGAACCAATGGTACTGAAGGAAGAAGTTTAAGCTGTGCTGAAGGCATTGACAAAAAACAAGTCTCCAGGAATTGACGGAATACCAACTGGGATGTTTCAACAAATGGATGCAACGCTGGAAGCACTCACCTGTCTGCGCCAAGTAATCTGGAAGACAGTACCTGGCCAACCGTCTGGAAGAGATCCATATTTCTGCCCATTCCAAATAAAGGTGATCCAACAGAATGCGAAAATTATCATATAATTAACATCACATACAAGTAAAATTATGCTGAAGATAATTCAGAAAGTTGCAGCAGTACATCCACAAGGAACTACCAGAAATTCAAGCCAAATTTAGAAGAGAACTTGGAACAAAGAATATCATTGCTGATGTCAGATGGATCTTGACTGAAAGCAGAGAATACCAGAAAGATATTTACCTGTATTGTATTGACTAAGCAAAGGCATTCAACTGTAGATCATAACAAATTATGGATAACGTTGGGAAGAATGGGAATCCCGGAACACTTAATTGTGCTTATGAGGAATCTGTATTGTATCCTTTCCCCATACTTATTCAGTCTGTATGCTAAGCAAACAATCCGAGAAACTGGACTATATGAAGAAGAATGCGGCATTAAGATTGGAGGAAGTCTCATTAACAGCCTGTGATATGCAGATGACACAATCTTCCTTGCTCAAAGTGAAGAGAACTGGAAGCACTTACTGGTGAAGATGAAAGACTACAGCCTTCATTATGGATTATACCTTAACATAAAGAAAACAAAAATCCACACAACTGCACCAATAAGCAACATCGTGATAAATGGAGAAAAGATTGACATTGTCAAGGATTTCATTTTACTTGGATCCACAATCAACACCCATGGAAGCAGCAGTCAAGAAATCAAATGACTTACTGCATTGGACGAATCTGCTGCGAAAGACTTCTTTGAAGTGTTGAAAAGCAAAGATGTCACTTTGAGGACTAAGGTGCACCTTACCCAAGCCATGGTATTTTCAATCACCTCACACGCATGTGAAAGCTGGACAATGAATAAAGAAGACTGAAGAAGAATTGAGGCATCTGAATTATTGTCTTGGCAAAGAATACTGAATATACCATGGATTGACATGAGAATGAACAAGTCTGTCTTGGAAGAAGTAGTCAGAATGCTCTTTACAAGTGAGTATAGTGAGACTTTGTCTTGCTTACTTTGGACATGTTATCAGGAGGGAACAATCCCTGGAGAGGAATATCACGCTTGGTAAAGTAGAGAGTCAGTGAAAAAGTGGAAGACTCTCAAGGAGGTGGATTGACACAGTAGCTCCAACAATGAGCTCAAACATAGCAAGGATTGTGAGGATGGCACAGGACCGGGCAGTGTTTGTTCTGTCATGCGTGGGGTCACTATCACTTGGAACTGACATGATGGCACCTAACAACAACAACAACGTTTCCTCAGAGCTTAGAATGGTGCCTGACACATAACAGACTTTCAAAAATATTTACGAGTAAATGAAGAAATGAATTCCACTGACATTAATTAGTCTCTATGTCCTGTACGCTTGACTACTAACCCAAAGGTTGCAGCTGGAACCCATCCAGTGGTGCCACAAAAGGAAGGCCTGGCAATCTGCTTCGGTAAAGATTACAGCCAAGAAAACCCTACGCAGCACTTCTAGTCTATAACACATGAGTATCCATGAGTCAGAGTTGACTTGATGGTAACTTTTTTTATTTGTCATTATTCAGTATGTAGCAGACACTGTGCTAAGAACGAAGACGACAGTGTTTAGAGCAGGTAAAGTCCTTTTGGGAGAAAGAGACCTGAATCAGTAGTTACAAAGTAGCAGGTATGGGCTGTGACCAGGAGGATGACCCGAGCTTACAGGACAGGGAGCCTAGATTTGTTTGGTGGGGACGAAGGGAAATGAGCACTGAGGTTTATGTTCCCCACCAAAATGGCATCTAAGTGACACCTGAAGAGTCCTGTTATGGATTGAATTACGTCCCCCCAAATATGTGCTGTAAATCCTAACCTCTATGCCGGTGGTCATAATCCCGTTTGGAAATGGGTTGTATTTGCTATGTTAATGAGGTAGGATTAGTGTAGGGTATAACTTGAGTCAACCTCTTTTGAGATTTGAAAGAGATTAAACAAGCAAGCAGAAGCGAGATGGGGTAAGATAGATGCCAAGACGCATGGAGATCTCCAAGGAACCAGAAAGCAGAAGCTGAAGAGACAAGGAAGGACTTTCCTCCAGAGCCGACAGAGAAAGCATTCGCCTAGAGCCGGCTCTCTGAATTCGGACTTCTAGTCTACTGAAGTGTGAGAAAACAAATTTGTTAAAGCCATCCACTTGTGGTATTTCTATTACAGCAGTGCTAGGTAATTAAGGCAAGTACACAGGAATTAGACAGATGAAAAGAGAAGCAGAAACAGTTGTTAGAACATAGCCAGGTTTCCAACATCAGCCCTGTTTACACATGGCTCCACCTACCATGGAAAAATGGGCGTTAGCCATCCACCCGTGGGGTCAACTCACTGTGCCAAAGCTCGCCTCTTAGTTGTTACTATCTCAGTAGCTTATATGGACCCTCAGTCTCTGCAAAGTTGGAATAAGTTAAAGATACAGAAGCAGGCAAGACGAGCTGGGCAGATACGCAAAGGCAGTGCCGCATACGCCAGCAAGGGCTCCAGTGCCATCCAAGGAAGAGGTGTGCTTTTTCTTTCGACTTCCAGTCTCCCTGGTATCTGCATGTAATAGGAATTAGGCTCTGACCTGTCAGGCATCTCTCTAGAGTCTTCACATGGACTTACTCTCTGTGACCATTCCTTTCATTCCGAACACTTCGGGAGTCAAAAGATTTTCCAAGTTCCATGGGAAAATCGCCCTTACTCCTGCCAGCCTGTGTTCTATCAAATGCTTCAAACACGTAGAACCCCTCTCTTGGGGTAAGGGGAGTTTAAGGTCTGTAGGGGATTCCATGACTGCCATCATCAAGAAGGGTAAGAGATGATTCTGGACCCCATGACCGTCACCCTGTGAAGAGAGCACAGCCTTGCAAGTCTCAAGGGGTTATAAAAAGAGGACCCTCTAGAATGTGGTTGAACTTGAGGCAGAAAAGAGGAAGTCAGGAAGAATAAAACACTCTGCCGTGTACCCTCCAAATCCAGAATATTTCCACCCTAAATTGGATTTTTGCTTTTCTCCCCACCCCCCTATTTTCCAGACATCGGGGGAAAGACCCCATCACCTCTGGCTTCTGATCCCAAAAGTACTTCTGGAGCATGGCCATCCCAGCCTGGCAAGGGAAAGGGGGATGCTCCTCGCAGCCCTGCCTTGCTGCCAAGCGGGTCCTTCCCTGGAATGGCATCTAACAGTGTAAAGACAGCTTCTTCACACAGCGTCTTCAGCTCTGACTGAGCCTTTGGTAACAGAAGGCTACAAATTGTGGCGTTTCTATTGTCTGAGCAATTCAATGGGCATTTCATTTCCAGTCAAAATCCAAACTAGTTAAAGTCAGCCTGTACAAGCTGCCTGGCTGAGAGACAGCAGCTTGCATTAAAATTACAATTATATTGTTTTGCCATGTCATAAGCAAAGGTTAAAATCGTATCTTGGCCAGACATTGTTTCTATAATATTGGTCCTCGGCAAGGCTGCCGTGCAGAAACGATGTGAAATATTTCTAATACAAATTTTATTTTTATGTGAAACTATTCAAATGCTGCTGTACAACATGAACTACCTGAACCAAATCAAATCCTTAGGTCAATTCCTTCTTCCGAGTGCTCCTTAGATAACAAAGTCTTGTTCTGCGAATCTATTCAATATATTAAAGTTGATTCACTCGGACAGTGTGTAAGATATAATACATTAATCTGGGCCATTTCAATTTCTGAGGCTGGGACTATAAAACTGGTGTGCTGCATATCTAATTTTTTTTGAATACCTGATTTATGCATTCCTCTGATGCCGAGTGCCGATGGTGTGCTGGATGTGGCTGCTACATTAACGATGAGCTGCATCAGCACTCAAATCTTATCTTGTTAAATCAGACAAATGTAGCTCAATGAAAAGGAAGGAATAAATGCCTGGGATGGTTGAAAGGAGTGAATTTTAATCCTGTTTGTTAGGGGACTTTCAGGGTTTGCACTGGATGACTAAGGTGGGGGGGAGGGTCCCCCGGAGACTTTGTGTACCATGATTTATATTTATATGTGATACATATAATGGACAAGGAGCACACACTGGAAAATATATACCTCATGCAAATTGGCACACACCCTCACAAGCAGATCCAGCGTTGCAAGATGCAGTGTCTATATTTTACGGATGCTGTAAAATCTCTATTAGATAGACAATTTGTAAAAATGGGTCCCTTTTTAACATTTCCATTACAAGTATAAAAACTGCTCCTTTGTGCATAATTCTCTATATTTTTTCATCAAAAAGAAGTTACCATAAAGGCTAAATACCAGGAGGATGGAATAGCTTATCACAATTGTTATAAATATGATGTTTTCAGGAACTTTTGTGGCACACTGAATACTACCACCATTTTATGGACAGGCAATAATAGTTCTCATTGATGGGAAACGTCCCTACGTTTGCACGATCAACAAGACCTTTAGAAATAATCTCTGTGCCCTACAAGAGGAAAAGTTTCATCCCTGCGTTTAGCACAAATGGCCAAAACCTTTATAATAAATGCAATACACCTCAGAAATGCATTCTTATGGAGGATCCTGCACTACTAAACTCTACTTTAAATCTTCTTCTCTTAAAATATCCATGCAGTTCAGCTTCAGACACCAGAAAGTCAATCAAAACCCTTCATTTACCTAAGAAGATGTTTGGACGCATGGGAGCACCATGATACAGGTGTAAAAATGCATTCATTGCCTATTAGAATGCATGGGCCAGAAAATAGAACAATTACAGACGAGGCCAAGTTGGAGCTGGCATTATTTAATTGGCTCAAAGATGAACTTGCCTGCTCAGTGACACTTTGGGAATGTATTATTCAAACATAAATCAGCTTTGCTTTCATTGGCTTCTCCCCTTCCTCAGTGCGTAATTATAGAAGGTATACGTGTTGGGGGTAGGGAGGGAGATCTTGTAAACAATAGACTCACTCACGCCCTCTCTTTCTTGTGCGTGTTTCAACTCCAAGGGCTTGGTTCTCTATCTGCAATATTATCATCATTTACAAGGGTCAAAGCTGTGATGTGCAGACGTTGAGGACTGCAACTGATTAGTACATATAACCAAATGGACTAGGACACTGTTCCACACACGTCCCAGAACTACAGAATGTGATTGCCGGGAGGGATCAGAGAGAGCTGCCTGTCAAATGAAGTCATTTTGCAGATGAAGACATCGAGGCCAAGTTCAAAGCCAGGACTAGACCCAAGTCATCCGATATTCAGTTCATCGCTTCTTCCTTGCACCACACGGTCAAAGCTTCCCACCCCTTCAAGCTGCCCCTCAAGCAGTAGCCACAAACCAGACCCCCCTCAACACAAAACAATATTCCCTAGACTTCTCACTAGCACATAAATTTGGACTCGATGTTTCTGAAAATGTCATGAAAGCTCAGCTCACGGAAGCCTAATCTGAATAGTAGTGAATTGTGAGTCCCGTTTAGACAAGATTCAGAGAACAAAAACTCAAAACTATTGAGCTCTTAATAGAATGAAATATCTTCATTATTCCTCATCAGGGGACTCAAAACTCAGCTTTAATTTGATAGGTTGTAAACCTTTTTTTAAGAGAATCAATAGAAAGGTCAGTGGCAGGTAATGTCAGCAGAATGGGACCCAGGAGTGTGGGTGATGGTGATACCTGGACCAGAGGAAGCACAGCCAGAAGATGGAGATCCTGACATTGGAGGAAACATATGCTCCTGCTCAGAGCCGAGCACCAGAACACTGCTCACGTGCAGTGAACACGTGACAAGTGTGCAAAACCAACGGAAAAGGGACGTTCAGGCTGAAAAACGGAACAGCCTCCAAGCTAGTCAAGCATGTTGTTTCACTGAAGGAGTCTGTTCGGATTCCCACGGTGCTGGAAACGGAAAGAGGAGGCCAACAATGCAGACTCATGTGTCAGCCAGCAAAGGCAGCCCCAGATCCTGCAAGAACAGCACCCAGACCCTGCAAGAGCTGCACCCAGTGGACTGTGGGTGGCAAAGTGGGGTGGTTCTTTAGCTGGAAGAGTACTCTGGAGCTCTAAGCAATTTCCAAAATACTGTCCTTTCTGAGAGCAGCTTAGGGTCAAAGAAATGGACAACCCTTGAGGGAACTTTAGACAGGGTGGATGCGGAGTGGGCAAATCAACAGGGTGCCTTTGATTACTAGAAGGAAGGTGAGAACTGAAGCTTGAATTAAGACTTCATTAGTACACGTGGGATGATGCAGATGTATAAAGAGCAAGTAACGTGAGATCCGGGCCTCACTAGATGCCTGAACTTATGTCAAAGTAGCTCCGTTACATATGTGTCCCTCAGGGTCAGGCTGCATTAGCTGGTTTCCTCATTCCATCCAAGATGAACTAAAGAGTCAATGGGGTGTACTTCAAAAACGACTCTCCAAAACGTGTTTTCAGTGTCCACAGAACTTAGGTTCAGTTCAAGCGTGCATGCATGTGTGCACGCTGCACGTATGTGCATGTGCCAGGGTGTGACAAGGAGGGGGGGATAAAACATGAAATGTCTGGAAGGTCACAGAACATTGACCTCATTGGCGGGGCTAATTTGATTGTGCGGGAACAACAGCACTGCACTCTTCTGCCAGCCAAGTGCATGCTAATTATGCAATTTGCCCTTGATAAGACCTTGGTGGGGCATTCAGCAGTTGTGATCTGTCAGTGACTTCTAATCATGTATTATCGTCTGGGTGAGCCAGAATGGGACCCTAAGCTTTCTGTCTTTACAGCAATGTGGCACTCTAATTACCTTATGCCAAGTGGATATGCAGCAACTGAATTAAGTGATCAGTGCGATTGCCTTCAAAATCTTCCCTTTCTCCTTTGTGTGGCTTCACGGCAATTTACATTTTCAGATGTAGAGAACCTTTTGGTGTGACTGAAGACGCCACTCTAAAAAATAATAATTAAAAAAAAAAAACGTAAGCAGGATAATATTAAATTCAAGCCCTACTAGGATCTTGCCTTCTTTCTGGGACATAAGACAACAAGCTCCAGTAACAATGCTCTGAGCAAACTTATTGAAAAGCATCATATTGGGATGGCGTTTGCTTCCACCAAATACAAATACCACAGGGGTTGGGAGTGGTTTGGGGTGTGGAGGGACCACGGAGGGTGACAGGGCTTTCTAATTCCCTTGAGCTTTTGCTGTGTTACTCATTTGTTCTTAAGAAGTGGACCTTAACATTAACCAGTATTTTCTGCTTTTAAACAGCACTTGGGATCCCCTGAAGGAATATATACGCTACATAAAAAATTAAAACCCGGGAGGAGGGAAGGGAATCTCACCACAACATATTCATTAACTAAGGTAAAGATAAATTGACCTTACAAGCATTTTAAGTTCGGTAACAGATTTCTGAAATATTGGTTAATTTGTTCCATGACAGTTTGAGGGGTGAGGGTGGTCCTAATTACGATAATGCAGCTTGCACTGTTTTTAATACTTTACAATTTTGTCAGAGCGACCCTATAATGCTGTATTGTTGCATAGCAACTCTCAAAAACTACAAAGCAATCTGTTATGCTAAACCGGTTGTATCAACATCTGTATTTGCCTGGAGAGTGATCTAATGCCTTTTTCAAAGAAAATGCACTGCGACATTTATAAAATTTGGAAAGATACACCGATGTGGATGATCCTTGAAAATATGAACTCTGAAGAGCTCCTTGAAAGTTGTCATAAAACAGACCAAAAAAGCAAAAAAAATAACCCCAACTATTGCCACCACCACATCATAGAGCAAAAGTTCCTGTGCTGCTAACAGGAAAAATAAAAGGTTTTTCAAAGCATGTCTGCCTTGTGTGTCAACATTGCTGCAGAATTCTTTTATAGTAACTGGAAAAAAAATCAAAACGAAAGAGGACAATTGAGAGAAAAATTACAAGGCTTATTCTCCTTGAATCACATGACATGCAAGGAAAATTATTTGTTGAATCCTTGGTTTGTTTGGGGTGGGGCGGGGGGGAAGGGGGCGAGATAGTGAAAGAAATGGGCTGGAGAGAGGAGGAGGGGGCACTGAGACAGCGCAGAGAGAGGGAGGGACGGAGGGAAGAATGAGCAGAGGAGGCTAGAAAGGGAGAAACCCAGACTCGGAATATTCTCATTCCCTGGGAGGGAAAACAAAAGAGCCCAAGGAAGGAAAAAAAAAGAAAAAAAAAAAAAAAAAAAACCCACTGTGGAAAGTTGACACAGTCAAGAATAATGGCTAAATCTATCAAGTTTGATCAGGTCTACTATAATGAAGTGAGGCTTCATATTCCAAGCAGGGACAATGAAGACGGGAGTCAGGCTCTAGAAATGCGCTGTTCACTTTGTGCCTGGAATCTGCGGCGGCCAGCAGGGAGCCACCAGATAATTACACAGTATTTGTGTGCTTCCAGGAAGCTTCCTGCGCAGGTTGAATGCCCCTGCTATATTAAAAGGCAGCACAGTGAAATGTTTTTTAATGAATATTTTTGTCAGAGGAAGAAAAGGCATTTGAATGATTGTGTGTGTGTGTTTACGCTTGCGCATGGGGGAACTAGAGGTGGACTACCACTGTCAAAATACAGGTACCTTTATTTATTTTTATTCCATTATTTACCATTTCAAGAGTCTGACGTCCTTTCAATAACACAAATCACAACATTCGGTTAATGTTTTTCAGGGTTAATTGTACATATAATCCCCTAACTAATATTTGTTAATAATATCTTCCAATGAAATAGTTCATCAAACTGGGGCTTAAAACTACTTTTAAAAATTCCAGTAATAAATGAAATGTTTAGACACACTAAATCGGGAACTATAAAGAAGAAGGAACACAGATGTTGATACTTACTAGTCAGTAGCCTTTGGCAGTGATAGCTCTAAAACCTAAGAATACATTATTTCAACGCTCTTTAATTCTCACCTAACAGATGTGAATTTGAAACCCATACGTTCGGTTCACAATGCCCCTTTAAGTTCATTTTGCAGGGCAAGGCAAGTCACATACACTAGGAGAATTCACAGTAAAATGGAGCTTTCTCGAAGTCCGGTTTCACTAATATATTTCAAACATTTTTTTTTATTTAATTTATTTGATGAGAAAATATATAGCATCCTGAAATACATTTTCAGATGTTGGTACTACATACGTAAAGAAGGTTTTTGAAAAGGCTAAACAGGACTCAGCATACAGCAGTAGACATCACACAATCACTTCCTTGCCTGAATTAAATAAATTCAGCATTGCCAACTCTTTGGATCACAAAAGCAGCTCACAGATTTTCAGATAATACAGTTTAGACCCCGAACCTCCACTACTGAAAAGGGGATATTGTATTTCACATGACTAAGTAGCGATTGTGAAGCGTTATCACTTTTAACAAGTACATTCTGATGAGGTAGCATGGATCTTTATTTGAAGGGAGAGTTCATGCCACATTGCATGACACAGATGGCAGGGGTCAACAATTAAGAGCAGTGAGAGTCGCAGGATTTGTTGGTTGAAAGATGGGTCTGATGAGGCAATTTTCTATTTTTTTCCTCCCAAAGAGTAATTTCAAGTAGATTTCTCAGCCAAGAAACCTACCACTCCCTCTAGCAACTGAATAAAATTTAATAGTTCTGACCCTCAAAAGAAAAGAAAAAAAAAAAAATCATTCAATTCTACAAAAGTAGAGACTGGCCCAGATTATTGCAAGAGAAAGAAGTATCCATTCCAAATTCTCAAGGATTTGTTTCAAGGTTCCTGTCATTGAAATGTTTCCTTTTGTAAGCCGTATTATTAATAATTGCAAGTACCTAAATGGAATTATTTAAATGAAAACTGGTTTCTTTTATCACAGTGGGAAAAAAAAAACCTAACCTATTTAATAAATAGATTCAGAATGAGTATACAGAAAATACTGAAAAGGAAATTTTAGTAGGTCTATACACAGCCATGTATATGTAATGGGAATGACAGGTGACTACCTTGGCATGTTTAAATCTAAATATCAATCTGTCCTTGAATACTTTTGAAACTAAAATATAAACAATGGTCAGATGTATTTTCTGCATTTGGATTACAGCTTCTTGCAAATAACTCTATTGTCATGGAATGTATGAAAACATAAATAAGATGTTTTTAAATCATCCTTTTCTAATTTTCAACCTTTTGTAAAGATACTCTACTAGTATATTAAGCAGTTTATATTCATGCGTACAATGCATAAGGCACAGAGTTCAAAACGGTCTGGCCATCTATTTAGAAGTTTCTATAAACAAGAAAGTTCATTTCAATATCATTTGACCACGAAGATGGCAAACTGAGCCGAGTGGGGAATGGACTTTTCCACCTTTCTTGAAACTGCTGAAAATATACAAGGACAGTTCTCAATCACAAGTGGAAACAAAGGGCTCAAGACAAGTTATCTTTTTATTGTGGTCCAACCATAATTGGTAAATATTCTCAAGTCTTGGGCCAAAGTGGAGAAAAATCATATTGAAGTTTTTGTTCTACAGCCTCTCCCCTAAAGCTGCAGTGAAAATGAAAATTCACAGAGAATAGAATTTTTAAAGACTATTTCTCCTATAGGCCTTCCAATTTCATTTTTCATCTTTGTTGCCAATTGTTGGTGCAAATCTTTCTGAATGGGGCATTGAGGACTCTACTCAGAGGGAAAGGGGCCAGGTCAAACACTTCAGCTGGCTTGGGAGGAGGTATGATGAGGGCTTCCAGGGAGGCAATCCTTGCTTGGGTTACCTGCAGGAAAGCTTCTAGAACTCACGGTGGCACTTTCCTATGGCCTGCTCTGCCTCCTGAAGCTCAGTTAGAGGATTTGCCTAGCTTGCTTCATTTGCATTGGATCTTCTCCTTCTGAAGTCTCAGATTTCACGGGCCTCTTTTGTGAAACCAGGAGTAAGGTTTTCATTAACTCCCTTAGCCTGGATGCATCATTAATTCCCTTAGCCTGGATACCCTTGCGGAACATTAATCTGTCAAAGAATAGACGAAAAGCCAATCATCTTTGCCATGTAGAATATAAAACCACTATTCCGGTGCCCCGGAAGCTCCTATGTGGTATCATCTTCACATACACAAATGCTTGCACGTTTGTAAGCAATGTCAACATATTTAAGAAGTGTTACCCCGAAGATTAAGTGGTCCTTGCAAAAGCCAGCGACTGCTTTCTGGTCCCATTGTGAGCAAAGAGCTTTGTGCCACAGAAGAAGGTTCCTCTCTACCTTCTAAGCTTCATTTTATTCCATCAGCTCTTTTCACATTGTTACAGCTGGTGAATACAGCAAAGTTGGATTCAGAAGAAAACCTTAAGCGTTATCATAATGCTTAGAAGAAATGGCTTCACACTGTATAATCTATCAAAGGTGTCAGATTTACAAAATGCAGATTTTCTGTCACATTTGGGCACTCTAAGCACTATATCTTTTCACTAAGGTGCTGACTGCTGTTTTAATGAGGCCCTTTGGTGGCTGTAAAAAACTGAAAGAAGAGGATTACAGAGGTTACCCTAGATATTGTCTATTTGTCTTACAAATTTCACAGTAACTACCAATTACATCGCCATAAACCTTTTGGCTACTTCAAGCTGTATGCCATAGAATACATAAAAAATATGCTATGTTAACCTCTCCTATATTATACGCTTAACTACAGCCACTGATGTAAGTCACATGTCTAATGAAGCCAATAATGAGGTTCTTTAAAAGTGGTCTTGTTATAGGAATAATATTAGAGCAGTTCAGTTACAGGCTGAAGTCTATTATGGAATATTTCCTGTAGACTCTGGTCCGGGGTCTGGAAAGATGCTGACACACTAATCCAGGCTCAAGAAGGGCATTAATCTTGCAACCTTCTACTTGTCATGCTTAATGGGACATCCCGCCTAGGTGAAATGAACCTGATGTATTCAGGTAAACATAATTTAATAAGGAAAGATAAAAAGAAATAGACATCTGGCCTGACCCTAGGGATATGAGAACGTCTGCCATTTTATCTGAGAACCTCATTCACAAGAAGAATCTACACAGTGCCTGTTCCAGGGTTGCACATAGTAGGCACTTCAAAACTACGTGCTGCACAAAACAATACATGACAAACAGAGAGCTAAAGTTTTGTGAGATTGCCGTCGTTTCCCCCGCCCCCTAAATTTCCTGCAATCCATTTTGATGGAGGGAGCAATAATGCCAGGTGGGGAGGGCCGCTGCCTTCATCTGGGGGAAGAAGACACATATTAATGTGGGGTTAAGCATCTGTGTGTGAAATCGAGATCCGCAACAACGCAGCAGGAGATTTAAAACGCAGGCATGAATGTCAGTGAGTCACTGTGCATCCTCTTTCATTCGCAATCACTCTGAAGCCTAATGAGCTTCCAAAAATTGTGTCGAAGTCTCAGATAAGCTTACGAAAGGCAGCTGTTGGCCAAGGTGGAAGTCCGTCCTGCCAAACCAAGCATTACATCAGCCTCATGCGTGTCACACACACACACACACACACACACACCGTGCAGTGCATGCCTACACACTGAACTCACACTGCTTCTTTGAGAGAGACAAATTTAAAATAGCCCCAGAGAACACTGATCAGCCTTAACATTTAGAACTGCTAAGTAACATCAAGAATCAGGAGAGTTAACATTCTGGGTGGTGGATCCATGTTTCCAGTCCCTGAATGGACTTTGCCATTAGGAAATTCACCAAGTTCTCTTTGATTCAAAGACAAAATGAATGTGGCATTGTTTGGTCAAGGTTTAAAAATTAGAAAAGTCTTAAGTATTACTCAAAGACGCCATCATTGGAAAACACCTGAAAACTCAGATTCCTCCAATGCTTCTTCCAGATATTTTCAGATGGCTTAGAAATACGACGAAATGAGTTATTTGGACGATAATGTGGTTAAATTCATTGTTGTGAATTTGGATTTATCACATTTTTATATTTAGCTGGACAGGCACTTGTAAATCCTCAAAGCTCATTTTTACGGAAAGATCGATGCATTTATCCCTCTTTCCTGGATAATATATGCTACTTGTGAAATTGAGTCTTTTACTTACAATTTATTTCCATCTGGGACAGAAAGAAATGTGTATGAGCACTCAGCAAATGAATTAAAATAAAAAGGAAGAAGGGAAGCCTCACCAACCGAAAGTTTGACTGGATAGTTCTAAGACGACAGGGCTTCCTCTGTCTTCGCCCTCAGTAGTAGGAATAACCACAGTATGTCCTACCGAGACAAGCACCTCTTGCATATTGCCAGCATTATCCAAAATGGTAAGAAATCTGCCCCAAGGTGACACCCGTGGAACCAAATTAAACCTGAACTGTGGATCAGAAAGGATGTCAAAGAATAGCATCAACTGAAGCCAGCCACCCTCCTGGCGCAGTCCAGTAAACTGGGGAATATACAGAAAACCAGCATTTGGAGTGCCACAGCTAAATTTTTATTCGTATTGTTATTTTTGTCCAAATCTCTGAAGTGTCTCATCTGCAAAGTGTTGAGAGGAGTTACTTATTCATTAAGCACTTTGCATAATCTTTATAAGGAGCACCATGGAAACCAAAAGTACTGTACTACTTTGTTCTTCTCCCGAGTTGAACTCAAAGAAAGGACGTCCCATTCCATCATGAAGAAAGGAGAAAGGAATGAACACAAGGGAGGAGGCGCTTATAAATATTTTCTGGCTGACTACAGCCTTGGATTACTATCTATCCATATCTCATCCCTAAATTAGCTCTGATAGCTTGGAAAGTCATACACTGCCAGTCTTCGAGGCAACCACAGGGCCTGTCCCGATTCTTCCAAGGTCCACTCATCAGCCCCATGGCCGAGAGACAGCTTCTAGACATCAGTCTAGACAGAGATAGAGCTAGTGTCTTGGGTTTTGCTTTGTTTGTCGATGATAATGAACTCCATGTCCTTATCCTTTCTCTTAGATGACACAGGATTCTATCTAGGTAGGTGCAAGGAGATGCAAAAGGGAGGAAATGCTACCCGCAGAGCATACTACCAACATTTGGAATCTATGGGCCCAGTTCCCAGAAACCTGAATTAAAATGAGATTTGGAATGAGGAAAAAAAAATTGTTGATGCTTCTAATCATTCTACTAAAGTTATCTAGCTTCTGCTGGATCAGTTTTTATACCGAGAGCTATGCTCCATTCTATAAGGAATAGACTCGCTAAGCTGGATAAAAAATGTCACCTTAGGCACCGGAATTAATAGTTCGGTTATGTACTCCGTTAAGTCTTTACTATAGATCAGCATAAGTGTGCTAGACAGACAATTCTTTAGAGCTAACATTTTAAAAAGGTGCCAAAGCCCCTTTGAGATCTGCGTGAATTATCCAGATTCAGGAAAAAAAAAAAGTTAAATATACGGTGCTTTTTTGCCCCCTCCCTTTCTTAGCGGCACTGAATAAGTAAAATTGCCGCCGAGTTGGCAAGAATAAATACCTCCTCAGTTTTTCTAAAGCTGAAATTAATGATAATTAAGCTATACCTTATATGGCAAGAAATACAGTACAAATTGGATAAGTAAGAAAAATGATCAGCGATTGTGTGTCTGGTATAGTACGTCAAGGTATCGCCACTGTGAGGCTATCTTTATTTTAAACCATTAAACAAAACAATATAAATCTGCAGGCAGGTGCTTCTTGTTGCAGAAGTATTGAAAGTTGTAATGCAAACAATCTAATTTTAGCATCTATGTAGAGTGTGAAGTAAATTTACTGATCACTGATGCATTGAGCATAGGAAGAAACAATCAGCAGGAGCTTTCAAGGAGATTATCCCATTAAAGCAGGAAGACTTCACGTGGTTGTTAAGGGAGTAGTCAAAAGCAGGTGATGGAAGCGGGGGTTTGACGACTCGTCAGTGGGCCCAGTGTACATGGTAAGCTGTTGTTTTCTGCTCAGCTAAGCAGCAGAGAATTGATATGTTAGCAATGAAGTGCAATGACAATTAAATTGTAACTGACCTACATGTTACCGTCATTACGCGTTCTCTTTTTTACTGCTTTCCCTCTTATTTAATCACACAGTATGGGGTTTTTATTAGGCTGTAATGTTAAAATCTTCATCCATTTAGCCATAAATGTGTGACTGGATATCTATCAGACTTCCTTGCACTATACAAACAAAGCCATTTTGCTGAATCACTGTTGACTTGTTTGTGGCCTAATTTAATGAGTGTAATAACTTACATTACTATCCAGTTAACATTTAGGAGCCCAGCAAAGACCTGCTAGCACGCAGGAAGCTACTGTATGCATTCTCTATTCATATCACTCCCCTATGCAGTAAATTTTATACCATAATATGCACTGCTTACAACACAAGCTGAGCTTCAGTCAGCTGAGGGGAACATTCTAGGAAGTTTACCGCTCTCAGGCTGAAATGCTTCTCATACACCAGAACCAGCCACTTTGACTCCCTTTTCCTGGATGTCATAGCTGCTGTATCATAACCCCTTTAACAAATAATAAATATAGGTCATAACCCACAAATGAAGATAGCTTTACCCTTTTTCCTATTTTCTCTACTGACTTGTAAATCCTTCCCCACCCCTCACCCCCAACTCAGGGCAGATAAACAGTTACTCAGAGAGGAAAAGAAGAATTAGTTAAACAGAATGAAGTTCCAGGATAAAATATAAGAGCAAGATGTCAACAAATAGAATGCATTGTCTCTGTGAGGGAGCCCTGGTGGTATGGTAGTTAAAGCGTTCGACTGCTAAGTGAAAGGTTGGTGGTTCAAAACCACCAGCCGCTCTGCAGGAGAAAGATGTGGCAGTCTGCTTCTGTAGAGATTTACAGCCTTGGAAGCCCCAAGGGGTCACTATGAGTTAGAATTGACTCGATGGCAGTGGGGTTTTGTCTCTGTTTATGGGATTGAGCTGTCCATGATTTTGAATTATGTACCATTTTATATTTCCCTATAAGACATCTATATGTTGTCTTGTTAAATGTTTCTTTAACAGAGAGTAGACTGTAATTTGTTTATATTTCTGTTACTTTTTTTTTTTCAGTGTTGTTAGAGTTTGTTTTATGTATTTTGGAGCCCTGTCATTGGGTGCGTAGATGTTTATTATGGTTATGTCTTCATGATGGATAGTCCCCTTAATCATTATATAGTGTCCTTCTTTGTCTTTTATGGTAGATTTCATTTTAAAGTCTATTTTATCTGAGATTAGAATTGCCACTCCTGCTCTTTTTTGGTAGTTGTTAGCTTGATATATTTTTTTCCAACCTTTGACTTTTAATAAATTCACATCTTTGTTTCTAAGGTGTGTCTCTTGTAGACAGCATATTGATGGATCCTGTTTTCTTATCCATTCTGTCACCCTCTGTCTCTTTATGGGTGCATTGAGTCCATTTACATTCAGTGTAATTATTGATAGATGTGAGTTTGTTGATGTCATTTTGTAGTGCTTTTTTTTGTGGTGCTGAAGTTTTCTTTGTTCTTCTTACTCTCTTGTGCTGAGTTATTTTGTTTGTGGATTTTTTTTTTCATTTCTTTTGTTTTTGCTGAGATTTTATGTTTTTCCTCTTTTTTTTTTTAATGAGTATGTTTGTTAACTTTCTTTGTGGTTACCATGAATTTCACCCTTATCTTTCCAAGTTTGAAGCAGTCTACCATTACTTGGTATCACCTTGCCTTTCTCTCCATTACAAGGTTCTATACCTATGCCGTTTATTCCCTCTTTTATTGTTTTGATGTTGTTGTCATTTACTGATTAATTGCTCTGATTCCCTGTTGTATTTCTTTTGGTTTTGGATAGTCCTCGAGAGTTCATTTCCTAAATTGGTATCTGGCTGGTACGATGCTGCATCCTAGCTTCTACCAGTGAGCTGAAGCTGTTTATCCTCAGATCGAATAACTCCCTTTAATAATTCTTGTAAGTTTGGTTTGACTTTTACATATTCCCTTAATTTCTGTTTATCTGGAAATGACCTAATTTCACCATCAAATTTGAATGAGAGTTTTGCAGGCTATATTATTCTTGGCTGGCAATTTTTTTCTTTCAAGATTTTATATATGTCATCCCATTGCCTTCTTGCCTGCTTGGTTTCTGCTCAATAATCTGAGCTTAGTCCTATTGTTTCTCCTCTGTATGTGACTTCTTGCTTCTCACGAGCTGCTCTCAGGATTCTTTGTTTGTCTTTGGTTTTGGCGAGTGTGATTATGATATGCCTTGGTGATTTTCTTTTGGGGTCTCTCCTATATGGGGTTCGTTGAGCTTCTTGGATGGTCAGCTTTTCATCTTTCATGATATTGGGGAAGTTTTCTGTCAGCAGTTCTTCAATGATCCTCTATGTGTTTTCTGTTTTCTCCCCCTGTTCTGGAATTCAATCACTTGCAGATTTTTGCTTTTGATTGTATCCCACATAACTCTCAGGGTCTCTTCATTTTTCTTTGTTCTCTTTTCTGAGTTTTCCTGAAACAGAGTTGTATCCAAGTGATTGTCTTCAATTCCACTGATCGTGTCTTCCACCGTTTCAAATCTGCTTCTCAGCCCTTCTATGACACCATCCATTTCTGAAATCTTGTTGTTTATCTTTTGGATTTCTAATTGTTGTCTTTGTATAATTTCTAGTTGTGAATTTATTTTGGCATTTTGTTCCTGCATTATTTTCCTGAATTCTTCCAATTTTTGGTCTGTATTTTCCATGAATTTGTCTATTTTTTCCTCATGTTTGTCAGCTTTTTGCCTCAGCTCTTGGAAATTCTGAGTATTAGAGATCTGAACTCCCTATCAGGTAGTTCTAGTGCATTTTCTTCCACTGGAGAGTCGTCCGATGTTTTATTTTGGACGCCTACTGGAACCATCCTGTCCTGTTTTTGTAAACGTTTTGATATTGTCTGCTGTCTTCATGGCATTCAGTAATTCTTTTTCTCATTTATTGATTGTAGATTTGTTTGTTTCATCCCTTTTTATTTTTTTTAATTTGACTATGTGTGAGCAGGCGGTCTGTGTGTTCTTTGTTGTTTGCTCGTCTGTGGGTACAATACTTTTCACCTCCTTCTCCAATTGGCAGGGTCAGTCACTCAGATATGGTACAGCAGGGCAGGTCTAGCTGAAGAGGAGTTACTGGATGGGTTGTTTGTGGCACTTACTACAGCCACCAGAGCGGGTCGGTAATCAGTGCAGGGCAGGTTCCAGTAGGCCGTGCCTGTGCTGCTTGGTGGTGTGATGTCAAGCGCACGGTGCAGGTAGGCAGGATGCAGCAGGGAGATTGTTATGTGTGGAGCTAAGATGGATACGGGAGAGAGGAGAGAGAAACAGGAGCCAAAAACATACAAACAAACAAAAAAGAATGCTAGGGGAGCTTACTGTTGGAGTAGAGAGATGAGAGACTATGAAATGGAGAAAAAAAGAAAGGGGAAGAGGAAGAAAAGAAAAGAAAAGAATGAATAAATAAACATCGGAAAGGTTAAAGAACCGCAAAGTTCCCAGGGATCCCACCGGTGCAGCTATGAGGTCTGGGGGTCGCTCTCAGGTGTTGCAGTACAGCCTGGCTAGAAGGTGTAGAGGTATACAATGCCAGGTATTCAGGGAACAGAAAGAGAAGGAAGATATAGAGAGACGAGAAACTGAGCAATGAAGAAAGACAAAAAGGGAAAAAGAGGGAAAAGAAAGCAAATTTAAAAAAAAACAAGAAATGCCCCCCAAAAAACAAAAACAAAAAAAAACAACCAAAAAAGAAATGCTCTCAGGGATCCCTCTGCACGTCTGTGCAAGCTGAGGGGGAACGTCTCATTGCCACACAGCACCGCCTGGCCAGAAAGGGCTCCCAACTCAAGAAAAGGAAAAGAAAACAAACAAACAATTCAAAACAAACAAACAAACAAAAGCCCCAGGATCCCACCAGCATGACTGTCCAGACCGGGCAGCAGCTCCACCCTCAAACGGAGCTCCACAGCCCCTCAGGAAGAAGCAAAGATAGCAAACAGAGCCAGGTATTTGAACAAAAGGAGGGAGAGGTGGTGAGAGGTAAGGAAGAAATCAAAAGAAGCGGAAAAAAGCAACACCAGTAGCCAACAAATGGCACTCAGAGAGCCAGCCCGTTCCGGTGTGTGGAATCCAAGCAGCCGGTGTTTCCCAGTCAAGAGACTGTGGCAGCTGGAGGCAGAGGAAGCTGAGTCAGGGTGAAGAAGGGTTGGGGGTGGGAAAGCGTATATCGCCAATTACCAGTTGTTTTGTCTCCCGCTGGAAGCTCCGTGAGGCTGCTTTCTCATACCCCCTGTTTGCTGGTCTCCGATAGGAGTCCAAGATGGCGGATCCGCACTGTGTTAGCTGGCAGGGGACCTCTGCATGAATCTCTCCTTGCTCTCCGTTCTCTGTCAGTGTTCTCACTCCATTTGGTGCTTGGCTGAGTTCTTTATCTCTTCATTTGATGTTTTAGGGTTTCAGGATTGTTGTTTTCTCTGTTCGGCTTAGTTTTTCGGATCTTTGCTGTGGAGGGACGGTGTGGTGCTTCTGCCTACAGCGCCATTTTGCCCAAAACCTCTGTTACTTTTTTTTTTAATGATTAAAAAAAAAAAAAACTTTACCATCTTATTCTGCCTTAGCCATTCAACTGACATCTGACAATTCAGTGGATCAATCAAGTCACCAAAAAAAGTCTCATTATCTCCATACTAATGTTCTGTATAGATGAGAAAATTAAATTTCTTTGCTTGCTTGAAATAACCATTGTTCAAAACCAATGCACACATACACATACACACACACATATTTGACGATGTATAAACAAGTATTTCCACGTTCATTAAGGGATTTGCAGCAGACAGAATTTATTTTCTCTTTTCCCTTTTGGAACAATATCACCATGATGTTTGAGTCAAGATTTAAGTCTTTAACTATTATCCGTTAGGCGGTAGCTCAGATTGAGATTACAGTCTTAGGGATCTTTAATAACACCGTGGGAAGAAATTCATAGGTTGAAGAGGTACTTTTTAGTTTTATTTCTTTCTGGGAAACGGACAAAGAAAACCATACTGCCTGTTACCCCATGGAGTAATATGCATCACTGTCAACAACTAGGGGCATTACTCTTGTTTTCCTAAATGATGGGCTAGGTAGAACTTTTGAGCATGCTAATTAGTTTACCCTATGTCTGGAACTGTATCTAGACTACCAAAAAAAAAAAAGAAACTTTTATTGATATGTCTATGCAAAATAGATAAACTATTGGGTCCTGGATATTAGAGGAGAAAAGCAATAATAACATCATTTCCTTTCTCCAATATTGACCACCTACTGAATTTCAGGTACTGTTTCTATTACTGGGGAAAAAAAATTATGATAAAAAACAAAAATTCTTGCCCTCATAGATTTGCATTCTGATGGTGGA
Organism: Dugong dugon; assembly: GCA_030035585.1. Lineage (NCBI taxonomy): Eukaryota > Metazoa > Chordata > Mammalia > Sirenia > Dugongidae > Dugong > Dugong dugon. Next base: position 72,687,962 of record CM057480.1, on the reverse strand, counting down.
GTCGGGGGGAGAACACAAAAAGAGAACAAAATGACAAATAAATAGTATTTTAGAAGGTGATCAATGCCAAGGAAAAAATAAATAAATAAAGCAAAAAAGCAGGAAAAGGAGTGCTATGAGAAAGGTTGGGTTTTATATTCAGTGGTCATGGTAGACCTCACTGAGAAGACTCATTTGAGCAAAGATTTAAAGGAGACAATGTAGATACCTATATTAATGTATAATCTAAATATTTATTATACATAAAATTTATGCACAGCTATATGCACAGAAACCAAGGCCATTGCTGTCAACTCAATTCCAACTCAAAGCGACCCTACAGGACAGAGCAGAACTGCCCCATAGAGCTTCTAAGGAGCGGCTGATGGATTTGAACTGCCCATCTTTTGGTTAGCGGCTGAGTTCTTAACCACTGCACCACTAGGGCTCCAATATGCACAGAACACAATGTAATACTAACAAAAGTGCACACTGAGTTGGATTTCAGCCTAAGAAATGTTCAAGAAGAGGCTACCAAAATAATTTGGGTTGAAGGTGATGGGGGTAAGGCCACCCGTAAGACTGGTCCTCATATCTCCCTTGAGACTTCTCAATTTTGAACCCATACCCATTATTTGTCATTCAGCAGCCATCTGCCTCTGGAGTGAACCTGTCACTTGGCTGATCTGGGTTGATAGCAGTTGCAAGCCAGGTTGGGCGAGGACGCTCTTACACAGCACACCAGTAATCATGACCACTTTTAGCACTCACTCCCAGCCAGGCAGTGCCCATCAAACAGGATTGGGAGGTAGGTATTAGTATGCCCATTTCACAGCTGAGTAAACTGGATTTCTGAAGAGGGAACTACCATGACAAAGTTCAGCCAACTTCTGAGTAGAAAAGTACATCCTCTGACCCTTGTCCCCACAGCTCATTCCGCGCTAGATAGGGCAGAATAAAAGCAAAAGCAAAGCAAAACAAACAAACAAAAAATAATAAGGAATGGCACTCATGAATATCTAATCACGGGAGGGTTAATGCCAATTTGGAGTAGAGGCTGAAAGCGCCGTCAAATTTGGAGTTAAATGCTAGCATGATTTCTGTGGTTATGGTGGTGCTTCTTGATATAAAATGTGTAGACTAGGTCAAACCTTCGATAAACCCGTTGCCGTCCAGTCGATTCTGACTCATAACGACCCTACAGGACAGGACAGACCTGCCCCACAGGGTTTCCAAGGAGCAACTGGTGGATTTGAATTGCCAGTCTTTTGCTTAGCAGCCATAGCTCTTAACCACTGCGCTACCAGGGCCTCCAAACCTTTGATAGGAACTGAAAATGTATGGACACTTTTTTCATGAGGGTAGCTTCTGCTAACCTATATGGCATCTTTGTGTGGGTTAGAAAACAGATTCTTTCCTCCAGGTGGACACAGCTCGGTGCTGGGACTAGGTGGGCTATAGGTCAGATTTATTCCTCATTGGGTGTTGCTGTGCATGGTTCATCCTGCACCTGCAACTCTTGCCAGCCCTATTTTCAATTTAAATGGTGGCAACCTAACACGTGGAAGAAGTTAGACAAGCTCCACATTTATCTGAATCGGCCATTTTCCTCAAACTCTGGTGTGGCTCCATCTCGCAACATCATCTTTCTTGACTGATGCTTCAAAGAATTCATAGTGGCAATGGTAATACTGGGGCTTTTAATAACTATCTATAAGAAGAAAGTAATTTATTGAGACAATAGGACAATCTTCTTTACGTATTTTCTTTTCATCTTTTTCATTGTTGTTGATTTTTGTATTTGCTGAGTCTTTTATGTTTTTCTTGTTTTTTATTTTGATGTGTAGGATTGCTAGTTTCCTTTGTGCTTACCTTAATATCTACCCGTTTTTCTAAGTTTAAACCAATCTTTTATTTCTTTTATCACCCTGACTTCCTCTCCATATGAATAATCTATGACTACATTATTTAGTCCCTCTTTTTTGTTTTAATGTTGTCATCTTTTACATATTCACATCTCTGTTTCCCTATTTTCAGTATTTTAACTTCGATTTATTTTTGTGACTTCCCTATCTGGGTTGATATCTGGCTGCACTGTCCTGTGTTCTAATCTTGGGTTGTTATCTGATGTTACTGATTTTCTAACCGGAGGACTCCCTTTAGTGTTTCTTGTAATTTTGCTTTGGTTTTTGCAAATTCCCTAAACTTCTATTTATGTGGAAATGCCCTAATTTCGCCATCATATTTGTGAGACAGTTTTGCTGGATACATAATTCTTGGCTGGCAATTTGTTTCCTTCAAGCCTTTATATATGTCATCTCATTGCCTTCTTGCCTGCATGGTTTCTGCTGAGTAGTCTGAGCTTAGTCTTATTGACTTTCCTTTGTAGATGACTTTTCGTTTATCCCTGGCTGCTCTTAAGATTCTTTATCTTTGGTTTTGGAAAATCTGGTTATAATAAGTCTTGGTGACTTTCTTTTGGGATCTGCCTTGTGTGGGGTTTGATGAGCATCTTGGATAGGTATCTTCTCATCTTTCACAAGATCGGGGAAGTTTTCTGCCAACAAATCTTTAACAATTCTCTCTGTATTTTCTGTTATTCTCCCCATGTTCTGGTATTCCAATTACTCGTAGGTTATTCTTCTTGATAGCGTCCCACATAATTCTTAAGGTTTCTTCATAAAAATATGGAAAGCTTCACAAATTTGCATCATCCTTGCACAGGGGCCATGCTAATCTTCTCTGTATCGTTCCAATTTTACTATATGTGCTGCTGAAGTGAGCACACAATAGGACGATCTTGAATGAGCAGGTCTGAAACTGCCAAGCACTTTCTGTCCACCTTCTTTCTATTCATTTCCTTTCCAATCTCTGGAACTGAGCTACTTCAAGAACTACATCATGGGATTGTAAAACAAATGTGCGCTTTTGAGCCAGAAAGAAGTGGGTCAAGAGCCCAGCTTTGCTACTTACAAACTGCACGATCTTGGCTATTCCTTCATCTTTCTCTCTCAACTTCAGTTTCCTTGTTCATTAAAAAGTATAGAATAAGAGCCCTACTTTTCAAGATTTTGAGAAAATTAAATCCTTAGCTGGACTGCTTTCTCCCTTCAGTCTGCCATCTACAGGATGCCTATAGGAAAAGGCCCAAGCCCTCCAGGAACCAGTTCTATTTATACAAGCTCATCTCTAGTAACCACTGTCCTCCCTCCTCCACAACCCTACAGTCGACTTCTGCAGGGCCCTTTATGCTTCAGGAATACCCCAATGATTTTAGTTTCTCCTCAGACTCACCATAATCTCTTATGCCTTCACACTTTTTACATCTCTTCCTTGTGCTGGGAATGGCCATCTCTCCCTCTTCAGTCTCTTAAGACAACTCCTATCCATCCCGAAAGCTTGACTTAGTTTTTACAAACGATTAAATGATAGAGCACATGCTAAGTTCCCAGTGCAGTAACCGGAGCATTGTGGGCACTCAGTAAATGCCAGCTGCCCTGCTCCGATGCAAACACCTTCCATAACATTGACTGTTTTCCTCCGTGGAACTGTACTATGTACACTCTTATCATATATCCCACTACGTGGATGACAGAGTGAAGAAAGCCTTGGATTGGGAGCCGTTCCCTCTCCGTTCTGATCCCAGATCTACTAATTCACTAAGTCTGCAACTTTGAACAGATCATTTAACCTCCTTAGCCTTCATCTGTACATCAGGGATAAAATGACTTACTTTTCTGTGTGGTTGAGAGAAGTAGAATTAGCACCTTCATGGCACATGGTCTATACAACCCAGCTACTCCCACTATTACTCTACTGTTACTAGACAATGACACCCCTCCATAGCACTATGAATGGGATCCAAAAAACCTAATCCTAAAAATACAAGTTGAGTTACTGTGAGGTTACGTTTTGAGTATGGATGAGTTTGAAGCCAGCAATGAGATCCAATGTTTAATTGTGTCATATCTGAATTTGCTTTGTGGCGGGAAGTATTACTCTGAGGTTCCACCGGATTATTATTATTACTATTAATTATTATGATCATCATCACCATTATTATATATTTTCTTCCATGTCTACCTCTTGCACTAGACTATTAAGTGCACAACCATATATATTTCAGCATAGTATAGAACAGAGTTTAAGAGTCTGGCTGCCTGGGTTCGAATCCCAGCTGTATCATCTAATTCTGTGACCCTGGGCACATTATTAAACTCCCTAGGTCTCAGTTTCCTCATTTTTAAAATGGGGATGATAATAACAATAATGCCTACCCACCTTATGGAAAATTATCAAGATTAAATGGGCTAAGGTATGTAACAGAGTCTGGCCCTAGGAAGTACTCACGAAAGACTGGCAATTCTCATCATCATCATCCTATTATCACTATTAATGAGTATTATCCTTATTAACCTCAGCCCCTACCAAAGAGTCTGTTTACCTATTAGGCACTCAGTAAATCTTGGTTTAAAATTTTATCAACTCCCTTTAAAATCTGGAAGTTGTCATTTAGGTTAGCTTCCCAATTATAGGCACAGTCCCCTTACAGGCATCTCCAGATGGCTGGGTGCGAAAGGATCACTATCTAATTGGCTTGAATTCCCCCCACTCAGTCATTTTCTCTGTACCATACTGAGGGCCTGAGGCCCTCTCACCCAGCTTCCTCTCCTCTGGCACCTCCTTCCACCAGAACCGGCCAGCCTCGGGGCAGTTGGCTTCCGTCTGCCTCTCCCACCAGCCACTGCCAAGGATGCTAGTCAGTCCTTTATTGGAGCCAGGTGGAGCTGGCAAAGCCAGCTGTGGCCCGTATCATTTTGTCTGGACTTGTGGATGACAATCTTCTTCATCCTTGGCTTGGGATAAATCTTTGGCATCTTTGCTCTTCTCTGCAAACCCTAGCCATGGGGTCTCAATACTTGGGGTTTTCCTTGTGGGAACAGCACTGTTCCGAAAAGCGATAATCCTATCATTCATCTACCTACATTAGCTTGTTTGTTTTACTGATCAACATAGATGAGACGTGGCATGCTTTGCCCTCCAGAATCCAAAGAAAACAAACACACAGATTCAATGCAAGGGGGACCCCAAAATATGCAAACAGGTGACTTCTGAATCGAGGGTCCTCACACTGAATCCTCCACCACTGGGCACTCTTCTAGGAAGCTTCCATTGGTAATTACGCTGAGCCACAAGCTGATTGATCTCTCTTTAGAGGGGAAGTGGAAAAACTGAACTTAAGTGTTTTCAGCATTCAGCAATCGTAACTGCTATAGGCACGGCAGGCTTATCTGGCGGGAGCTAGCAGGAAGCCTATAACCGCTTCATCGTAACTCTCCAAATGCTGGCAACAATTAAATGAATTCTTAAGAAGAGAATCAAAAAAGCAGGAGGCAAAATGAATGGCTTATCCAAGTGCTGAAGAAGGAGAGGCTGTGTATTCAAGATGGGAAGAATATAAATACACACACACACACACACACACACACACACACACACACATGCACGCACGCACGCACGCACACATGCATATTATGTTACATATCTATAAAAATGTGAAATGTTATTTATTTTGAGAATACCCAGTCATTTCCATCTGTAGTAAGAATCCATAATAACATTCTCTGTTTATATAACTCTTTTCACCTCAAGAGATCCCGAATGCATTTCAGACTGCTCTATATACAAACAGAGGCCAGGAGCTCCGCCATCTACAAGACTGGTGGTGGGCGCCGGGCAGACGACGTGTGTGTGGCTGCTTTCATCTCGGAGGCTGCTGATCGAAGAGGGGAGAGTTGGTCAAGGACGGCAGGGCAAACCCCACATTCTTAAAACAGTGTCGAAGGGGCCTTCCAAGTCTGGGTGACACTGCAAATTTTGATAGCTAATTAAGAAACAAAGCTGAGGAGAACTCCATTTATTTACTTTGGAAGGATGAAGGATGGCACGGGCAGAGAACAAGGTCAGTGACGCAGCGACTCCAGGGAGTGGGAAGAAATCTGAGACATAGATCACAGAGTCTTCCCCTCCAGCTTATACATTCTTGTTATACCAAATACTCTTATGATAGGAGGACATATAAAAGTAATGTATGTTCATTCATTTACAGCCATGTTCTCACCCACAATACGCTTTCCCACAGCGGACTGCCTGGATCACCTGGAATCCCCTTTTATTTTTTTCTCCCTTCACCTGTTTAGCCTACAATATAGCTTGTGTGGTCTCAAACTAACTCTCGTTTTAAGAAGGAGAAATAAGATGGCAGCAATGATTCACAGGAGCTCTGGTGGCACAGTGGTTAAAAGCTGGGCCACTAACCGAAAGGTTGGCAGTTTGAATCCACCAGCAGCTGCTTGGAAATCCTTTGGGGGCAGTTCTACTCTGTCCAATAGGGTTGCTAAGAGTCGGAATTGACGCTACAGCAACGGGGTTAATGATTCCCAGGAATTCACACCTCAGAAGCCAAAGCTTGACAGGGGAGAAGGTCTTACGTGGTCCTAGCAACAGGTTCCCATTGTCCCTAAAGGAACACACCAGAAACTTCGAGTATCCAAAAATTAAACTGGAAAAATGGCTAGTCTCTGCCCAAGGAACATATCACTGACCAAATGCCCCATTACGAGGATTGAATTCAGGACCTTCATCTCATGTTTGTGGAAGAAGCTTGTCCTGGTCACAGAAGAGGAGATGGAGTGAAGTGATTCCAGTACAGAAGTGGCCTGTAGGCTGCTCTGGAAATCCTTTCCTACAGGATCCCAGGCACTTTCCCAAAACCCTCCAGTGCCTTTGATATCCCCAAAATGTTAAGCTTCCCCACTGAGACCCCCTCACCTGAAAAAACTCCAAGTTCTGAGCACAGCCACAAGCTCTGAAAACTTTGCCCTCCCATCTCAGATTCAGCTTTTCTAGGCCCTGAGACTTTAGGGACAGGCCATATGAACTCTGCAGACAGTTATGCGTGGGAAACGGGGATTGTGAATCACTTAGGGGCTTCTATTTGAAGCGGGGAGAAAGGTACAGATTACCTGGCACAGGAGAAATGTGTCCCTATGACCCCATAGGGTGTGTCCTGAAAAAGGCTGTAGGGGAAGAGATGACAGGGCTGGATGGCCAACTGGAGTCACCCAAAAAGTTTTTGGGAAAGTCATCCCTTCCTAAAAATATGCCTCTATTTTCCATGAAGTCTGGAAGAATAGTATAAAAAACAAAGGGATGCTTCCATCTTGAATTTGACTTTCCCATCACCTCAGTGATGTACCAAAAAACCAAACAACCCTGTTGCTGTCGAGTCGATTCTGACTCATAGCGACCCTACGGGACAGAGTAGAACTGCTCCATAGAGTCTCCAAGGAGCACCTGGTGAATTCAAACTGCCGACCTTTCAGTTAGCAGGCCATAGCACTTAACCACTATGCCACCAGGGTTTCCTCAGTGAGGTAGGGAGGGTAGATATCTTACAGACCAGGAAGGCGAGGCTTAGACAAGACAAATGGGCTAGCTACTTCCACAGCTGGAGCTAGAATCTTTTGAGTGTATAATTTCAAGTTCTCCCCGTCGCACCTTACCAAACGTCGCAATCAGAAGGTTGTTGTTGTTGTCAGCTGCTGTTGAGTTGGTCCCCGACTTACGGCAACCCCATGCACAGTGACGTGAAATGTTGTCCAGTCCTGTGCCATTCCCACAACTGGTTGTGGATCAGACTGCTCTCTGATCCATAGAATTTTTATTGGCTTATTTTTAGAAGTAGAGTATTGGGCCTTTCTTCCTAGTTCATCTTTGTCTGGAAGCTCCACTGAAATCTGTTCAGCATCACTGCAACACGTAAACCTCCACTGACAGATGGGTGGTGCCTGCATGAGGTGTACGGGCCAGGAATCCAGCCTGGGAGAAGGTGAGAATTCTACCACGGACTCACCACTGCCTCCATAGAACCAGCAGGTAAGAAATCAAAATCCCACTGAGGAACCTGGGATAAGCCCAGCTTCACTCTGACCTTCAGAATCATCAGCCTTCACCTCTCCAGTAGCCTGAATAAGGGCAGGGCGGAGAGACTATGAGATTTGGACAGAAAAGCAACAGGAATGTTATTTCCTCATTGTGGTTCGCATCTCATTCCTCTTGGCTACTCTTCATACCATCCAAATGCACATTTTGATAGAAACAGAAAAGGTGATGCTAACGGGCAAATAGATGGATAGGTAGATGTAGAATTATAAGAAAATATGGTATATTGTATGCTATCTCAATTCTGTAGAATTTTTAAGGATGCTTAAAAATCCTTGTAAATAATCACAAAACGGAAACGACAGCCTTTTCTTGGTAGAACAGGGAAGATGCATGCAATAGAGGCTGTTCATGATTCCAGCCTATAAAATATCAGAGTACTAGTGCCACAGGGCATTTCCTGAATTTTGGAAGGCATTGTTCAGAAGCTACCAAGAAAGTGCTTGTTTGCACACTAGTCAGTAAACCCTAGAGCCCACATCACCAAGTAATTCTAGGCTTACAGATAAAGGCGACACACACCAGCAAGCTCAGGGAGAGTCTGGATACATTTAAGCATGGCAGGAACTCAATGGGATGCTGAGAGGTTTTAAGAACATACATAATTTGCCCAAGCCAATGTGCTGTCCACGAAATGCTTCTCGGTGCCCCTAGCAGTGACAACCCAGGGCTAGATATATCAGCCAACAAGCCCAACATAACATTTCCTTAAATAAGGAATGGGTCACATTGTCCTTTTTCTGGCCCCGAGGCAGATTTCACTCCTTGTTCTAGAGTCTTCTGTGGCTGTTGGCAGAGCTGACAATAGGAATAATCATCTTGAGAGACATTTTCTTGTAATTGAGTGGGACGGGAACCTGCAGAATGTTTAGAAAACATCATAAATGGAAGTTTATTCCAGAGAAACATGAAATAAAGACGAAAGGAGCTATCTGCAAGGGCTAGAAGGAAGTGCCAAGTAGAAATGGTATACCAGTTAAGACTGATGGGTTATGTTGTACCGACAAACAGCATTAAAATTTGGGGGGCTTAAAAAGCAACCGAGGCTTTTTTTCTCATTCATTCTACATGTCCGTCTCTGGTCTGGAGTGGGGCTGGTGTCTGGGGTGCTCAGTACCATTCGCTCAGGGACACAGGCTGATTGAGCCTCCATTGTCTGGCCCGATTTTCCAATTTTATATTTTAAGAAAGGCCAGCAACCTTGATGTGTATAGTCAATTCCCCATTTTTAAATGCTGGCACAATCATTTTCAAAAGACCTTCTGTGGGCCAAGCCAGACCTCGCATAGACTGGATCTGGCCAGTGAAGCACCCGTCCACGGCATATACTGGAACAAACGGGTCTGCTGTTAGTATGGACATGTGGGGAGGTGGGGAATGCATGGCCTCTGAGGTCCTGTTGGGAGCCTAAGAAATAGTACCCGCTTTTCTGAATTCCGAACTATCAGAAAAATAAGACAAAAGAGTGAGCTGATGGGGGCCAAACTATAACTTCCCTCACTGAATAAAGTAAGATTGGGAAATAAGTGCAGGTGAGCATCCTAGAATTATAAACCCTCATTTCCAAGAGTCCTGACCTGGCTCAGACCCTCCCTGCGGCCTCCCCACCTCCTCACCTACCCACACAACGTGTGCTTTCTGGGTGCTGCTAAAAAAACAGCGAAGTGGCAGAGATGTCCAGCTATCGGGCTTCTCCTTCCAGATCCCTCTCTCAGATAATTCACCACCCCTCCCCACCAGTGAGCAGGAGGGGGAGGGGGTGAGGGAAGGGTTGACAGGGCCCAGGGGTGTTTCAGACGATGGAAAGCTGTCCTTTCCTTCTGTAAGGACGCAATAGCAGGGGGGGAAAGCGAGACTCCCCATTTCTAGCCAAGGCCCTCTAGCACGTAGTACGTCTTTGTGCAAGTTACTAAAAGTCCCTCGGCCCTGGCGGAGGAATTGCAGAAAAGCCCTTTCCTCCAGGCCGGCGCAGCCCCAGCTGGGCTGGGGCACACAGCTTGGCCGGCGGAGCCAGGGCGAGATTCCAGCCCACACTTGCCTACTTGGCTTGCTGCCTAAGTACAGAAACCCGCCATGACGGTCCACAGCAGCCAGGCTTGAGACTCTAACGGTCCTGTCGCTGGGCTTCCAGGCTCCTCAGTGCTGAAAACAACCACGTCATGAACAGCACCCACTCTGTGTTCACCTCCGACAGCTGGAATCCATGTGAGTCCAGGCCGTGTCAAGTGTGAGAATGGGGTGGAGCAGAGGGAAGGCTGACTGCCTGGCAAAGCCTGTGGCTTTTTTCTCTTATTCTCTCAATTTCGCCATCTCTAAGTTGGTAAAAATTTTCCAAGAAGGAACAGCCATTTTTTCAAGCATGTTAGAATCTAGTGAGGCTACAATCATTTATTCACAATGTTTTTTAGTAAAGAATATATTAAGGGAGACATTGTTTTAAAATTTTCCATGTACCACTGTGGCTTGTCCCAAATTCTTTGTATTCAGATGTCAGAATGTAATTGTTGGTTAGCAGCAAGGTTACCAGATGGGTTATAAAATGCATTTCAAATGAATATCAAAAGGACTTAAAAAGGAAATACAATTAGCAGCTGGTGTAGTTGAGGCAAGCTACAGTTCCGGTGTAATAATAATAATAATAGTAATGCTGTCTTCATTAGAGACGGACACAACCCTGTATATACATACGATAACAGCCTCATTTCCAGGGTTCCACTCCAGATGGAAGAAAGACATGGGGCTGTAATCAACAAATAAAAAGATTTAAAAAATTACAAAAAAAAGAAATCTTTACTTATCAGAGGTAAGAGACAAGCCCATGAAGGGGAGAGCAGAATGAAAAACAGCATATTTAGTTCAAGCTGGTCTTCCCGAACATTTCATAACCAGAGCATTGCAATCGGCGCTGTCACCAGAGAGATGCGCCAGCATGCTAGGCTTCTACATTCTTCCCTATTTCCTCTCGAGACTGGTGCTTTAGAAAACAAATAATAAAAAGGGTCTGTGCTCTTTACCTGGAAGTTAGTTCCTTCCTCTGCCACACTGCCAACAAACGGAATTCCACATTTTTGCCAACATATTTCAGGTCGCTGATGTGTCTAAAAGGAGCCTTGGTGGTGCAGTGGTTAAGTGCTCGGCTGCTAACTGAACGGTTGGCGGTTCAAACTCACCAGCCACTCCACAGGAGAAAGATGTGGCAATCTGCTTTGTAAAAAATTGACAGCCTTGGAAACAAGTTGACTCCAACACATGGCACACCCATGTCTATCAGAGTAGAACTGTGCTCTGTGGAGTTTTCAACGGCTGGTTTTTCTGAGGTAGATCACCAGTCCTTTCCGCCAAGGCACCTCTGAGTAGACTCTAACCACCAACCTTTTGGTTAGCAGCTGAGCACGTTAACCATTTGCACCAGCCCCCTCCCTGTACATAACCAAAGCTGTTGTTATGTTATTGCATATAAAATCATCAAATTTTCTCTCAATGAAATGAGGAAGAAACAGATTTACCTTTTAGTAAGTATTTGAGGAAGAAACAAGCAAACCAACCAACCAACCTACTTCATTCCACATGTAATTCCATGTGTGTTTAAAAAAAAAAGAACATATCTTTATGATGAGGATATTTATTACTGTCACTTCCACTTAATGTGCAGAGAGATACCCTGAACATAGGGAGGGGTCCCTTGGAGGAAGGAGGAGTAAATTCCCTCAGCTGACAACTGTGGTTTCGTTTATCTTGGGGCAGGAGGCCATGGTTGAGCGCGCTGGTGTAGGGCACAAGGTTTCCTTCATTTACCTTTCTAACTCTGTCTGCTCTGAGGCATGTAAGGTGAAAGGCAGGCAGGCCAGCCGATAAACAGCGCGAACGTAAGATGCCCGTGACGAAGAGCTTGCTTTCTCTTCTTCTGTCTTCCCTCGCAAAGAGAACAAACAGACGAGGAAAGCGTGGCACATGGGGATGCACAGTTAAAATGTACTGCACGTTACTAATCCGAACATAACATTGGCAGCTTGCACCATCCCCCTGCCAAACCCAAATTAACACGCTGCCTTACTGGAAGGCAAAGGCTGCAGCTATATTTATAGCTCAATTAACAAGTTTCATAACTAAACCTCCAGAAGTCCTAGGCAAACCTGACAAATGCTATGCATTTTAACACCGCCGTGACCCTGCCAGAATGCACCATCTTCTAACAGGGAACAGCTCCTGCTATCACCTCGTGAGAACAATGAGGACGGGCACTGGCTTATCTGATACAGGGAGGCTGGCTGGGCAACTCGGCACTTGTCAGGGGTACGTCTCGTAACAGCTCCTGAACCAACACACATACGGTGGATTCCAACAGGCGACTAATCCCTCGTCCCTCTGCAGATGGGTGGCAATGCCTGCTCCCCAGGAGCCAATGGCTGCCGAGAATGGCTGCCATCTTCTGACTCAGGAGCCTCGGTCTTTCTGGGGACAGCGTGACAGAAACCAGTGTACATCACTTGGTGCCTATCGCAGCTTCAAAAGAAGCAGAAAAGCTCTTCATCATATCTTCGAAGCAGGTTCTTTTTGCTTGAGGGAGAAAGGTTCTTCCGGGCATTACTGGTGCACAAATGGCTCGGTTAAGATGACTAGGAAGGGTGTACTGGAGTATTTTTAATGTGGCACTTGACTTGGGGCAAACCGTCCTCAGAGTCCAGGTGGGTTCGCCCTGCATTCAGGAGCCACATCAATGTTCCCATGTCACAGTGCATTGTGGGATTTTCCTGCACATCTACTGGGAGTTCCTCTATGGGACTGTGAGCTTTTTTGAGCCCAGGCAGAGAGGGGTATCCTGTGTCACTAAGTGTTCCATAGCGCTTAGCTCAGCAGGAAGCAGGTGGAAGAGCACAGCACTTGTGCTTGAAGAAAGGAACAAGTGAGTGAGAGAATGAATGAATGAATGAACAAATATACAAATAATACGGCTCTCCCACGCACTATCGGAACTTCTAATTCTGCAAGCCGTCTGTTTTATTTATCAGGCTGGCGTTAAACACATTGCACGCTTCGTCTTCACAAGTTCACACAGTGTGATTTCTCCCCTGGTACTTCCGTCATGGGTCTCCCGCTCGTGACTAGGCGGTGAGGTTAGCCACTGCAGTTTGTGAAGTCAGCCACAACTGAGAGGTCCTCAACCCATTTCTCTTGTCTTGAACCCTTGGCTACTAACATGGGTGAGAATTAGATGGTCAACTATTAAGGTGGTTTTAATAATACTCGGCTGCATGATTTGGGGTAAGTCATTAATTCCTGAGCTTTAGTTTCCTTGTATGAGAAAAATGAAGGGTTAAATCTAGAACAATCTTTAAATACTTTTTCAGTTTTAACATTTTTATGATTTTATTTTTCTGACATCTAGTCACACTCACACATATTAATGGCATACACCTTTGTTCTCCTATTTCCTAAAAAAGATGACAGGAGAAGATATTTTTCACAAACGCAGAATTCTGAATTAGGTATGAGACAGCCCTGCACTTTTGCCTCCTTTGAGCTCTTATTGCTGGGCCTTTGATTCCCAAGAACCAAGTTATTTTTTTCCCAAGGAATACAAGTGCCTAAGGTAAGGCAGGAGCCCTGGTGGTGCAGTGGTTAAGAGCTACAGCTGCCAACCAAAAGGTTGGCAGTTCAAATTCACCAGCCACTCCTTGAAAACCCTATGGGGCAGTTCTACTCTATCCTGTAGGGTCACTATAAGTCGGAATCAACTCGAGGGCAATGAGTTTTTGTTTAAGGTAAGGCAGGGAAAGTTGGGACTCTCCTGTGAGAAATTTATACATAAGGAATGTTGGAGACAGAATGAACACGTGAGGGAGCAGGAGAGCTAAGAGTCAAGTGTGGACCTGAGGTTCCTGGTCAGGTAGACTGGGCACGTGGTGTGGACATTGAGAAGAGGACAGAAGCAGCAGCTGGTGGTGGGACGGCCAATCAATTGTCCATATCATGGTCAATGGTGACCTTTATCAGGGCCGTTTCAGACAAATTAGAGAAAAGATAACAAGTACATTGGATTAAAGAATAGATGCAATATAAGGAATCAAAGGCTCCTAGAAGAAGATGTCATTTATTTATTTTTTCCAAAATCTTGGCGCAAGTAAAGGGAAATGAGGTGAACACGGTGGTATCTTAAGAGGAAAGCAAAGTCAGGAAGGATGCGTTTTTTTTTTTTTTTCCCTCTCTTGCTCTTTTAGATTGAGAGGCATATACACGCACTTGCATATACATATTTTTAGGCTAAGAAATGACGTGTGGAAAAACTACTTGAGAGAGGAAAACATATTTATGCAAAAAAGTCCTTGGGAAGGACTCAGAACAGTGCTGATGGATAGAAGGTGTGCAGTAAATATTAGGTGGTTATCACTATTATAATACCCATTTCTTCTTTTTTATCATATAGTAATTCAAGTAGCATAATTTAGCTCATAAATTCAACCATTAGCTCAGCTAGAGAAAAGCCACAACTGTTTAGTTTGTGTTCTTTATAAAAACTCAGTACAGTTACTTGCACGGAATATTAACTAATTGATTTCATTCATTTCAATGTACCATATTTTTCACAAATAACATACTAACACATCCCCACACGCATATAACGTGCACACCACGCCTGGGAAAATAATGTGCAAGCGAGTTGCTCGGTTAGCAAAAAAAGAAAAAGTGTAATGTGTGCATTATTTGTGTAAAAATGAGGTGTTTATTGAACAAATGGCAGAATCTGAATCTGCTTCAGGTGGCCATGTTGGCGAGGGCCTTTATTCAGTGTACTTTAAATATTTTTATCCTTACTTTTGAAGTACCATATGGTGTATATTAAACAAATGGCTCTGGCCTTCTCAGATTACAATGCTAAAACTTGTCTGTGTCATTTATGAGAATTTCAGCCACATGGAATATAATTAGTCTCAAAGAAGGAGAAAGTGAGCCCTAGCTGTGGCAGGACCGGAGGCTCCATAATGAGATCAAGGACTGGATTCCTTCTGTCTTTCTGCTGTGCTGGCCTCAGTGTTGGTTTCATCCAAAGACTGGACCTCCTCAATGTCACAAGACGGCTGTGGTAGTTTTAGATGTCAAATATAGAAAGAACAACATCCAGAGAGCAGAAGACCGTTTCTTCCAGGGTATCTTTCTCGTGGAAGTCCCTGCAGATGCAACAGTTAACATGCTCAGATGCTAACCAAAGGTTGGAGGTTGAAGCCCACCCAGAGGCCTCTTGGAAGAAAGCCCTGGATGTCTACTTATTAAAAACCAGCCATTGAAAACCCTACAGAGCACAGTACTACTTTGACACACATAGGGGTGCCATCTTGTTTCTGGCATCTTCCTTGTGAGAGGAAACCTTTCCAAAAGACCTGCAGCAGACCTGCCTTACATCTCCCTGTTGAGAATTGTGTCACAAGCACGTGACTAAAGCCTCTTTAGTTGGCTTTAAAGGAACAGGGCCACAGTCATTGCTAATTAGGAGCCACCCCCTTGGAAAGAGAAGCAAGCTCTTTAGTAGTGTCTGGTCCTACAGAGGAGAGTGGGCACTGGAACACATAGGGTTCTATTTGGAAGGATAGAGAGGAGGTGTGGGCAGAGAGATGGATGTTGGCTAGGCAGTCAGCAGTGTCTGTCAAACTTGAATCAAAGCTTATACAGCATGAAAAGAAAAGGATATAAAAAAAGTACCTCTTTGATATGCAGGCATAAAATTTGCTTTCAAAAATTACTCCATGAAAATGGATCATATAATAGCAAAATGACGAACAAGTGAATAACCACCTCTTCAAGTTCTCATCCAGGTGATGTGAGAAGGATACCCTGGAAGTGTTTGGAGATCCACCACACACACCGAAAGGAGAAGCTAAAAGACAGGGTGACCAATTCAGCGTGGTTTGCCTGGGCCTTTCCCAGTTTAGGCAGAATAGATCTGCATCCTGGGAAACCCCTCAGCCCCAGGCAAACCTGGAGGGTTGATTAACGTATAAGAAGAAGTAAATTTTGAGGAAAGTATGGTAAGTTTGGTTTGGAAAATAATGAATTCCAAATCTGTTGAACAGTAGAACATGCGATTTGCATCTATGTGACCCCAAAATAGCTGGTCAGTTCAGTGAAAATTCAACCAGTTGGCATTCACTAACTATGAACCCCCAACAAGATGGTTTTAAAACAATCTTCCACATGTCCGCTTCATCCTGTTGATACCACCACCCAGCTTGCACCCAGGGAAGCTGGGAGGCCAAACAAGTGGCTCAATGGGTCTTTCTCTGCTGGAGTTCAGTTGGCTGCAGATAAAGTGTGAAGGAAGATAGATGGGCGCTTTTGAGCTATTTCTACAAATTGTGAAAAAAAATTACCCCTAAAAGGAATATATCCTATTATAAGCCATGGTCATTCCCCTCAAAGAAGCTACCATCTGTCTGGGCTGCCTACAAAATCATTATTCATCAGGAAACAGAATGCCTCCATGCCTTATTAATCTCTGCATCACAAAGACACGCCTGCACTGTGCATGTATGTAAGCACTCAACAATTTGTTGCAAAAATGAATTATATTAAGCCCATAAATGTACCTATTACATTTATTCCACATTAAGTTGAAACAACCATGATCTCTAATTTTCTTTTTTTAACAAATAAGAATTTGAAAGCCATGTACAAGGAAATTGTATGTCTGTACATCAGCTCTAAGAGTATTCTAAACATCCAGTTTAGCTAAGGAAAAGGCTGGAAATGTGGCAAGAAGAAAGTTTCACTGAGTACATTTATTTGTGCTTGAGACCAATATTGTCCCACCAACAGCATGGTCTATAAACTGACCCAGTGCTCTGAGGGTCCCCAAATGCCTTATTTAAAACAACGGGGCAGACATTGAGCATGGTGTTCAACTTTTAACTCAGCAATTCCCACTACTGATTTAAACCAGACCTTTAGTGTTATTTTAACATAGGTTTTGGATTTAATTATCTTAAATGTCTGCAAGAATGCATACAATTCCCAAACTGTTTATCTCTTTTATGGTAAAATGTCTTCCCCTATCCCTAGAAATCTGTTTTAATTATTTAATCAGTTTGGCTGAAACTCACAACGCATTAAATTGTTAGTTGTTACTTAACATTCCTTATAAATTGCATTTATTAATTTCTGGATAGAGACTTGTCCATTGCTACAGTAATTTAAATTAGTACCACATGGTTACAGACCACTGCTGGAGGATGATTAAATCTTTGGGGCAAATTCAGTCCTTTAAGATATTTAAATGGCACTAGAGATAAGCTAACCAAATTTGGGTCCAAGAAGTTACAATTTATCAAAAATGTAATAAACCATGGCCAGAATATTCATCGTAAGCAGCACATAATGTGGTCCATGAAATGACATTTTAGCATCTCCCTCGCTGTGGTCACTGGGAAGTCTGCTGACAACGCAGACACAGCAATGCTCCATTGATATTTAACAGTTCCCATCTACAAGGTACTTTGCAATATTGTGGCTTTTTATACACTCAAGTCCCTCTGATACTCTATCCGTCATTTTGTGATTCAACACAGTGACATATTCCTTTCTTAGTGCTTGAATTTCACGGGCGCAAACAATCAACACAGCCCACAGCCCACTGGAGTCTTCACAGCAGAAGGAGGAGCTGGAGGACCTGGTCGGTATTTCAAAATGACAGAAATCACTGCGGAAGGCTCCATTGATTACTGACTCTAAACTACCCAGGTACAGTTGGTGAGGGAGGGGCTCGGGTAAAGTTAAGGGACTTAGCTCAGGTCACGAAGGCAGAGGAGGTCTCTAGAACTCAGGTGTCCTTACGTTCAACCCAGACCTGTTTCTTCAATACCTATTGACCCCACCGAGTCCATTCAACCGATAGGATCCCAGACTTTAAAGCTTGGTGGGATCATTGAAAGGGCTTGATCATTTCCCCCCAGGAAACCAGTTGAGGAAATCAAGTTATAGAAAATGCATTTCCCCTTGCTTCCAAATATTTAAAAAAAAAAAAAAAAAATGAGAGGGAGATAGGATTGGTATGTTGTTGTTAGTTGCCACTGTGTTGGCAGAAATACTAGGAAGAAAGGCCTGGTGATCTACTTCTAGAAGTTAGTCCATGAAACCCTTATGACTAGCCAAAGGCTTGGGATAGCAGAAGCAATAAGTGCCTCCCCCTGGAAGGGAAGATTGACTGAAGTGTGCAGGTAAAATAACAAAATCAACTTATAAAATAATAGATTCATCTTCCTACAGCTAAAGATAAATATTAAATAATCCTAGGTGCTGCTGGCAGAAAATTAATTTCTGTAAGGCAAATAGTGTAGTATGTATATGTGTCTCAATTTCTGTTTGGCACGGTGCCTATTTTGAGCATCCAGCCCAGACCTTTGAAGTACTGATAACGCAGACGCTTGAACAAGAATTGCTTCCTCCGGGCTCCCAAGCTCTATAAAAAAGTCTGTTTTTGGATTGTCAGGATCTCAGCTAATTCCAGGTATTCAGCCTAAAAACACAACATTTTTTAATGCATTAATGATACACTGCAGCCTTTCTGAATTGAACTGTGCCAGAACAGAGGAGCGACATTGGCTTGTTAGTGCTGAACCACTGCAATTTACGTGCCCCAAATTACAGTCAGGTGCACTTGTCCGCATGGGGCAGGTTGAAACAGGATACACAGTGAGAAAAAAGGGCCTCAGACAGAGACCTCTAATGATTAATTTACAATGGAAAGAAGGAATAGAGGGCAAACAGTGCATTGTATTCGGAATCATGAAA
Organism: Dugong dugon; assembly: GCA_030035585.1. Taxonomy (NCBI): domain Eukaryota; kingdom Metazoa; phylum Chordata; class Mammalia; order Sirenia; family Dugongidae; genus Dugong; species Dugong dugon. The sequence goes on along the minus strand of CM057480.1, from coordinate 72,669,200 downwards.
CCACTACAGTCATCCTGCCTGCTACTCTCAGACCACCTGAGAGTCACGCCATTTGATTTCTCCAGTTGCTTTGACTGTGGTTCTGTAATACAGGTGTTTGACAAATCACGTAAGATGCCACCATGAGGTCAAACACACTGCTGATCACTTTTTGTAGAAACTTAATGTTGAAACAGAAACAACAATCAAACAATGACAAAAAAAAGAAAAAAAAAAATACTACAGTCTGAACTTTTTTTACAAGTTCCCTAAAAGCAATCGCCAGGCTTTTAGTTGTTTTTTTCAAGAATATTTATACTCGGAAGAGTCTTTTGCTGGGAGTATGGATGTCAGCGCATGTAGGGTCTTGGACCACTCAATGGTCATGAGACAAGATTCGTTCTCAGCAGTTATGGAGAAAAGAGAAACGTTGCTGGGAGAGACGATGAAGAAGGGATTCTCACTTCCAAGGCTACTCAGGTTCTCTCCACGGAAGGTCTTCACAGAATGCCGGTCTGTAAAAGGGCCACAGAGTAGGATCCCTCACTTTGCTCTCCTACAAACACTATATGCCTCTTTCCAGAAGGGACGTGCAACACAGCATACTGACCAAATTCTAACTTGTCTCACTGCATTCTGTTTCCACTGAAAACCTCCTGGAACTTCATCTGCCCTTCACTACACACTGTAAACCCATATGAGCCGTTGGAAGATTGCCTTTGAGGTGGCTGTACTTCAGTACTGGGCAGCAAGGCTCATGAATATTTTTACCAGTCAAGGCCATATGCTCCTCTCATCTGTGGAGCACGGAGCCGAATGGAGTGTCTTAAATATCGCGCAGTGTGGCAGCTACCACCAGGCACGCCAGAAAGAAGCTCAGAGGTCAGATGTGTCCCCACAACGAGAGATGAGATAGGTCCCTGACTTAAAAGAGAGAAAGCCAGGCGACATGGAGCTAGGAAAATACTGGGAGAAAAAAGGGTTTATTTACGTGCTATCTTTTTCCACCGTTGTTTGATTTATTTTACAAATCAGTTAAAGGGAACACTGTTTACCAGGTCAAGCTCCAAGTTCACCCAAGTCCTCTTTCTTCATGCTCCCCCCTCTCACTACTCCATCAGCATTCAGGGTACCAGGAAGGTGGTGCCCACAGGTCCACCAGTGCCCGGAACCACAGTCACAGCAGGAAAAATCTCCTTTTCCATGATAAGTAAACGGTTCACAACGCAATGACATCCGTAGACTGGTGGAAAGTGGGAGTAACTTTTGGAGAACAGCTTGTAGGGGGAATGGGGACTCATCTGTGGTAGGGGGAGGAATGGAAGGGAGGAGAATAACAGAAGCACGGTTGCTTGAAAGAAGATGGAGATCAGAGGGGTCAAGACGGAAAGGGAGAAAAGAGAAAGAGACTGGAGAACATCTAAGCTATCTTATTCTCGACAGGCCCAGAATCTATTTTCTAATTAGAATCTCATAAATGCCCAACTTTGTTTTGTTTCTGAAAAGAGATCTATCTAGAATTAGCTAGTCTTGGTCAATCAACTGAACATATTTCATAACCTCTCTGGGTACATTTCATAACCTGATATTTACTGAAGAGCCCAGCATTAATGGGCACTACGCTGGGGACAAGGGATCAGACATGAACAAAGAGACACAGCTCTTACTCTCTCCCATCTCATGCTGCTATAATGGCACTTGATAAGCATCACTGGAGCACACTCAGGGGAGGTCAGAGAAGGGTCGCTGGAGCAAGTAAGAGCTCAGCTGAGACTTGCATGGCAGAAGAGCCAATCTGATCATCTTTGCGAGCTTAGTCTCACCACCTGTTCAATTAGGTGTCTCCTCCCTGCCGCGGCACAGCGCTTAAGAGCTACAGAGAGCCATGGCTGCTAACCAAAAGGTCGGCAGTTCGAATCCACCAGCCGCTCCTTGGAAACCCTATGGGGCAGTTCTACTCTGTCTTGTAGGGTCACTCTGAGTTGGAACTGACTCAAAGGCAACAAGTTTGGTTTTTTGGTTTTTCCCCGTCCCTGGCTCACTGCACCATGAAAAAGCAATGAAGAAGAAGCGGTTATACACACGGAGGTAAGCAGAACTTGGTGGAAAGCAGATAATATAGCATGTCATCATTCCTGGGAGGCCAAAGATGAGGCCAGTCGGCTTGTGAGTTGACCTTGAGCTTCTGAAATGACCCGGGAAAAATGTGTGGCTATGCCTTCTTACCCCAAAACCAACACTAACCATGCCCCTGCCCCTCCTTACCCAGGTAAAATGCCTTCCGAACAAGAAGATGCCCATGACAGTTAATCATTTTTATTGTCTCTCATCCCTTGCACGGTTTGCTGGTGCCTTGCTTGTCTGGTGGAAGGTTCCCATACCCTGGTTCCATGGTCTCATCATCATAAATAGTACAGGAGGACAAGAGGTCTGCCAAGAATGAAAGACTCTCAGAAAGGAATGCCCCAGAAGTCCTTATCTGAAATTTGTTCCTGTTGTGAGTGGCCATCGAGTTGACTCCAAATCATGGCAATCGAAGGCCTGGCCCAGAGCCATTTTCATGATCATCGGTGTGTCTGAGTCCATTGCAGTGGCCACTGTGTCAGTCCACCTCATCGAGGCTTCCTTCATCTTCACTGACCCTCTACTCTACCAAACATGATGTCCTCTTCTAGCCATTAGTCTTTACTGATAATGTGTTCAAAGTAAGCAAGCCAAAGGTTCGCTACTCTTACTTCAAAGGAGCATTTTGATTGCATTTCTTCTATGACTCGTTTGACATTTGTAGTTTAGGGTAAATCAAACTCTCAATTCTACATGGGTGGAGAAGCTTGCTATAAAACACAGCAGGGATTAACCTGAGCCCACACCTTACCTAACAGAGACATTATTTATGACTCTTTTTGGCCATACCCCCATGATGCAGAATACTTTGAAATGTAAAAAAGTGCAAGCATCCACACGCTTAGACAATCCCATGCTAAATATCTGTATACTTAGGGGGAAAAAAAAGAATATTTGCCTTTGCGTAGAAAACGTCTGGGGGATGGATTGTTCACTTTTTGTTTAGATAGGGTGCTGTCCATTACACATGGGCTTAATTATCTTCCCCATTTGCTTTTATATGCACCTTCACTCCTGTTGTGGCAGGGTTGACTTATTATCATTATTGTTATTATTTTTAATCCCAGGAAAAGAGGAGAAGATTCCATGCAGGAAATGCACAAACGCAGCGCAACATGCTGTAATGCCGTGCTCCCTCGAGATGCGGCCATTGCAGGGTGGCGTTGCATACCTACTCATTCTTTTGTGACGATCGTGTTTTTACTATTTCCAATTTAATACTTTGTTACTTTAATACTATGTTACTTCCCATGTATTTAAGCTGTACTTAAAAAGCATGCTAAGAATTGGTAATTCTTTAATGGTTGTTCACTTACAAGCGATCGTGGGTCATTACACAATCATTTAGAGGGCATTAATGAGAACCATTTAATGGTTTTAGTAGAATATCATTGTAAGGGACAGGGGAAAAGTTACTGGCTGTAAATTTTTATGGCCATTTCTTACAAAACGTATTACTTTAAAGATTTATGTACGTAACAATGAGTACAATAAAAGCCATGCTAAAAATAACTTGAAATGGAAGTAATGCAGATAGACAAGTCCTTCTGCTGCTGCAATTGGGTGGGTCTTCTTTTTCTAGATATTTTTTCTGGTGGCACGGTAGTTAAGAGCTTAGCTGCTAACTAAAATGTTGACAGTTGGAATCCACGAGCCTCTCCTTGGAAACCCTAAGGGGCAGCTCTACTCTATCCCGTAGGGTCGCTAGGAGTTGAAATCGACTGAAGGGCAATGGATTTAGTTTGGTGTTGCTCCTTCTCCTTCCAATCCTTCCTTCTGTTCTCCCTCCCTCCTGTCTCTCTCTATGCCTTCCTATTTCCTTCCTTCCCTTCCTGCCTGCCATCCTTCCATTTTCTTTCTTAAAAGAGAATTTTAGTACCAGGAAATATTTTCTGTTATTGGAAATGGTTACTGAATTAAACCATAGCCAACATGTTTTTCAGTTGGGAGTTGGATAGAGGAGTAAATATGGCAAGATAAATTAAAACCCCTTGCCGTTGAGTCAATTCGGACTCAAAGCAACCTTATAGGACAGAGTAGAGCCGACCCATGGGGTTTCCAGGGCTGTAATCTTTATGGAAGCAGACTGCCACATCTTTCTCCCAAGTAGAGGCTGGTGGGTTTGAACTGCCAACATTTTGGTTAACTGCTGAGCTTGTTAACCACTGCACCACCAGGGATCCTTCAGGATAAATTAGGGACATATAAATGCCCAAAATGTAGTGAATCTTTGTTTACAGACCTTTTCCCCATGTATCATTATTTTAAACTATTTTCTCTTATATACCACAGAACTGAAATAGAAAATCCAACATTCTCTAGGACATTACTCCCTAAGGGAGAACAGGGAATGAGAAAGAAATCAGTCCTAGCAGTCTACCCAAGGAAATCCGTAACATACACACAAAAGGCATCCTCGTGCATACCCAGAGGAGCATGGAACACCTTGCTGCATGCTGCACACCTCTTGAAAAAGAAATCGGTATTTGAGAAGCTCTCTCTACTGAGGGAGTAACCTTATTAAAGTGCTTTAATAACACAACCATCCTCACATTATGCCTGGTTTTGTCCACTTGCGATTCTCTTGGAATATGTAATGAATAAGACAATGCCCCTCTCTCTGTATTCTTGCATGAGCACGAGGATGTTTCTAATTAAAAATGCAGAGTTAGCACAGCACACGAAATGAACAGAAGCATATCTCTCGAAATGCCGAGATTTTACTGTTTGCATTAAGTAACACTTGTATTTCTCTCTGAATCTAGCCCGATACTCATTACTAATAAGATGAAGATTTAAGATAACTTGGTCAAAAGGTGGTGAATTACAACTTTTAATTAAAATGTAGAAAAGAGTTGCTTTAAAATAAACATAATACTTTCATGATTATTAATTTTTTATGGAGAGAACAACAAAAGCAACCTGAATATTTTAGAATGTGACGTTATAAAGTCGGGCACAGGGGATTTTTAGAAAGTTATTGATGTCCTAGAGAGAAGACTGTGTGCTGTTGCAGCTTTGCATTTCACCTCCCTTTGGAAAGCCCAGCAGAATGCAACTCATGGATCTGGATCCACAGTGAATTCTTTCCATTCAGATGAAGCAAGTGATGACTAGGATGGTAAGGTGGTAAGGCAAGCACTGGGGTTTTCACAGCACATTTACATCAAAGAACAACTCAGTAACTGCTTATTGATGACACAGAGGGGTGAAGCTGATTTCCTAACGTAATCTAAAAATCTTGATACAAAGTAGGATTTTAATAAGTCTAACGTTGAGTTGAAATATTATTGGTGCTACTTTCTAGACCTAATAGGATAGGAGGACTGGTGATTGTGTGTGTGTGTGTGTGTGTGTGTGTGTGTGTGTGCACATGCCGTGGTCCCTTCACCATAATTAGTTCATATGGATGCACACCTGGTTTCACACACTGCCCTTCTACCATTATCTACAACTCTTCCTCTAAATACATTTTCTATTACCACTAAGGCTTCTTCAACTTTGCTTTGAATGTATGTATAGTCTTCCCTCTATTACTTTGTTCATGTTGATTCTTGCCAGGAATATTCTGGTTTCTCCTTGTCCACATATTCTCTATCTTGATCAGCTGAAGCCCACCTCCTCCAAGAAGCCTTCCCTGACCACTCTAGCCTAAGAGTGGACTTTAAAATCTAAATCTACCTCTAAATACTTAGATAAACTATGGTGAGAAATAACCTTATCTCAGTTGGCTTTTTCATCTGTAAAACGAGGACATAATCATGCCTGTCTTGTAAAGCTATTGTGATGATTACATGAAAAATTCACAATAAAGCTTCTGGAACAGTGTAATTTCATAATAAATGTTACTCATTGCTGTCAAGTCAATTCCAACTCCGAGCGACCCTGTAGTACAGAGTAGAACTGCCCCATAGTGTTTCCAAGGAGCAGCTGGTGGATTCGAACTGCTGAACTTTTGGTTACCAACCTGAGTGCTTAACCACTGCACCACGTTAGTTATCCTTATTTCTCTCTTTCCCTCCCTTTAGAATCTACGTAATTCACATACAATTTGTTATATTTACTTTCTTGTGGCTTTCAATTTTTTCATTTTGTTTTTGTTTGTGGGTCCTCATTCTCCATCATTATCTTTCCCAATCAGCCTATGATCCCCCAAGGAAGGGAATCTTATTTATATGTCATCATATTCCCTGCCTTATCTAGTATGGTTGTATGCACACAGTTAGGATCAATAAATATTTATTAGAAGAAGAAATAATGTTTGGAGAGGTTTTTAATTTCCATAACATAAAAGCCCCAAATTCTCAACACTGTATTGTATCTTTGTATTCCCTGGTATACAGTATATGACTGAATTCACACACCCTTCACAAAGGGAGGTGGCATCAAACTGCCTGCTTTCAGGCTATTTCCTTCCATTTGAGCTGGCTAGTTCTATTAGATAATAAACCAGCTGCTGTCTAGTCGACTCTGACTCATGGTGACCCCATATGTGTCAAGAGTAGGACTGTTTTCAGTGGCTGATTTTTCAGAAGCAGATTTCCAGGCCTTTCTTCTGAGGCACCTCTGGGTGACCTTGAACTGGCAACCTTTCAGTTAACAGTGGCATGTTAACCTTTTGAACCACCCAAGGGCTTCATTAGCTAATAGGTGGTGCTGAGAAGTCAAAGTTATGCACCCATTCCAGGGGGCTGTGTTTATTTCACAGAGTGAACTTCTGTATGCCCAGGGGGCTGTACCTTTGTATCCCTAGGCAAATGTCAAAAAAAAAAAAAGACTGATACCAGCCCAGTATGATTTTGCGAAGTGAGCGGCAAGGATCAACACAAACAAGAAAAAAATAAAACTTTAGCCACCGGCACTACCTATGAAAGATGTTCTTCTTGTCGCGTAGTCAAAGACAGCATCTTTTAGCAGTCCACGTTTATCGTCCATGCTCCTACCCGTGGATGCAGTGGGCATGGTGCATGAAGACATCACGGCAGAGTGGTTACGAGGCTGCTCTGTAATCTGGCGCGGTGACGTGGCCGACCTCTGTCTCCTCATAGCGCTGTCAGCAGGAGTAAAGAAGACAACACACGTGGAGCTGTGAGCAGCGCCGCGCAGACTCAGGGCTGTGTAAGGGTCGGCAAACAGCGGGACTCGATACACATCACGGTGATTTTGTGGCGGTGATCGTTGTTCCAATCAGCTCTTTCTGGTCTTCCGTAGCGCGCACACCCCAAGCACCATGTCGGGGAATCCTGAGACTGGACTCACTATCTGGGTGTTCCTTCCTCTCAGCCTCGAAGTAAGGGAAGATCAGTGGAAGAAACACTACAGGCCTCGCTTCCCGAAGTCCTCGCTGCAATCACCCGCACACTTTCAAAAGCAGGTCGTCAAAGGCGTGTGTCTGCTTTCCGCGATGCCCCATGCTCCTGAGGTTCTTGGTGCTGATGCCTTTACTTAGCACGCCAGGGTTTAGAAAGTACCCGACTAAAAGCAAAACAAGAGACTCAAGATGAAGACAAAGCTTCCCAAGAAGCGAGGAGACGTAATGAGATAAACGGAGAAAATGGGCCATATCACCTAAATGTCTTCATCCCAGAGACTGCAACAGAACAAGCAGCTAAACGCATTATGGAGTCAGAACCGACAATTTCTAACAAAGTTGAGCTCTTAGAATCAAAACAAAATGTTGGTGGTGCCTTCAGACATTACACATCTGACTGGCAGGAGGAAAAGCAGTGATTTTGCGAATTACGCTGGGAGGCTGCCACATCCTTAAAAGGTGGGTGTCATCCGACTTTGAGGCGGTTTCTAGAAACAGAAAGGTAAGTTAAAAATAGGGATTCCACTTTAATGCACGTTAACTCTTGCTTTTGTCTGGAGTCCAAAAACGACAATGTGTTCTTCCCCGTTTACTGCAGCACCATGGTTTTTACACGAAATTTGAAGCCCTGTGAGCTGCCAAGACTCCCCTCCAAGAAGGTAAGCCCAGTGTTCCCAACTATCACATACCCTTCTGACTTTCTTCACTTAAGGGCTTGTTGTTTCAGTGGGGAGGAAGATCTACCGAATACCAGCCATGCCGAGTGTTATTCCTTCATGCTGTCTGTGATAAACTTTAGGGGACATATTTAACATTCAACAAAAAATGAAATTTCTAGGGCCACCCCAGAGGAGGATAATATCACCACTCTTCCAGCTACAGCACCGAGCTTTAAGACTCTGTCAAACCGTCCAGGCGCAGAATGTGACAACGTTTGTAATTCCTGGGGCCTCCGGGTGGCTAACTACGGCAAGTTTCTAAGCCACTCCAGTGTTAATCGACTGTGCAGCCCAGGGCTTTTGTTATTAGTATTATTTGCTGCTGCTGTTGTTATTATTGTCATTATTGTTCTCTGTCTTCTTAGGAATAGCTTTCTCTGAGTCACTAAAGACAGTGACCTTTATCTTCTGGCAAGGTGGTCTTTTTTTGGATCATAGGAGGTCATTTAGCCAGCTTCTCAGAGTTGCTAAATTGCTGAGAAAAGCATGAGCGTTCGGGCTATACGCCTGGAGCAGGTACAGCCAGGGGGCAGCTGAGGGTGTGTGTCTCCACCGTCCTCCTGTGTCCCTTTGGCCCCATTCCCTGCAATGTGGAAGAAGGAGCAAAGCTGCCAGAACCCAGCTTTGTCTTCAAATTCCTTCAACCATCGTTTCTGAGGACCTAATAGGATCCACGCCTGTGCTTGGGACAGCTGGAGATAAGGAGTTCCAAGTTTTGGGGGGACGTTATGGTTGAAACACATTAAATTCACACACGCACACCCCCATACACACGCCGTCAGGCCTTAAGAGTATAGGGTGGAAACATCCTCAAGCTGTCCTGTCCTTAGAAATGTGTCAGAACATCCTTCAGCAAAGCCCTAGGGGGAGTAGAGTTGCTGGGACATTAACCAAGGTATTTGGAGATCTTTCCCTTCTGCTGCTAGTAGGAGATGAGGGACCACGTTAATTGTGAGGAAATGAGCGAAGGAGCAGGGTCTAACTTGCATGCTCTACCAGGACAAGAGGGAGAGATCACAAGAAAAGCCCAGAGACCAACGCGTGCGGCCGTCTCCTGCCTCGCAAAGGAGGGAGGTGAGCATCCCAGGATTCGCTGCGGGGCCCACGGCCAGCACCATCTATTAAATAGCTCCAGTTAGTCAATGCGGAAGAAATTTTTAGACACACATGCTCAACCATATGTGCATGGCCAAGATTTAAAATAGAAAAGTGAGAGACTGTTGGGTGACTGAGGATTTTTCCCTTGCCAGGAAGTCCTCCTTAAGGATTTCATAGCTTGCAAAAGAGAATTGCTTGCCAGACAAGCCAAGAAAAAGACACAGAAGATTGGGAGCTGCTACCTTAATGATGAAATGTCATGCTGCTATGTAAGTCAGCCCGAAGAAAAGAGGCGGGCATGATTAAGATGGCTCTGCAGGAATGAGGGAGGTTTCTCGACAACTTTTCCCTAAACTGCTTTAATGTCTCAAACCTCAGGGCGGGGGGCACATGCACAATGGGACTTTATGGGGGCTGCACTGGGCTATACGCAACATCTCTGTTGTAGGATTTCTGTGTCGCAATGAAAAATTATGGTCTGCACCCACAGTCTACAAGGGGCAAATCCCCTGTAATGTCAGGTTCCTAGAGTATCAAAGTGCTGCCTGTTGAGTGTGTGTGTGTGTGTGTGTGTGTGTGTGTTATGAATGTGGAATGAGACTATGAAAAAAAAATAAGATCCATCCCATTAGCCACATGAGAATTGGTTTTATTATTATTAAGTCATACCAGGTAGATGTTGTTTAAGTGAGTTTTTGCCAACAAACGCCCACCTCACCAAGCCTGTGCCTCAGCCCTTCTCTCTGTCTCCCCTCCAGTGTCGCTTCTCCACCACCCTCCCTTTCTTCCTGAGCCTGTAGGGGAGAATTTAGATGGCACATCATTCCATGGCATGCTGCAGGAGTCACCGGTATAGCCTATGATAGCCAATGTTTTGGTATGTCATTACCCATGCTTACGGTTGAAGACATTCTTGTCGTGTTTGGAGAAAGGGTGGTTTGGGCAGAGCATAAAATAAAGCATTCCTCTTGCACGTTAGGAACTTCGAAACTTCCGGGCTCTTGCTCTTGGGTCATTTGCTATAATTTATATGATTCAGACAAATTGCAATCATATCTTGTAGAAGTTCTATAACCCAGGAAGCTTCCCCCAAAATGGTGCCATCAATTTTCAATTCACTTAGATTCCTATAATTTCATGACTAGAGGGGGCTTTAGAATTGATTTAATCAAATTCTGTCAATTTACACAAGAGAAAGGCAAGGCCCTGAAATGTCAAGTGAGTTTTTATATTATGGAGCTGCTTGTTAGGTAAGTCAGGATGAGTTTCCTGGCCCTTTGACCTCTAGTCTAGTATTCTGAATACTATATAGTACTCCAATGTCATGCTCTACAATTAATCTTCTATGCTCTGAGAAATAATATGGATTTCTCTACCAAAAATATAAAAAATCAGTCTTTCTTTTTAAATCTGAGCAAGGGTGTTCTCTGATGACCCACCAGCAGGAAAAATCACCTACAGGAATAAATGGGAAGGCTTTCTGCTTAGGGAACATTGAGTTTATGTTAATCGTAGTGCAATAATTTGGAAAAGAAGAGCCATCGAGGTTGTACAACATGAAGATTGTAATCAATGTCACTGAATTTTACATGTGGGGATTGTCGAATCAGCGAATGTTTCGGTATGTATATTTTCACCAAAATTAAAAAAAAAAGAAGTGCAAAGATGCACTGCACTTGATGATAAATCAAAACTAGGATTCCCTCAGTTGTATTAAATATCATAAGCAAATTATTAATGATTGCCAGAAACAGTCCTGTATTATGACTGTTCATAACATGATGAAAGACCAGCCCACAGACCACCTGGGGAATATCTGCAACTGTAAGGGTGTCTTCACAGTAACTAGGAAGCACTACTTCATAAGAGTGGATGTGGCTGTGATATTCAACCTCAGGGACCCTCCCAAATAACCATCTCCACCGTCATAAACAGCCAGCTTTGGTGTGTCTTCTCTAGAAAGCCTCAGCTAAGTGCTGGGAATCGATAGTTTTCATTCACATCCCAGCTCTAAAGGTGATAGGAATTGGAGCCTGCTCACTTCCACCCAGAGAGACAGGAGTTCAACTCCATGTTGATGATGGCTACAAGATGGCGCCATGACTATCTAGGGAACTGCATCCATTGTCTTCTAAGTATGCCATCTGTCTTAGTCATCTAGTGCTGCCATAACAGAAATACCACAAGTGGATGACTTTAATGAAGAGAAGTTTATTTCCTCATAGTCAAAGTAGGCTAAAAGTCCAAATTCAGGGCGTCAGCTCCAGGGGAAGGCTTTCTCTCTCTGTCGGCCTTCTCATCAGTGTTCCCCCAGACTAGGAGCTTCTCGGCGCAGGGACCCCTGTCGAAAGGATGCGCTCTGATCCTGACACTGATTTCTTGATGGTATGATGTCCCCCTGTCTCACTGGTCACTTCTGTCTTTTATATCTCAAGAGATTGCCTCAGGACACAGTCCAGTCTTGTAGATCAGGTCCTGCCTTACTAACACAACTGCCACCTATCCTCCCTCATTAACATCATAGAGGCAGGTTTACAACATACGGGAAAATCACACAGTACCAGGAATCATGGCCTAGCCAAACGGATACACACATTTTTGGGGGGACATAATTCAAACCATGACACCATCTATATCTCTAACCCCCGGGCTACATTTTGATTTCCATTTTTCTCATCAAATCCAATTACTCCTTTAGGGAGCCATTTGGGAAGGGTGCCATTTGGGAAGGGTGTCTAAACCCCTAACAAACTGGTACTCTGTCACTCTTGAGCAATTTCATAACCAAGCCAACAACCTGCCTTTTTATCAGATTTTTTTTTTTTCCTTTCTTTTCAGCCTTTGTGAAGTAGCACAAGGCAACAGAGACAGCATTAAACAAGAAATGCAAAGACTTAAGTTCCAGTTCTGACACCTTAACTGCTATACAACTTCGGGAGGATCACTTGATCTTTCTGAGCCTCAGTTTCCTCATCTGCAAAATGGAAACACGGAAGGAGATGGACCTCCAGATGTCTCTTGTAGCTTCCCTGTTGTGGGAATTTCTTCTAGTGCAGGACTACTGCCAGGTAGTGTCAGCGATTAAGAAGCACCTGGCAGAGACAGCTTAAAATTCTCTTAATTAGTGTCTAAGAAATCTTGGGCCCTCAATAAATAATCAACAACTGTCAAGGGAAAGCATCCGAGCACTATTTATTGACCTGTGTGTTGCTGTGGCACACTCATGTCGAATACTAGTGATGGCACTTGACTTACTGCACGTACTCAGGTAATTACTACATGTACTTTGTGAATATGCAACAGCATGTACATTGTAACGATAAGGATAACAATATAGCTGATAACAACTTAGGCTTGCGTAAGATTATTTTACTTCAGGGTTTCCAAGTGTTTCATAAACATTGGCTCATCTATTTTCTGAAGACCAACAATGCAAGGTGCAGCTGGGGAGGGTGGGAGAGAGGGAGGGAAAAGTGTATAGCCACAGTCTGGAGGGGGCAATCCAGGGCCTGACAAAGGTACTGATTTCCCCTGGGTGACACAAAGCCAGAATCAGGCCTGGGAACATGGACCCAGGTTCCAGGTATGCAGCCTGCCGCTTGGAACACAAGACCACCCTAGGTATCCAATCGACAGTGTGAAGTTGACGACGCAGCATTACCCGGGCACTTTAGGGTGTCAATTTCCTTTACAGTTTTATAAAATATCATTTGGAAGGAGGAAGGAATTTATGCTTGGGCACTAAGAGCTCTCCTATCTGCCCACCCTCTCGGGATAAGAGTATGTTTCACCTATACAGAGTTATAAATACGCGACGCATACTCAGTGCCCAGAAAGCTGTGGGGTTTGTTTTTTAATTTAAAGAACGGCTCTGATTTGGCTACACATTTTAAGCAGGTACTGTATAATACAAATGCACTGAATCCATTCAGATGGGAACAAGTTATGCCATCCTAACACTGTCGAGAAACCAGATGTATGGTTACTCTTTTCTTTTTCTTTCCTCTTTTGCTGCACAAAATTAGTTCCTCGGATACTGAGATTGGAGAGGCTCATTGTCTTGCAAATATTCAGGTACCTCACGATGATCTACAGTAATAAACCTCCAGTGCTACAGCAAAACACAGATAAAAATGTGAATATATGTAAGTATCTATATGCATGTATACATACGATGAAATATAGATGGGGTGTGAGAGAATAAATCACAAACACAAATAAAGAGGAACCAGGTAGGGAGGCAGGAAGACAGCTTCCCTTCCAATCCTGGGAACAGAGAAATAGAATGGATGTTCATTAAAGGAGTTTACCAGGACTCCAATTTGTTCTGTGATTAAGAGATATCGGTTGGAGGAGATTGGTGAGGGAGATCAATATACTTGTCTTCATTCTTAATTCTTCTTTAATGTCTCTTTCTCCACGGGGCAGCTGAATCAGAGATGTAGAGTAAATCTTTATCCAACAGGGGGCTGCACTTCAGAGGGGGGAAAAAAAAGATGGTTTGGGCTACAGAAGATAAATCAGGTTGACACCCGGCTCCCTCTCTCCTCAAGTCTCAAATTCCCTATTTATGTTCCAATGTTGTCACGTTTCTGACTGGTAGGTACGACAGCGGTAAACGTGGAGGATAGTGTTGGCCGGAGGAATGGAGACCGCCACTGCTGGATCTGTAATTGAGATAATGGTGTAAAGCTCCTGTCTTAGGCTGGGTTCTCCAGAGAAGCAAAATCGGTGAAACTTTTATATACATATCTGTATATAGAAAGAGAGATATTTATACCAAGGAAATGGCTCATGTAGTTGCAGAGGCTGGCAAGTCTCAAGTCCATGGGTCAGTTGTCAGGTTGAGGCTTCTCCTGATTCATGTAGCTGCAGGGGCTGAGGAACCCAAGATGGCCAGCAGCCAGCTACACCCCCAAGGAAACTTCCTTTCAACTGACTGGCTGCTCATAGAAGGGCTCATCAGGAAAGTGATTACATCATTACATAACTGCCAAACCACTGAGAATCACAGCCCAGTCAAGCTGACACACAACATTAACCATCACAGCACCTAACACAGTTTTTGCACATTAGTACCCCGTAAATGTTCTTTATCCACATTCTTGTCTTCTCTGTAGGTCAAGATAAGGGAAATGCGTACCTAATGGTCAACGTTGCCAGCATCTGAGGATCAGAGTAACAAGTTCTACTTTCCTTTCTCCGATCTCCCAGGTTCAACCTCTCTGGCAGTGGTTCTTAACTGGGGTGGTTTTGCCCCCAGGTTACATACCCAGTGTTGGGAAACACTTTTGCCTCCCAAAACATGGGTGAGGGGCACTACTGGAATCCAGTGGATAGAGGCCAGGGATGCTGCTAAACATCTTACAACATACAGGACAGCCCCGACAACAAAGAATTGTCCAGTCCAAAATGTGAATAGTATCACATGTGGGAAACCTTGCTATGTGGTGGTGGGTATACTATGATGCTTCCAGTCACGTGGCTGATGAAATAGCTCAGTGAATTTTGAGTTGCTGGCCTAGAATTACTTCAACACTGTTACACTTATTAATTCCTCCTGCTTCACAAGCTGCATGTGTGTACATAGCTAAGCGTAAGGTCATGCTCAGTGTCACACGTTCTACAGAAGAGTTAGAAGTATTTGACTCAGTGGACCGAGGAAACGATAGGAGTTGTTTTTGTTGTTGTTTATGTTATAAACCTTCTATGCCTGTAAGTTTTTAAACTATTTGAATGCCATAGGCTTCTATGTGCTCATTAAAATCCATTCCCTCTTTCCTGGACACACAGACTACATTTCCCAGCCTCCTTTGCAGCTGGATGGCCATGTGACCCAGTTCCAGCCAACAGTCTGTGAGAGGAAGTGATGGAAGACTTTCTAGGCCAGGCTCATAAAACTTTCCTACCTGATTCTCTACCTTATCTCTTTCCTTGACTCCTGGCCATATACCAAGATTGAAGCAGAAGAATCCAATGCCAAGGGGACGGTGGATCCTCCAGATGGAAGAACCATATTGAAGATCACTTGTTACTAACCAACATCTGCATTCTACTTTATGTGACTAAGAAATAAACCAAGCCACTGGGAGTCCAGGGTTGTTTGTTACAGCATCTAGTGTTACCTTCTCTAATACAATGTGTAGAAATTACTTTAATTTAAAAATTAGATTTCAAATATACATCATTAAATTGAGTTGAACTTACATATATACATTTGTGGAAAGCATGTTGCTATCAGTATCAGCTTTCTGTTTTGTTGTTGGTTGTGCTGCCTCTGGGATCATTGGCATGTTTGAGTCCATTGTTGTGGTCACTGTGTCAATCCATCTTATTGGGGTTTTCATCATTCTTTGTTGGTCCTTTACTTAGATCTTTTAGAACACTACTGAAATCTCTTTTTAAAATGTAAACTGACCCATATCACTTTCCACCTTAAAGTACTTCAGTGGCTTCCCATTGCAGTTAATACAGTATTTAAAAATTCCTATCATGATTCACATGGCCCTTCACCACTCCAGAAGAACATGGTGCTTGAGGGAGAATGACAGATGTGTACTGCTGAAAGGAAGAGACTTGTCGCCCACCACAGAGGGTGAAGGGCCAAGGGCCCCTTTCCACAATGCTAGCATCTTCAGACAATCTAACACTCCCATTCAAGATTTTAAACCTGGAGGGAGTAGAGCAAAGACACAAGGCTGGTGGAGAAACTAATCAGGGGATGGCATCCTTGGAAGTGTGGCTGCAATGATGTCGAACGTCCAGGAGCAGCTGAGGTACTGGCACGGCCTAGCCAGGCTCCTCCAGCAGCAGACCTTCAGCTGGGTCTTCCTGCTGCCTAGAGGCCACCCACTTCTGAACCTACTTCTGAAGCTTCCTATTAATTTTGTGAGTGATTGTAAACTCCTTCTTCTGCGTTAGTTGGCCAGTTTTAGAGTCTGTTGCTCGCAAACATAAACCTTCAGTGATACCCCCCTCCCCACCACCCCTCAGGGCTACAAGTTCCACGAGTGCAGAACTGTGTGGTGTTCAGCATTGTGTCTCCATCAGGCTACACCATGCCTGGGGCACAGCACGAGATGACTGATATGTTTTAGCAGTTAGGCAATCAACCCAGATTTACACGTCAGCATCAGCTGTACCATTCCTTCACTCTAAAGTCACAGATTAATCTGGTGGGAGGTCAGGAGGCTAAGGGAAGAAGGGTTGAGGTGGAGGGGAACTGGCACCTGAGTGAAGACAGACAGGCCTGGAGGGAAGCAACGCTGGTTAAAGGCAAGGTGGAAGACGGAAAACAGACCCTAAGTCTGCTGCCTCCTACTGGACACTGAGAGTAACTCAATCCTGCCAACTCCATGGAACTCCTGGCCAGTACTCCTCTTCCCCAAATGCCCCAGCATGTGACTGCTTTGTAAGCATGGGGACCCAGGAGCTGTGGAGTCAGAAGACAGGTTCCCATCCTGAAAAGTCATGCCATCTCTCTCATCCTGAGCAGCCTGGCTCCACCTGATTCTGCTACCTAACAGTATGGTTTGGGGAATCAAAC
Organism: Dugong dugon; assembly: GCA_030035585.1. Classification (NCBI taxonomy): domain Eukaryota; kingdom Metazoa; phylum Chordata; class Mammalia; order Sirenia; family Dugongidae; genus Dugong; species Dugong dugon. The sequence goes on along the minus strand of CM057480.1, from coordinate 72,652,423 downwards.
AAAATAATGTATTTTATAGTACTTTATAAATTAATAAAACATTATACGAATGTATGGCAATATATAATTATGTGCAAAATTCACCTCAGGGATTGTAACAAAAATCTCAAAGGAAGAATTCCATCTCTTAGGCAGCATGACTTTCCACAAAGCCGGGTGTGAATCTAGTTTACAACGTAATGATGCTTTTTCTCTCACAGGTGTAAATCAGCCAGTCTTGTTAGCACTGCTACCAAAGAGGGGAAATAAGTAGTTTCATGGAGGTATCACTCAGGGAGGGAGGATTCATGCAGAATCGATGAGGAAATGAATCCAAATGAGATACATATGGTGGACATTTTTGTGGAAATCTCCAAGAAGATTTGCGTACACTCAATGCAATCTGATATGGTGGAGATGACTTGAGGTTTTCTGGGGGACTTCATGCCTCTAGAGACGCCAAGAGTAAGGGACTCTGGTTAGACTGATGAACACAGCAAGCTGTTAGAGGTAAACATGCACTGGATGTTCCCATGATGAATAACAACCACTGCAGACAGAGGCTACTTCTGATTCACAGTTCCCATGGAAGACGACCGAGACTAACTATCTTGGCAAAACCTTGTGATTCTTGCCACAGAAAGGTAGAGAAGGCACCAGGGACATCACTACTTGTGAACGGAGCAAGAAGACAGCCTATAATTTGCAAGTTCAGTCTCCATGAAGATTTTAAAACGCTATGGCACACATGAAGCCCTGGTGGTGCAGTGGTTAAGAGCCTGGCTGCTATCCAAAAGGCTGACAGTTCGAATCCACCGGCTGTTCCTTGGAAACCTTATGAGGCAGTTCTACTCTGTCCTATCGGGTCCCTATGAGTCGGAATCAACTCCATGGCAATGGGTTTCTTTTTTTTTTGTTTTTTTGGTGGCACATATAGGCACATGTTATGGATTGAATCATGTTTCCCAAAAATACGTGTCAACTTGGCTAGGCCATGATTCCCAGTATTGTGTGGTTGTCTGCCATTTTGTGATCTGATGTGATTATCCTTCGTGTTGTAAATCCTAACTTCTACAATGTTAATGAGGCAGGATTAGAGGCAGTTATGTTAATGAGGCAGGACTCAATCTACAGGATTAGGTTGTCTCTTGAGTCAATCTCTTTTGAGATATAAAAGAAAGAAGCGAGCCGAGAGGAGAGGGACCTCATACCATCAACAAAAAGCACCGGGAGTGGAGCACGTCCTTTGGACCTGGGGTCCCTGCACTGAGAAGCTGCTAGACCAGGGGAAGATTGATGACAAGGACCTTCTCCCAAAGCCAAGAGAGAGAGAAAGCCTTCCGCAGAAGCTGATGCCCTGAATTAGGACTTCCAGCCTCCTAGACTGTGAGAGAATAAATTTCTGTTTGTTAAAGCCATCCACTTGTGGTATTTCTGTTATAGCAGCACTGGATAACTAAGATAGCACATAAACTCTCCATTTGATGGCTTATGCCTAAAGCAAATTTATAGGGTTTTCTAAAGTCTATCATTCAACATGAACTTAAAGTGTGACTTCTTTCCAAAGGTAAATAAAATTCCAAAGAGAGAAATTATTTTGTGTAGGGTGGTATTAAAAAACAAAAAGCACAGGAGGATGAACTTGGGAAATCTGGGTTCTAATCCTGGCTCTGCCACAAACTAGCTTGGTCAAGAACCAGAACTGGCCTGGAAGTCATGTTCCTCATCCATAAAATGAGGGTGTTGGTGTCATAGGCTGAGTTTTCTAGAGAAGTAAACCCAGTAAAGCATATAATTATATATATATGGAGAGATTTATATCAAGGAAATGGCTCATGTGGTTATAAAGGCTGCAGCGTCCCAAGTCTATCCCCAGGATAGAGGCTTCTCCTGATTCATGTAGCTGCAGGGGCTGGCAGGTAAGGGATCAGGAGGTAAACTGCTAGCTCAAGTCCCAAGAACTGGAGGTCAGACGAACAGAAGTCAGCTGCAGGATCCAGAACGAGCGAAAGCCCTAGAGCCTGGCCAGAATATTCACTTACGTTTGGATGCAGGCTATATGCCCAAGGAAACTCCCTTTCAACCAACTGGCCACTCACAGCAGATTCCATCATGGGGTGATCACATATCAAATCTCAGCAGGGAAGTGATCACATTATATGACTGGCAAAACACTGAGAATCATGGCCCAGCCAAGTTGACACACAAACTTAACCATCACAATCGGTGAATGCCAAACATATTCTTGCAGTAGATTTCTTTCCCTAAATTGACCTTTATCTTTTCATAAAGGCTTCACGGATCAAAGCATGTTTAAGAATGGATGTGCTGCTCAGCTTGGAGCACACGATAGGGGTTGGGAGCCAGGAGAGGCATCTCTGTAGAACACTGTAGAAAGGATTGGACAAGCTAAGCTTATCACTGAGCTCCATGAAGCTCTAAAACTAAGAACTTGGGTGGTTTGCAGAGAGAGAGACACTGAAGGGGCTGAAAGCAAATGAGAATGCAATAAAGAGGAGAGCAAAATAGGAAAACAAAGGTAAATTGGAGAAGGCGTGCTTTGTATCATCCACAAGTGGACCTAATGTTGATTGTGGCTGCCACTGATGGAAATGATGGTTTGGAATCCTGGCCATTGAAGATGGACCAGAATGGCCCTTTAGCAGCGAGATGGCAGGCGGGCATCCTGACAACCAGCTGTGGCTATCTAGGATGTTATCCGAGACTTATAAGTCTCTGTGTGCAACGCAATGCCCACTTCATCCAAGGCTTCTGAATTTGCAGGAGGTGCCCACTGGCTGTGGATCACTGACTTGGTTAGCTGAGAGTTATTCTCTCCACACCACACTGGTCTGCAGGCAGAGCGGGAGGGCAGGGACGCAAGACAGGGAGAACCAGTTTGGAAGCAGAGAGTCAAAGAGCTGCCTCTTAATGCCCACAGAAGTCCCCTTCAAGGGAGCATCTGTCTCTCCAAAAGATGGGCATATTTATCAAACAATCAACAAACAAACAAAACAACAATTCATTGACATTGAGCTGATTCTGCCTCATGGCGACCCACAGAACCACTCCATAGAGTTTTCTTGGCTATCATCTTCACAAAATCAGATCACCAGGCTTTTCTTCCAAGGCGCCCCTGGATGGGTTTGAACAGCCAAACTTTAGGTTAGTAGTCCAGTGCAAACTCAGAGACCTAAATAATCAACAAAGCTATTAAAACAAAAACAAAATCCCTTCCTGGACTGTGTGGTAGGTTTGGGACCCAGATTTCAATGTACATCCCTGGGCTAAGCACAAATCTGACCAAACATGGTGTTTCCATTCAAAAGTTTCAGCCCGCTGGAGAAAGAAGTTCCCACTCCAGAAACTCAGATGCCTTGATTAAAAGTGAGTGCCACAAACACACACTCCAATGTCATCAAGAAAGAGCAAGTCAGAACCCACACCAGAGTTAACAGGAAGCTTGGTGGAGGAGAGTCAGAGTCGCCACTGAAACAAAAGCCCAGGCTCTGAATGCCAGCTCAGCAGGCAGCGCACCCCTTTTCAATAGCACTCGCTCTTTGATGTGTGTTTTAACCGCGGCTTTCATGTGGTGATGGAAGACGCTAAGAGCAAGGTGGTAGCATTATGTGAAGACCAATGCTTCTGAATGCCCTTTGCCCTTTAACAGCACCAGGCAGACAAAGAAGAACCACATAGATGGGAGAAGCCTACCTGTTTTTTAAAGAATATCTGTGTTAGCAGAATCTAAAAGGGTGAGAAGGAGCATGTTCTTCAACGGCAGAAAAAAATTTGGTGGGGCCACTTAGAGAGATAGATTTGGCTTAAAAATAGGAGTACACTTACAGCTTCACTTAGCTCATAACCCAGATTAAAATTATTTGTGCCCAATTAGCTTAAAATAAAATATCCACGAGCGTGGCAAATCTCTTGTACATTTGTTTTCAGCGGTGAAAGAATGAAGCAGCAGTAGAAGGAGCAGGAACTGCTACCCTTGGGAAGCTCTATAGGTGGGTCTTGCTTTACATAATACATTCCTGGCATAGCCGAGGGAAACAATATTTTTATATACAAAGTGCATGGCATTTTAAAAGCATGTCACTGGAAAAGCCAACGATCTGTATTTTTTGACGGGTAAACAGAGCTTTTCCGGTTTCAAGGTCTGCCTAATAAAGGTTACTGAACTTGAAGGATTTGAGCCCTCTGCTGCACTTTTATATCAGCCAGTTCCAACAGGGGAGCTTTAAAAACTGTTCTGGGTTATCTCAGCCAAAAAGACCACAGAGGAAGGAGCCAGCAATGCACCTAGCAGCAGCGGGTAAAAGCAGGCGACTAGGACCTCTCGGCTGCCACGTGGAATCGAGTACTATGTGCCATTTGGTGGAGCTGGGATGGGGCAGGCAGCGAGAGCGGAATGGGTATTGTGGGTAGGGCATGCTCACACGGCGGCACGGGCAGGCTCCTGCTCCCTGGGATGTGAGCCAGTTCACGTTTTCACACAGCCCACGCCCCCTGAAAGCCAAGGGTTCAGAAAGGCGATGGTGGGATCCTGTCAACGCAGCTGGAGAGAGGAAGGCACAGATCCCCAGGGGGCGCCAAAGCCAGAAGCCATCTGCAGAAGGGCAGTTGAGAGGTTGGCTGCAAGGGAGCCGAATCTGGTTGAAAACCTTCTAAGAAGTAGGAAGAAGACCAGAAGAGGAAAAAGAGCAGGAGTAAGGAGAGGAGATAAAGAGGCAGGAGTCTTCAGTTATAATGGCAAAGCTTGCAGCACAATCTTTATTGCAGCCCAGCTCCAACAAAGGGTCAGCCATTTCTTAGAGAGATGAAGGCTCAATCACCCAATTATGATTGGATTCATCATTTTTTAGAGGATTGGCTAAATGTAAAATTATTAACAAAGTCCAGGAGGCTATTATTGTCTGCCTGCACCACACCCCATCCCTTGAAGCTTAATGGATATATTTTCAGGATAAAATAAAAGGAAGTGATGCTTTTTACAGAAAACAGAGAACTGAGCTACCAAGAGGCGGCTGATTGAAAGTAAAAAATACCTGTATTTTTCATATGTCTACTTTTAAATAATTTTCATAGGTCCATTGCCGATTCATACACACTGGGGGTTTTAAGAGACTTTGCAGAGGTTCGGTGCCCACCTCCATTCTCCTGATGATGGTGGCAGTTGGCTTTGTGAGTCCCTGTGATGGCATCAGTCATACTGGATGGTAGTAGTTATCACAGCGCCCCCTGTTGGAGCACTCACTGTTGGATACTAACAGCTGCGTCCTGCCCACGTCTCCAGCCCCACTGGCCCCACAGGTGGCATGACTGGATGTTCTCCATGCTCTCATGCCCTCCAACATAGACACAAGCAGCTTTTTCACCTGCAGGGCCTTTTTCTTCCTTTCTGCCCCTGGGCAGCTCCTACTTCACCTGTGAAACAGCTCAGCTGTCACCTTTTCTAGTCACCCTCCTTGGCTCCTCTTTGTAAATGGCCCTCTCCTGTGCTTCCTAGGCACCCAGAACTCATTCCTGCCTTGCACCCATCAGGTAGAATTGCAACCGTCTGTTGAATTGCCTCTGAGCGCTCTGAGGGCAGGAGTGGCCCTTTGTCTACGTAGTCCAGAACCTTCCATAGTGCCAGGCAGGTACTCACTTGCAATTGCTCAAAAACATGTTACCACAGAGAAGCTGACAAAATGCTGCTCCATCATTACTCCCTGGGGTGCCTGGCAGGGTCACTGGCTGACCTAAGCTGACATTTTTTATGTTCCAAGTGTATCAAGTCCGGCAGTATGACAGGATTTCCTGTCTTCTTTGCATGCGTTTTATAAGCTGCAGTCTGTAAAAGGTAGCACCCACACGTTCTAGGAAACTGGCTACTGCCCACATAAGATTTCAGCACAAGCTTTCTTTTAAGTAAAGTTACACAAAACTCAAGAGAAGGTTTCCTGTGGTTTTAAGTAGGGACAACGGAGGAAAGCTTCATTCTATGCTGAGTACATAGATGTGAAATACCCACTTACTTACTGTTTAGTTTGGGTTCTCCAAGAAGCAGACGCTAAGGTGCAATTAAATGTGCAAGAGATTTACCGGGGAAAATGCCATGGAGGATAAAGAGGAGGGAGGTGGTGAAGCCTGGCCCTGTGAAGCAGACTGAGAAGGAAAGAGGACTGGGTAGGAAGAGTCTCGACTGCGGCACAGATCCAAGAAAGGTTCAGCCAGGCCAATGAGGAGTCTCTGAGACAAAGACGGCTATGAGGGTGCTCACAGCCACGGGCCTGCATTAGTACCTCCACCATGCTCAACTACTGGCTGGCCGCAGCCTTCAAGACGCTTGGCCTCAGCATGAACACAGTGGTGGGCCCAGAGGGGTAGCAGCCAGGCCACCACTCAGTTATGTTCCCTGCAGCAGGAGGTCTGAGTGGGGTATTTTCCTGACCAAATCCATGAATAGATGAGAACTAATTCTGTTTAATGTTTTCATCTGAAGAATGTCTAGGCTGGCATGCCTAGGGCTAAATCGTAAATTCCCTGAATATCTTGAAATCACAAATGGCGAACCACATCAGAGGCAGGAACTAACACTTTTGTAACATGCTCTGTATACACCATTCCTTTATTCAATCGAAAATTGCTAACTGAGCAACTATACGAGCCAAGTACTCTTCCGGGTGGTGAGGGCACGGCTGGGAATAAAACAGATGAGACACCTGCCTTCATGGAGCTTACACCTGGGGCTGGGGGAGGCGGTGTGGGAAGGGGATTCCCTCTTCACTTCCCTCCTCTTTCCACGTAATAGTCATTATAATTAACTTTGCCTCTGACTGTCTGTCTCTGACCTTTTCTTTCTGTCTTTTCTCTCTCTCTCTCTCTCTCTCTCTCCTTGAATCTGTGGTTAAAAATTTACATTTATGACATCAGAAAGTGGGCACAGTTAATATTAAAGCCATCATTATGTAAAGAAGCACTCTGTTTTAAAAGTCATTGCAAAGGGAATAAATACCTCATTCTGTCATAAGCCTCAGTCCTGAGTCAAGAGGAACCCAAAAGAGTTAAAGGAGAAACGCAAACCAATAACATTTTATTGAGTGGTCTCAGGTTCCAGGGCCTGGCCTAAGCCTTCTACGTGAGTTAACTCATTCAGTCCTCACAATAATCCCATCAAGTAGGGATGAAATTGCCTCCATTTAAAGATGCAGAAGCTGAAGGCCATATTGTTTAAGTTGTTTGTCCAGCTTCACCAAACTAGTTGGTGACAGAACTAGAGTTCAAAATCAGCCTATGCTCATAACTACCATATCTGTTAGTAATCCAACTAACCTAACCTGAGATACTGTGTGTGGAAGAGGTGATTGTATACCAAAATGTCTGCTCCTCTTTCCATAGTCTGGAGTTGTTGCTGGGAGATGGCTTTTTGGCCTCTGTTGCATGGCCTAATGACCAGCATTTGCCAATAGACTGTAAGAGGAAGGGAAGTCGGCCATTGCTGGGCCAGGGTCTGTAAGCAGAGTCTGCAGGCTCTCTGTGTGTGTTTTCCCTTCATGGGCTGAAACAGTTCACATCTCCTGGAAACCAAATGTTGCAGATGGCAGAGCTTCTGTCTGCCTACGTCCCTGAATGTCTTTGTGGGACAGAAACCCCTACTGACTTGAAACCAACCTGGACTCTTTACCTTATTGTGCTGGAGTCATGATAATGGAGGAATCCGTGTATTTTAGCAGTTACCTTCCCCTGCCTAACAAGTCTTCCTACAGGGATGTGCAATAATTGGCTTAAAGTCACATAAATACTAACGGCAGAGCCAGGAATCAAATACACATCTCTCTGAGGGCAAAGCTCCTGTTGGTGGCATTGCGCTGAGGAGAGGTCAGCAAGAAGAAGAAGGAGGGAAGGGAGTCTCAGCAGTCCTGGTAGAGGCCCATGCCGTCTGATGGGTCTCCGCGGAGCCAGCCTAGTAGCTGGGACCCAGAAGATGGAGCGTCAAGGCTCAGAATCAAGTGTTGATGGGCCAGTCTGAAGCAGCACCCAGGTATTGGCCAGACTGGGGAAGCTGGCATGAAACTGGAAGAGTGCCATGACCCTGTTCTATGGGCTTGACACGTGGTGGGAAAGTCAGAGAAGTGGGAGAGACTCACACGACAGAGAAGCAGAAGGAAAACAGGTGTCAAAGAAAAGACCTGTGTGGACGGGGCCCATGGTTGGCATGGGGAATGGCTATAGTTTGGTGGTATAAGGATATTCGGGGATCTCCAAAGCACTGTAGGATCTCCAATGTCATTTCAAACACCAAGTGAAGCTCCTGGGAAAAAATAGATATTCCCTCTCTTCCAATTACCATGGGTCTAAAGGGTACTAAAATGAGGAAAGGCTTGGTCTTTGCTGAACACAGTCAACACTTTGTGGACAACAGGAGTTTAAAATACCGGGGCACCTCTGACCTTCAAGTCTCCTTTGAGCTTTTATGCCTTCCATCCCCATTCTTCTCCCATGGCCCCAGGAAAGCTCTCCTTGAAGTAGGCAGAACGATCCTCAAGCACTTTGAAATGACTACACCTTCCTCTGCTAAGGGCTCAGGGGTCTAAATCTGTCCCTATCATGGCACCTATTCAGACACCGAATCTCCATGAGACCCCAAGGCAGAGTCAGCACAGTTTAATATGTTTTTATTTTTTTTGAGAGACAAAGGGTTCTGACTATCCAAAAGTACACTGCCTGCTCAGCGTGCACTGTGCATTCTAAAAACACACAAGTGCTCTTCTGCCTTCATGAAGAAGGTAAAAGCAAGAAAGTGGATTAAATGGACAAACAACAACCTATTTCGTATTTGGATATTACATTGTCTTCAGTGAAGTGTTTCTAATGTTCTTGAAGCTTGCAAACAATGAAAAGGGTATTCCCCCTCCATTGAAATCCAAGTAAATATGCTGTAATTGGTTTCGAGTGCCTTTAATACTAGTGTGCTCACATTCTAAAACTCTTCTTTCCAAGTTTCAATAACATGTTCTTGAAAGACACACTCTAAGTAATTCTTTGTCCTCATGAAGACACTCAAATCACTTTTCTAAACTGATAGTCTAGCATCCTTCCAAAACTGATTTAGAAGTTATGGCTCATGCCCCCGTCTGCATCTTCTAACCTTGGCACATCCTAAGTCCCATGAATAGGGCTGGCAGTTGGGAAGCCTGGCTATAAAAAGAGAGCGAGCTGCGTGTGTCTAGCTCTGTGTAGCAAATTTTGCTTTCATGAAAATCCTAGAGTCAAGAAGACATTGCCAAGGATACCCGCACGATCTAAGTAATCTGTTGGCCCATGCCACACGCCATATCACACTTAAAATAATGACTTAAATTTGTAGAGTGCTTTCGAGTTTGCAAAACACTTGCATATTCATTGTCTCTTTTGACTGATATAACAATCCTATCAAATATGCAGAGCAAGTATGGTGATCCCCATTGGACGGATAAAGACACTGAGGCACAGAGGGAGATATGCCCAAGGTTATTCAGCTAATTAATGACTGAGCCAAGGAAGAAACCCGGTCTCCAGGCAGCGAGTTTGGCCCTCTTCCCACTGCACTAGGCTGCCTCCTCAGAAGCCATTAGCTCCATCCCATCAGTTTTTAATCTGCTTCTGACGATGGCTAGACTGTTCTCAGCACTGGTCATACCAGGCCAAAGAGGAGACAAGGGTCACTGTGAGGCATGCCACCTCCAAGGGGAATTCAAGCAGGCATTGGCAGAAATATCAACAGAGGAAAAAGTCCCTTCATCTTCAGCATCCTAAAACTCCAGCGCAAGTACTCATCGTTTTCACTGTTGCGCGATTGCTCTCAAAGCTGTTTGGAGTTAGGGGTTTGCTTTGCCTAGCGTGAGAAAGGCATCCGCCAAGCTAAACTGGGCCCCGCAGGCATGCACCCAGCTTTCCCTGAAGCCAATACTGTTTAGATGGAGTCTTTCCATGCATATCTTCCCAGGACAGTTTAGACAGCCTATGAGTATACTTTACTTCCTTTAAAACAAGTAACCTAGAAAATGAAATAACACATATTAGATTAAGCTCTGTCCCATTTGGCTAATTCAGAAGTTAATGGAAGGTCTCCTTCGGTCATTGGTATTGGCAGAGACACACTTAGTGAAGCTCTCGTGGGAACCTCACTCAGGTACAGTAGCAGCTCTTACCCATAAATTAAGAATGGCATTTAAAGGCGGCTTTTTCCTCTTTAGGAGGGTGTCATTCAGGTTTCTCTTGACAAAGGCTCTGTTTACCAACCCCCCAAAACAATACAGAGTCAAAGAAAAAGAGAGAAGACCGGGAGAGAGAGAGAGAGACAGGGAAAGACGGGAAGAGAGAGAGACCGACCTTTGGAATGGGGATGACACGTGGAGGAAAGAGAAGAATGGGTCAGATCATGAATAATATAATGGGAGTGCCCACCATATGTGAGGTTTATGGCAACTAACAATTTTATCTCTTTGAACCACGTGCAGTGTCTGAACCTGGCTGGCCTATCACTGTCATCGTATGCCATGGAGTCGATTCTGATTCATAGTGAGCCTACAGGCCTGCCTATGGGGGTGGGGAGGTTAATACAGAATGCTGATTTATAAGTGTTCATGAAGTAAACGCTAACTTTGAAAATAGTACAAGCAATAAAGAGTAAAGCTTGACTATTTCTTGACTTTAACTCTAGTCCCTATATTCAAGAAAATATACCCAGAATCAAATCCTTTCCTGAAAACACATTCTGTCTAATTGTTTCTGTGATCTTCAATTCTGTCACAGAGTTGATGAAGCTATTCCACTTGTCTGCTACTTTCCCACAGTGAGTCCTCTTCTGATAAAAAATAAAAAAAGCAATGACCCTATCACCTCCTTCCCAAATGCACCCTAAGCCTATCTGCCATGATGGGAAGATTATTCACCTTATGAAGAGTTGAATCATTTTATTTAATATTTTTATATCAATGTTTATAAGTGGAAGAGGTCTGTGGATTTTTAAAAAATGTATTGTGTTGCTATCTTTCTCCATTTGGGTGTCAGAGTTATTTTATTATCATAAAATAAATGAGGTGGTTTTCAATATTTTTCTATGTTTAAGAACAGTTTAAACGTAGCTAGACTTTGACGGTCCTAGGTTTTGTTTTTCTAGAAGTAATACTTTCAACACTTTAATTACTTTTATTTATTTAGTTTCATTCTTGGTTACTGCTTTAGTTATTTTTCTCAGTATTCTCAAACATTTTTTGGTAATTTATATTTTTCCATAATATTTTTATTTTACTTAGATTTTCAGTTATTGGACTGTAACTTTGCACAACTCTCTTACAATTTTTATTGCTCCTGAATCTATTCTAAAATCCACTGCCCCATTTTGAATATTGCTTATCGGCCCGATTTATTGATTATAATTGATAAAGTTGAATCAATATCATTAGTTTTTCTTAGCACCTACAGTTTGATTAGTCACTTTTACTATTGTTAGGTTTCTGATTTCTTTATTGCTGCTTTTATCTTTCTACTTATGGTCTCGTGTTTGTTTATGCACTTATTTAACTTATAATTTCCATAATTCTACTTTTAATTCATTTAAACTTATCCTTCCCCTCCCCCTCCCCCCAGGAAATGAAATATTCAAGGCTATTATTTCACCTCTGAGTATAACTTTGGCTGACATCCATAAGTTTTGTTATGTAGTATTCTCATAAAAGTTGTTTACTAAATAGCACACATTTTTTTTAACATCCTTTGAAACATAAGTTAGGTACAATACACTGAAAAGAAGAAAACAATCTATTTCAAATACTGTATAATAGCCAGAAGAGAAAATAGCTTTATGCTTAATAACTTTGGCTCTAACTTGGGGTAGCACACTTTTTGCCATTATCAATTACTTATTAGCATCTCAGTATTTAGTTAGCTAGTTTTCAGTTCCGCCCATAATCATATTGGCAAATATTCTGCTTTGACTTCCTGGGAGTTTGGGACTAAGTTCTAGAGAATAGACACTAGCAAGCCAAAGACTTCAAAGAGAATTTCTCTATAACGAACTCACTAAAACTCCCAAACAAAACAGAACAAAGGATCAACAACTTCCACAAATTCTTTCAACAGAGAAGACAGAGGTTGTTTTAAGTAGAGTAATTATAGAGAGGAAGAAAAGCCTGGCAATCTACTTCTGAAAACCAGGCAAGGAAAACCCTATCAGTCACAATGGTCCAATCTGCAAACAATCATGGGGATGCTGCAGGACTGGGTCGTGCTTTGTTTTGTTGTGCGTGGGGTCCCCATGAGTCATGAGCTGACTTGACAGCAGCTAACAACAAAAACAAATTATAGAGAAGAGCATCTGTGAGGTGTGGAATCACTTTGCAGAAAGCAATTTGGCTTTTTTCTCCGTTCTGTCGAGCTGGACCAACCCCTAGGGCTAATGAGTGGGGGATGACCAAACCAAAAGGGATCACCTGAGGGCCTAAGGCTGACTAAGCCTCAGTGAAATCTATCATGGCCACGTGGTGAGGCCATTAAAGGCCTTGGAGCTTGGAGGCTCAGGGAGCTCCCTGGTTGGTGATCCTGCACAGGGGAGGGTACTGCATCCCTATTTGGGACATGGAAGCTCTGCTCTGTGACTCCTCCCAGACCTCATTCTACATGTCTCTTCATTTGTATTCTTTTAGTTTCTAATGAAGATGTAGTCGTAAGTATGGTGTATTCTCCATGAATCCTGTGAGCCATTCCAGTGAATTAACAAACCCACGGGGCAGTGAGTCAGCAGGGGCTGGTGTCCGCCTGCTTGGCAGTCTGAAATAAAGTGTCCATCTAAGCTGTGAACTCTGACTCAGTTCTCTCTGTCTGGAGCTGAGAGAGTGTGCCATGTGGGCAGCTGGCAACATGGATGGAGGCGTGGGAAGGTGAGGACTGGATCCATCTCCACACTTTGGGGATGGGATTCATGCTGATCCTTACCACGCAGTTAGCAAGGAAGGTGACATTTACCCACTTTGCCCCTTGCTTAGTGCAGCAGCAGAAAAAAAGAGAAAAAAGTTAAATGAAGGCCCTCTTCCCTGCAGACAGCTACGCTCAAATATTAATGATGTAGCTTCAAAATGGAATCTTAAAAAGTCCATAGGATGAATATATGAGCTCCTGTGTGTTTTTTCTTTCTTCTCTTTATTTTCTGTTTTCCTGCCTCCTTTCTTTGCTTCCTCTCCTCCTTCCTTTCCTTCCTTCATCTCTCTCTCCCTATCTCCTTCAACAGTATTCAAAAACCCCTCTTCAGTGAGGCAGGCTGACATCCTTTATTGGATCTGGGGTCTGAGCTATGTAAAAGAACCAGCTATGCCTACTCACCTGCCACTCACAATCTGTCCCTGTTCTAGTCATCACAAATAGAGTCTCCATCATTCCTTGCATGGAATGGAATCTCTCCTTTTCTCAACATAAATTTTAACAACACAGTCATAATCCAACTAGGAAGCAGGTTATCCCTTACCCCAATCCCTTTGGGCTGGTTATTGCAAAGTATCAAAAGTTAAATCAAAACATTTAAACTGCTTTACAAATCTTGAAAGGAGTATCAAACAATACATTCATAAAAGGAAATTTCTTAGCTACAACGTGCTAGAGAATCAGATGCCTCTAGGCACAAGAATAACCCTTGTGAAAGCAGAAAACAGAACCACCATGGATGCAAGGCGGAGGGCAGGGGTGAAAACAGGAAGCTGATCATACACACCCTCACAACTCCACAACTGGCCAGCACCTAGACAGACAGCCCAGGGAGGAGAGTAATGAAACCCACTCTACCAATGGAGAATATGAGCACCAAGGAAATAAAATGGCTTCCCCAAAAGTCAGAGCCATGATTTGTGTCCAGGTCTTCAGATCTCCAAATAGTCCTCTGCCCCCTACATCACAGCTGCACTCTGCTGCCTTCTAGGACTCTGCTTCTCTTTACCAATCCCTGGTGCAGGGCCACTTCTCTGCCTCTAGACCTTCGGTCTAACTGCTGTGCCCTCTGGAATGCTCTCTCCCACTTTGTCCCATGTGTCTAAATTCCACACATTCTTCAGGGAGAAAGCCGAGTCTCACCTCTGTTATGTGTCTTCCCATATGACTTCAGCCTTCTTCCCTCTTCCCTCACTGAACACAAGCTCTCCTGCCTGTTGCATTCCACTGGCGATGAACCACGCATTTGATTCATGATTGTAAGCTGCTTGAGGAGCCTCAGGGTTCCTTGCAGAGGTAGATACAGTGTATCAATGAAGCCATATGCCACACATCTCAGATGTGCTAGTCATTGAAGAGGAACATGTGAGAAGAAAAGAGGACATGGAAAAATGAGAGACACTAAGGAGAAGCTACAGATTTCCACTGACTACAGTCGTCAGGAGCCCTGGTAGTGCAGTGGTTAAGAGCTCAGCTGCTAACCAAAGGTAGATAGCCCATCAGCAGGAATGCCAGGGAAAATGATCTTCCCTTAAGAATTCACTTCCAATAAGTCATTTTCTATATGAAATTCCAGTACTTACAGTTTGTATCTTGATCCCACATAAATATACTGCATAATGCTAACAAAAATTTCCTCTCTATCTGGTATCTTCCTATTAATTACTGGATTACTAAGAATTTAACCTGAAAATTTGATTGAGATCTGAAACTTCCATTTCGATGATTTTTCTCATTGTACTCAGAATTTTCCAAATATATCCATATCTACATCTACAGATCTATTGGTATTTCAATGCTTATATAATTTTTTAGGGACCTGTCATTTTCCCTAATTTTCTCCCAGCACCTATATGATAATTGCAGCCTCTCTTGACTTGTAAACCTTTCACGGTAGGTATTGGTTGTAGGGGTGTATCCAGTTTATTTCCATTCTCGCTGAATACAATACGAAAGTTGGTTTCCAAATTTCTAAACCTTGAAATTGCCACACAGACATAACCAAATGCACGCCAAATAGAGACCATGCTGAGAGCCTGTCCCGCGTCTGCACCTCTATCCACCTCAGCCACCATTACTCTATTGTTATACGAAACACATTTGTTTTGAGGAATTTGACATCTTTCCAGTTTATCGTTCTTTCTCCTTATCTGTGCATAGCTAGTAGGCAGGGAATCTAATTCCCTAGGAAGCATATTATCTGAAACTTACAATCTGTATATGCCACAATGTTAAATTTTTTTCTACATTTCCCCTCATCCTCTCTGTCGATACCTATTTTTACAAGTCATTATTGCCTTCCAGCTGTCCAAATTTTCTTCTCATTTTTCTCTTAAAAACTGACTTAAAACAGGAGGTCAATATCTCAGCCATCATTAATCTCACGCCCTCTTCTTCTCATTTAGTCACTGCTCTTTTTTCTCTTGAGGATCATGTTTTTTCCTTGATACATTTATAAAAGACCTCTTTACTCCATTTAACCTCTTTTACTAGCAATAGCTCCTTTCCCACTTTGGCCATTTGTATCTTTTCTTTGCTAACTTTAAGGTGCTCTATTTTTATACAGTTCCTGCCTCCTCCACTCCCAGGGCAACTGTCCTGTTATACACAGATCCTGAGCAGCCATTGGGGATGACAGACGGTATTTTTACCAGACTCAGAGAGGTAGAGGGGCCAGCAGCCCAGTGCTCTGCCCCATTCTCTCACTTTGACAGTGCAAGGGAGGTGTTTGTACTTTAATTATATTGTCTTAGGCTGCTCCACACCTACCTACAGCTGTGACTCTTAATACTTACTCCCACTGAGTCCTCCATATTAGGTATCCTTTCAATATGGTTTTCAGTCAGGAACAGTACCTTGTTGTGTTGCTATCAATGATCACACTTCTAAATAGGTAGTGGAAGGAATGGAAATGATGTACTTCATTAGGGTTAGGTCATTTGCATACTGCTAAGGGATTTGCATGCTGGCAGATCCTAGAACTGTGTTTCAGAGTCTTCCCCACACTTCTTGCTTAATAACAAGATGTAGCTTATTTTTACTCACTACAGAATCTTCCTTTATTCTCCTCTCTCACGTCATTATCTCCCGCTGGAGAATAATACACGTAGCCCAGCATACCACTGCGAGGTAGTCTCTATATTCTGAACTAATGTTCTCTGTGGCATAATTCATCATCCGCTCTGATTTTTCAGAGCTGCTGACAACGGTGACTTCTCTAATATCTGAATGAAGTCCTTCATAAATATTTTGCTGAGTGATTGATATCTCCTCTGGTTATTTTTCTGACACCTCTTCCCCTCAGTATATAACAGATGGGGTTCCATCACCAGAAGAAGATACTGTGGGAAAAGCATCAGGGGTCCAGAAGCCCTTGTTCTAGCCCCAGCTCTCCATTAACTACTTCTGTGATTGTCACAAGTCTCTTAACCTCTCTCGGCCTCCATGGCAACACCTTCTTTATAGTGCTTCAAAGACAATCCACACAAAAGTACACAAAAGTGCTTCCTAATAGAAATAGTTTTGATACTTGGATTTTTGATGCTTCTTAGTTCAATCACGCTAACTCTTTATAATCAGATAAATACAAATTATTTTCTGTTTCACCCATCTTCTTGAGTTTTTCACACAAATTAACAAACAGACTTCTAAGAAGGTCAGCTACAATCTGAAAAAATTCCCAGTGGTGAACTTGCAGACATTGGACAAGAGGATAATATTAACCACTCCCACCTCAGTCCCCAAACATATCTCATTAACAAGTACAGTCTCCACCTTTATTATCTAAGTTGGGAGAGAGCCCAAGGGGAGAAGCAGGGATCTTGTTTGATTTTTGACTGAGCCTTATACATTGCAGTAAGGTGTCAGGGATGCCTGTAGATCTGGAAAGCATTTTGGAAGTAAGAAGCAGACAAATGTAAATCTTTTAAACCCCTATGATAAGCAAACTCCCCTCAGTTCAACATATAAATATAAACACTAAATCAAATCAGATGCTTATACGTTTTTTAATCCCTTCATAAAACATTGTGTTTTGACAGCTTGGTAATGTAAAGTAGAAACACTGACAGCCGAAAGAATCAGCATCTTTGCCTGCCTACTACCTGAAAGTCTTTCCTGTGTATAAATAGTAAACAGAAAAAAAAAAAAAGTATGTTTATGTAAAGGGAAACACTGATTTACTAGAACTGATTGCTTCATAGTCTAATTACTTTTCAACTGGCTGTTCCAAATTAAGATGTCATTGATGGCTTTTGGTGATATATTTCATTTTAAGCAAATTTATTCTATAATAGAGTACATCATAATGGAAAGCAGAGTTCCCACTCTTCCCTCCTCTTTGTAGCCTGATATCTTGACAAGTAAATTAAATTTAGCAGTTAAAATGCTTCCATTAGTAATTTTATTAAGTTAATTAAAGAATCTCTCTTTCTGAATTTTAACTACCTTCCTTTCAGAACAATGTTGATTTCTCTTTTTTTTTTTTTTTTCTTTTTTTAATTTTATGTATTTAGGGACTGTGATATATTCTAGGACCAATCAACAACTCTATCAGTATCACATTCCTGTGCCCAAGATGCTACCAAGTAAATCAAGTAAAAAGAAGAAATGGCTCAAAAGTCTTTGAAAGGCACAGTCTGTGTCATACCACAGATGAAGCAGGGTTTTAATATCATGAAATAAAGAAAGAGGAGGAGGAAAAAAGAAAAAGGAAAATACATGTTTTAAGGCTACCTATGTTCTTAGGAAAAGGCAGAGCAACTAACTAGAGTTTCCATACATATAGAGTAAATTATAAGTAGTTCTAGTAGAGCTTAGTTTATAGATGGAAAGAGAAGAAATTCAATTCTTTTTCTTATTTAGTAAAACAAATATACAAGTAGACCGGGGCAAGACAGTGAAGTTGATGAGGCCCATGTTAAATGAAGTCTTGGGCCCTCTCCAAGGGGTTGCATTTTAAAAGAATCCAATTATTTGTAAGAGACCCGGGGAGAAGGGAGTTGTCTCATGGTCCAGTGCCTGTGTCTCGTGGGATGCTTCCCTAAACTCAGGAATTAGAGAAATTATTTTTAGAGCTGGAAGGGAGGGCAGAGAAAATTTGATCTGATCGCTTCATTTTAAAGATGAGGAAACTGAGGGCCAGGGATTAATAATAATAGAACTGATGATTATAACAGCAGTGGTGGCGTACATCTATTAAACTCATTATCGTGAAGCTGCAAGTACATTATCTCATTAAAAAGCCCACGGTAGAGATTCTTCTAATATCCTAACGTTACAGATATAGGAAACAATGCCTGAAGAAGGTTAAGTAACTTGTGCAGAATATGTATGATCCCATAGTCCCACGTTCATAACTAGTACCCATCATCACCTTAGATGGATAACTCAGGGTTACGCAGCTAGTTAGTAGGTCGTCCGGCGCTGGACGGCAGCACACCTGCATGTGAGATGGACATCTTTATAAACTACACCATTGCAAGGGAACTGGAAATCCAGTGGTTGAGGTAACGCTTGGGTATTGGGTAAATGCGATGATTTCTTTTTAAAGAGCCCACTGCCAGAGTGCCCAGTGGGGTACTTGCTTTGGGGATGAAACTTTATCAATGGTCATGTCCAGGTGGTTAAGACCCAAAGTGACATTTTATTTAAAATCGGCAAATTCCACCCTTCACTCATCTATTGTGCAATAAAGGGGATCCAAGAATACAGTCAGTCCGTGGCAACTCCCATTAATATCCCCCACCTTCTCTCGCTTTTGAATGCCTTCCTCTGGGGGTTCACGTGAGCACTCTCTGAAACATCACACCCACCACTTCTTCCGAATCCTCATTCTGCATCCTCACCCACTGCAGTCTCTCCCCTTTCACACGTCAGGTACCCCAGCCCTGGCCCCTCTTCTCTGGGGATTGAAAGCCATCCATCCTTATGTTCTAAGCTCTCCACTTTCCCCATGAGAATAGGTCACCATGGCCTCTGTTCCTTCTATCCTTTCTTGATTCTCCAAATTCTGTGTCACAAAAGCCCAAGGAACCAACTTGGCAACTCATAGACCCTTTCTGGAAGGGCAGAATGAATGAAGCCAGAAAATAATTTCTTTGACACAAGAGAGGAACGACCAAGACCCCTTGCATATTTCAATTTTGTTTATCCTTTTGACACCAGGAAAAACTAAAAAGGCAGCTAACCCTTGTATATTCTGAGGAGCCCACCATTTTTTTTTTTTTGTCTCCCCCCACCCCAGCATCAAGATAAGCAGGGTTTAAGAGCTTTATTGCCCTTTGACCCTGGTTTGATCCCTTGTGCTCCTGGGAGTAGGTATTCAAGATGGTGTTCCACAATTTCTAAAATATATGAAATTGTCAAATGTCTTCATGAGTGCTTTTGTGGGATGTTTTCTTTCATTCACCTGCTTCCCCCACCCAAAAACAAAAGTGACGTTTTAGAAAGAATATAGCATCCCAGCAGTATTTCTATAATTAACAACTAGAAAGATTAAAAAACAAAAAGATCTGCCACTGAGTCAATCACAACTCACGGTGCCCCCATGTGTGTCAGAGTAGAACTCTGCTTCATAAGGTTTCCATGGCTTATTTTGTGGAAGCAGATATCCAGACCTTTCTTCCGAGGCACCTCTGGGTGGACTTGAACAGCCAACCTTTCTGTTAGTAGCCAAACACCTTAACTGTTTGTATCACCCAGGGACTGGTAAACCCGGTGGGGGTAGGGGCTGGAATATTCACTATGTTTTGCTGATTTGAAAAGATTCCCAGGCCATTCGCTGAGAAAAATCCTACCTTTATCCTGGAAGCATATTTTCTATAGACTTGGCCACAAAGCATTTTCACTCAAAATTTACCTCTTGCCGTCTTCATATACTGCCATTCTCATTGCAGCGGTGAGGCTCTTTTCCAATTATTTTGAGAGGCTTGTTGTTTTTTAATGTGGAGTTCAAGTCCAGTAGTGAAATCTGTTTCATATTTGTAATCAGTTTTCAGCTCCTGGAAGAAGACCAAATTGGTAAGTCCTTGTCAGTGAAGGAAAAAAAAAACCACAAACAAAACAGAATGTAGTTATGCAACCTGAGTTTACAGGAGATGCGAGAAGATAACGCAAGCGGGAAGGACAGGCAAAAATAACATTATATCCTCTCCACCAACCCAGGCATTCTGGACCAGTTTTAAACATGAATAGCGATCAACTAAATGTATAGAACCACAAAAGAGCCATCTGGATCGTGAAATTATGTGACAAAATCCCCATTATTTGTCACACGAAAAGAGGAATGTGTGATTTTAAAATAAAATACCAGAGAAAGACGTAACGCGTTCGATGGAGGAGTAGATGCAGCCGGCCCCAGCAGTGAAAGATTCGATAAGCTGCTTCTTACTTGTCCTTCACCCTAGGGGCTTCTGAAGAGGCCTGAATATCTGGCTTAAAGTGAGTGATGCTACTTGAAATGAAAAGCAAGAAGATTGCCAATCACTCTTCTGCACAGGCTTGGAATAAGCTCTGGCACGGCTGATGGACAGATCCAGGTATTTAAGTGAGTGTGATTTCCAAGCAACGATTTCTAAACCCTACACGGACGTTGACCTCCATCACAGGATTGGACATGTTTGTGAAGGCACACGCAGAAGGATGAAACACACTGGGGAGAACGCTGAAGTCATTTTCCACACGACAGCAAGACAGCTACAAGATGAAGCCACATTTCCCCAACCAGCAGTAGAGTCCAGCTAGCCCCCTTCCTCTGCTTAATGGTTTGAGTCCATCCTAGCAGAAGACCCTTCTGTTTCAGGAATCCAGCTACAGGTCTGGATGGAGGAAACCAAATGAGAGGGTAATCCGCTGTGTGTGCTCAGACAAGGCCAAGAACCAAGAGAGGAACTGAAGAAACGGCACAAGACTGTTGTTTTGTATTTTCCATTGTTTTCCTCTCTTTCTTTACTTCTTAAAGGTGAAAATATCAGGAAGGTGAAAACTACCCAAAACCAAATTTTCCCTTTGTGATTTGATTTTCTAGGAAGCAAAGGAAAGCACTTGACCAGCAGCTTTTAAAATCAAACCCAATTAACTATACATTGAAATATATGGTCTACAATTGTATGTTCAATTAAATAGCTGAAAAGCAGTGTATAAAGGTTAAGAACCTCAGCTGCACAATGAGGCTACATAGGTCTGCTCTGATTTCCTGCTTACTCACTAAGGCCCAAGGTAGCTACTTGTGCAAAAATAAAACAAACGAACAAAAAAAAAGTTGCCATCCAGTCGATTCCAACTCATGGTGACCCCATGTGTGTCAAAGTAGAATGGTGCTCCATAGGGTTTTCAATGGGTGTGATCTTGCAGAAGTAGATCACCAGGCCTTTCTTCCAAGGCACCTCTGTGTGGTGATTCAAACCACCAACATTTTGGTTAGTAGCCCTACACTTGACTGCTTGCACCATCCAGGGACTTGCTTCTAAAACAACCTTTTTTTTTTTTTTTTCATGTCTAGTGGGCACTTCTAAAAAGATTTACTGTAAATTAAATAAAATATTTGCATCGAACCTCTTCTTGAACCTTGTCAGAGAAAGAAGGAGAAAACTACTAAAAAAGCAAAGATTATTTTTGAGGACCCCTAGAGAAAGGGCTGTCTACCCCCACCATCTCTCTATTGCTCCTCGGAATTGTTTCTGCTTTATCTGTTCCTGAGGTTATATCCTATGACATCTTAGCAGTTTTATTTAGGTTGGTTAAACCAATAGATCCATTATAACCATTGAATGAAAAAGCAGTGTTGCTAAAAGCCATTAGTTAGAGCATTGGAATCTAGGATCGAGGCCGTTCTCATTGCTGTCAACCTAGCGGTGAAGTTTTTCACATCCCACTTGCTTGTATAATAATTTATATACATATCTACTAGACTCTAAGATACTCCAAGCCAGCGGCTATCTTATTTATCTTTGAATAATTACAGCACCCTCCCTGATACTTGGTATATTGGTCTTGAATGGTGAAATAACAGAATAACTGGATGAATGAATAAATGAATGAATGAAGCAGGGAATTAATACTTAAATGTGGGCAGTGATTATTTTGTGCTGTAGTCATGCTGCACTGACAGCTGTCTGGAAGAATCTCGGGGAGTGACAGAAAAAGTTTGGCTGACTGCTCCTGGAGAACACAATGACTGTTTGTTGGATGGAGACAGTGCACCAAGAAAGCAGATTTTGACCCTTCAAGAACTTGAATGTGATGATGAGTTTATGACAGTTCTAAAAGCCAACACACAGTCGGTGGCCAGATTGTGGTTCTGGACTCAGAGGCTTCCATTTGGAAGGCAGACAAGCGTCAGAATTATGGGTCTAATGAAAGTGTCAATAACAGTCCTGTTACTGGTGGGGCCGTAAAACTCTGCTTAATGAACTAGGCAGGGACACAAAAACACAATGGTCTAAAATGTACTGTATGAGAAAATGATAATTAGCCCAGATTTCATGCACAAGATAAAATGCATAGGGATGATATTACCACTGAGCAATATTACAGCCCTTCAGGGGACTGTTTTTGTTAACAGGGTTTGGCTCAGCCTTTTCAATCCTCCTTGTATGAGTGGAGATGTACTACATAGTCGTGAGTTGTGAGTTTGGGAAAGAATGTCTGATGGTAAAATCCCTGTCGTAGATACTGAGACACATTAATGACAGTAAAAGCATTCTGGCCTCATTAAGAGTTCACTTTGTTTTTTTATTTTATTTTATTTTTAGGAAGCCTTACTGCAATATAATATGGCTCCCTACACAAGAAAAACGGAAGTTAAAGAGAAAGTCACTCTCCAATCTTGCAGTCTACTTTTTCAGACCATCAAACATCAACCTGGAAGGCAAGGCCAGACAAGCCCAGGCCTCCAATGAGCAATAGGGCAACAGCCACTTCCTTCCACCCTAAGAGGCAGGGAGCTGCTGGGGCAGTCCAGAGCCCAGAAGAGAGCAGTGAGTTCACGTTAACTCTAAGTTTGAACTTTCTCATCTCTAAAAAGGATGGCAGAGGTGGAAGTAGACCAAAGCATCACTTCTAAAACCTGAAGAGGATATAGGCTATAAGAATCACCTGGGAATCTGTTAAAACTAAGATTCTAATTTCGTTGGTCTGGAGTGGGCCTGATAATCTGCATTTCTAACAAGTTCCCAGGTAATGCAGATGCTACTAGTCCAGGGACCAAACTTTGAAGAACAAGTGACTAGACAATCTCTCTCAACCTGGAAATCCTAGGAAGCTGCCAATGTAATAATCTATTGGCTATCTTCTCTCTCAGCCTGGAAATCCTAGGAAGCTTCCAATGTAATAATCTGTTGGCTATTTCCTCCAAGCAGGAAGGATGGACAATTAATTGAATTTTCCATATCATCAATGAAAAATCCTTTTGTCTTTTTTTTTTTTTTTTTCCTTGTATTTTAGGTCTAAATAAGCTGTGTTTACCTAGTTAGAAAACTATATAAATACCTTGGCTTTTAAAAAGATAATTTAGTCAGGAATCTTTGGCAGTGAACTGTCAATGACTATGAAAAAACAAACAAACAAACCCATTGTCGTTGTGTCGATTCCGACTCAAAGTGACCCTATAGGACAGAGCAGGACTGCCCCATAGAGTTTCCAAGGAGCGCCTGGTGGATTTGAACTGCCAACCTTCTGGTTAGCAGCTGTAGCTCTTAACCACTAAACCACCTTAGCTAAATACTGCTTTTGACCAAATGGACTGAAGGTAGAAAAACAAAATTAGAGAAACTGTGGAGTTAAAATGGCGGATCCACATTTAATAAAACAAGGGCAAAGGAACGTAAACAATGTAAAGTAAGGCACAGTCAACCTGTGTACAAAAGTACTTCACAGGATGAAGTGTGTGGGGCACGGCTTATTCATTGGGCCAGCAGCATCCTAGGTGTTTGGTCTGTTGAAAGTGCCATAGAATGCTAGAATCCACTGGTTTCCCTCCATGGACACTTTCTCCCTCTTGCCCCGGCATAATTTTTAAGATGGCACTTGTGTATGGGGGAGAGGGGAGGAGTATTGTATGGATCCATGGCTGAAAACTGTATTTAACGAATCTGCCGACAGGGATTTTGGGACTTAACATACACTTTCTTGATTGCATCAAGCACAGAATCTGGCACACAGTAGGAACTCAATTAAAGTTGGTTAAAAAGGCCTGAACTAAAATCAAGACATATTTGACTAAGCTGTTAGACTGAAATTGACAGTTCACAGGATCTTCAATAGTTTAAAAGGTCATAAGTGTGAGGAACAGATGGGGAAATATGTTGTTGGTCGTAAGAGGGTTCTTCCCCCTCCTTTGACTCATAGAGAAAGCTTTGCCCAGAGAAGAATCAGTGAAGTAATCACTGAACAATAATTTGATGAACTCATATTATATGATTTATGCTTCATATTAAGGGGCCTCTTTTAATTCTTTCAACAACCCTCTGAAGTAATTACTATTATCACCCCCAGCTACTCCAGGTGCCACTACTATTAAATGGTAAAACTAAGGTTTCATCCAAGTCTCTCTGACTTTGAATGCTGCACTCTTTTCCCACCTTGGAATATATTTGGGGTCACGAGGAGAAGGGACATGATCTAAAAAAAAAAAGGCCAGGGGAGACGATATATTTGTTTAAGTGATAAATCATGAACACTCTAAGTAGAGGTCCCTGGGTGGGGCTAACAGCTAAGAGTTCCACTACTAGCTGAAAGGTTAGTGGTTCGAACCCACCCCAAGGCACCTCAGAAGACAGACCGGGTGATGTACTTCAGAAAGGTCCCAGCCTTGAAAACCCTACTGTACTGTGCTCTATGGAGTGACACAAGTGGGAATCGACTGGAAAGCAGCTAACAACACCACAAACAACAAAAAGCAAAGCGATTCAGAGAAGAGGGAACACCCTGTCCATCTGGGTCAAGGCTGGCTTCACAGAGGAGGGCTGGAGGTGGGCCCCAAAGGGCAGGGAAGCATGAGATGACCAGATCTGGAGGAAGATGCTGGGGAATAAGGACGGTGTGAGTGAGGTCCTGGGGAGAGAATGGTCCGGATACAGATGGTGGCAGTTGGTATAAAAAGTCGATTCGTCCAAAACCTTTGTACATGGCCATGGAGAAGAGACGTGGGGAGGGACCCGATTGATGAGAAGATGAAGGGCCCTGGAGAATGAGGAAAACCATCACTGATTGCTTTAGAGAACAAAAGGGTCAGAAGACCAGGGAAAAGCAACATATGAGGAGCTGTTTTTCATTGTTAGCATATATTGGGCACCCCAAATATACAATCCCAATGGGACATGGAAAAGGGAGCACGTGTTGTTCAGATAACCTACAGGCAAACCCAGAATAAGCTAAAACCTCCAGCCAGACAAAGCCTATTTGTAAATGACTCCACTTAATTTCCCAGGTCGTGATTGCCTCTCTCTGCAAAGCGGTTTATGACATTCTCAATTAAAAGTTTGCTATAAAAATGAATGAATGAAGTATTTCAAAACAGCTATGAGATATTAAAGATGAGTCATTTTTAAAAAGTGGTTTTGTTTCCTGTGTTCTGGATAATGCATTTCAGAATGTAGTTTCCAGCCTCACCCATCACCCCATTGTGAAATCAAATTGAATGACTCTCTTGCTCTTAGAATGATCGCTCATTCAAATGCGTTCAATAAATAAAGCTCAAACACAATGAGGCACTTTTCACAGAGTATCCCAGAGAGCTAGAGCCTGCCTCTCTCACCATATGAAGCTGAGATGGAAGGAAATAAAACACTTATCCACACTGACTGCATAATACATAGTGACCTACTGTTTACTAAGCCCTTGCTTGTACATTATCTCATTTGATCCTCACAAGGACCCCAAAATAAAGATGCTGTTGGTTTATTATCCCCATTTAACAGATGTGGAATCTAGAGTTCAGAGAGGTCAGTGATTTTCCCCAAGTCACACAGCAATCCAAGCAATACTTTAAATCTTGTCCCCACCCCTACAGACCATGAAACATGCTTTAAGTACAAAACAATGCAATTAGTAGAGCCATTACCAAGACTGGGCACTTATATTTAATTCATTCAGATGTACCTCTGGTGATTTTGTAAATATTGAGGAATGCATTTTCCACCTTCTGCAATTTTGTGACTCCACCCTGGACAAAAGTTCATCCCCATATGGTTCTTGCTTAGGGTATGGAAACGTATGCAGCCTAGAAAAATGTGGGCCGAATGCAAAGTGAAAATACCAGTGTAACTCCCAGTGCCATTTACTCATGCTGCCTCGAATCCTTTTTGAAATTAGGCTGGTTGTAAGTCATTAAACAACAACAACAAAACAAACAAAATAAGGCACAGCTGCTGATACTACTCAGGTCCAACCAAACACCTTGGTTTGATGGCTTAGGGTCATGGTTTCATGGGACAATTTAATTAATTGGTCTAATACCAGTTTTAGAGTTTCTGTTCCACTTCTTAGTTTGGTGAGTAGTGCCTGGGGCTTAAAAGCTGCTAGCAGCCATCCAAGATACAATTGGTCTCTATTCACCTGGAGCAGCAGTAGAAGAAGGAGAATCAGGAATAGGAGAAGGAACTGGACTGAAGATCTAATTGTTTCCATGAACTATACTGCCTCCTTTGCCATGAGACCAGAAGAACTGGATGGTGCCCGACTACCATTACTGAATGCTTTGATAAAGAACTCAGTAGCTGGATCCTGATCGAAAGGGGGAATACGTGGAACAGAATTTTAAAATCCTATGAAATCCATATTTATTGGACCCATTGAGACTGGGGGAACCCCTGAATCTATTGCCCTGAGATAATCATTAAATCTTGAACCAAAACTATTCCTTAACGTTATCTTTAAAGCAAGCAACAGTTTAGCTCAATTAGTAAAAAAGTGTTTACTTTGAGCACTGTGCTCTTTCAAAGAGTTTTCTATACTAGATCCAGTTGAGAACAGTAACTCTAAAGCACAGATGAGAAGTTTAGGGGGCAGTGAGTCTACTTAATGGAGGTAAACTAATCTGGGGAGAAATAATGGGAATGATGACACAATGTGAAGAATATAACCAATGCCACTGAATTGCATATGCAGAAATTGTTGAATGCGCATATGCTTTGCTGTCTATATATTTTTACTAAAAATATACATATTTTTAATGAATGACAAATAATAAATAAAAATGTAAACTTGTTCTATATTCCATTATCATATATCAGAGGGGGTAACTAGCGCAGTAGGTTGGAAAGCTAGTAAAACAAGATTGAAATAGGTATGGTGGCCAAGTCAAAAAAAAAAAGAGAATGGAAAAATACAATTTCCCTAAAATCAACATCCTTTCAGCCTCTAGTCCTAACCAGCCAGGGCTGGGTACAGAGAGTGATTATGAGATAGGACACGGACTCTTCCTAAGTCAGTCTGAGGTTAGAACTGTGCAGGACAGCACCTAAGAACAGAAAAAATAGGACACTCGAGGGCTTGTCCCTTTAGAGGAAAGGGGTTAACAGAATCAGGGATATCTTCATTTCCCAACATTGCCTTCAGGCACCATTTGCAAAGCAATCATGGTCAGACCTCTCTTTCTTCATTCAACGCTTCCTTTTCTGCTACCTTCATTTCTTCCTTGCTGTTGAGTCGAGTCAGACTCATAGTGACCCTACAGGACAGAGTAGAACTGCCTCACAGAACTTTCAAGGAGTGGCTGGTGGATTCACACTGCTGACCTTTTGGTTAGCAGCCGAGCTCTTAACCACTGTGTCACCAGGGCTCCACCTTCATTTTGGCTATGGGTTTATATAGGCAGAACAGATCCCTTCAAAAGCTTCAGACTGCTGGCCTCCCCACATTCTGCTGTGGAGAGGAACTGTTGGTTCTCAAGGCCCTTTGACTCAAATTTTCTAATTCCTTTCTCTCATCTGAGTTACCATACATCTATTCATCTGTGTATGACTGGGCTAAAGAAATCCCTTCAGCATTTCTGAGGAGCTGAAGTTTCTTTATTTGATACTCTTCCATCTTGCGAGTCATAGAACTGCGGGAGCCATAATTCTCTCAGTTAATATTGTGAGACACTGCATTCTTCCACGTGCTTCTAATAACTAATACATAAAACTGAAGCATCCAGAGGTGCCAAAGGTTCTTCATCTTCTCCATTAAAAGCAAGAGACCTAAGTCATGCTTCCAGGTTTTAATCTTCAAAATAAGGGGACTCAGAACAAAGGTTAAATTATCTAGTATTTTTAGGCATCAGGAAATATATTTCTACCAACACGTCTCCCTATTTTCAAACAAGGATTTTAAAAATAATAATAATAACATCTTTGCTCCTGTCCCAGACTCTGCAACGGCTTTGCTTTGATACCATGCTGAGGTCGTTAAGCCATTTAAAGTGTTATGACCAGTGGCTTCAGGAATGAGGCTTTGTTTAGATAGCACATGACCTTGGTTGTTGATTGAAACCTGGCTTGATGCCTCTACACATCTAAATAATTAGAAAAAATACATTTAAACGAGAAGCAGATGCTGTTTCCAGATTTCTATTTTCACTGTACAGAATAAATAGAAGCCTTCATCTCTGCGTTTACTCTTTGGATATGGTACATACCGCAGGAATCATTATTTAAAGCATGGGGTGTTCTTTTCACAAAGGTAAAGGAAATAGGGGCCCTCTGGGGTTCTCCTTCCTCCAAAACACTTTCTGCTCCAAGAAAACTGAACAGGGTTATTCATTCTCCATTACTCCATCCTATGCTCCCATGGCTGGTACTAAGCCAGGAGATTCCAGCCATGGAGGAAGGTTGGTGCCGAATGCAGGGATGGCAGACCCTGCTCCTGATCGGTAGCTTATAATTGGCAACAGAACAGCAAACATACTGAAAATGCTCAACATTCATCTTATTAGACGCACAACCAACGAAGAAGCAACTATACGAAGGCAAGGGAAAACAGGGTACCAATGAAAACAGAGGTTATGGGCTTCTTGGAAGTCTGTCACTGTGTTAATACTCTAGCAGGTAGAGTCCATTTTCACTTTCTTATCTCAGCTAGGATGTTCCTGACCCAAGTTTAAGTGCTTGAGACGTTTGGGTGGATGAGTATGTAAACATAGTGCAAAGGGGATGATGGACTTGAAATCAAAGTGTCTGTGCTCCTGCAGGTTCTGAAGCCTGAACTTCGAGTTGATGGCTACAGCTAGACAAACCAAAGCTTCTACCAAGCCCAGCAGGAATTAATGAGCAGCAAAGCTATACCATAATCACTGAAATCGACAGTTTACTTTTTTCTCCCTCTCCATCCCATGTCCCACCATTCATTCTCTAATGATGTCTCCAAAAAGATCCCTTTAAAGTGTTTGAAAGCAAAGATGTCACTTTGAGGACTAAGGTGCATCTGACCCAAGATATGGTGTTTCCAACTGCCTCATATGCATGTGAAGGCTGGACAATAAATAAGGAAGACCGAAGAAGAATTGATGCCTTTGAATTACGGTGCTGGTGAAGCATATTGAATATACCATGGACTGCTAGAAGAATGAACAAACCTGTCTTCAAAGAAGTATAGCCAGAATGCTCCTTAGAAGTTTGGATGGCAAGACTTCATCTCATGTACTTTGGGCATGTTATCAGGAGGGACAGGCCCTGGAGAAGGACTTCATGCTTTGTGAAGTACAGGGTGAGGGAAAAAGAGGAAGACCCTCAACAAGATGGACTGATACAGTGTCTGCAACAATGGGCTCAAACATAACGACTGTGAGGATGGCCCAGGACCGGACAGTGTTTCGTTCTGTTGTACACAGGATCGCTATGACTCGACTGACTTGATGGCACCTAGCAACAAGATAAAGGCATTATTAAGGCACATAGTAGGTGTACAGCTGTGTTGACCACCCTCTGTTCTGTCCACCCAGTCCCTGCTTACTCTACCTCTTGGAGGAGCCCTCTCAACTTTTGAAAAAGGTTCCCTTTCCTCTCAATATGTGGTTTTCAAGAGGCAGCCATTTTCCTACATAACTCCTCCCTTCTCTCCATTGTTGACTGATCCACTGGTGTCCTCTCACCAAGCCCCACCAATTAGGGGCCTTCACCAGGATTTCTGGAACTGAAACTGGCTCATGGTTGCCTGTGGTCTCAATTTTAAGACACAAAACTCATGAGGTGTCAGAGGATGAGTTTCCTGCCTTGTAATGGAGCTTTTCCACAGAAGAAGCCAATAAAAAGAGAGTAGGTATTCTTCTCTCCATTTCGTAACGAGAAACCGGAGGCTCAGACAGGTAAACTGAGTAGTCAGAGACTCAGCCAGTAAATGGCAGGGCAGCATCATCGTCTTCATGCATAACTCTTACACACTTTCCAACCCCTGCATTACGTGCTTGTTCGCATGTAACTCTTACACACTTTCCAACCCCTGCATTACGTGCTTGTTCGCATGTAACTCTTACACACTTTCCAACCCCTGCATTACGTGCTTGTTCGCATGTAACTCTTACACACTTTCCAACCCCTGCATTACGTGCTTGTTCGCATGTAACTCTTACACACTTTCCAACCCCTGCATTACGTGCTTGTTCGCATTTAACTCTTACACACTTTCCAACCCCTGCATTACGTGCTTGTTCGCATTTAACTCTTACACACTTTCCAACCCCTGCATTACGTGCTTATTCACATGTAAGTCTTACACACTTTTCAACCCCTGCATTATGTGCTTGTTCATATATGACTCTTACATACTGTTTGTTCATATATAACTCTTACATACTTTTCAACCACTGAATTATGTGGCTTGTTCGTATATGACTTACAACCACTGCATTATGTGGCTTGTTCATATATAACTGTAACAGACTTTTCAACCACTGCATTATGTGGCTTGTTCATATATAACTGTAACAGACTTTTCAACCACTGCATTATGTGGCTTGCCGAGTTTTGGAAAGTTTTGAAAGCACATTTTATGCGATGTGCTACAAACTTAGATTGAATGCAGAAAGAGATAACAAAAAATTCTACCAACTTATTAAAACAAAAAAGCCAAACCACGTTGCCCTTGAGGTGATTCTGAGTAACGTGTGACCCCCATGTATTTCAGAGTAGAATTGTGCTCCATAAGGGTTTTCAATAGCTGTGATCTTTTGGTAGTAGATCACCAGGCCTTTCTTCCAAGTTGCCTGTGGGTGGATTTCAACCTCCAACTTTTCAGTTATTAGCTGAGCACTTAACCATTTGCACTCATGGGATATCAGAATCAGACTGTCCCTGCACAGGCAGTGAATAAACCTTTCTTAGGATGGAAGCAATAATTCAAATGAATGATGCGGTCTTTCAACATGGAAAAAGGTTTGAAGGGTTTATCCGTATGAATTGAGAATTTTGATCTAAACAGACTTTGAAGCCATTCTGCCCCATTTGTGTATATACAGATCCCAAATAAAATAACATAATGTTAGAAATAAAAACACACACATACTACTACTGTGGCTGCTGTTCTTGCTGCTACCACTGTAAATAGAATTATTTTTTGTCATTATTATTACTGTTAAGATTTACTGAGAACTTCCTATACACCAAGCTTTTGTGACAAGTGCTTTACAGCTCTTTTCTCATTTAGTCTTCAAACAACACCTGAGGTAAGCGTAATCATCACTCCCATTTTCTACATGAGAAAACCGAAGCTAAGGAAGGTAAGCAACTCGTTCTTGGCCAGTTAGCAATGTGGAACCAGTCACAAAACTGTATCTGTCGAGTCCCAAGCTGTGCTCCTACCCACACAACATTGCATTGCATTGATTCCTGCACAATTTTTTTGTTTAAAACTTTTGTCCTCATTGGAGCCCTGGTGGCACAGTGGTTTAGAGCTTGGCTGCTAATCAAGAGGTAAGCAGTTCGAATCCACCAGTCGCTCCTTGGAAACCCAACAGGGCAGTTCTGCACTGTCCTATAGGATCGCTATGAGTCGGAATTGACTCGATGGCAATGGGTTTGGTTTTGGGTTGGCCCTCATTATTTTAAAATGTTTTACATATATTGCACTTTGGTCCTGTTGCCAGCATGAACCAGGGGACAGTAAGTATTGAGTATAATGTCTTCATTTTGCTGATGGAGAGATGAGCAGATGTTAGAATTCAAAAGTAACCAAAAACACCCGTTGCCAGCGAGTCGATTCTGACTCATAGCAACTCTATAGGACAGAGGAGAACCACCTTTATAGGGTTTCCAAGGAGCAGCTGGTGGCTTCGAACTGCAGACCTTTCAGTTAGCAGCCAAGCTCTTAACCACTTCGCCACCAGGGTTTCCAATTCAAAAGTATGCCTCCCCAAAACTCCAGGGGCTTCCTTTCCCAAAATTAGGAATGTTGGGCATTTGTTGTTGTTGTTGTTGTTGTTTGTCTTTTAATACTACAAGGATTAGGAGCACAGTATGGAAATGTGTTGCAGCAGTTATAATGATGGTGTCTCCCACACTAACGTAGTGTGTGGGCTATGTGCTCCATTCGCTAACTGATACCGGACGTGTCTGTGGAGAAACTCTGGTATGTTTTCTTGAGTTCTGTTTCTAAACTAATGATGAATAGGATGGAGCATTTTTCTAGCAGCATATTAAACCCTCAGCTACTGGGTCTGGATGAAACCTGAAAATACAAGGGATTTCCATTCATGGAAAATGAGATAAAGGATAAAGCTAAGTGACCTTTTGAGAGCACTTTAAAATTATATTCTGTTTATTGAGTTCATGTGTTGGTGCAAGGTTCAGAATGATATTCATTTTGGATGAACAGGTTTTCTTCTCAAATCTTTGTAAGAAAATTATCACTGTATGAAAGCATTGTATAAAAGGAAAAGATTCATTTGGATGTTTAGGAAGCATACATGTTTCTAGGAGTGAGGAGATGCAATTCTCCTCACGGCTAGCTGTGAGAATTTGGGGAAGTCGTTTAAATTCTCTAAGCTTCAGTTTCCTTATCGGAAAAGTAGGGCTAGATGTAGCTTGTCTCTAGGAGCTCAAAATTACTGTGGAATTAGAAATCTATGATTCTTTCAACCCACCTTAGATTCAGCAGCCCCACATGCATTTACGCTGTAAACGATCACGTAAGAACTGTGGAGGCCATCTCAATAAATTCCTAGGAAATAAGTTGACAATGTGACCAAGTTCTAAATAGCTCTAGTTGTCTAACACATAGAAGGAGACAGCAAGACTTTGCAACTTGGTGCAGCAATGATGATGATTATCTCAGCCTTTTTAGGTTTTTCTCATTGTCCTGAAACACAGGTATCAAGAAAATAGGAAGCAGAAATTCTTCGTATTCACTCCTGATGCTGATAACATCTGTATTTGACATTCTAGAATAACAACATCTCCAGCAGCAACTAAGATATGCACGTCTCAGAGCCGAGAAACTTTTAAAATCCTCTTTCAAGCAATGCAGCCACAAAAGACTCTTAATAATTGATTATAATTGATTTTAACCTTGTCCTAACCTGGGCAAAATGGCAAAGCCAATCATCTTTGTCCAGATGGGCCATGAGAAAAGAGCCCCCAGTCCACATCTTTAAAAGCTCCAGACATGAGCAGAAGATAAAATATTTAGTCTGCCAAAGCCTTGACCTCCCAATTCCAGCCAGTTTTGAACTTGAATTGATTTCCGACAAGGCATCTGGGAGATAATCACAAGAAAATGCACTAAAGCTGGGCAGCCTTTATTTTAACACCTCAGCGGCTTAACCTGTTAATAACAGAAACAGCAATTGTTTTAGATACAATACCAATTTCTGTAACCGACACAAGAAATGGATAACAGCGGCACAGTCTCCCAGACAGTGCAATAAAACACACACACACACACACACACACACACACACACACACACACACACACACACACACACACACACACCACGGCCAGTCACAGATGAGGTGCTGACAGTGTTTTCTAAAGAAACCTTAGGCTTCTTAGCTTTCAGGGGCGTAGACACCATCTGGGCCCCAAGTTCATGGTCTCAAAAACACTTCTTAGCAGGAGAAGGTAGCACGTTGAGACTGAATTTCAAGCTAAGGGCTCTGGAGTCACATCTGTGTTCAGATGATGAAAGCTGAGCTATCTTGGGCATGTCATTTCACATCTCTATGCTTAATTTTCTGGGTTTGAAACAGTGCTGCCCAGTAAAAATATAGTGTGAGCCACAAATGGGAGCTCAGGTGTCATTTTAAATTTTCTGGCAGTCACATTAAAAAAAATTGTGAAAGGTGAAAAAGATTTTAATAATAGACTTCATTTAATCCAACATATCCAAATATAATCTTGTTAATATGTAACCTAATATAAAATTACCCATGTGATATTTTACTTTTATTTGTCATACCGGGTCTCTAAAATCCAGCGTGTGTTTTTATACTTACAGCATATTTCAATTCAGAATAGCCACAATGCATGTGCTCAATAGCCACATATGGCTGGTGGCTACCACATTGGACAGTGTAATTATGAAAAACGAGCAGACTGGACCAATCATCTCCAGGGTCTTCTCTAACTATAACATGTCATGATGATTGTAAATGTTGCTTCTACTGCTTTTAATTTTCATTCATCTACAGGGTGAACAAGGGGGGGCTGGTAGTGCAACGGTTATGTGCTCAGCTGCTAACCAAAAGGTTGGGGGTTTGAACACACCAGAGGTTCTGTGGAAGAAAAGACCTGGCGATCTGCTCCTGTAAAGATTACAGCCTTGGAAACCCTATGGGGTGGTTCTACTCTGTCCTATAGCGTTGCTATGAGTCAGAATCAACTCGATGGCACACAAGAGCAACATAGGTTGAAAATGTACATGGGGCCTGGTGGTATGTTTGAGCAGGACGTTAGAGTGATGACATCTGTGGCCACAGGTTTGAGCTTAGGAGTTCATAAGGTCTCCAGTGACGTATGGACATGGCCTTTACAAGGCTGTTGCATAAAAACTCATGACCAATGGAAACGGGAAACCCAGGGTGGAAATGTGGAGAGTGCTGACCTATTGTGGGGATTGCAACCAATGTCATAGAATATTTTGTGTGTGAATTATTGAATGGGAAACTAATGTGCTGTGGAAACTTTCACCTAAAACACAATAAAATGCCTCCCCCCTCCCAAAAAAAATTAAAGTGCTAGGGAAAAAAAATCATGACCATAGCTAAGCATGTCTTATTAAACGAAATGATAAACATCACCCTCGCTGTTTATTAAGCACTGTGTCTGTACCTGCATGCTACATACATGAGCTCACTTAATCACATCAACCACCCTTTGAAGTAGGAATTATTA
The DNA here is from genome assembly GCA_030035585.1 of Dugong dugon. Lineage (NCBI taxonomy): Eukaryota > Metazoa > Chordata > Mammalia > Sirenia > Dugongidae > Dugong > Dugong dugon. The sequence goes on along the minus strand of CM057480.1, from coordinate 72,617,195 downwards.
ACCTTTTTTAACAGGTGGAGGGAAACAAATCAGCCTGCCCAATGTCACACTTGTAGAAAGTACGGCATGTGGATCTGAACTCAACTTTCCAGACACTGAGGCTAAACTCTTGATGACCATGACATCCTGCTTTAAAAACAAACAACAGTACTTGGCCTTTTATCTCATGCCCACTCAAGTTTCCCAACCTGAAGACACAATGGAAGAGGGAGCACAGAAAGGCTAAAGACGTTGTTTTTGCTTTCCAGTGACTGAAAAAGTAAAAAAAATGGTAAAGCAGGTGATTGCATTCTAATAAAAATATACTCCATTCTCTCCTAGTCAAGCATATATGCAAGAAGAAAGGAAGGAAGGGAAAGAGGGAAGGAGGGACGGAGAGAAGGAGGGATGGAGGGATGGAGGGATGGAGGACTAGGGCATGTCGATAGGGCCTCAAGGCTCTAGCTGGAGAATCTTAGCAACGTTTCCCTCTCTCTCTTAAACACTGGCTGCACGTCCATGACTCAGACTCAGACCACGTGCACAAATTACACCTGCTGGCAAATGAATGCATCTGTCCTTTCAGACTGAACACGCCCGTGCCCAGAGAGGAATGCGCAGATACACACTCCTGCCATAACTCGTCTCCAGACTGTCCATGTTAAGGAGAACATTTTTAAATGTCTAGATTTTATATATTTTCAAGGAATTTCAAAGTTTTACACAACGTCACTTTAGTCATGTGATAATTTGCTCTTTCTACATTGGGAAGCTGGCCAGACGTGGCAAAAAGGACTGGATAGAGGCATTTTTGTTACATTATGCATTGTTGTTTTTCTTTTCTTTTTTGATGTTTGAGGGTGTAGAGACAGGTCAAACTGGTGATTTGGGAGGAGACAGAGTCTTTTGAAAATCTTATGAGAGCATCACTGTTGACTTGGTGTAAAACCTACTCTCCAATAGAGGCTCTTGGAGAAGGTCCAGTGGTCTTCATGCAGACACTTCTCTGCATCCGGGCCATGACGTGCCCATCCATTCTGAACTAATCTAGAACCACAAAGTCTAACTGCCCTTATTTATTGTGCCTTGACTTCATGGCTTGCTAATATCAGTGCTTCAGAGATGCTTTTCTTCAACCTGGCCAATTACGCGTTAATACTCTATGCACACTGGACGCTAACAGCTTATAATTATCACTGTCTTGCTCTGTGTCAGGCCCTCTTCTGAGAGCTTCATGTAGATTAATTCATTGACTCCTTATCCGGTAGGCACTCTTATCACCCCCATTTTAAGACGAGGAAACTGAGGAGCACAAGGCTTTATAATCATTAGTGATCAATAAATTCGGATTCCATTTGTTTCTAGCCTTGGTATTCCAGGCTATTTCTCATGCTCTCCTTAGCAACCTCCATCCCGCCATAACTGCAGCCTAACCTGTCCATCAAGCTTGAGCCTCATCAGGAAGTTCTGTGTATGTGGGCAGTGAAGTAGTGTTGATGTTAGCCTGGGAGAGTCAGGGTAGTATGCACTCTATCACTTACTTATTACTGCGTAACAAACCACTCCAGAATCTTGTGGATTAAATTTTAATTAAAAAAAAAAAAAGTTTCCTCATGCTTTTGTGGGTCAGAAATTTAGCCTGACCTCACCTAGACAATTTTTCCACTAGTCTTACGTGGGATCATTTGTACAGCTATAGTCATCTGGTGGCTTGGCAAGTACTGGCTGATCTAGAATGGCCTCATTCTTATGTGGTTGGTGTTGGCTGTCAGCTGGGCCACCTGTCTCCAACAGGCTAGCCTGGACTTCTTAATATGGTGACGTCATTCCAAGTCTCAGTACGGAAGCCATTTCAAAGCCTCTGCTTGCATTATATATACTCATATCCTCCTGGCCAAAGAAAGTTCACAGTCACACTCTGAATCAGTGTGGGGAGGAACAACACCATAAGGTTATGGCTATCAAGAGTATATGATTCATTGCGGGGTATCACTGTAATGATCACCACATAATAAACAGCTTAAGTATTCTTCCTCCTCTTTCAACATGATCAAAACCAACCGGAGCACAAGTAGAAAACCAAATAAGAAAAGGAAATCCAATTGTCCTAATAATACAAGAATATATCAAATTCTAAATTTGGCCTTCATTTTGAGCCTCAGTTATAAATGAATATGAAGTCCCATGTTTCGTGGAAATATATTTCTTTTCATAACATGTCTTGGAAAGATAGCTACCAGTTTTGTATTTAAATGAAAAACAATATTTCATTTGAGGGCAAAGCAGCATTAAATATTGTTTACAACACTCCACTGCATGATGACAATGGCTAATGCCGTATTTTCACCACGGGAACTTTTGTTTTACTGAACCACTAAAATGACAATCAGATGTGCTCATCCTCTGTTGAAGTAATGAACAATGGTATGTCTGAGAGAGAAATTCAAAGTGCATCATTTATCTTATCCTGTTTTCAATTAGGCCGAATAAAGTTGATTCCAAACTACATCACAGAAACAGGGTGAGTAAATTTATTATACCACTAGAGTGCTAATCTTAGCAGATGGTAGAAAAAAATATTTTTAGCATGAAATATGCTAAAGCAATAAATCTGAACAAGGTGGATCTTATCAACTATTATCTCCCCAGTGTGAGGTAAAACTCCTACACGGCAACTCAGCACTCTTACGAAGCCTGGGTGGATGTGGTTAGATAAGGCTCTCGGCAAGAAAGGAGAAAACAACAAAAAAGGGGATCAAATAAGAAAACAAACCATACATCCAAGACACTACATTGAATAAAAGTAAAAATAGAGTGAAGGGACTGCAATGTTTCAAATGCTCTTGAATTTATTTCTGAAAACATGCCCTCCCCAGAGTCTTGCCAGTTCTTCTTTTGGAAATTTTCCAAATGGGAAAGTTCACAGTACGCCTCCACTAGGTGAGTCTTAGAGCACAGGTGGGAACACACAGCCACACATCCCCACAGATCAGCACTAGCCAAGGCAAGCATCTAACAACAGATCCCGGGATGAGGCTCTTACAAATTGGGCTCTGCCTCAGGACAACTGAAGGGATCTTCCGATGTCATAAATGCATTTGGTTCACGAATCACCAGAATATAGAGCATGTGCCCAGGCAGATGGGATACTTTGCTCCTTCAGAGCAGATAGCACACGATACTCAAGAGTTCTACCTTTAAAGGAACGTGTGCAAAGTAGAAAAGCAACAGATGATAAAGCTACAGCTATGATTTGTTTGAAAATTTACCATAGCCCAAATATGGAACTATTGAAAGAAAGTATAACAATGGCAATTCCTGATATAAATAGGCATTTAGGGGAGGTCTAGAGTGTATCAATCTGGGAGGGGAAAAAAAGATCACTGTTGGAATTATACCAAAGGGCTTACTGTTTTCTTTGGTTTGGTAGTCTTCTTTTTGAGGATATTTAGCAATTTTACACTGTCACAAAACAAAGAGAATGGTGACTTATTTTTCATTTTATGTAGCTAATTTCACATACTTTTGGCAGAGTTAGTTTAGCTAGATATTTTTCAAGGTAACCATAAACTATGTGTATCATAGCCACCTTGTATATGATTACTGTTCATGGTTCAAAGAAGAAGTGATGTGTTAGAGTGTGGTGGTGCATCTAGGGTCAGGAAACAAGAAATTCATGCCAAGTTTGCCACTAAACTTCCCCGTGAACTTGATATTGTTACATGATTTTCCTGAGCTTTAAATTAATCATCTATAAAGTGAGAGATTTGGATGCTAGTATCACAAATGAGTGTGAAGAGGAAGGGATGAATCAGAATCATTAGGAAAAGCTGCATTTGAGGTGAGCAACAAAACCAGCACTGGGTGACTCAGGAGTCTAGGCATTCCTTTTAAACAGTCCTGGCCATATGTCAAATAATTTGAATGATGCCTCATTCATTCACTTGATTTGAAAATAAACCTAAAGCCATCAAGATACCCAAATGTTGAGTAAATTTAGTCTGGATACATTATAAAAACCATCTTGACTTTATCATACTTTCCATGGTCTGGTAATAGAGATAGATGTTGCAAATTAATTAAGGGATGAGAGACAGTTCAGGAGAGAAACTGCTCTGATTGGTGGGGTGTGTGGGAGGGAGTGAGGAGGGAGCTATGCAGGCCACACCTGACCCTCTCCCCAGTGTCGTCCCCTTCCGGATTCTCTCACTTGACCTCCACTGCCTTGAGGCTAGCACAACACTCATATAGGCACAGAGCTCTTGATAGGAGTGGAGAGTTGTTGGGGTAAGGAGGAGGCATGCATGCTGCTGTCCATGGTCCTGAATCACTATATTCTACTGCTATTTCATGGTGCCTTCCTCCTGACAATGGGACACCACAGATGACCTTTCTTCAGTTTATCCAAAATGGAACAAGCATTTCTGAAATAGTGTGGAAGAGATGGGATTACATGGTGTGGGTAAAGACTGAGGGAGAGGTAAAGACAATGAGAGATTACAAGAGAAAGACAAAACAAAACAAATATGTTGATATGATTTTCAAGTCATCACAGGTACCACAAATGAAACTACAATTTACCATGCCCAAATCTGGAACTATTGAAAGATAGTATAACAATGGCAATTCCTGATATAAATCAATGCATTTAGGGGAGGACTACAGAGCATTAGTCTGGTAAGGAAAAAAAAAATCATTGGTTCAATTATACTAAAGGGCTTATCGTTTTGTTTGGTCTGGTAGTTCCCTTTCTGAGGTCATTTAGCAGTTTTACACTGTCACAGAACAAAGAGAATGGTGACTTTTTTTCACTTTATGCAGCTAATTTCACATACTTTTGGCAGTTCTACTTGTTTTCCAAAGTATCATTCTAAGTAATAAGAGGCAGGGCTGCCCTACAGCTCCTGTCCAGTATTTATGGGTCTCAGTCAAGGAAGTGGATTGTGGGAGAGAATGTTAGTCATTCTCTTCCAATAACTGTTCTCTGATTTCTCCACTGTAATTAGAACATTCTGCCAGGAAACCACAGAATTAAGACTACATTTTACAGGTCCTAGCAGTGAGGGGTGGTCAAGTGGTTAAGTTCTGGACACTGGAATGTAGTGGAAGTGTCCCTCTGACATCTTACAGAGTCGTATCTTGGGAGAGAGACACCTGGGATGTGTCCTTTGTTCTCTTTTTTCTTCAACCTTCTTCCACTTTGTGGCCTGCATTGCAGACCCCACAGCAGAGAGTGATGTTGAGGTCCATAGTCTAGGAGTGGCAGTGGTGAACTGGAAGGGCTTCCATATTACCCGTGGACTTCCTTCCTCCAGAATTTCATGTAAAAGAGAAATAAGCATGCATTTTTTTCTAAGCCTCTGTTATTTTATTTTCTGTTACTAGCAGCTGAACCTAATTCTAATTAATACACTATTCATCAATATTTGATGAAGGCACAGCAAATACTAGCTCATGTATACCCAATCAAACAAAGAACCCAAAGAAAAATAACAGACCAACACGCAAAAGAGTTCCATGAGGTCCTGCTAGTTTTACATGAAGCAGGAATTCCCAAATATCTCCAAGCACTGGAACTAGAGTTGATTTTCATAAAAAATAAATAAATGCATTAATAAATAAATAGCCTTTCCCAAATAATTTCTTTACAAAATAATATTTCCTAAGAAACAATTTTGTTCCTCCAAAAATTCTCCCCTTCCTCACTCCTTACCCAGGAGAAACGCTGTGAGCATCACAATAAACCTTTTAAGTGGATGACACCAATGAAAAGCTTGAAGCCACCATCCACCAACAGTGGGTTAGCCATGCCAGGTTTCTAGGTCTTCCAAAAGAGACCGAGCCCTCTTTTCCCAGCAGTGATACAGGAGTGTACTTTAAGCTGGATTTTGCACAAAACCTGGTATTTTTCATACAGCATCAGGAGTGGTCGGAATCACAGTAACTCTGCCCTTTACAGAAATCCCTGTGACCCTTATTTCCTGCATTTGGGCCAACTGTCGATTGTCTTTGAATGTGGAAGATGGTGGTCCTCTCTTTGTATGTATGTAGGCTGTGTTTCAAAATGGACAACCAGTTGTGCACACTGGGCAGAAAGAGCCAGAATCCCCCTCGAGAGGCCCCTCCCTTCCCTCTTCTTCTTGCCCGGAAAACGCCAGGAAAGTTTAAAATTAATGGTGACCAACTGAAAAAGAAAAGGAAATCAAAGAAACATTTATTCCCAGAGAAGCAGTCCTATTTCTTTCACCTTTACATAAGAGCGCAGACGGTTTCTGTCAGCTCTGGTTTTCATGGACGGGATGGAGAGGAGAAAAGCACATACACAGGACAGAAAACACGTTTCCTAAGCACTTGTAATTTTTTTATATTGTTTTAAATCTCATACGAATACAATATAAAGCAGGGCCATACACTTTTCTCAAATTCTGTTAATGTTATTGACTTTAAAATCTAAGAACTTTAAAATATAAAAAATATATACAGCAGAATTTTATGCACCACTAACAAAGAGCATGTGATTCTCCCCTACTAGGCTATACGTGGATTCCTGGTGGTGTACTGGTCAAGAGCTCAGCTGCTAACCAAAAGATCGACAGTTGAAATCCACCAGCCACTCTTTAGAAACCCTATGGGGCAGTTCTACTCTGTCCTATAAGGTGGCTATGAGTCGGACCTCCCTCAACTGCACCTAACAACAGCAACAACAGGCTATAAATACTTCAGTTGCAACCTGCTTGATGCACAACTAATATCAGTAGCCACAAAGGCTATAGTCATTAGAACAGCCATCCATGAGAGGATCAGTGAGCTTGGTGAGTTCACTTCAGAACTCAAGCCCAGTGAGGCCAAGGCTTAACTTCAGCCAAGATTTGATACTGGCTACAATGAGGACTGAGTGAGAACTTGTGGATGACTCAGGGCGGGAACATTCCCACTGTTAGACAAGACACAGCACATTCTCTGATAACACCCGTTGCCGTCAAGTTGATTCTGACTCACAGGGACCCTGTAGGACAGAGTAGAACTGCCCCACAGAGTTTCCCAGAGGCAGCTGGTGGATTTCAACTTCTGGCCTTTTGGTTACAGCCAAGCTCTTAACCACTGTGCCATCAGGATTCCTCCCTGACAATAAGGAGTCATTAACAGCACTACAGTTTGCAAAGAAGACAGAGACTGAGCAAAGCCAGACAACTCTGCTTCCTGAGCAGGTCGGACCAAGTCAACTCCAAAAGAAGGGATGAGAAGACTTCCAATGGTAGCAAGTTTTTTCCCGAAAAATTTCTTTTTCTTGACTTGTTAGAAACATAGAAAATCGATGAGAGCATAAGGCAGAGGGAAAATGATTCTACTGACATGGCAGATGGGGCAGACACATGCCATCAAGGCCACCATGCTTTCCTTCCAAGCTCAAGGTAGATACTATGGGCTGATTCAACACCTCCGGCGTATCTCACTTCCCTCCCTATTGACAATGTCAGCTATTCATCTTACTCCAAATTTCCAAAGAGGAGGAAGATGAAACCCAGGTTTAACGAGAAATTTGAGAAATAGCTACGCAACTTCTTCCTTCCTTTTCCCTGTTCCCCAAGAGGACCTGGAAATTTTGTGAAGGATGCGTGGAGATGGTAAGAATTCTGGCATCTCCATTACCAGGGTCCCTGAGTAGTGGGGAAATCCTGTCCCCGTTCAATCTGCATACAGGAAAATGTTATGTTCCCATAATTAAAACTCCACTGGAAATCCCAGGTCATGCCACGCTATAGCATCCATTTAACTTTATTGTAATTGATCTGTGTCAACTTTAACTATACTCACAAGGAAGTCAATAAATAAAGATCAATAGTTTTTTATTTCTTCAGTTTTCTTTTTATTATTCGAAAGAATAGATCAGTTAAATAACACCAGCAACAGCAGGACACAGAGCCTCCCTCGGTGCTTTCTTTGGTTAAAAAAAACAAAAAATATGTTAACACAAATCAACTTTAAATTTGCAAATGGGCTGGCATCCTCACCTGATCTGTCATTAAGTTGCCTGCAGCACTTTTAAATGCAAGCACTGAAACATACAGGGCTTGCGTGTATCTGTTCTCCCTGAGATAACTTTTTCATGATATAGTCAGTAAACCTCTTATTCTCCAACGTCCCTAAGGTTTGCAACTCTGGTTTAATGCATTAGTGACCTATCAAGATGGATGTACGCTCTCTGGATGAAGACACAAGTTCAGATGGGCAAGTGAGCAATTGCTTCTTCAAATGATGGAGGAGAAATCTGGATCGTGCATCGTGTGGATTCAATGACCTGCTGTGGATGTACACCTGGGGGTGATTCAGTTGTGCATGGACCCCACCAGCCCCAGAGCCACAGAAGGGTCCTGGAGACCCCTACCTTGTCAACAGAGGTTAGACAGTTTCCTTGGTAGATACTGAGGAAGTCTGGATGGAGGATGTGGGAGGGGGCACGGGAGGAGTGTTTCCAAGAGAAGTTAGGGCTGGCAGGGAGCTGGAAGGGGGCACTCACGTGGTATGAGGCAGAAACGATCTCACATCCAATGGGGAGGAATTTCGATGTGTTAATAACTAGAATGGCTGTACTTGTGTGGATCAGCTGCTGAATGTCGCGCAGTTCTACAGAGGACCAAGGACAATGTACACGAAGAAACAGGCCACAGGTTTGATCACCAACTTGCTAGACACTGTTCTAAGCTCTCCTTCAGTGTTTTGAGTTTGAGTTCATGTGTGCTAAATGGTTTTTTGAGGGCACCCAACCAAAATCAAATCCATTGCCATTGAGTCGATTCTGACCTACAGCAACCCTATAGGACAGAGTACACCTTCCCATAGAGTTTCCAAGGCTGTGAATCTTTAGGGAAGCAGACTGCCACATCTTTCTGGAGCAGCTGGTGGGTTTGAGCCACCAACATTTGGGTTAGCAGCCGAGTGCTTAACCACTGCTCCACCAGGGCTTCTTTTCTTGAGGGCAAGGGTTATATATCCTCATAGTCACATTGAGCATTGTGACAAATACGGTAATTTGAATAGGACAGGAAAACAATAGATCCCTATTGAGGGATTCAATAAATGAATGAAAGGATATAAGCAACCTGCTCAAAGCTACTTAGCTATTGTTGTTGTTAGCTGCCATTCAGTCAGCCCCCCACTCATGGCGACCCCATATGTTACAGAGCAGATCTGCTCCATAGGGTTTTCTTGGACTTAATCTTTGTGGAAGCAGTTTGCCAGGCCTTTCTTCTGTGGAGGCCACTGGGTGGATTTGAACTGCCAACCTTTAGACTACCAGCTTATTGGAAACTGCTTGCTCCACCTAGGCCCCTTGCTACTCAGCTAGTATGAAGCAAAACTAGCATTAGACGCCTTCACTTCCCACTTCACTTTCCATTTGTTAGATGTCTAATTTGACTTCTTCTCGTGGGCCTGGAGCAGAAACTTAACAGAGCACCTTGGCCACTATTTTATAGAGGAGGCGTCCCATCAGGATATATAACCCAAAGAACTCAAGAGGATTGCTGGCACACCTTGACCCCAGAAAGCGAGCACAGGTGCCGAGGAAATGAAAATCAAATGCCTATAACTAAAATGCCATTTACTGAAGTCATTTACTATGGTATTACGTGTTCTGAGAAACGTGAGTCATATTTGTCAATGACCCTCTCTCTCATGCTGAGTTCTTAGTCCCCACACATATACGAAGCATCTTCCTGAAAGAGCATGGGTCTATTTGCCAATGGGTTTATGATTCATGTTTATATAGGTTGTAAATCCTTTTCAGAAAGATACCTTCCTCTGCTCTTCCTAAGCTGTTTATTTTTCCTATTACTTTACATATTGTTCTGTGTGGCCAAGATACCAGAGACCCATGCGTTCAGCTCAGCAAATGTCCCCTCTACATTTCCTATATTACGTTGAATACCAAGGCTAATAAATTGTAACAAAACCAACATTCTACTCCATGTGGGTTTTCTCACCAACTCCGTGAGGCAATTATTTAACCCTTAACAAACAACCAAGCAATTAGCAGCATGCAGTAAAGTATGAAGTCTCATAAGATGGGGTTTCTTGGTTCATAAATTCAGTGAAAAAATGTTCCCATATCTTGAGATCTGCTTCACAGGGTAATAGGATAATAGGTGTAAAAATGTATTCTAAACTTTCAAGCACTATGCACATGGAGTGGAATAGTAATTTGACGAGTGCTCTTTGCTTTGGCCTGTTTCTGAACTTGACAGTGGTGAAAGCACCATATTCCACTACCTTTGGGATCTCAAACTCATGACAGTTTAGATAAAGTCCAGTTGATAATATCCATCGAATCTGATTGTCCCAAATCCTCTCATCTTCTTGGGCCATCTTTTCCTTTAAATTTCCTGATGAACTGAGTCAAACCCCATATAACACATGGGGAATGTAGTGCAATCCCCAACGCATTTGAGACTTTTGAGGAGGGAAGTGTCCTTCATCACTCATGGTCACCCCAGTGGTTCCTTCCCATGTACCAGCCTGCCTCTTCAAGCTGCTCCTCTTCCCTGAACCCCATGATCCATGTTCATCATCACCTCTGTTTTCTTTGTTTTCCCCAAGCACCACCAATACAAAGCCGTTGGATGTGACTAACTTTAATTAAAAGTCTGGGTAAAACGTAAGAGACCATTGCCCGGCACATAACAAGAACAATCTCAAATTAAAAACTGAAGATCACTAATCTTAGTCCCTCGGACATGCACGTCCCAGGAAATTTCTCACTGGCCATCTTTTATTCCTTAGATTCGCCAAGAAAAAGGCCACTACCTGTCTCTGTTATTGACTGCCTCCGTAAAACTCAAATTTTATGTTTTTATTATGCAGAACAATGCAATTATTTTCTCTTAATTCTCCTTCTCACTACTAGCTCCAGAGGAACTTGACTTTCTCAGTTAATAGGTCTCCTCCAAGCATTTTCCTGAAGACAACTGTTATCTATCTCTAGATCTCATCATCTTTTGCGAGGGTATATACTTATTTGTAAACTTCTCGAAGTTTAAATTCTCAGGAAAGGTAGTAGTAGTAGTGATAGTAAAATGGGGTTCTCATTAAATGCACCTTTTTTTCCCTCAGGCTTTCAGAGTTGGCAGGAAGTCTTGTCCTCTGTAAAAGAAATTGGCACAGTACTGGGGAAACCAGCACAACTTGTACAATGAGAGGTCATGGAGGCTCCACAGACACATCCAAACTCCCTGAGGGACTGAATTGCTGGGCTGAGGGCTGTGGGGACCATGGTCTCGGGCAACATCTGGCTCAAATGGCATAACACCGTTTATAAAGGCAATGTTCTACATTCTACCTTGGTGAGTACCATCTGTGGTCTTAAAAGCCTGAGCGGCCATCTAAGATACTCCACTGGTCTCATCCCTTCAGGAGCAAGGGACAGTGAAGAGAACAGGATACAAGGAAAAGATTAGTCCGAAGGACTAATGGACCACAGCTGCCAAGGCCTCCATCAGACTGAGTCCAGTGAAGCTGGATGGTGCCCAGCTACCACCACTGACTGCTCTGACCGGGATCACAACAGAGGGTTCTGGACAGAGCTGGAGAAGGATGTAGAACAAGGTTCTAACTCACAAAAAAAGACCAGACTTACTGGCCTAAAGGAGACTGGAGAAACCCCAAGAGTATGGCCCCCAGATACGCTTTTAGCTCAGTGGTGAAGTCACTTCCGGGGTTCACCGTTCAGCCAGGGGGTGGACAGCCCCATAAAACCAAATAGGACTAGTGAGGCACAGCAGTCCAGGGACAAGGACTAGAAGGCAGAAGCAGACAGGAAAGCTGGTGATAGGGAACCCAAGGTTGAGTAATGATAGTGTTGATGTGCTGTGGGGTTGTTAACCATTGTCATAGGGCAACATGTGTACTGATTGTTTAATGAGAAACTATTTTGTTCTGTAAACCTTCATCTAAAGTGAGACTAGCAGAACAATTAGAAGAGTGTAGTCGATGTCACTGAACTGTACATGTTGAAATTTTTGAAACGGTGTATCTTTGGCTATGTATATTTTCACCCCCAAAAGAAAAAAGGTCGAGAAGGGAGAGGGTTGACATGTCTTGGGGTTGTTGACCAATGTCATAAAGCAATATGTGTACTACTGTTTCATGAGAAACTACTTGTTCTGTAAACCTTCACCTGAAGTACAATTAATTTTAAAAAAAAATTAAAAAAAAAAAAAAAAAAAGAAGAAATTGGGCAAGAAGATAAGAGGTGAATGAGGTATGAAGCTGAGGTGTGGGCATATAATACCTCCTGCAGTCTCTGAAATCACATCAAGGAATCACAATTCCTGAAGTTTCTCTTAAAATCAATCTCTTCAAAGCAATGTCAGCTCATAAAGACTTCATGGGTAATGGTCTTCTAAAACTTGCAGTTCTGTATGTTGAGTATACAGTGATGTCATGAAATCACCTGCCTAGCGCAAGGGACTCTTTTAAGAAAGTAGCAAAGAGTGTCATTTTAATTCTCTTTGATTTACTTATGACAATAATAGTTACAATTTTGAGTGCATACCATTTATTGGAGCCATGGTGGTCCAGTGGTTAAAGAGCTTAGCTGCTATCAAAAGGTTGGCAGTTCCAATCCACTAGCTGCTCCCTGGAAAGCCCGTACGGCAGTTCTAGTCTGTCCTATAGGGTCCGTATGAGTCAGAATTGACTCGACAGCAACGGGTTTTTTTGGTTTACCATCTATTAGACTTGGAACACATTTTAAATATAGTCTCTCTGATCCTCAAAACTGTACAAGATACATATTACATATTGTTGTTGTTGTTGCTGTTGTTGTTGGTAGTTCCCACTGATGATTGGCTCCGACTCATGGTGACTTTGTGTATAACAGAACAAAACTTCTCCTAGTCTTGGACCATCCTCACAATCTTTGGTATGTTTGATCCCATTGTTGTAGCCACAGTGTCAAACCATCTCATGGGGGGTTCCTCTCATTTTTGCTGACTCTCTGCCAAACATGATGTACTTTTCTAGTGAATGGTCTTTCATCACATATTACCCCCTCCCTTTTTCAACAGTTGGCTTTGCCCTCGGCCACCCAGTCTGAAAGTGTGAATGTGATTCCAAAGCCTACTCTCTCCCTAATATAACATTCTGCTACCTACAACATTCTGCTACCTATGTGTCTCTGAGCTGGGAGTGGACTGGCCACCTGTGACTGTGTGCCCTCTACTCTGGGTCCTACTGCCGAGAGAAGCAGAGAAGTTCTGAGGGGCATGACTGTCCTTGCAACATCCACCTTCAAGTTCGACTTCATCCCACTTATCTCTGGAACCACTTATGAATCTATCATTCATAAATTTGTCCAAACCCTTCTAAAATCCATTTATATTTCCTGCCAGTATCACCTTTTAGGATAATGAGGTCCCTCGTTTTATTACCCACCGTGTGAATTAGTGTTATCTTTCATTTGTCCTTAACTGACCTCCATCAAGTTTCAGAGGGCACAACCTCATCATCTACCCCTGGCTAATGGACCCTTAACTCTCTTTAGATTGTCCATCTAAGATGACAGAACATTTAGAACATGATCATACCCACGAATCACAGCATTCTTCTGGCAACCAAAAGGTAGACGTTGGGTGGTGTTGGGACTGGCCAGATGCCTCCTTCAGCAGAAGTGTGGTAAGCAGTGCCTGGGGTGGCTGCCGACCACCAACAGCTCTGCACTAGCATTTCCAAAGCCAATCAGCCTGAGGGATTTTCCATGGGAATATCTACAGACCCTTAAATTGTTGGTATCAGATCGAATAAGATTCAGGTGAGGGATGGGGGTTCAGACAACTATTGAGAGCTAAGTGGGATTACAGTTTCAAAAGCAGTAGGGTGTAGGAAAACATAACAATACTGGGTTCAGACAGAGGAAAAGGTGAGAGCCCCCATCCCTGGAAACAGGCCACATGGCAGTCACAGGACAAGGAGAGAACCTTGCTACTGGAAGTGCAGCACAACACCTAGCAAAGCTAACGTCCAGGCAAGCAACTTTTCTTAGAATGATGAGAAAATCAATATGTATTTTGGTGTAAAGAAAATATTCTTAGACGCTGGAAAGACAGCAGTGTTCTTCTCATTATATATGAACCTAGTTTATTGAGGAGTTGCAGCTCATTGAGGTGTAAACATAAAACAGTTCATTCTTTTCCTATAGCTGACTCCCAAACATATCACCTCAAACTCCCCCCACCTGATAAATGGTTCTCTTATATACATGGCCTGATTTCATAGGTCTCCAGTCCCTTTTGGTTGTTAGAACTGCCTCATTTAAGACCCACTCCTGTTTATTTTAAAACTTCAGTCTCAAACTTGATTCAAAGTTCTTCTCTCTCTAGCCCAGCTAGAACCATCTGTGAGCTCTAACAGCTTGGGGTGGGTGAAGGGTTGAGGTAGGAACATCCCCTCATCACACAGCTTTTCCTCCCCAGGACCATCACATACAGCCAGCCCAGCTGAGCACTGCACAATTCTAACAGTCCACTCACATAGACAGACCACTAGGCAGACAGTACCCCTGCCACCAAACAAAGGTGTTCCAACAAGAGCCCTGTCACTTTAGTGACATTCCTGAAATTAAGCAGTGCACAATACTCACACCTGTTCATGGTCAATTTGCTAGCTCTTCTTGTTTGTTGAAACCCAAGGGGATAGGGAAGCAAATGGGCAAATACCTTCTCAGATAAGTAGGAGAGGCTGCAGTTCATTGCCCTGTTTCTCTGCTAACACTGACCGGCCTTCTTGGCCTTCTGTATGACAAGTGACATATGTGCTCCTTCTTCTGTTTCATAGGGTGTTCAGGGAGGGCCCTGTGGGAGTTTGGAGTTAGGGATCCTCACTGCATGTTTGTCTGCCAAGGAGTCTTAGCTCTGTTTCCACCTGTTCCAAACCTCCTAACCCCACCATCAGCCTCCTTCATACAAAAGTGTTCCAATCTAGAGCTGGGTCAGTGTCTTAGACATCTAGTGCTGCTATAACAGAAATACCACAAGTGGATGGCTTTAACAAAGAGAAATTTATTCTCTCACAGTCTAGAAGGCTAGAAGTCCGAATTCAGGGTGCCAACTCCAGAGGAAGGCTTTCTCTGTCAGCTCCAGGGGAAGGTCTTTGTCATCAATCTTCCCCTGGTACAGAAGTTCCTCAGTACAGGAACTCTGGGTCCAAAGGACGTGCTCTGCTCTGCTCCCGGCACTGCTTTCTTGGTAGTATGAGGTCCCCTGTCTCTCTCCTTGCATCTTTTATGTCTCAAAAGAGATCGACTTAAGATACAACCTAATCTTGTAGATTGAGTCCTGCCTCATTAACATAACTGTCTCTAATCCCGCTTCATTAACATCATAGAGGTAGGATTTACAACACACAGGAAAATCACATCAGACGACAAAATGGTGGACAATCACACAAGACTGGGAACCATGGCCTAGCCAAGTTGACATGCATTTTTAGGGGACACAATTCAATCCCTAACAGTCTGTATAGCCACATTCCTAGTATTTGCACCTCTACAGCAGCAACACTCCCCCACTCTCAAAATAAATAAATAAATAAATAAGGACTGAATGTAGACATTGACATTCTCAACAGATTAGAAGCATAATTTTCAATTTTCCCTGGAACTCATCAAAGATCCATCTTCTTACTTTTATTCAGTATTAGACATTGTGCAGTTTATCAATGTAAAACAGGGAAAAAAAGGAAGATTAAGTTGCATTATGCACATATGAAGGCCAGCAGAAATACATATTTTGGAAGCATCTGATCACTACGCTTAGTTTCTTTGCTTGCTGTCTGTAATGACATACACAGAGCTATACTCAAGGTTATAAATCTTTTTCATGCAGACTTACTAGAAGGACTAAAAACTAACTTAACGTGTATTAGATATAGTTACGGATCTGCAGACACGTTTAACTCTTTTTAAGCAACAAATTGAAACCATCACTCTAGCTAGAAGTTGAATCTATTCATTGTCCTTCATGATTAAAATTTAGAAATATCTACCTACAATAAATCACTCATGTAAATTAACCCTTGAGCGGTAGTGGCTTGGAGTCCAAGCACTATTTCTATTTAGAACAGCCCGCCTCAGCCACGGATGACATCAAGAAGCTTTTGGGATGAACAAGCACTGAGTCACTTTACAACTAACAAAGTAAAACAGGCAGTTATCACCCAGATACATTATTTATCACTGGGGCCTCCTGATGCCTGTGCTTACTGAGGGTCCCTCCTGTGATATCGAAGGCCAAAACACCTCTTCTCCCTAACAACAGCGTTGTATCTTTGGCAACTGGAGCAGGAACTCAGAAAATCAATACCACTTCATGAGCCAGGTCTTGGTCTTCTCTTTTTACGAGGATTCTGTCAATGCAAGGGGCCATTACTGTACTTTAAAGGCATGATATAAAATTGCTTCGACAAGATATAAGACACACCGTTTGCAAGAACCTGGTGAGAGTATTTTAGTCAAAGTTAAATAGTTTCATCACGTAATTACTTCTATTGGCAAAGCTCCAGCTGAATGCACCCTCAGAGGGGCTGTGCTTTCCATTATTGGTAGGGGGTTGTGAGGGAGGCCTGTCGATCGGTTTCAGGTTGTTCTAAACAAGGTCAAGCTGTTAAGATGGAGGCAGAGCAAAGTGCCCGATGCCACTGGCAGTGACAGTGCAACAGCAGGGCTGACAATTGCTGTCCCCTTTTCTATGTCTTTCCCTCCGCCAACTAAGTGGTTTGAAAGTAGCTGTAGTTTTACGGCTGTAAAATACTTCATCCTGATTTGCAGTCTGGTGATTCATTTTCCAAGGACTGTTTAGAATGTATTCAAGGGGAAAAGGAAACTCTGCTGGTCTCCCTAACGGATTCCCATTATGTGACAAAATTTAACTTTTGTATTTTATGAGGTTTTATGCGTTCCACTAAAACCATTAGCTAGTTGTCTCCTCATGATAAAATTTAATCACTTATCTAATACCTCTAAAGCCAACGACAGTTTTGCATGTATTTACCTTTTCTTTCACTTAAAATATGTGGGTGCCATAGACAGCTCTTACTAGGGGAAGAGCTGGTGGCTGGTACTAAAAACAGACAATCTGTAAGAATGGAGCCTTTCTGTATTACACAGTAAGAATGAAGCCCTGTGGCCTGCAGACTGCATGAAATTTGAGAAAAAGTGGATGCTAATCCATGACCATCGTTCATATTTCAGGGAACACCTGAGTGCATCCAAGCTCCTCATTTAACTTTATTCCCGTATAAAGCTGCTTGACTGCTATGAGATTTTGACAATTTAACAAAAATTTTAATAATAACAATGAGATATACACTGAAAGGACATGCCCCTATGCCTCGTAAAAATGTCTTGTGGAGGCTAATCACATTGGTCTGCCTTTTGTAATCAGAGATGCTCCCACAATTCCATTCTAAGCAATGCTTCCCAAATTTGGGTGGTTAATAAGGACAAGAAGAAAAGTGATTCTCTCTCCCCCACGTCCCACTCCCACCTACAGAATTCCAGTTATGGCATAGCTTACTCATCACACATATTTATTTTAGAGTTATTCAAATGCATTATGAATTTATATATCTATTATTAGATTTATTGGTGATAATCATTCGGATTTAAATAGTACTTTTCTTCCCGAGGCTAAAATAATTTTTCATGAATGACCTAATTCATTTTCTCTGCATGCCTCAGACGGAAGGTAGGAAAGGAGTAAAGGTCATACAACCCATTTGGAACAGAAGGACAATCAGACCCCACAGATCAGACAGAATTAACTAAAGTTCCACATTTTCTGAGAGTAATGAATCAAGGAGTTGGCTATATTTTTAACATGTGTAGGCACCAAATATACATTGTTCATCGGAGTGTCTCCAGCAACTAGAATAGTGCCAGACGCAAGAAATATTTGGTGGATGAGTGAATGAATGAATCAATCAATTAATCATAGTCAGAGAATTTCAGACAGAAAATCTACAAACTCTCAAAGCTGGAGGAGGTAAGAGCTGGGGTTTTGGGCAGACTATCCCCTCCAACAACAAAGATGCCTACGCTCTCCTCTCAAAAGAAGAAGAAGGTGTCACTGTACTTGACCATGGGTGTTTGTTACCCTAAGTGATGGTTTCAGACGAACAGGCATCTTCACCAGTCCCCCTTCTCAACACCCCCTTACTTTCAGGAATACATGCATTTGCTTACACGGGAAACTGAATTTTTTCTTCCATGATGAAATGTAAGGCCTGAGATGGAAATATTCCTAGGAAGTGTTTCAGGGTGTGGGGAGAGACAGATTTACCAAGAAGCTAATGAGGCTTAAGTTCCAGAGCCTCCTCAGTTACCTAGATGCCTACCAAGGCCCTGGGGTGGGGGGCTCTCGCAATGAGTTTATATAACCACCTGTTTTTGTTGAATTTGAGGAAGTAAGTTATTTTTGTGTTCTACTTCTGTAAAAGCACCTGCCCCTCAAATTCTATAAGTTTCAGGTCCCACAGACCCTGGATTTCCCCCGACTGTGGGGATAAATTTATCTTAAAATCTCCTTGGCATAATACTACAACAGTTTATTTTAGTGTTCCACACAGGCCAGCAGGCAGCTATGCTCCACATGATCTTTCAGGGATCCAGTCAGTGAAGGTTTCACCATCTTTTGACACCATCATGTCAACATGGTGTACCAGCATTGCCTCAGCCAGGGAATGGAAAACTCATATTCAGCCTTAAGAATCTTGACCAGAAATGACACATTAGTTCTCTTCATACCCATTGGCACAAGCTAGTTGTATAAATCAAACTAAGTACAAAGGAAGCTGGGGAGAATTCCTGTGTGCCCAGAAAGGAGAAAATAGCTAAATTTGGTAAGCACTAGTAATCTCTACCCCAAAAAGTAGCCCTTGGTTTTGTTTCACACCAAAGGGCACGTAAAGTTAATAGGCTGGGTAGCAACAAGGAGCAACAGCATCAAGGCATTCAGCTACTAAAGGGTGGGAAGGCAGAACGCATTTGTGACTGTAGGCTTGGGCAGGAAAGAGGGAAGATGCAGTGTAACCTCAAGGGGAAGAAAAAGTCAGCTTTCATGTAATCCAAAAGTTATTTGAAAAGACTCATCTATAAGAGTTGAGACTGGAGACCAATTCCTGGTGTTACCACAGCTAGGGACTGTTCAGAAGGATTCCATAGGATTTGGATGCTGTAGTCCCACACAAAATACCTAATTTCTTGTGGGGAAATATTTCTTTTTCTTTAAAATTCCTCTATAGTTTCCCACTGTCTAAAAGCCAAACTCATTAGCATTCAAGGTCCTCCATAACTCTATTTCTGCTTAGTTTTCTTGCCCCTTATTCTTCCCACTCCACTTCCAAAATTTTCATCCACTCGGAACAACTCATCATTTCCTGAGTAGACACGCTGCTCCATCTGTCTTCTGACTTGCTCACTTTAGCCTGCACTTGATTTTGCTTCAAGTCGAAGTTCAAATATCGTCTCTCATAGGAAGCAATCCTTCCTTACAGGTCCCAGGCAAAATAAATAGTATCCTTCATTTTGTTCCGTTTCATGTTGTGTTTATCTCAGTTCTATCATACATTCCTTGTTTATAGACACATTGTCTTCCCTTTTAGACTGTACACCTCATCCATGAGAGAGACCAGAGCATTATCCCTAGCACTTAGTGTAGACCCTGAAGTTTAATAAATGTGTGTTGCATGAGTGAATGAATGAGTGGATGGATGGATGGATGGATGGATGGATGGATGGATGGCAGGGGGCACAGTGACTAAAAGGAATCAGGATTTTCAAATGAGACTAAGATACAGGTGACACCAAAGTTAGAAAGGTGGCAAGAGCAACCTAGTTTTCCTAAGGCAAGTACTACTCATTCAGGGACATGTGCCAAGTGTCTGAGAACAGGACTAAGCACTGCAATTTTCAAAGTACTATTTAGTGCAGGTGTTTCCATAATTGGAATGAAATGATAAAATTCCATGCTCAATGGGCCTAAAAGTCACCCTTCCACCTGGGTGATGCAAAATGGCCCAGGCTTTAAAATATATATGAATTACCTCTCCCCAGAGGGCCCAAGCAAAATGAAGATGCATTTTTTTTAACACTGTACAGTTATTGACCTTCCATTGTAGCAAAGATTCCAATGTCAAAACAATGAATGCCTCTAAGGAGACAGCTACTGTTTAAAGACCCCCAACCTGTTGCCGTTGAGTCGATTCTGACTCATAGTGACCCTACAGGACAGAGTAGAACTGCCCCATAGGGCTTCCAAGGAACAGCTGGTGGATTCGAATGGCCAACCTTTTGGTTAGCAGTCAGAGTTCTTAACCACTGCACCACCAGGGCTCCTGTTTAAAGACAGGTGTTTAAAATATAGGACCTTGAGACAAACCCTCCAGACTTGCTAACAACTCTGGGAAGTAGAGAACACAAACGTACATCGTTCCCCTCTTTCCTTTCTGAGTCTAAAAAAAAGATGCTAATGAGGCTTTGACTTTGTTTATCCAACTTAAGACTGAAGAGTTAACTCTTAAGGTCAAAACGAAGCTGAGGACAAGAGAATGTTAAATGGCACCATGACACTAAAAAATATTCGTATAATAACGCCACAGGTTGACAGTGCCACTTTAGCATCGTTCTCCTTGGATCCTTAACTCACCTCAGGTGGTTGAGTGAGAACTTTCTGACAGTTGGAGAAACCTATCTTCAGTAATGTTGTGACATTACTAAATACCCATTAAAATTGAGAAATTCGCCCAAAGGGTGAAGACAAAATAACTAGATGGTTAATTCTATTTTGAGGGAATCACACCAGCACAACCATTACCAAATTACTACTCTGAGTACATGGAAGGTAGGAGGGACTCTCACCCATCTAAGCATGTATCTCTGAATTACTTATTCATTTAACAAACAACTTTGAACATCACCTACATTTTAGTATTGTGCTAGGGACAGGGCATTCAGACATAACTAATGGATCTGCTATGAAGGAGCTTACAGAGACAGAGGGCAATTATAGCACAATGGGGGAAGTTTTATGATGCTCTGGTGACAGGGAACCTTGGGACCACAAGGAAAGGTCAATCAGATGTTCGTGAGAGAAGCAGAGAAAGCCTGCTGGTAGAGGTAACACATGAATGGAAGATGCAGAGTAATTAACTATGTGAATATAAGAAGGACAAGCTCCCAAGAGCAAAGTCACAGCTAATAAATACAATGATATCTGTGCAACCCAAATCATTTGGGTGGTTGTACTATAGATAAGGGCAGGTGATGCTGGACATTAGAAAATCCTGGTGCACAGGTGTCCATCTCAGGAAATGGAAGTTTTTTCACAGGCCTGTTCTACTTCCCAGAGCTAACTAAATCGACCCCTTGGTCACACTTGATGACAGAGTCAGTAGTAATATTTTAGGGCAGGAGTTGGTCTTTTTTTCTTTTTTTTTTTTTTTTTAGAGGGCCAGGTGATGAGTCTCTTAAGCTTTACAGGCCATAAGATCTTTGCTGCAGCTATCTTACTCTGCCATTTTAGCAAGAAACAGTCACACACAATACATAAATGAATGAACATGGCTTTGTTCCAATAAAACTTTATTTACAAAAATAGATGGACAGTCAGATTTGAACTATGGGCCATAGTTTGCTGAACTCTACCTTACAGCAATAGTTCTCAAAGTATGGCCCCTGGGTCACCAGTATGAACAGTATCACCACAAATATAAACTCTCAGTTCTAGACAAGATCTTCTGAATCAGGAACTCAGGGGGTAGGGTCCAGCAGTGTGTGTTTTATATTCAGTTCAAGAGTCAACCACATTCCAAGTGGTGGATATTGAAATTGGTAGTTTAATTGAGGAAAGGTTTAAAACTATGCTGTGAACATTTATAATAAAAAGGAAATCTTTACAGGTAAAAAGTATGCTTCTGTATAAATAGAAAGGAAAGTGTGAGTATGTGTTATAAAATCCAAAAGATCCTCTGCAAATTTCTCCCTTCATCTGACAGGCAATTTTTATGAAACATCAGCCGAAAGCAATATGGCAGCAATACATCCTGCCTGAGTTTGAATTGACCGTAGAAAGAATTCCAGAAAACTCTAAGAGCAACTCTGGTTAAGGGAGAAATTTGCAGATGGCGGACGTGGTTTTCTAAACGGGAAACCAGCATGGCTTTCTCCAGCAAATGGTGAAGCAAGGATTAAAAAGACATTAAGTTGCCTCCTTTGCAATGTCAAGTACACATTCAAATTCAAGACAGTATTTAAAATATTAAAACATCTAGCAGTTTTATTACCAGCTCATTTAAAATGGCGACCATGGAAAATTTAGTTTAAGCTACCCCATAGTAGCTCATGAGACACTTGAAAATACACACACAGAGATAACTGAATTTTTAGAGTAAGTTCCTTATTAACTTCTCTCCCCTCATCTATTACCATTGCTATTTTCCAGCTGTATAAACAGACTGGAGCGCATGCCCTGAATGAATTCACCGTTCAGAAAACAACATAATTACAGCCATTCCAGCAAACTGAGTGCCAAAAAAGGTACAAATTAATTGAAGGTTAGCATTGAAAATTAAATCCTAGTCAGCTTGAAGTCATCTCTTAGGCTACTTTCTATAGAATTAAATAGGGAACTCATTCCACATCACTTTGGTTGACAGAGTTTTAAAGTTCAGGTGGACAAATACCCTTCTCGCCAACTACCACTTTGCTATGATCTGATATTGCTAATCCCGGGGCGTTCCTGCCAACACTACCTTACAACATGCTAATGAATTATGCAAGAAGCAGGACCACCTCCTCTTCTCCCATAAATTCCCAGGCCTTAGAAAAATACTAGTTTGTACTGCCCTATTCTATTTTATTACAAACCTCTGAAAGATGTCATAAAAATAAAAACATTTTTCCCATTTCTTTTTATTATTTTTATGGGAACTACAAAACATTTTCAAAAATAGTGCAAAGAATCCCTGTATAGCTTTCATCCAGATCTCCTGAATTCTATTTCTAATATGAATTAATATGAATAACCATTGTGCAATGATCAAAATCAGGAAATTAATATTAATTCAATATCATTATCTAATCAACAGACCTTATTCAGATTTCACAATTGTCCCCTCTAATGTTCTTTGAATGGTCTGGGATCCAATCCAGGGTCAACTGTGGTATTTACTTGACATGTTTCCTTAATTCCCTTTAATCTGATCATCAGTAAACTTTTAAATCCAACAAATATTTATTGAGCACCTACGCTGTGCCAGAATTGTGGTAAGTTCTGAGGACTCAAAGTTAAACAAGATGTTATGCATGGTCCTGGCCTTTGAAACATTTATCCTCTATTGTAAAAGTCAAAATAATCCTAAGAGGACGTGGAAGTATGTACTGAAGTATTGCTTCTTTCAGAGCTAAACAAACTCAACATTGTCTATATCTGGGGAAAAAATGAATATCATTAATGAAAAAGAGCTTGCCTCCAACTGTTCTTGGTCTTTGCTTCTAGGAAGTGATCGTTCATGACCGAAAGCTATGTCCAGAAAATGTACGCAACTGTGAGCCACTGGATTGTCTTTCTGGCAATGTTTTAATTCCTAGCACCTACAACAAGGCTTGGCAAACAGAAGGGCTCAGTAAAAGTCAAATAAACTGGGGATCTGGGGTCATCTCTGAAGCCCGCCATGACCGCTTGGAACACGCGGTCTATCTCCAGACATCAGTCTAAGAGCTCCTACCAACAAGAAAGAAACTCATTTAAACCCCAAATTAAATAAAAGTTCAGAGGCTAATTACCATCTGAGGGCCTTTTTCTTTTTGTACTGCTTTGAAACAGTGTGTAGAAACATACTGTAAACCGCTTGGCAGAGAACCAGGAAATGTGGCTCAAGGCTTTTTTTGGCATGTCAACTGGTTTGCTATTTACTTAATTCCTTTAATATCAGATTTCATCTCCATGACTCATTCAACGTTGTGTTTTGTTAGATTTCCAGAATTTTGGAATTGCAAGAGTATCAGAGGCCGCTAGTTGTACACGTTAGCCGTGTTACGAGTCCTGGATAGTATTTCTAACAGGAGGTGTGACAATTCACCATTCTTGCAGCACGTCCTCCTAACTTTCAGACATGCCTCCCTGATAATTCCGCAAAACCCCAACGCCCGACCTCAGCCTCACCTCCCACCCCATATTTTACAAATATCACCTCGAATTCTGCCTTTTATAACCACACACAATAGCTCTGGCCTACATCTGTTTGTCTATGTTTTATTTATTTTTAAATACGAGTTGTAAAATGAGTCAAAAATGGCCCAGGTCTGGCTTGACCAGCATAGGGCAGAGTTCATCTGTCATCTTGTTGGTTCTGACACTACATAAATGTCTACGAATCATACAGCTTTCCCAGGAGTTACATCCCAGTGTTGACTCATGCTGGGTTTTCAGAAACAATTAAGCATTGAGTCTTTATAAAATGTGCTGCTTCTGTTCAGCTTCATTTTTTTCCTGTCATGTACTAAAGCAGATGGATTGGGGTCCCTAAATGCTTAACTTTATATCTGTCTGTTTTAAATGCCACTTCATAGATTTGACCCCTGGTTGCAGCCTTTCCAGATCTTCTTACATAATGAAGCCAATAAATTAGTTATCTTGTCTTTTACCCGTCATCTAACAATCATACAAGTAAGCCATCTATGTCATCACCAAAGTTATTGTTAAAACTATAGGATAAAAAAGACCCCAGACAGAAGCACGAGCCTAGTGAACTCCCTGAAGATACACTTTGTTTCATGAATCAGCACTCTTCCGCACGAGCACTCCGTTACAAGTGCTGTTGGTGGTGTCGGTTGCCATGAAGTTGATTTCAGCTCATGGCAACCCCATGTGTTACACAGTAGAATTGCTCCACAGGGTTTTCTTGGCTGTAATCGTAACAGAAGCAGACTGCCCGGCCTTTTCTTCCATGGCACCGCTGGACGGGTTCAAAGCGCCAACCTTTAGGTTAGCAGTTGAGCGCAAACCGTTTGTTCCACCCAGGGACCCTTTAGTACTTCTCTATTATCCCACTCACATTTGACCACTTTTGTTCATAAAGATAACCACAGTTTTTGCCAAATGCGTTGCTAAAATCCAGATTTACCAGGTCTAAAGCCATTCCTGGACATATGCAAAATGAGAACAGCTTAGCTTGACGAGACTAGGCAGCCAGGTGTGAAACGAAATGTAGGGTAAGTTGAGAACTTTCCATATGCATAACTCATAGCTGAGTGAGAATTTCATCAGACAGTCAGTAGCTGACTTCCACCATCACCAAAGACCACTGGTTTCTTATCCAGTTGTGTTATCCATACCTGAAATGCAGCACCTGTGTTCTCATCCTACTGCTGTTTGTATTTCTCCTTTTACTTTCAACTCAACCCTCTGTACCACTGGTTTATGGATTTCCTACAGTATTTCTTGGAATAGTGCCTCCCCTTCTCATGGATGTCTCTTTAAACATAGGTATAGTTTTCCTTTTCCAGGGTCTTATATTAAGAGATTTACTCCACTAAGCCTCAGGAGTTCCTATGAGGTTATACATATCTTCTTGGGCTAAAATCTCAAATTTGTTTAAAAATGTTTTTTACCCTCTCTACATAATAATACACTGCCATTCATATGACGCCTCCTGCATTACTTCTCATTCCCTGCTCAGGTATTTTCTTCTTCGATGTATTGAATACCTAGTTCCCTTTTTTCTCTTTTTCCTTTATTTTCCTTTTGCCTTATTCCGTATCATGTTTTATATTTTCTGTTGAAACCAAAGCTGAAATTCAGAGTGGCTATGGTGCAAATGGGGCCCTGGTGGCACAGTGGTTAAGAGATCAGCTGCTAACCAAAAGGCTGCCGGTTCGAATCTACCAGCCGCTCACTGGAAACCCTATGGGGGCAGTCCTACTCTGTCCTACAGGGCCACTATGAGTCAGAATCAACTCAACAGCAATGGGTTTTGTTTGGTTTTTTATGGTGCAAATCCAGTGGTCTCTTTGGAAACAAAGTATAGCCATTTTATATAAGCCGCCCAACAGGCAAGCATGAGAAATGCTTTTGCAAATTAGCATCATGGGGTTGAATTAAACCTTGGACCTTCAGTTAATTCTAATGTGTTATCAGCTAATACTAGTAAGATGCTTTTAGATTTTTAATTTAAAAGTACTTTTTCAATGCAAAGTGTGAAGATTACAAATTTCCTGAGCCCTCTGGTCTATATATAAGGTAATGAGAGCAGAAAGTTTATATGGATGCATAGATAGATAGCTAAATAGGGGATTAAATACACTTTATTCCACTCACAGCTCAGGCTGTGGCAAGGGAAAAGCACATTGGAGAAATACCTAAAGCAAAAACAGTATGTGCAAATGTATAGCCTCTACTGTTAAGCATAGTCACAGGTGAGAGGTGAACTGTTCCTTTTGTTAGGACGAGCTACCTTTTAAAAAGACTCCAAGAGCGGGATCAGTCATGACAATGGCTCCCATTTGTTTATCACTCATTACAGCCAAGGTCTTTACATCTATTAGCTTATTTAATTCTCAGAGTAACATGAAGAGGCAAGTACTAAGATCACCCCGTTTTACAGAAGTGGAAACTGAGCCTAAACTTGCCCTGGTGATTTCAACGATCATGACCGTGACCCCGGACTGGTACCCAGAACACTTACTCCTGGACTCAAACATACCAGTGATCATGAAGATGGTGCAGGACCAGGAAATATTTCGTTCTATTATAAATAAGGTCGCCATGAGTTGGAGCTGACTCAATGACAACCAACAACGACAACCCTACTCCGGAGGCTTTGCTCTGCACCCTGATGACACAGCACAGAAGTCAGTGGGAAACGAGGTAAAACTCGGGCAATGGTCCACACATAGTAGGCCATCAATACATGATTAGCTGCGTTTATTAACATCACCCCATTTAACGCTCCCACACTTCCTATGGGGGTAATTACATCACTACCTTCACTTTGCAGACAAAGGAGAGAGCAGTCAGCAAGGGAGGTACATAGGTTCTGAGGCTGAGGGAACCACTGATTGTCAGAGAATTTGTCATCATGTATTTTTGCTTGCTTACTGTATTTAAGTGAAGAAAAAAGAATTCCTGGTTTGCTGTGAGAGAAATATTCAACATTAAACACTCAGACATCTACTCTCCAACCCTTCTACTTTCTGTGCCCTTCTTCCTAGGGGAGAGAATGCTGGGGTTTGCAGCTCCCCTCGGGGATTCATTTAAAAAAATTAACAGTAATAAGAAATAAGCCCAAGCTTTACAGCAGCCAAAAAGCCATGAAAAACAGCAAAAAGAAATACACCCCTAACAGTATTTGTGGTGGTGGGGAGAAGACAAAACACACTCTGTTCATCTTTACGCAAATTCGCTGGTTCTGGTGTGAGTAATTCAGTTTTCTCTAAAGGGATGTTTTCTGATCTCCTCTGTCATTCTTCCAGAAACTAATTGCTAAGAAATTCTTTGAGGGGTCTGAGAGGCATCACCCTCTGTGATCAGCACTCCTTCCCTTGTTTAGGGAAAATGCTATGGAAGTGACAGTAACTAGGCTCCCCAAATGGCTTTGTTCCCTGCTGACTGACCTCACTGGTGGGTGATAGCAAGACTATCTCTCACCTCAGACGCTTCCTATAATTCAGCATTGGCTCTGTCCTTGGCTGTCTGTAGTTTGAGCCTAGAGCCTCAGAGACTGGGGCAAAGGGGCTAGACATGGTGACAAGCACTTCACACCACAGAGGGCAAGTCCTCTTGGAACGATCACTCATTCTTCCCCAGCATGGTCCCCGTTTTTTTCTCAAACATGAAGGATGTGTAAAGGACACATAAAACTTTAGTCAATAGCTCCATTATTATGATTGGCTGAAAACCATAAAATGCATCCATCAAGCCATTGTGTTGCATCTTGTGTTGAATTATAATGATAAATAGTCCTTTATCCGTGACGTCACCTACTAATCTATTCCAAAAACTATTCGCCACTGCCATTATGCATCACTTATGCTCCTGCCAGCTTGCTGGAAAAAAATCCTCCACATGAGAAAGCCACACAAGATTGTGCTTGACTCTGCAGATGCAAATATTGTCTGTTTCCACGTCACACTGTGAAACAATTGCTTCTTCAGTTCCCAAAGTTATCTCAAGTGTGCAGTAACATCCTCGGCTCTCAGCTCTGGGCCTTGTAACTCATGTACTTTTAATTGTTTATAATTTACATCAGAAGTGGACGGAGTCCACTTGTACTCACACTGCTTTATAACTGCTGGGTAACATATTTTTGCCACTTTGCTCTGGGTCTAATTTAATCCTATTGACAAGCCTTTAACATAAAAATGTGGTATGGAACGCCTTAATATTCTCAGGAGTTATGTAAAAGGATGTGTAGCAGTTGCTATCGGTATGCCTGGGATTTGGATCTGATTTTATACAAAATGTTCTAGAAAAATGAGACTTTTTTTGGCTCTCAGAAAATATTATTTATCAAAATGAAAGCAAAAGAGGAAAATGTGAAGATATTTTCAGTTCTAGTTTCCAAGGTAATAGTATGTTTAAACATACACACACACACACACAAATACACACATATACACAACGGCCTAAGGTCCTTCCTTTCTAGCTCGTGTTGGTGGTTTGATATCATGGGTTTCCACTCTTAAAAGGGAAGAAACAAAAAACAACCACTGAATTTCCTCACCCTCCTCAGAACAAGGGGAAATGGAATAGAGCATGAAGCACAGGCCACTTATCGGAATTTCATTCAAAAAATGGAGCCTAATATGTTTACTTTCAGCTTTAATTCAAAGAATCAGGGGAACTGTTTCCTGCTGAGCTACACAACGGAGGTGTTAGGACACCTCCTCATTTCTTGAATCATGTATGAAATGATTGGCTCATAAAAGCGAAATAAACAAATAGAAACTGCTCCAGCCTAAATGGGTCACATCCTACAGCCATCTGCTATGCTAGTTTACGTATTTTTATTTTTTACAAATTTACTTTTTTGATGGACACATGGAAAAGGATTTGCTAAGTATATTTATTGGGGAGAGAGATAAAACCAGATTTTCTTCCCTTCCTTATTCTTAAATGCCTAAAAGAACTAGTAGCAAAATACCATTTACCTGAAAGTTGCTACTTGGTACGTATCCTCCCCATTCAGCTATGGAAAACAATAATCAAATCACTCTAAAAACAGTGGAGTTCTCCCTTTACTGACCTCCTCCCAGTCTCCATCACCTACGAGTCTCATATCAGAGGAAATGAAGCAGTTCTAAAAACTGAACAATCTTCAGCCCATCTCGATGGAAGTTTGGCTTCAACTCAACACTCAAAGTAAGATGCGTTCCAGTGTCCCCCACCCTGATGCTCACTCTCACGTGTAATGTGTGCAGAAGAGCAGCTCTTGCCTTCTACGACAGCAAAGGCCATTGTTCCAGTTTTCTTTCTTTCTTTATAAATGTTCTCCTATCTCTCCCTTTCTCCTATTGCTAAGACTACAGTTATTGTTCAGTAGAGTCATATTTTAAGTATACCTAAACATCAAAGGGAGCCTATCTACACTGCTGAAGACACACACGTACACTCACACATGCACATGCCATTCTTTCTCACTCTCGCCTCACACCCATATTCTGATAAATCCCTAAATCCTCACCATTGTATAGTAACTGCTGTTCTCGCCACCTTTTTTGCCTCCTGGTGGGTCTGTAATTGTCATCTCATCCCTGGAGCAACATCAGGATCACTCAATAAATTGATTGTCAGGGGATATCTGAAGAACAGAACAGCTTGAGCTCTGGAAGCCAAGTTGTCTTATGGCCTCCAGCCCAGAAAAAGGAAGCAATGAGGATGAACAAGGCTCATCCCATTCCACTCCTCTAATGCATTAATGAGAATTAAGCAAGTGAATTGTATTCTCTATTTCTACTCAGAGTGAACAAACAACAACATAAAGAAAATTGGGGAATTAAATAAAACCATCCCTGACATTTCTTTTCATTCAGAATGAAATTGAGAATAAGCTATCTAACTCCTGGATTTGAAAAAGTTCACTTGGGCCCTTGCCCATGCACGTGCAATGTGGCACTTTTTAAAGGGTGTCTTGGAGCTCTGGTAGCACAGTGGTTAAGAGCTCTGACTGCTAAACAAAAAGGTCAGCAGTTTGAATCCACCAGCTGCTTCTTGGAAACCCTATGGGGCAGTTCTACTCTGTCCTATAGGGTCGCTATGAGGTGGAAATGACTTGCTGGCAATGAGTTTATAGGGTATCTTGCCCATCCAGAGTGATGCTCTGTGGCAGGCAGGGTCTATTATTTCCCCTGATTTGAAATATTGTTTAAATGTTATACTCTCATGCTTCAAACCTGGAGATTCTAAGATACATGCTCTTTCAGAATCCTGTTAAAAGGATGTCTTCTGTGATGGTAGCTCTATTAGATGTACGATGTTTTGCGATGAAAACTCTCAGGGAAGACTAAATTTCCATTTCAAGATAGCCTCCAAGCAGTCACTCCAGATGATGCTTATGGGGAAAGACCTGAGATGGTGGGGGATTTCTGAACTCATGGAAACTTCATTTCTGCTAGGAGGTCATTGTATCCATCAGTGCAAGGGGACAGGGCAGGGATGGGAGAGTGGAGAGCAGTAGCTCAGGATCCACCATGTGACTCGCCATTAAAACTAACCAAAGCATACAGGTTTATACTGTTAACCTGGTTTGACAGACAAAAACATAGTCAGAGATGTTAAGAAAATTTGACCGCAAAGTCCAAGTTTTTTTCATCTTATCATGCTGCTTTTCAGACATGATGGATCTTTAGATTAAGGCGGTGCTGGTGGAAATGATGAAGAGGGATAACAGTAACACCTCCGTAAAAATGAGAAGAAGCAACTGAAGACGTTAATCTATATATGATCGATCAGTACAGATGTACAACTGCATTTTCTTCGATAATAAATCAATAAGGATTTATTAGAGATGATTTTGTGTCAGCATTGCACCAATGCTGGGGTCACCAAAATGTATGACACCACCTTGGCCCTGGAGGAGCTTAGAGCTTAGTGAGGAAGACACTTGAAAGGGTCATTTCCAGGTCGTGAGTGCAGTGACTGGAGTTTGCAGGGCAAGTTTCCTAAAAAAGGTGGCGCCAAAGCTGAGTCTTAAAGGGTAACTGAAGGTCAGGGAGAGGGTGCAGAGGCAAAAGGCATGTCAGCTGGTGGGAAGAGCATGCACAAAGTCAAGGGAAGCGTTCTTGGCCAAGGAGAATTGTAAGATTACACACTGACCTCTGTCTGCTATTACAATGCAACCAAAGATAAAAACCTGAATAGATAAAATCCAAAAGGGATGCTTGTGTTAAAATACAAGTTAGACATTTCTGTGGCCTAAAAGGAAACAGGAAGCAGGAATCTTTCAGGCCTGGTCCTGAAGCTGTGGGTCTGCTGTTCTTGGACTGTGAACACCAGTGTAGAAGGCTAGGCTTCCCACTTTTCTGAGCCGAGAGGTGGACAAGGAGGCCTGAGCCAGAGCAACAGAAGGCAGGAGAGACAGGAGAGCTCTGTTGGAACTTCATACCAGGATTTCACGAGCTTCTGGACATGGGGAAACAGGGACAATGGAGAGTCAAGAATTACTCTCAGGTTCCTGGTCAGGCTGATATCACTGGAAAGAGTAAATACAGAAGATGGAACGGGCTTTGGGAGACAACCAGCTCTATATTATATATGCATGGTGTGGGAAACCTAGCAAGAAATTCTTGACCTTTGCTTAAAGCACAATTAAAAAACAAAAAAAACAACAACAAAAAAAGAAAACAAAAAAACCAGGGGTTCTAAAAGTAGGCGCAGTGGTTAAGAACTCGGCTGCTAACCAAAAGGTCACCAGTTTGAATCCACCAGCCACTCTGTGGAAACCTTATGGGGCAGTGCTAATCTGTCCTATCGGGTCGCTACGAGTTGGAATTGACTCGATGGCAATGGGGTAAAGAAGCTGAAGAGATAAGGTGATAAAAATTAGAAAGCCAGGAAAAAGCAATTGCCTATACATGGGGCTGGTGACTGGGATCACCCGGTCAAGATGAACTGTGCTTTGGCAGGTGAATACAATTGTGTTAGTAAATAATAATAATAAAATAATTGAAGATGGGTTCTGACATTAATTTTGATCACTACTTAGACCTCTTAGTGAGCAGCAGATGTGCGATGAAGCCTTGCAAACAGGAGTTACAACTGCCCACAGAATAGTAGTGTATTGCCATTGCTTCTGCCCCACTACAGCAACAGATGCATGAACAATGAAATAAAAGTAGTCAGGATTTTTGAAAACTCTCCCAGAATAAACCTTTACTTTCCCAGGGTAAATGGCTAAGTGGCTCTTTTCAAGACATGGATAATGGTTTCTAAATGAAGGAACGAATATCAAGAGCTTAGAGTGTTAACACAAGCTAAGACTTTGAGGAGACTTTTGAAAATCTTTAGAAAGATAGATTAGTGAAACAGTGAGGCAGAGATTAAGTGAGTATGCTTTCAGATCTGCCATGTGGCACAGCATCTACCAGGTTATTTATTTTTCAGTGCCTGCCCTACAATGCATCAAAATCACCTTTAGGAGAATCCTTAGGGAATAACATTGAGAAACGTCAGAGACACTGGTCACTAATGTGATTTCATTATTAAGGCAATACAGATGTTTTTAATATTTATTTAAAATTATGGTTGCATAATTACTACTTGGTATTTTTGGCAGAGACCCTTTAGTAAATCATTTTTTTTAGTAAATGAGGTTCTGAATGCACGAAGCAGGTTCTTTTCTCTTTTGTGCTTATTTCAGGACTTAAAAAGTTAAGATAGAGACATAGAGCTCTTTTGGGACATGTGATTTGCCTAAAATCATCCCAGGGCCAGACAGGAGAGATGCATACCCCTTGTTAAGCAGTCAACATTTAATACTGGTGAGTGAGCGAATGCCTTGCTTGAAATCAGGCGCACCTTCCAGGACTGCCATGAAGGTTTGTGCAGGTCGTGCACGGCACAGGTCCAGGAGCACCATTCACGTGCAGGCCTTTGCGAACGGTGCCTCCTAAAGAACTGCATGCATGCCCTGCACACTTGTATGCAGAGACCCTGGGTTTCCCCACTTCTGTTGGATCATCTCTTGGAAGGCTGTGGGTTTATCTGAGGAGAGTATGGTGCAACCCTAACTTTGGGAGCCAACACAGGAGTAAAAAAGTCTGTTTTTTTTGCAGGGAGACTTTGGCTGGAGAGTCTTAAGGATCTAGGATTAAGTCCTATCTCTGCGATTTATGAGCTCGGTGAACTTAGATGTACTATGTTAATTCTCTGAGGCCATTTCCTCTCCTGCAGAATAGGGATAATAATAATCCACTCTTAACAGGATTTGTTGGGAGGGTAAAATGCGATTATTCAGCAGTTTTCACAGTTCTTCTCTCAGAGTAAGCACAGAAGACATGTTAAGTCATCATCATCATCATCATCTATATAACCTCTACGTTAGTGACCCTTAGAAGGTTCTCTATCCACTGTCATCACTTTCATTTCTTCAACAAATCTGTATCACAATTCCCTTAGAAGCATGCCACTTGCAACAGGGAACATCAAAATGAATCATACAGAACTGTACCTGTGTAAACAGACCCTCTAACAGGGAGATCAGACATAATAACTCAACATAAAGAAGAATGGCCACCTTGTAATTGGATGGCCACAGGTCTGGGAAGGAAGAAACCACTTTTGATTGGGATTAACATAATCAAGGGAGTTAATTTGAGCAGGGTCTGGAAAGATGGGTAAAGTTTTAACATTGAACACTGGAAAGGGAAGTAGACTTTCCGGTTAGAAGGAAGAGATACAATATAAAGGCAGAAATCACTATTATTTCTTCAAACTTTAGGCTAATCATAGTATATTATGTATTCAGAGTTCCCAGGTGGCACAAACAGTTAAGTGCTGGACTATTAACTGCAAGTTCGGAGGTTTGAACCCAAACAGAGGCTCCTCTGAAGAAACATGGCAATCTGCTTCCAAAAAGCCAGCCACTGAATTCCCCATGGAGCACAGTGCTACTCTGACACACGTGGGGTCAACCATGAGTTGGAATTGACTCAACAGCAATATTTTTTTTTAAATAATATATTCAGACCTTAATAGGTCTAACCCAAAGGTTTTAAAATATATCCTGTTTTTATGTTTGGTATCGTTATTGAACATTTTGTGGCTGACACTGATTTTCGGGGACCAAGGTTTTGTAAACTCCATTGAGTAGTGGTTGAGGGGTTCAGTATGGCATCAGACAGACCGCATGCTTCCTAGCTCTGGTATAATATGACAGCAGTGCCATCTGAAAAGTGCATTTCTGAATCTCAGTGTCTTCATCTATAAAGTGAAGATAATAATATCACATATCACCTATCTTCTCAGATGAAATGAGATGATATATGAAGAACTTCAGCAGAGTGCTGAGCCCTCACTAAGCTGAGTGCTCTATAAAGTGTAGTTATTGTTGTTATTTTATATCTTGAAAACTTCAATGACAGAAACTACATACAAATAAAAAACAACCCTCAACATCAAATGCTTCTAGTCTTGAAATTTTTATTGTAGGCCTTTTCCAATTAAAACTAATAATTTTAAAAACCTCAGCTTTTTCCTTCTTGAGTCTCCCCCAGACAAGCATAAAACATATCATCTTTTCAAATGTATCGCATCACATGGCCTTTGATGAATTACACATTCAATGCATTATGTTTTCAAGAACGGTACTGACTCTCCTCCCTGTGTGACCTGCTCGATGTTGAGACAGTTTGTGACTGAAGACCATGAAGGCGTCACCCTCTCCTTTGTCCTTACCCTGGTCACCCCCCCTCATGCTGCTGATCTCTTTGTGCAGACTCTGGAGTGTTCGCAATGCTAAGAGCCAGGAGAAGGCCAAGCGTGAGCATCAGAAACCATTTTTACTCTAATAACACAATGTCTAATAACATTCAAGTTTGAGTACAAACACAGACAAATACCTGAAATGTAAATGGATTATTTTATTTTTCATTACCTCCTTTGAGTAAGCATGAAATTCTGTCTTCAAGAAAAAAAAAAAAAAAGGAAGCATCTGATAGAAAGACCACATGAAAGGTAACGTGGAATCAAAAGGGCTGACATCAATGATTGGCACCTGAGTGGACAGGTACAAAGCCAAGCCCCCAAAAAGCTAATGTATGATACAGTCCAGATGGGTAAAGCAGAGCTTGGCAAGGGGTGAAAAGTTGAATGGAGTCGCGTAAAATGAAGCAGAACGTCACAGAGAAGTTAATTTCCCTTCAAATCTGATGTTCCAGGTTTGATACCCTGAAGCTTTTCCACATCACCCATCATAGCAATATCCACTCTTCATTTGGCAGTTCTTAATATTCATATTGCAAATGACTCCATAAAATGAAATATTTTTCTTCAACTGGAGAACAGGAAAGAATTTCTTACTTTCGTAACACTTTGAAAAAAATAACACTTTGAACTAAACACTTAAGAGCAAAAACAAAAAAAGTTGTATCTATTTTTACTTAATTTAGCAAAAAGGGGGAAATTTATGAACCAAAAATAATTTAATTTTGTTACCTGTAGCTGTATTAATTAGATAGTATTTTCTTCCCATTAGGTGCCGTCAAGTCGTTTCTGACTCACAGTGATCTGGTGTACAACAGAACCCAAATGCTGCCCGGTCCCGTGCCATCCTCACAGTCTTGTTATGTTTGAGCCCATTGCTGTGGCCACTGTGTCAATCCATCTCATTGAGGGTCTTCCTCTTTCTCGCTGACCCTCTACTCTACCAAGCATGATGTCCTTCTCCAGGGACTGGTTCCTCCCAGGAACATGTCCAAAGTACGTGAGGCAAAGTCTCACCATCCTTGCTTCTAAGGAGCATTCTTCCCATTGCAATGATAAAACTAGCATTTGTGTGTCTTTCTGATAGCTGTGCCCCAAAGAGCACTAAGCTGGAGTCAGGGGTCCTTCGGTTGACGCTTACTTGAGTCACTAACAGGCTGCATGACAGGGTAAAAATTATTTAATCTCATTGGGTCAGTTTTCTCTCAACATGAGGTAGCTGAATCGGGCAATTGCTAAATGGCTGAGAAAGACAACATTTAATGACCTCTTCTGTGTGGATTTACCTCATGTGTCCTGCCCCCTTCTTCTCTACAGAAATGACACACTGACAGCAACAAGAAGTTGTCTTCACCAGTGGTTCTCAAAGTAGGGCCGATAGATGGTGGGCCTCTAAAAGTACCCTAATTTTTTTTAATGTGTGTTTTCATTTTAATTACATGCATCAGTGTGTATGTACATATATATATAGATACAGGTATAGGCATAGATATAGGTATGCATATAGGTATAGGTATGGATTTATATATAGGTATAGGGACAGGCAGGTATAGAGATAAAACAGAATATAATAGACTGAAAAATATACAGATAAGCACCTTTGTTATTGTCTTGATGACTGCTATATAACCAAGTACAGCCAGGCATTTGTATTTATGTCTTTGAGACACCATTTGGGACAAGTGACTACCTAAAGGTTCAGCAAATAACTTTCAATTTTTGATAAATATGACTAGCTACCCTATAACTTAGAATGTTCTAATGAAAAAGTGAAAACAATTGTCCCACATGCCTTCGTGTGGATTTTTTAACCCGTTCCATATAGCAAAATCTTGTAAAAATTCAGAATCAAAAGCTGATGTCACATCATATACTTCAATATATGGTATGTGTTTAAATTACTACTTCTAAGCATGAAGATCAAATCCTTGTGTTTGAGAAATACTTTGTAATATTTTATATATCATCTGAACAATAGCACTATAATACAAATTAAATAATTTTTTCCTAAAGAATTTTTATTTAAATAATTAAAGAAAAAATAATTTCTGTCCTTAAAAACTGGACAAGATCCGAGAAAAGATCTCTAAGAATCAGAATACTTGTTTGACATGAGCTAAATATTGAAAAGTAAACAGAAAACTAAAAAGAAAAAGAATATATATATTTTTTTGTCTGAAAAGAGGGAGAAACTTCATGCTTTTTTATCAGTTCTAAAGGCCAGAGTGTGTTCTTATAAATCGTCATCACCACACTAATTCCATCTTCTGTGTTTTGAGTAAGTCCAGATTAACAATGCACGCCCCTGCTCTCCAGAAAAACAACTGTTCTTAACTGTAATATTATTTTCATTTCTGGAATATGCATATTACAACCAGATATTTCTTCTCATAGCTCCTGTATTCTCTGTTCCTTTCAGGTGTTCCAAAATCTGAATTGCACAAGTTACCGAATAAACCTGATTCTCTTCCAAATATCCCAGCAGGATGCCCTTTTCCCATAATGCCATCCAGATGGCCTTCAACCCACATGAAGCTATTAGAGACACAATAATATTCCTAAAATCCTTATCCCATCAACTCTGTCTTCTTTCTTTCAGTTTATTTCCTCCGATCTCACTTGCTGAATTGAAATAAGACACAGGGAAAACTTTGTAAAAACTCACAGGCCTAAACAGGCCCCTGCCTGTACATGTTTGTGTGTTTCTATGGGCTTCTCTCCATAGAAATAATGAGGGAAGAAGAAAAAGATGAGCTGGGTTACAAGGCACTGCTGATCAACGAGGAAAAGCTAAAGGCAATTGGCATGAACCGAACATGTGGTTTTCAGTCCATCAATCGACCGCCAAGTATCACCACATATTTAAGTGAGAGCAGATGAAGGAGGTCACCTCAAGATATTTCCTCCCATATTAAAAATATTATTCTTCAAAAGCGCATTACCAGTGGCTCTTTGTCTCCAAAAGGCAGACAAGAAGAAATAAACTACAGCATAGTGAAGATTCCTCAGCAAGAGTTGTCAGCCAGCGTAATGAGAAAAATAAGTGTTCAGGCCACTATCGTTGAGCCTCTGGTTTATCCTGACGAAAACGTGGAGTAGAGGTGAATATTAGGAGAGCTCAAACATCCCTTCCAAATTTATATTGCTCTAAGTAAAAGAATGTGTCTGATCAGGCAGTTTTATTAAAGGTCAGCACTTAATGAGTCCCACCAGTAGCTAGAAGTCTCTAGGACTTATTTCTTTACTACCCAAGTGCTCAGGGAGGCAAACAAGTTCACCCTGAGGTCCCCGGACATCACCTTTCTCCTGCTCCCTCTTATGCTGCACCCACACACTTCGTGGTAAGTGCAGGTAGAAGTCATGTCCTGTCGAAAGAAACAACAACTGTGCAGGGATGCAAAGACCATCAACGGAGGCAGCAGAAAAAGCAGGGTGGAGAACTTCTTACCATCGGAGAACTCTAAAGGAAACTGGATCCCAAACCATCACCATGCAGATGGGCTGGCTTTTGTCACTTGTTGTTGTTTTTGAAATTGTTCCTGAGCATAAAAACCAGCCATCAACAATTTCTTACTTTGGCCTAAGTACTGTGGGTGTTCTTCCAGCCCATTTGTTGACATATAGTTTCCATGTTAATAATAGCTAATTATTTGGCAAAAACAACCACCAACCTACTTTCCCTCCATCTCACACAATGCAAGCGGTTTAGAAACGATGATTCTCACACTGCAGTGGCTGCTTTTTTCTCTAATGAAGGCATACATTCAGAACTAGACTATCTGATCAAAACCTGAAGACATTCTAGTATAGCATTTTAGTCTTCAAACACTTTAAGGAAGACATACAGCCTGCTTTCTGCTTTTCCTTGAACAACAACAAAAAAATCAAAACAGTTATAAATTGTCACTTCAGAAGGGAGCTTTAGTTTATCTTTAGTGTGTCAAAAATGCACTATTTAGAGTTTATTTGCAACGTGCCCTGGTAAAGTGCTTCGGTTTCATATTCTTGAAGCTCCGCCACAATTTTTTGTTTGTCTGTTTGTTTGTTTTTGGAGAGGGGAAGACTGCAAGAAAGGGTGTTTGCAAAATATTTGACTGAATGAATTTTTCTCATTTAGACCTTTTTTTCCTACGCCATAGGATTTTCATGTGTTCCTCCCCTCCAAATCGATACATACCTTCCTCCATTAGGGGTGAAAAATAACTTTAAGTACAAGACAAGGTCTGAAACTACTAGATGGTGGCTACATGCTAACCCCTGACCCCCGATTCCCTTATGACCTGGCACCCGTCTATTGCCTCTGCTCAACCAAACACCCTTGATGTCCTCTCTATCCTTTCTCTGTGACAATGACCTTCTGCCATCTCAGGGCAAGCAGCTTTCCCAGACGTCTATGAGCTGAGTCTATGAGCTGAGCGACACAGGTATGTTTTTATTTGAATGCTAACATTCTCCTTTATCTATAGTTCAATACTCTCTACTGGTGTATCCAAACGTCAGGAATTCTTGTCCCACTATCCCGGTTTGTGAGTTATCTGTGCTACCATCTATACTATTATTTACTCTTTTTAATAATTTTGTTTTTAAAAGAAACTTTGTATCACCAGTATAAATGGAAAACCAGTATTTCTCTAACAAAGTGATCACTAAATTTTTTGGTTCCCACATCCTATATCTTTGAGGATGCACCTCTAGTCAGGCATAGTTTTACTTATATCAACATACATGTCTTCTTGAGCAAATACATTATGCACATTATGATAAACAAAAATGTGAAGGATACTTTAAGAAAGGAATATAAATAGAATTTCTAACTTATCTTCCTGGAGCAAAATAGAGCACCTTGCATGATTCCTAGAACATACAGGTCTCACTTTGGTGACCATTTTTTTCTAATACACATTAAAATAAACACATAATTACCAAACATTTAAAAAATCTATATACTCTCTAAAATCATCTGGAGGACCACTAGTAGCAGGCATATCATACTTCCTCTATGCAGGGGAAATTGTTAGCATAACAAAGAGAAAGACCTTCCACTGCTCTCAAAGAAGACCTTCATCGGCTCACCTTCGAACCCTTAGCTCACTGGATGGCTCTTTTCATATCTGTATCTGAAGGTAAGAAGGGACCCTCACAAAGTTAGGATGCTCATCATCCTATGCTTGCATCTTTTGATTAGCTCACGCTGATGGACACAGACTTGGTTGCCATTCTGCCGGACAGACACAAGTCTATTTTCAATAATTGGGCAAAGCAAAGAAGTATACATGTGATATATATGTATATGTCCACACACATGACACAAGACACACCCACGTGAGACAGAGACAGAGCACATCCTCTTCCGGTTATGTACATTGTTCCTCGTTTCTCATCAATGCATCCTACTGAAACAATTCTTTATCCCTGAAAATAATGGTATAAGAAAGACAGTAATAATTAAAAAGAAACCCCTTCCTTCAATGGGACAGAAGTAGGAAAATAAATACTCTCCTCTCCAAAAGGTGATCACTCCCAGTGATTGAACTTCCAAAAAGAAAAAAATAAAGCTTTTCGCGCTGAGATAGAGAGAAGGAGCCTACCCAAGGAGTCTTTTTCAATTCATGGAGCCGACAGAATTAGTTTAGGCTTTGATGGTGTGAGTTTTGCTCTTTATTCTTTTTTGCATCCTGAAGATGACAGCATCCACCACTTCAGGAACAAGTAAATATTATCGACCACTAATCCAAGTTTTTAGACTCTTCTTCAAGATGAGAAAAGCAAGGGTCAAACTGGCTGGGACTGATCTGAAGCCACATGCTGGAGCCAGGATTCAAAACAAGTTTCCACTCAAAGCCCCAGGCTCTTCCCAGTACGGGATGCTTCTCTGCTTACGCCAAACTCACTCTATAGAGCATTTACAAAGCTTTCTTGCATCTCAACTAGCTGATTTGTTTACTTATGAATTTAACTTGTTATAAATAAGGTTATCACAAAAAGAATTCTATTTAATAAAGAAAATCATTATATCAAAACTAACATAAACCTGATGCTATCAAGTCAATTCCAACTCATAGGGACCCTATAGGACAGAGCAGAACTGCCCCACACGGTTTCCAAGGAGCGGCTGGTGGATTTGAACTTCCGCCCTTTTGGTTAGCAGCCAAGCTCTTAACCACTGGGCCACCAGGGCTCCAAAACTAACATATTAGCTGTTTGATTTTTCTATGCTCTTTCAGTTCTGTATCATTAAGCATAACTAAGTATGGCAGTAATAATTAAAGACAAAGTTTATATTCAGATTTATTCATTTAACATTACATCACACACCTCCCAAGTTTCTGCAGCATCTTCAAAATGGTCATTTTATTACTTGGATAACCTACAAATTTCACAAATTATGATAAGCTGTTGTATCACTGGGCATTTAGACTATTTGCAATTTCTCTATACCATAAATAACAAAATTATCATATTGGTACCTATAACTTCCTTTTTTCTATTAATTATTTCCTTATACTAAGATCTCTGGAAAGCTTCTCTGCAGCTCTCAAAAATCTATCATTTCTAAATTCAGAGCCCAACATACTGCTGCCAGCAGGAAGTGAGATTCACTCACTATGACCTCAGTGATATCACCCAACTCACTTGTTTTCTTTATCTTTCCTTCCCTTCCTCCCTCTTTCCCTTCCTTCTTTTCTTTCTCTTGTTTTCTAAATTAAGGGAAGGAAAAATGTTGTTCTTATTGTAAGGCATTTCTTTTTTACCCAGGAGGATCAACACTGTTCCATGTATTTACATACTGTTTCCTTTTTGTGAACTGTAGCTTTATGTCAGTCTCCCACATATCCTTTGATGCAGTCTAGCTTTCCATACAGAGCTTGTCTGCAATTACACTTTATAATTCATAGATGTGTGGTCTTGGGCTAATTTATCCTCGTGTAATTGGGTTCCTAATCTATAAAATGAGAATAACACATCTACAGGATTCTTGCAAGTACTGACTGAACCAACACATAACAACTTCATAGAACATCTTCTAGAACATAGTAAATCCTCAATAAATATAGTTCTATTTTGTCAATGAACATTAGAATTAAAAGTAGTCAGTGGATTTATTTTTTAAAAAAAGGAAGAGACTTCTCGGCCATAACAAGAATGACAGAAGTCTTCATTACAGCAGTGAAAAACTGGAGGAGCTTGAGGTCCAAGCCGCAGTTGAAGAGGGAGCTACAGCAGGTGGATACAACCGGCTTAAGGAGTTTTGTTCTGAAGGGTGATAAACACATAGGGAGTAGTGAGGATGGATGGGGGAAGGGTTTCCTGCCTATATTTTTATTTCTTTGTAGGTTTTTGTTGCCGTTTTCAAGGCAGGAGAAACTTGAGTATACTGAAATGCTGATGGGGACTCAGAATTTAGTTGGGACAAAAATGTGCATGTGTCTACATACGTATTTATAAAATCTATCTGTATCTCTCTCTCTCTCTATTTATAGGATCCCTGGTGGTGCAGTGGTTAAAGTGCTTGGCTGCTAACCCAAAGGTAGTTGTTGGACACGGGAGAAAGATGGGGCAGTCTGCTTCCGTAAAGATTACAGACTTGGAAACACTGTGGGACAGTTCTACTCTGTACTATAGGGTCACTGTGAGTTGGAATTGACTCAATGGCAATTTTTTTTTTTTGTTTAATCTATAGTTATATGTTTACAAAGACAGTACCATCTTATGTTCTGAGAAAGCTCACATAGCTGAACCACAGTTTAAAAAGTTAGATCAAAACACATAGGACCCTGGTAATGCAGAATGGATTTTACCAAATTCATGCATTAACATTTCTGGACTCCAATACGTGAAAGAAAGGGGATTTGTAGTCAAATATGCCTGCAGTTCAATCCTGCTTTACTAACTGTGTGATCTTGGATGGTTTACTTAAACCTAGTCAGCCTCAGTTTCTTCACCTCCTCTAGAAAGGGAATTTTCCTAAAAGGATGTCTGTGCTTAATACATAATAATACTGACGACTTCCTTTCCACTCACCATGAGCCAAGCCTGCGTTTCTTAGGGATATTAGCTACTGCAAGCACCACAGATATTGATGTATTATTTACATATAAATAATAGGAAGGTGGTTGGAACGGCTCCTGGCCCTGACACTTGCTTTCTTAAAGTAGCCCCAAATGTGATCTTGCCTTTTGACGTTCAGCTTGGGTGTCTTAAAGATGACATGCAGAAAGTACAGCAAGGCGACGTACATCCTCAAAGTAGGAAATGGGAACCAAGGCTGCAAGCTTCCATCAAAATGTTTCTGAGCTAATTCTTCTTAGTCATATGAAGACACTCATTTCTTCTACACTTGACATACAGATTCATAACCTTTTTGTCTTTTGCCTTTTACTAGCGGAAAATCAGAATCCATAATATATAATCGCTTACGGGATAGATCTAGATGCTTTTATACAAATTATAACTTAGAAATATTACCGTGTAGCACAGCATATAATGACATCTGATGCTTTTCCAGGACATAGGAGAAAGAGGCAGAGAGTTGTTTACAACCCTTCCACAAGCACACACACGAGGCAGGCCCTGCACTTTCTTCTAGGGTTCCTCGTAGGGTGGACTCGGTTATCCTGATAATACTGTATAGAGCTAATCTCCGGCACATTTGTCTCTGCTCACTTCTTTGCTATTACAACCCTCACTGTTAAATCTAATCAGAACCACCAATACTGATCATCATCCTTCTCCCTCCTCCTCCACCCGTCCTGCTGTCTGCTTCTACCTCCATCCTAGTCGCCAGTTGCTGTTGGAAAAGGCGGCCCTTCTGTGAGCCCCTCTCTGTCGGCCATGCCTCTAGGGGTCAGTTGTCAGTCCTGAGTCTTTAGTTCCTCCTGTTGCTGCATTTTCCATTTCTTCTTTTTTTTTGTTTGTT
This sequence comes from Dugong dugon, assembly GCA_030035585.1. Lineage (NCBI taxonomy): Eukaryota > Metazoa > Chordata > Mammalia > Sirenia > Dugongidae > Dugong > Dugong dugon. Next base: position 72,573,332 of record CM057480.1, on the reverse strand, counting down.
TGTTTGTCTGCTTACATATATGGAGTTTCTCTGGAGTCGCCAGAGTTCCAAAAATTGTCTGAGCGACCTGAGGTTTTACTGTAATACCAAAGATAATAACTAAGATTTATTAAGCACCTACTATATACCTGCATGGAACCCGGGTGGTGCAGTGGTTAAGCGCGCAGCTGCTAACCAAAAGGTTGGTGGTCTGAATCCACCAGCCTCTCCTTGGAAACCCTATGGGGCAGTTTTACTCTGTCCTATAGGGTCGCTATGAGTTGGAATCTACTCCACGGCAATGGGTTGTAAACCTGCATTAGGTTTATTGATGAGTTAGTTTGATTAGTTAATTTTCCCTGAGTCACCCAGCTAATAATAAGTGATTAAATACTCTGAAGCAGTTCTCAGGGGCTTTATAATATTTCTGCCTCTGATTTATCATCATTTACTTGAAGTTTGCAATTGTCTCCTTCCTAGCTAAGCACTTCTCATCACCATCACCTTGACAACTGCCCTTATTTACTTGGTTGGTATATGTTATGGATTCAATTGTGTGCCCCCAAAACACACGTTGTTATCCTGTCCCTAACCTGTGCATGTAACCCTATTAGGAAATAGGGTTTTTGTTATGCTAATGAGGCCATATCAGTGTAAGCTGTGTCTTAAGCCAATCCCTTCTGAGATATAAAAGGAGCCGCTGAGGCACAGAGACAAGCAAGCTGGAATGGGGAGAAGACAGGTACCACCACGTGGAGGTACCCAAGCAGTGCCAGGAAGCTGTGTCCCCCCAGAGTGGGCAGAGAGAGCCTTCCCCTAGAGCTGACGCCCTGAATTTGGACTTCTACCCCCTAAACTGTGAGAAAATAAACTTCCGTTTGTTGAAGCCGCCCGCTTGTGGTATTTCTGTTATAGCAGCACTAAGAAACTAAGACAGTATATTTAAACGCACGTGTCATGAGTTCAGAGAGCCGCCACTGAGCCTTCCCCTGATGTCCAGATGTACATTTCTAGTCACCCTTCTGAAGTCAGGAACTGTGTTATGTTATTGCCCTCTGCCCTCTGCCCTCTGCCCTCTGCACTTGGCAGGCCGTCTTGCGCATAGTAGGTGATCCTAAAGACATTTGTTCACAGCCTGTTGTCTCTAGTGTTGGTTTTGAAATAATACACTTGGTCATATGCAATGGATTTTGCTATAATGTTTCTGAATTAATTTGACAAAATATGTAAGAACTAATAAAAAGCCACTGACGCCAAATTCGCCACAGAAAATGAGGGGCCTTGGCAGAAAAGCTCACAAATACTCTGGCCAAGAATGTATTACAATCAAAATGGCACGATGGTCAAGAATACCAGCTCTGTTTTAACATATATAGTTTCCCCTTGGAAACAAAAAGAAAAACAGCAATCACATCAAATTTGGAAATGGAAAGGAACAGCAAACTAAAAAATCTCCTAGAGTCACATACACGCCTATGTCACAGGATTGTGTTGGAGACCTGAATTCAACAATGCATATAAAATACTTGTCACCACAGCAAACAGTAGGGTTTCACTACTGCTACTTCCTTAATTTATATTCTTTGATTACTGATGTTTAAAATCTCTTTGTTTCCAGTTACTGTCCTTTGCCCATTTTAGACGGGTTTTTATTTAAAAAAATTTTTTTTTAAATTTACTTATTTATTTTGGAATGGGTTAATATACTTACATGATTCAAACATAAAAATTTAGAAAAATGTATTCAGTGAAGCATCTCCCACTCGCCTCTACCCTGTAATAAACGAGTGTCCATATTCCCATCATGTAAACACCTCTCTTCTTTGTTTACTTACTCTGCAAGGCAGCAGTAGTATGCACACACAAACCAGATATACATGTCTGTGTGTTACATAGTATATTATTTTTGTGTTCTACACAAATCACAGCATACCATACACTTTTTTTTTTTTTTTAAATCTGACTAATCCCTCCTTCTTGATCTTTTTTCAGAATTTTACTGGCTACTCTTATCTAACTTTCATATGAAATCAACTTGTCTAGTTTTGGGGAAAAAAAGACTGTTGCTATTTTAATTGTGATCATGTTAAATTTATCCATAAGGGCAGGGAGGATTAGCGTCTTCGTGATGTTGAATCTTCCTATCCAAGAACATGTCATTTCTTTCCATTTGTTCATACAGTCTTCTGTGGCTTTCCAAAGTATTTTAAAATTTTCTTCATGTAAGTCTCACATTTCTTGTTAAGCTCATATCTACATATTTTACTTTTGTTATCATAAAACAGGTATTTTCTCCCATTATACCTTCTAGCTTGTTTATGAACATGAAAGCTATTGACATCTGTTTATTAGCTTAGTACCTGACACCTGAACGGTTTTACTGATGTAGTAATTTTACTTGATTTCCTTGGTTTTCAAAGTATTTAATTCTACCATTTGCAAAGTTAGTTTTGCCTTCTCATTTACAATTTGTATTCCTCTAATTTCTTTCTTTTGTCTGTTTGCACTAGTTAGCTCACCTAGTCTAATGATACACATTGATGGTACACCAAATAACCAAACCCATTGCCATGGAGTTGATTCCGACTCATAGTGACCCTATAGGACAGAGCAGAACTGCCCCACAGGGTTTCCAGGGTGCGGCTGGTAGATTCAAATTGCTCTCCTTATTTCTAATGTTTCCTCAGATAATAGAATGGTGGGCTTTGGCTTGAGATGGATATATTCTTTTTCATATAAAAAAGCTTCTTTTTTTTAAAATTCAGAACTAATCTTAAATTTTACAACATGCCTTTTAAGTTGTGTAAATTTTCTTCTTAGACCTAATAATATTACACTGTTGGATATCCTAATGTTGAGCAATATGGTCATACAGTATATTAGCCTTTTACTATGTATGCTGCTGGATTCTAAATGCTGATATTGTAACTCGAACAGTTAAGAATGACATTGATCCATTACACTGATTCTCCAATCTGACCATTACAATCAATAGAGAGCTTTAAAAACAAAAACCAAACAACCACGATAACAGGAAACAATGCTTTCCCACCTCCAGGAGTCCTGGTGGCTCAGTGGTTAAAGCGCTTGGTTACTAATCAAAAGGTTGGTGGTTCAAACCCACCAGCCGCTCGACAGGAGAAAGATGTGGCAGTCCACTTCTGTAAAGATTACAGACTTGGTGAGTAGTGTCTGGGGTCATAAAAGCCTGTGAGCGGCCATCTAAGATCCTCCACTGGTCTTACCCCTTTGGGAGCAACGGAGAATGAGGGAAACTAAAGATACAAGGGAAAGATTAGTCCAAAGACTAATGGACCACAACTACCACGGCCTCCACCAGTCTGAGTCCAGGACAACTAGATGGTGCCCGGCTACCACCACTGACTGCTCTGACAGGGATCACAGTAGAAGGTCCCAGACAGACCTGGAGAAAAATGTAGAACAAAAATTCAAATATACAAAAAAAGACCAGACTTACTGGCCTGACAGAAACTGGAGAGACCCCAAGAGTATGGCCCCTGGGCACCTTTTTAGCTCATTCATGAAGTCACTCCTGAGGTTCACCCTTCAGCCAAAGATTAGACAGGCCATAAAACAAAATGAGACTAAAGGGGCACACCAGCTCAGGGGCAAGGACAAGAAGGCATGAGGGGACAGGAAAGCTGATAATAGGGAACTCCAGGTCAAGAAGGGAGAGTGTCGACACGTTCTGGGGTTGTTAACCAATGTCATAAAACAATGTGTACTGTTCAATGAGAAACTAGTTTATTCTGTAAACTTTCATCTAAAGTACAATTAAAAAAAAAAGACTACAGCTTTGGAAACTCTATGGGGCAGTTCTACTTTGTCCTACAGGGTCACTATGAGTCAGAATGGACTGTACAGCAAGGGTTTGGTTTTGGCAGGGGGTTGGGGGTGTCCCACTACCACTAGTCAATTAAATCAGAATGTATGAAGGTGCAGCCTGGGTATCTGGAGACTCTAAGGTAGAGCCAGGTCTGGAAAGAGGGGTCTATCATCTCCTTATTCGAATAAATTCCAACTTTGCTATTGCTGCCATTTTAAAATCAGTGTTATGCTCGCTTCTGAAAAAGATTTTGTAAGTTTTCCTTCTTATTTATCATCTGAAACAGGCAAAATGGCCTTGGAATTATCTGCTTTTAAAGATTTGGTAGAAATCACCCCGTGAAACCATCAGAGCTTAGTTCTTTGTTGTTGTCATTGTCTTATTTTATTTATTTACTTTGTTATTTTTGGAGACAGGTCAGATAATGCTGACAATTTTCTCTATTTCTTCTATGGAAAAATATCTGTTTAGCTTTTCTTCTTCTTGTAGAGTAAATCTGATTATTTCATCTAGATTTTTTAAATTTATTTGCAAAATATTGAATAAAACAGTCAAATAGTCCCTTTTGATTATTTTATTTCCCTCAGGTTCATGGTTGTTCCACAACTTTGCTCATTCTGGGTATTGTGTTTTAGCCTTTTTTTTAATCTTTAATAATTTAGCTAATAGCTTAACTATGTCATTTTTGCTCCTCTCTATTTTTCTAACTCATTAGTTTCTGTTGTTTCTTCTTATTTCTTATATTTATTTTGTTGGGCCTACAGATAATTAAGTTTTGTAATCTTTATTATTTACTTACATCGGAGTTTAAGGCTGTGATTGAGCATGGCTTTAGCTGTACACCATCAGTGTAATGGTAGTACAGTCGTCATTTTTTTCCTACCATATTCTGCGATTTCAGTTTGCATTTCTTCCTTGAATACAGAGTTATTTCCCCCAAAAGGTAGGGAATTTTATTTTTTGATTTTGTTCATAATTTTAGTCTAGCCAGTTTGCGATCAAAAAACGTTTTATTTGCTATCTTTATGTCCGGAGCAAATTTCAGTTTTCTTGGTTACTTAGGACTTGATCAAGTTAAGGATACCTGGTTATTAGAAAATGACATTTTTAGAGAATAGGATTCGATATACAATAATAGATGTACATTATTATTTAAGACTTCCATAGGTTTATTTTTTCCTCTCACTTCATCTAATCAAGGATTATAAGAGGGGATCTATTAGGGAGCTTCTATTTTTCTTTGCATATCCTCTATTTTTTATGTTGAGGTTATAGTATTGGTGCATAGAAAATTATAACAATTATATCTTTACTGCACATTTCATCTTTCAGAATTAGAAAGGGTTGTTCTTTGTCTTATGTATTTAATACCTTTTGCCTGAGTTCCTCCTTGTTTGATATTAACACCATTTATCTTTTCTGTTTACATCTGCATGGCATGTTTTTGTCCATCCTTTGATTTTGTTGTTTTTAAGTCGCTTTGATATACGCAGGTTTTCTATAGAGCAGTGTTTCTCTGCCAGAAGTGATCTGGACCCCCAAGTGATTTTTGGCAGCATATGGAGACATTTTCAGTTGTTACAGCTGTGGGTGGGGATGTGACTGGGCTCCCCAAAGAACATCTGGCAATGTCTGGGGAGACATTTTTGGTTGTCATAACTGGGGTGAGGGGTGCTATGGTACCTAGCAGGTAGAATCCAGGGATACTGCTAAACATCCTGCAATGCACAGGAAAATGCCCCCACCTAAGAAATATCAGACTCAATATGTCAACAGTGATGAGGGCGAGAAACCCGATGTACAGCGTGGGTTTTACTCTGTGATCCAATCTGAAAGCATTATTCTTTCAATAGGTGACTCTGGACTATTTACATTATTGCTATGGTAAGTACCTTTGGTCTTAGGTCTGTCATATGATTTTATGTTTTTTGTATTTATCATGTTTAAGTTTTCTCCTATGAGGTCGGTTTTCTTTTGCATGCTTATAGTTCTTCTACTATTAAAGAACAGGGTCTATTATTTCTTTTAATAATTATAATTATTCCTTGTTATACTATCTTTGATCTTCTAATTGTTTGTGCTGTCTTTAACAGTTTCTAGCATGAGCCAAAAAAACAAGTTTTCTCTTCCTTGCTGTCCAATCCCTTTCTTCTCCCACTTGATTCTGGTCCATAAAATTACATTTCTTAGTATTTACCTTTGTGGTACTGAATGCTTATATTTCTACTGGTTGGTTGATTTGTTAGCAGGAGACGGTATTCATTAATTCTCAGCTATTACAGATGAACAAATAATCATACTTGTTTTAATGTCTACCTACTTTTCCCTCCTAAGATTGTTGGTCGTATTATTTCCACAGACTTGCTACTCAAAGAGGCTCCATGGAAAAGCAGCATTAACATCACCTGTCAGCTTTGCAGAAATACGGATTCTCAGGCCTCACCCAGTCCCAAATTTTCAGAATTCGTGTTTTAACAAGATCCCTAGGTGATTCATATGTACCTTCAAGTTTGAGAATCACAAACATACAACATTTGCATTGTTCTGTAGCTCTAATTCCACGTTAGATTTAGTCTTAGTTCTTCTAGATACATGGAATGGTCCCTCCCCATCCTTTGACTGTGTTTTCCCAGGTCATCTGGTATTCTGTTAAACTCCATTTTCTAGTAATTTCCTCCAGAAGGACTCATTGGAATGATACACCTTGATTTCTTGTGTGTTCAAAGCAGTTGGTTTGTAGTCTTTATACCTGAAGGAGAGTTTGATTAGATACAAAATCCTTTGCTCAGATTTTCTTTCCTTAAGTATGTTGTAGATTTAACTGTATTGTCTTCGAGGATTGAAGATTGCTGTGGAGAAATTTCAGGTCAACCTAATTTTTAATCCCTTAAAAATGATTCAATAATATTTATCTGACTACCTGAAGAATTCTTGATCTTTAAGATCTGTAACAGTGCTGGAATATTCTTGGTGTTGATTGAAATAGGTCAATTTTCCTGGCACTGGTGCCCATTCAATAGGTAGATTTTATTCTTTCCTTTCAGGAAAATTTTCTCAAATTGTATCTCTACATCTGTGTTCTGTTTTATTAACATCATGTGTTGTTCCATAACAAACCCAAGTAAACATCTGGTGGATCTCCTTTACATGTCTTTGACTTCTACCACCTTCTTTCTGATCCTTTTTTCCCCTCTTTCTTTATATCTATTTCATTAGTTCACTTTTCTCTTTACCCTCTATGTCCCTTACCACTTTACCCTCTATGTCCCTTGCCACGGCCTCCACAGTGTTTCTTGTCCCTTCTCACTTTACCCTCTGTGACCCTTACCACAACCTCCACAGTGTGTCTTGGCCCTTCTCACTTTACCCTCTACGTCCCTTACCTCGGCCTCCACAGTGTTTCTTGTCCCTTCTCACTCTACCCTCTACGTCCCTTACCTCGGCCTCCACAGTGTTTCTTGTCCCTTCTCACTCTACCCTCTACGTCCCTTACCTCGGCCTCCACAGTGTTTCTTGTCCCTTCTCACTCTACCCTCTACGTCCCTTACCTCGGCCTCCACAGTGTTTCTTGTCCCTTCTCACTCTACCCTCTACGTCCCTTACCTCGGCCTCCACAGTGTTTCTTGTCCCTTCTCACTCTACCCTCTACGTCCCTTACCTCGGCCTCCACAGTGTTTCTTGTCCCTTCTCACTCTACCCTCTACGTCCCTTACCTCGGCCTCCACAGTGTTTCTTGTCCATTGTGTTGCTTCCAATCTTGCCTTCATTTCTGTATTTTTGTTATATTTCTTCCACTTCTTCCTGAGTTCTTTCAGCTCACATCTATTCTTTCTGCCACCTTACCATTTCTTTCTTGGCTTCTTGTGTTGCTGCACTGTGGTTTTTTTACACACGCACACGTATTAATTAATGGCACAGCATTTCTTCACAACGTTCATCTGTCCCATGCCAACACTGTTCTGGTGAATGTTTTCTGTTAATAGAGGATGATGCTCTTTTCTTTCTTTTTAAATTTTATCTTTCTAGAGACGCTATATCCATTTTGTATTATGTGTATTTGTATTACTGTATGTATTGGGGTCGTTGGAAACAGTTGTTTGTAAGAAGTTCTTGTAAGTCTAGGGTTGTGTCCCAGGCTAGCTAGTATGCACGGAACTCTCTTCTCAGATAAAACCAGGCTCCTCCTGCTTGTGTGTAATTCTTCACGGAGCCCTTCCTCCTCAGCTGCTCTGTCACCCCCAGGTCATCCCCATTTCAAACCCTCTTGTCAGACAAGGAGTCTGGCTATTCCCTGACCATAGGAGTCTATTTGTAGTGACGGGTTATGACACCTGGCACTGCTGGTTCTCTCCCCTCCACTTCCTTCCCAGTGGCTCCTGTGGAAACACATTTCCTACCAGTCCTTCTTGCAGACATTCTGGAATCTGTTTTCCAGTTCAACCAAAAATATCGTTTGGTTCTTGCTTTCCCCTGTCCATGTTGCTTTTTGAAGGGTTCCAAGAGGACAGAGGGAGAATGTTGAATATACACACACATGTTCTTAACAGAATTCTTCTCTTGCTGAGTTTTAGGGGCTCTTTTTACATGAACGCTTTATCTTTTTTCAAAAGTTTCATACGCTTACCTGTTTTTTGTTTTGTTTTTTGCCTTTTAATGTTTTTCATATATAAAAATTTAATTTTTATACCATCAAATCTTTTTTATTTCTCTCTACTTCTCCTTTCTTTGTGTTTATGCTAAAGAGAGCTTTCCCTATACAGAGATCTATAAGTGGTCAGATAGGTTTTCATCTTAATCATTTTTGTGGATTTATTTTTTTACATTTAACTCTTTAATTCATCATAAAGGTATGTCTGTATATAGTGTGAGGTAGTGTTCTAAATTCTTTTTTCCCCCAAATTATTAAATTTCTAGTACAACTTTTTGGATTATTTATCTTTTCTTTATAAAATTGAAATGCCACATTTAACTATATGAAATATTTATATTAAGTTTAATTTCTGTGCTTTACATTATATTTCATTGCTATGTTTATTTCATCTTATGATAACATCATTTTAATTATTGCAGCTTTATAATGCTTTCAGTGCAACTTTGACATAATTTTCCTATTTCAAAATCAATTATTCTTTTATGTTTAAATTGCTCTCTGCAAAATAATTCCAAGTTTGGAGATATTCATATTCTCTGTCTCTCTCACAGACACACATAGATATATAATCATTAATCACTTATCATTCATTATTTGACTATTAATAATTACATCCAAGGAATATAGGTGGTAAAAAAAGAAAAGTCAGGTTACATTCAAATAAAACCCTGTTTGGTTTAGTGATTGAGGCATATGAAAATTAAAAATTAAATCAAGGTGGCGAATTGTTTAGAACTACTTCTCTTTTTACTTTCCCCTCTTCATTATCCATCCTTCACATCCCATAATTTTATTCCTCTTTCTAATGATAATTAGACTTGGGGGAAAAGAAAAAAAACTTTCTAAACTATTAGTCATTTTGAGTTTCAAGGTATTTCCCTAAACTGGTTATTTAAGTTTTTTGGTTTTTTGAAAATAAACTCTAGATAAATAATGTAGACCTTTGAAGAAATGGGAACAAAATAACATAACGGAGAAATGAGTAGACAGTAAAGGAAGGGAGAACTCAGGGTCCAACACAGATCACAACATGTTAGATATAGTTTATACAACATAATAAACAGCTGCCAAGATACACAAGAACACTAATCAGAAATAAAAGATTACTATGAGCATTATTTCATTGATGATATTTACTGAGTACTTGCCGTGCGCCCAGCTCCGTGCAGAAGTGAAACAGCATCCCATTTAATCCTAGGCACTCTTATTATCCTAGCTCCATCAATGACCAAAGTGGAGTTTAGGGAAGCTAAGCACTTGTCTACGACCAGCCTGGTGGTGGAGGTTGGGAAGGAGGGATGCAAACGCAGGTCTGCTAGATTACAAACCCTCTTCACTTAACCGCTAGGCATAAAAATTGTTGCCATCGAGTCGACTCATGGTGTTCCCATGTGTGTTGGAGTAGAACTGTGCTCCCATAGTTTTCAGTGGCTGGTTTTTTTGGAAGTAGATCGACAGGCCTTTCTTCTGAACCACTATTCACGCTTGAGGCAATTGCTCTAGGGAAGTAGGCATCAAGCTGGCCTGGAGAAACTGGATTTAATGTGCAAACAGGTCAGGAGGCCATCAGTAGATTTTCCAGCGATTCCCTAGACGCTAACTGCAGGCCTCACAGGCTTCATGTGAAATTGTCCTCTCCCCCTCCCCCAGCGGATGAACTCACTACACATCGCATGACCACAATGGCCACTAAGTGTGCGTTACAGGGGTACACAAGACGGGGGGACTTAAGGAATGAGATTAGGAAGGAGGGGCAAGTTAGATGGGCCACCAGTCATTCATTTGACATTCAAGAAATATTGATTATGTGCCTGCACTTTGCCAGGCACTTTTCGAAAGTGTGGGATTTATCATCGAGCAAAACAGACACAGATCCCTGACCTCAAGGAGCTTATATTCAAATGGGGAGAGATGGATAAAACCCAGCAAATTTCCTGGTAGATTAGAATGTAGTAAGTCCTATGGAAAGAGAACGCGTAAAGCAGAATAGGGGTAGGGGAGGTGGGAAAGTGGGGATGGAGGTGGGGGGCAGGGAGCAATTTTTATGGGAGACCCCCTCAAAGCAGCTTCCATTCTGGAAAACCCATTCACATGCAGATGGTTTTATAAATGGCAGAAAATTTTACTTTGTTCTTATTTCTTTCTTCTATGACAACTGCTAACATCCCTATTGCCATCAGTGTTAGACTCATCACCATCAACATATTATTATTATTATTATTATTAGCTCTCATTTATTAAAGGAGCCTCATGGCACTGGTGGTGCAGTGGTTAAGGTGCTCAACTGCTAACTGAAAGGTCGGCAGTTCAAAACTACCAGTGGTTCCGCAGGAGAAAGATGTGGCAGTCCGCTTCCGTAAAGATTTGTTGTTGTTGTGTGTTGCCAAGTCGATTCCAACTCATAGCGAACCTACAGGACAGAGTAGAACTGCCATGTAGGGTTTTCTAGGCTGTAATCTTTACGGGAGCGAATAGCCAAGTCTTCTCTCCCGTGGAGTGGCTGTTGGGTTCAAACTGTGGACCTTTTGGTGAGCAGCTGAGTGTTTGACCATTGAGCTGCCAGGACTTCTCTTCCATAAAGACTTGGAAACCCTACGGGCAGCTCTACTCTGTCCTACAGGGTCTCTGTGAGTCAGAATCCACTTGATGGCAATGGGTTGCGTTTTTGTTTTATTATCATCTCTTAAGCAATTATGACATATCAGGTGCTATGGTGGGAACCATTTTATAACTATGATTTCATTTACTTACTGCTTACTTTATGTGCTCTTTTTTATTTATCTTTAATTGATACTTTGGTATACCTCCCCCATGATAGCAAGTTTCTTGAAAACGAGTCCCGAATCACTTCCTTTATATTGCTCGTGGGGCTTTGCCCAGAGCTAGGACCTCAATCACAGTGCACACAGAGTATAAGAACTCTGAGCAAATTTGCTGATGACCGAAAAACAAATACAGATTCAGAGAAGAAGAGCGTGAGCACCAACATACGGATGGAAAACTCAGATGGCAAAGGCCTGCATGCACAATCCCAGGAAAGCTATGGGAAGAAGGGCGACGGGTGCTCAGCAGGAAAACAAAAGCAGAAGCACCAATGGCCACCGGTTTTTCCCACTCCCACTTCCCGCCTGCTGCCATTTTCTCCTCTTTCTCCACCCACCCCTTAGACAGTTCACTTGCCAGGGATCTGCTTGAACTGTTCCCAAGCAGTCTGTGCTCCCTCATAATTGATAAATGGAGGTGTTTTCCAATAACCTGATAAATCCCAGCATGCAAATGCTTACAGTTGGGATGGGGGACAGTGAAGATACCACGTAACCAGAAACCATAAATACCCTGAAAATAAAGAATAAGCCTTGCAGGATGACAAAGATAATTTCTTTTAGCAAGGTTGCCTGGCTAGGTATTAGCCATGAAATTACAGAAGGAAAACACACACACACACACACACACACACACACACACCAACAACAGATCTTCCTATTTTAAAGGAACAAAAAGGCAAGATGTGTTCCAAAACAGTTTGTGATCATTAAATTACATAACCTGTTATGTTTTATCCCTAAGTGGCTTATTTTTCACTGTGTTTTATCCTGTTTGCTGCCTTAAATTCTCTCGGAAGTAGGTGGAGTATGAATCTTAAATTAAAATCTCTTTTTTAAATTACATAAGAGACAAAATATATGTGTGTGTATATATATCTTCTGCCAAAGTCAAAGTTGTCAAAATGTAAAACTGCTTGGGTATATTCATCACTCTGAGAGATAAAGAGTTAAAGTTAGTTATATAAAATATATGACTTCTATAATTGTCGAATCATTATTTTTGATTCAGAACTTATGCTCATAAGAAGACCTTCTTTAATCTTGTGGGAAGGTTTACGAATTATTAAAAATTTCCAAGACTGTTTACTGCCAGGAATTGTGGATTTTTTTATGAAACAGGCTATTGTTAGGATTTAACCTAAAGAAAGCCAAATTAACACTGATTTACTAAATAGGTTAAGGATAGCATACTTATTCGCGATTTCAACCCTATTTCATGCTTAGACAGGCAGATCTTAATTGTACACAAAAGAATACAAATGTTATTAGCATGATAATAATTATTTAGAAGACGTCCTCTTCAAAAAAAAAAAAAAATTAAACCAGTATTGTCATCCGTGCAGCTACATTTTTCAACGGAATGACAGCTTTGCTAGTCACAGATATGTTCAAAGTACATATACAATATTCAAAGCTGTGCAGACACGTTATCTGGATGAGCTCGGATCCGCGGTGCCAGCTATGCACTGCACACTAATCACTATGTCTTACCCACGGTACTACATGCAAATACAATCCTTTGTGACATTTTGTCAAATATTTTGAGGATTCTATACTCCTTATCACACCTCCATGCCCGTGGCCTCATCAACCACCAGGCACCCAGAAATCAGCTCCCTGGTTGGCACAGACTCTGGCTAGTCACAGGCATCACGCCATACCAAATTAATGAAAAGAAAATTAAAGATTCAAATTTAAGTGGTGAGCAGGCAGGGTGCAGGGAGGCAAGCTCAAGTTTACATTAACCGCCCTGCTGAGCTGCATATGACAGACCAGCTCTGGGAAAAGCCGCTTTCACCCTGTATTTGTGTAGCGAGAGATGTAAACATTACATAGAGTCTCCAGCATATGACATAATAGATAAATCAATTTAAAGGTCCTGCATTTGGAAAACCTACACCATGGGTCAATACCTATTGTCAATGAGCCCATATACGATCAGATGGAGAAAATGTAGAAACGTCTCGGGACTGCGGAGTTGGCTACAGTACAAGCAACGCATTTTTTTGAACATTGATTTGCCAGGAGTGTATCTGTTGTCTGTTGCTCCAGGCTGGCGTTTTTAATTATTTCTGGGACAAATGGATCAGTGATACAGAGAAAATCTGTAGGGCTTCTTGTCAAATTAATAAAATAATAATGAAAATAGTCATCTCTGACTGCAAACTGTCACCATCCTTGAAAGGCTATAGAAATCTACATGGTTAAACAAACTAAAATGCCCCTGCATGCTATTTCAACGTCTAAGTGCATGACACACGATGGATTGTGTAGTGTCCACTGCAGACAATGGCACCTACTGCGAGAGAACCCTGCTACGTTTAATGACCTTTTTAAATCTTATACCTAGAGTCCATAAAAGCATTGTAATTCAGTTGTAAAACACACTTTAATAATCAGAATGCAGCTGTTAAAATAGCATTGCTCATAATTCTAACTTGAGGCAATTCTTTTTTTTTTTTTTTTTTTAATGCAGAAGAGCAGACCACAGTTTAAAATTCCTAGGAGGTCACTATTGGCCATTACAGTGTTTTTTTGCAACTTAATAATAGATGTTTTAAAGTTTAAGTGCAGCCTCAGGCACTCATAAGCATTTATTACAAATCGCTGGTTGCCTCCCTTATGCAGAAAGGAATAACATTTACATACAGTAGCACGGATTAATAAGATAAAAAATTTGAAAAAGCCGTCAGTCAGGGAGTGAAATTGGTGCTAATAAAGCCCACTATATTCTTCAGAAATATCAAGCCGTCTGTTCCAATATTTTGCCATTCCCCATGAGGTATACAAATCCAAATCAGATAAGTCTCAAGCAATGCCAAAGACACGCTGCTCTGTTCTCTAGTGGCACCGGCTGAATCTTTTATTTATCTTCAGAGCAATTGTACATTCTAGTGTACTAAAGACTGAAATAAACTGAACATCAGTCATCAGAAAGTTTCATAAAACGGGGCCCTCTCCTTCCTGGTTTGCTAAACTTGATTAGTGAGAAAAATGCATTGCAAAGTACAGATCATGGAAAGGAGATACAATAGCAGGCATGGGACCTCAGCAGGCAAGGGCTAGTTACATACAGCCACATCTTACTAGAGTTTAAAATGATGCTCCTGTGGAATCAGACCACCGGGAGACAGAACTGCTTTTGGAAGGGGAGTCCACTGACCCTTCCCATCCTCCGTTTTGGAGTCGCTGGAACCCAGAGGTGTGAGGGGAAAGCAAATGCAAAGGAGCAGACATAATTTTGCATGATGATTAAACCGCAAAGATCCTTGTTACAACAAATCACTGTGTCATTCTCCCAGACTGCAGCAGAACAGAACTGCACGCAAAATCACTTCTGCCCCTCGGAACACTGCTAATTAAAAACCACAACCGTTAGAGCTCTGACTGGGGACGAGGCTGCCCGTTCATTCCAGCCCAAGTGAACGTTGATAAAAGAAATTTATTTATTTATACATAATTATTATTGTTACCCTACTGAACAGTGCTGGGGATTTAGAGAAATGAGCCGCCACGGTTCTAATTTTTCTTCAAGAAGTCTGCCATATTAACTCCATTGAATAATTACTGAAAAGTAATACACTTGTGTAATATTACCTTATGCAAAATTGCATTAATCAAAAAGTGAGCCTGCTGCAATCAAGTAATTTGGGATGGGGGGGCATGCACACATAGTATATTGTCCTCAGGACTTAATTTCCTTCCAGCAGGGTATTAGCTAACAGTTCTGTAGCAATGATCCCACGAAAGAAGGCAAGTCCATCAGACGGTAGGTTAAAAACACAGCCTTATTCTTACATGGAGAGGGCCACATAAACAGCAAAGGAGTGACCAGCTACTGTCTCAACGGCCCCCTCCAATGCTCCGACTCAGTACACAAGAAGATAGATCCCGTATGACCTCTCCAAGGAGCCAGATCATTGTTCCCCACAAGAAGTAAACGTAGCCGCTTAATTACACCAGTGTAGCTTTACAGAACATGGGGTTTATGATACAAAATGAACAGCTTTCTGTCGTGGTAGGTTTTCTTTAGAAAGTAAGGTAAAGGGGGAAAAATTGTATACATGGGGGGAGATCATTCCAGGTGTGCATGAAACGTGGCAAATCAGGAAGGATTCCTGCGCATACCTAATGTCTCATAAACACCAGAGTCCAAACGGCACTAAAGCAGGTACAATCATTTTTATAGCCTTTTGTCTTGTAAGTTTTGCTGGGAGAAGTGGGAAGGATGCCTCTCAGATTAGCATCTAGACCCGTGCCATCACAGGGGACTGAACAGCATTCATTAGAGGTGTGCATTTCATTTCTTTCTTTTTGAAAGGCGGGGTGGCGGGGTGGCAGGGTGGCAGGGTGGCGGGGTGGCGGGCTGGCGGGGTGGCAGGGTGGCGGGGTGGTAGGGTGGCGGGCTGCGGCGCTGGCTATTTTGGGGTGGTTGTTGCTGTTCGTTGTTTTTATTGCCTCCTCTGAGCGGCCGTGGTTGTAAAGGGTGGCTTCTCCCACCAGCCTCTCCCAAATTGGCTGTGAATACTGCCCATTTTGAGATTAGGAGATTAGGTTATTCATCAATTGAGATGCTCCCTGCTGTGCCGCTACTATCAGAGCACAGCCAAATCAAAACATCTCTGGAAGGCGTTTCAGAATAACTGAATGCATCATAATTTCCCTATTAATACATATCTCATATTACAGATTATGCATGAAATGTTCACATTATCTGTTACTTTTTGTTAACGTCTTGCTCCTTGCCAGTAAATTTAATACACAGAGTGAATCAGTGTGCTATGGTGAAGGGACAGGTTACTGATAGCCTTTTTTTTCTTTTTTTTTTCCAGGATTCAGTAGAAAATTAAAGTAAATCGATCATTTTATAGCCCCAGTGGAATGGCTACTAGGGCATGTTGCTAAGCAAATGGTAATTTAAATGTACTGTGTAATTTTTCTACGCAATTTACTGAAGGCAGATTTTATTTCTCACTTAATATCAGATGCTCTTTATCCGTTAGTGCATGATGTATCAATGATAGACAAATGATCAATCTATATAATCAAACGGAGGGGCGGCTGTGGTGTGACAATTGGCATGCAGGCATGCCAGGAGTCAGGTCCCATGCCCTGGAAGAATATGGTTGTTATAAATACCTGAAAAAAGACCAGTGATTAATTCAATATTTATTTGTATAAGAAGTGTGCACTAAATCCTAGCCAAAAGTAATCAAAGTAAATCCTAATGAATTTTAATAAAAATGTCCACATCTCATAACCCAAACTTCTATTCCTTATTTTCAAACTGATTTTAGATTTGCATTTCCTCAACATTATCTGGCCACAAAAGACACGTTCTTTTAATATTTGAAGATTCTGGCAATATTTTACACATAAGATGGAGGCATATAATTAAGCACTGGAAATATAATAAACATTTCTAGACAATTACATATTATCCATGCTGAAAACTCCTCCTCTCAGACATATTAAAAATTACTCAAATTCAAAACAGTTATTTTTTTTCTTTAAAAAAAAGTACTTGACACTGTATACCAGGGTGGTTTTAATTATAAAATACATCAGTCATTCCATATTTTAAGACAAATAAGAGCACATGAAAGAATCTGTTTGACGACACCCATCATTTTTACGAAATTCAAAAAAAGCAAAAGAAGGAGGACCACATTTACCCTTCAGGTTGCTAAAGGGAAGCCGAGATCCCCCCACTGCTGGTATACAAAATGTATTATTGTCATTAATGAAGAAGTTAATGGGCCATTTTCTTATATATCAATTTACATTTTACAATTTGAGTATATAAATGATATGTACAGCAGAGAGCTGATTATTTTTGCTCAAGGAAATAGTTTTAATGTGTTTTTATGGACATCAAATGTTGTGAATAATGAGGCATCCACAGAATGCAAATAGGATGACAGCTTATGGGCTGTGATCAACAGTCCTTGGATAAGAGGTCTGCTGGGACAATAATGTTCTGTGGAGGGCCTGAACAGTAAAAAACGGGAAACAGGGAGGACACCGGTTTATCTGAAAGGTAGACCAGCAGATGGGATTTGGAGTATGTCGCTCACAGATGGACATCAGATAACATCTCTGGTATTAAGAGAAATAAAATATATTTAAAAGAGAACGTGTCTGTGCCACAGGGAACTGCAGACAGACAGTGCTGATTCTGGGTGATAAAATCAATTTCTGAAATTAGATATGGCTTACCATACAAGAAATGAATTTTAATGACACACTTATACCACAATCCCAAACCATCTTTGCTTTACTAACTCTGGGTAAGGATCGATTTTGCTCCCCGCTGAAAGGCTATCATCCCTAAAGCGCAAACAGCAATGACTCACCGCCCCAGGAATGCTACACAACAGAGTTCTTGGGGGGAAATGTACAGAATAAGTTATCGGAAGGACACACACCGAGTCCCTTTGCCAGGAGACACGGGATGATATCAGACCTGCTAATGAGACCGTAAGTACATTCCTTGGAAAGCATGTGATGTAGCCAGCAGCCATGCTTTTGTGGGTCATTGTCGGGTGTGGGCAGATGCAGTCTGCACATATAGCCTTGCCTCAATCCCAGCAGACCTGCACCAGCAAGCAAAACAGAGCTTCTCGGTGACGGGCTGGAGCCACACTCACCCACCTCCCTGTGTACCACCTGGCCCTATCACCACTCAGAACCGACCTAGCCAATTTCTACCTGTGCCTCGTGGGTTACAACGCGCATACACACACAGATTCCGACTACCTCGGCAGAATGCCAAGGCATCTGGCTGGAAGTGAAAAGTTCAGTCAATCGTTCATTTTCCCTTTTCATGGGGATATTTGGGAACAGAGGGTCAATATTCTCCCGTCAACGAGAATTGTCACAAAAAATTTTAAACACGAAAAAGTGGAAGTGAGGCTGAGTTATCTCACTGAAAAAAAAAAAAAAAACTCTGGTGATAACCTTCTCAGCATCCAAATATGGATTAATTTGAAAGAAATGCTTACAAGGCCCCGGAAATACAAAGCCAAAGTGATTCACGGACATTTCTTCACCTGCTCTGTATGGACTTGAAAGACAAAGGGCCACAAAGAGAGGCAAGCGTGACAGGAAAATAGCACCCATGATAAGCTGCGTCAGGAAAATGCATTTTCATTAAAAAAAGTGGGGATTTTCTAAACCAACGGCAATGCAGCAAGATGGGAAAGTGTATTATGTCTTCAGTATCTAATGAGAGACAGCTGAATGTAAAGAAATACCTACGCTTATGTGAACACCAGTAAGAAACACAGTGGAGATGGACAGATTGCTCTTGAGGATGAAGGACAGTTGACTGCTAAGGAAACATATTGCTGTGGAAATCCAGGATTATCAAACCTTTATTTCTCTTTGTAAACAACAAAAGGGTTGACAAATTGGCAAGGCTTTTGTTCCAAGATTACCTTCTCATATATTTCTTTCACCACTTCCTAGCCCACCACCCAAAAGCCTACCCTTCAATGCTTCTTTTTAGCCCACCAAGAGCAAAGCATGCTGGGTTGTTCACACACCCACCGCCCAGTGGGTGTTCAGTGAAAGCAGCCACCACCACAAGAATGAATCCCACCTTCCAAGCTTCCTTCCCTCACACAGCACAGTTGTAAGGGGCAGGAAAGGAGAGGTACATGTGCCTTTATTGAAATCTAGGTAAGTGGAATTATTCAAAATTTGAAACATGAGCACAAAAATAATTAAATTTGGAAAGGTTCCTGGAAAATTACTTAAGCTCTCAACTTTACTTCAAAGACAGCATCCTTCCCACTCACCTCTATCCAAAACAAAGTAACTTCTTTAACTTCTTTCTCTGGTCTCAAAATCAACATGCCTACATCCTCTTGTGTCTGAATTTACTTGTTCTGCCAAAATCCAGCATCAGTGCCTTTGGGCACACATTGGAAATGAAGTAGGTTGGACCTGTTATCTTTACCTATCCTTCTAGCATGACTAAAAGCCCAAGAGAGCTAACTGACCTCGTATGTATATGGACTAATTGTACAATAAACCTGTCTTTTTTTTCCTAAATAAAAAGAAAAGCATATATATAGATAGATAGATGTAGATATATACACTTTTTAATCCTGACATATAAACATAGGGTTTTTTTACTTGATTGTTTTTATTGCAACTGGTCATTCAGCTAATGGGTATTTATTATACAAGTTAAATTATATTCTTTTTAGTAGAGTTGATTCTATCATTTTTAGTACAGTTAGAATGTCAATTTTTTTTACTCAAACTGATTATTCAAGAAATCAAAAATGTTAATGAACCCTGAGCCTATTTCCTCAAAATTGGAAGGACAGTATACATAATTTAAATTGAAGCAAATGTTATGCT
This sequence comes from Dugong dugon, assembly GCA_030035585.1. Lineage (NCBI taxonomy): Eukaryota > Metazoa > Chordata > Mammalia > Sirenia > Dugongidae > Dugong > Dugong dugon. The sequence goes on along the minus strand of CM057480.1, from coordinate 72,553,657 downwards.
TTACCTTTTAACTCTAGATCTAAAAACATCACTCCTCCTTCTTCCATAACAGAAGTGGAAATGGGCATATCACTACTGGAACAGGTAACACTTGAAAGAAATCTAACCCCCAAAAAAAATTAACTCAGAAACGATGAGATAATTGAACCCAGTCACCCAAGGGAGTCACCATTTTACAAAAGTATCCCATGTATCCAATGCCTTTTTCTCCCTATAAGCAATGTTATAACTTTAACAGAATCAAAAATGAAAGACAAAAGTCATCCATTATCCCAACTCCTACAAAATGATCTATTTATTCCAAAATGCCTTCCAGTTCCAGTACATAAACATATATACATTCTACATATTGCAGAGAGCAGGCCCATTGTAATTTCCCATTAACACTAGGGACTGGGCATTCTTCTTGTTTATCAAGAATGAATGGTCTTTAAAAAGACTCTGTCTTGAATAGATGAATAATTTTTCCATCAGAAGCAGTACCATCATTTTCTTTTTAAAGAGGGAGCTTTTACCCTCTGATATAAAACAAAGAGGTCAAGGCTAGAAGCTTCATTTTTGAAAGCACAGTATTCCTTATGTTGGTGTTGGTCCCTGTGATCAGCCATGCTTCTCACCCTACAATGACCTGAGGGTCCTAGCTTGGAAGCCACCTTTTATTTTACTCATAGTCTCAAACTCTAAGAGAACTCAACCAATCAAGATCACTAACCAGTACAGAGGTTGCAGTAACACCTGTCCATATCCAAGGGATAGAGCTTGCCACAATGAAAGGTTACTCCAACAAAAGAATTATTTGCAAATTCCAAACTCTGTTTTTGGGGCTCTTCTCCAGGACACTGAAGCAACACAGCAGCCAGGACCATTTGTGGGTACATTTTGTGACCAAATGAAAACTACATAGAAAACATCTCACAAAAATAGACTAAATCAATAAAGCAAATGAACACTTTTCTTCAACACTCAGCAGGTACAGACTTATATTTCCCCCATTCTAAAGTAAATCAGCAATGTATCTTGAAAAACAAAAAAGAATATTTCACCACAAGTTAACTGCATTTAATAAAATGCAAGCTCGCCTGCCCAGACAGTGAAAATTTGAAATCAATAGTCAAATTTCGCATCTTCTATTAAGTGAGAGAAATTAACACATAACTTGATTGTTGCCCCACGAATTACCCCATGGTGCTTCACATTTTGGCAAGAATCCTGCCAATTCTCCACTTTTAAGGTAGGGAAAAGAGACAGAGCACAGGAAATCGATCAACAAATGACTGTTTCCTTTGGCAAACAGATAGATTAAAAATAAAAATAATTTCCTTGTTAAAAATATACTCAGGACACCAGAACTTGAAATATATGTTGTTAGAGAGAGTTTACTATCATTTTTTAAATTGATGGTATTTTTTCTATTAAAAAAAAAAAAAAAAACCATGCAGTATTACATTAGTTAAAGGAAAGAAAGAAAAAAAAAAAAGAAGTTTTGAATGTTGCTTATTTAAATGGTGTTTCAACCACCATGGTACAGTCCTTTCAAACAGGCACCAAGAATGGACACGTGGGCAAACCTAAACTGTGGGCAATGTTTGGTGATTCCAGCCACCATACAAAGCTCTGCCAAGTAAGCTTGGGAAGTAGAGTGCTCCTGAAGGGCCAGAGTTTCCTGGCCTTCTCTGTGGGGAATCTGCACGCCTAGAAAGGTCCCAGGGCAAAATCAGTGGCACTTCGGTGCCCCCTTGTGTCCAATTCGGCACCAGCAAGAATGGCACCAGGTCTGTGCACGTAGAAAGCAAGAACAGGAATTTGTTAAATCCCACCAGAGTGCAGGATGGGGTGGGGAAGAATTGAAATTTTCTACTTCTGTGTCTGTGAAAAGGTCTGTTGCTGGTACAATGGGAGATTTCCACACCATTGCTTTCCCACACCAGTGGAAACGCCCTCCACCTGAACCCCTTGGCCGAATTTCACCTGGAGACAAACCAGAATGGTCTGTCTTGCATCCCTGGCTCCTAGGCCCCCAGAAACAAGGCAAATAATTTTGGGTTTAAAAAATGTTCTTATTATTAAGACCCAGAAAAATTGGAAATCAGACTTAGAGTCTTTTGAAAGAGTTGTGCTTAGCCTTAAATTTGTCTCCCCCAATTTTTAGTCTTGCTAGATTATTTTACAGATTTTCATGACGGGCACTATTTCATTCCCCCATCATTATTCCTATTTTCTACATGCAAAATTACTTTGCAGAGAATTGGGTCACCAGCAGATGCAAGAGTGTAACTCCATTTTTCAGCTCCATTCCCACTCACCTACACACACCTTAAAGCATCAAAAACCAATGCTACCCGTACTGAAGCTTGGACGTTTTTCAAATTCAATGTGGGGTTGAAGGCGAAGGTCAATTTCCCCATAAATACAAATCTGCTGCTGATGTTTATCTCTGTAGATGGGTTGACTGCAGATCCAGAACTGGATTGCAGCTCTGTCTGCAAGAATTACCGGGAACGAGCCACTTCTCAACAGTTATTCACACAGCTCCAAAGACATCCCAGAGGGGAGGTGTGTGCTTTCTCTGATGGAAAGGACTGTTGGGGGTTTCAAACTCCTCACTGCATCCAAGGGCGGGAAGCATGAGGGAGCAAGTGATAAATCAGAGACACAAAAGGCAAAGAAAGCAAGGCCGTGAAAAAGAAAACACTTGAATGGAAAGGGAAAGAAAAGAAAGAGATGAGGCCACAGAGCTCCGTGAGAACGCCCTTTCTGTCCCCAGTGGGAACAGCAGAGGACGGCCGACTACTTTTTTGCCCTTTTTCTGGAAATCATTTAGAAATGCAGGTGGGAATTATAACGACACTTATGGCTGTCTTTCTGCTCTGGCAACACAGTGGGTCTCATGCACATTGGCTGTCCTCTTGTTCACCTTCAGAGGCAGATAAACTCTCACTGCGTACCACCACTGCTGCCCCACGAAGCCCTCCTGGGAACCCCCCAGTGCGTTTGCAGCAGGATGAAGAGGCAACCCCTTCGTGGGTCCTTCAAGAGAGTAAACTACTGTGGAACAGCACTTCCACTGAACACTGTCATCAAAGGCTAGGAACTGAGGAAAGAGAAATAATTTTTGCCTCTTCTCTCAATTTCTGTGCCTGGGTGGTGTAAATGGTTAATGTGCTCGGATGCTAACCTAATGGTTGGCAGTTTGAGTCCACCCAGAGTTGCCTCGGAAGAAAGGCCTGGTGACCTACTGCTGAAAAATCAGCCATTGAAACCCCTATGGAGCACAGTTCCACTCTGACACACATGGGTCACCATGAGTGAGAGGTGACTCAACAGCAACTGGTTTACTGCTTAGCTCACTCTCACCGTCTGCCATATCCTGCAGAAAAAGGGAAAGAAAACCAAAACGAGCAAACAAAAAAACAGGATTAAATAATTTCTATCTTCATCCATTTATAATCGTGTGTTTATTTGGCATGCTTTTCCTTTGCTCAGAACGGTTTGTACTTTTGTGCCAAATGCCGCCTGCAATTTGCAACATTTGTGAAAAGACCTACTTTATGGCTGCTCACCAAAAGGTCGGCAGTTGGAATCCACCAGCGGCTCCTTGGAAACCCTATGGGGCAGTTCTACTCTGTCCTAGAGGGTCGCTATGAGTCAGAATTGACTCTACGGCACTGGGTTTGGTTTTGGGTCTGGTAGTCTCTCGAGGGATAGCAACTGCCACAAATAGGGATTGAATCTATCACCTTGACCTCCCCCGTGGTACTCTTAACCTAGGGTTCACCACACACAGCCCTGTGTATCTCAAACGTTCGCAAGGTAAGGTTGCAAGAAATATGTTGCTACAACCGTGAAATACAAAAGTTTGGCAGCAGCTTTACCCTATTACATACGACAGCCGGAACAGCTTCAAGGTCATCCATGAAGTAGAAACGCTGTAAGCTGCACCTGAAGTTTTTGTTTTGGGAGATGGAAGAGAGAGTTGTGGAGTTATGACTGGTACCTTTGCTCCCCCCGGGGCCCAGGATACAATCCCTAATGCTGTGAGCCAGGAAATACACTCAGCGATAATCACTAGCTAGAACAAGAGCTCAAACAGTCTCTTTACCACAGAGTTGGCCTGGGAAAGAAAGAGTGATCCTCAAGGATGTACAACCCAGATGAGAAGATAAGAAATACCCCTTGTGTCTAGGCTTATACATTCTAAATGGGAGAAAGTGGCAAGGGTATTGCCACACCCTGCCCAGAAACGTCTTCCTCCAGGTAGACGCACAACCCCCAGACAGTCAGTCACTCTGCTCAAGAGCTGCCTCTTCAGAGAGGCCTTCCCTGACCACCCAACCTAAAAGAGCAGCCCCACCTCGGACCTTCTCACCCCTAAACCCCAGCACTGATTACCACCTGACATTAGACTGTACTTGCTAACTGGCTATCTTCTCCTTGTAGAAGGTAAACCCCATGATGGTTTTGTTCATCACTGTCTCTCCAGTGTTCAGAAGAGGGCCTGCCCAGTAAGTACCAAGTCAGTATTTCTGGAATGGTTACTTGAATGAACCCTGGGCACATTCAAGGCAGTACTTCCCACATGTAAACATGTCTTTGAAAAAAAAAACCTGGAGAACTATTGTAACAATCAACTCTTTGTCCTTTTCCAAGTTGAGAACGATATAGCTCAGAGCATCCAGTGATACGTCAGGGAAGATTCAGAGCCCCATGGTTAACACAACACGGTATACTGATTAATGGTTCTCAAACTCTATCATGTATCCGAATCACCCAGAGGGCTTGCTAAAAATCAGACAGTAAGGCCCCATCCCCAGATTTCTGACCAAGTGGGTGGGTGAGAATCTGCATTTTAACAAGTTCCCAGGTGATGGTGATACTGCTAGTGTGGGGACCACTCTTGGAGACGGTCTTTGCCTCGAAAATTCTGCAGTCATGGCAGCAAGCGATAGTTCTTAAGCACTTTGAGAAATTAAGACACAGGCACATTAGGGAGTACAACGCAAAATTCAAGTGCATTTTTAAAGTGAAAAGGGGACCGTCTAGAAATGGCTTGTTTGCTGTCGGTTGATCCAACATGGACAGAGAGTTTAATTCTTCTCTGTCATTAAGGGTGCCTGAATGCAAACGGTCAAGGAGAACTGAGTCAAGATAGAAATTTCACGCCTGACAAGTTCTTAAATGTAGCAAGTCTCTCAAGGGTTGATTCAGAAGGAAACAGCAGGGCCTGGTCTGTAGGTGGGTAGGGTGGAGAGGCCCTCCATCAGGCCAACCATGACTCTGGAGTGGTCACAGGAAGCACGGTTCAGCCTGGCAGTTAGTGGCGGGCAGCCAGGGGGCTGGGGGTTGCCAGAGCTCACCACAGAAAGTGTGGATGTCATGTCACGCTATCGTTATCTGGGTCAGCCATCTGTGGGGCCTGTCGCTTTTAAATGGTCCTCTTGAGCCTTTCGTTTTTCATAGTTCTCTTACACCAGGGAAAGAAAATAATGAGTGAAATTTAATTCCTTATGAAAAGAAAAAACCCTATGTTGTTCACATCTCCATTGTACATAGCTCATCGCATGACTATCGTGTTGGATCCTTGCCGAGACGGACACAGGGCAGACTAGCACTAAAATCCAAGGCAAAGAGTCCTCTTCCGGCTTTAGACTGTCAGGGAAATGCAATCCAGTCTTTCTGCATCCACCTTCTTTCTAAATACGCTTCCTGAATGTTTACTGTGTATGATGGACGCGTAGACTGGATAGAAATAGCAAGGAAGCAAGGGAAAGAAATTGTTGCTGCTTTTGGTATATGTTGGTGCCTTGTCAAGGGGATAGGGTAATTCGTGGTGTACACATAAAATCTTGGCTCTGTGTATTATAAACTTTTCAAAGGCTGGAGACCCCTTCCTTTACAATTAATGCCTTCCTAAGGGCCAATCTAGCAAATAGTACCCAGAGTCGGTTTGATCTTTAGAACAATGAGACAGTTCCCTGGCGAGACACTCTCCTTGAGCTGCTTTTTCACAGCTGTGGTAACTACTCTCCATCTGCATCTCCCTAACATTCCTTCTGCTCTCTCCCCCAAAATAAAAAGCAAGGCATGTCTTTCATGGAGAGGATGCCCCACCTGTCCCTCTCTTACACCCTAAAAGTGCCACTCGAAGAGATTTATTTGAAGACTGGTTAGGTTTGAAGCTGTCCCCCACAACACGAGCTATTTTCTACCCCAAATTATTCTAGCAGGAACCCTTCCTTCCATTCTGAAACTTTATTTCTTTCTGTTATTCCAGATGTATGTGCCAATCAGTTTAGCTCCTGCCAACTCTTGTTTATTAATAAGGCTAACGAAAGAATTGAAATTCTACCAGATTCCAATCTCTCGTTTCATGCCTCCATAATGAGTCCTAACAGGGACAATTTCTGATATTGTCTCAGCAACTCAAAGGACTAGGTAGGATCAGAAATTTGACTGCTTTCGCCTACCTTATGTGATCTCAGGACGGCTACCGCTGCCGCGCACTGCCACTGTATATGTGCAGATGATTTGCATTTTCATTGTTCTTTATTTTATGTTATTAGTTATTCATGAGATGAATATCGCATTCAACAACTAATCTACAAAGCCTTTGCTTTAAATAACAATGTGCCGTTTTTGTTGTAGGAGGTGGAATGGAGAATGGACATCCCATTTAGAGATCTTGTACAAAGAACTGAAAAATGAATGACATGTAGGCTCTTCTTTGCCATATGTAAAACCGGTATCTCAAAGAGAGTGGCATTAGAATTGGAAAGAAACAGACTGTACTACATAGGTTTGTACATATAAGGGCCATATTAGCCAGCTGGACCTACTGAGAAAGGTCCCTAGTCAGCCAGCCAAAGGGAAGAGAAGGTCAAGTCTAACCTACTATGTAATAAACCTGTAAATGACTAATTATTCCTCCCACCAAATAGCACAGTCTTCATGGGAGGCAGAAACCAACACAGAAAGCATCTGAACTCATTTTTTTTTGTCAGTTGGAAACAGTCCCAGTTTCCTACACACTGGTTTCTACTTTTTCCAGTAAGGGCTCATGTCTATATTAACACAAATTACAAGGAAAAAAAAAATGCAAAGATTCCACTCTCTTCCTTGGTTTCAGGAAAGAGTATATTAATTCAGTAAAACAAAATCAAATTTGCATGTGAGGCCCAGCTGTGTGTGTGTTTCTGTAAGTGTGCACACACGATGTAGTTGTACGTTGAGCTGTACGTTCTCACTTATCTCTCTGTGAATGGTGGATATAGATAACCTCTGGATAAGTTAGTTTGAAAAGCAGATCAATGATTTCATTTGCCAAGAGGGGAGCATAGGGCCTTCACTGTACTCAAAGGATTTCACCGGAATCCCACTGTGGTTATCTTGGTAGGGGCTGCTTCACCTTGGAGGTAGTGAATTGCTAGGTCTTGACTTCCTTGGGAAGGAGGTAACTGTCTCCCTCCAGGAATTAAAAAAAAAATAAAAATCCATAAGGAGAATTCCACATATTTTTTTCAATAATACAACTCTGAAACTCAGAAATTCTGATAGAAAAATATCTGTGGCAGCAGTAATACGACCTAATATAACAGACAAAATAGAGAACAGTAACAATCTAAGATTTAAGAGTTTTGAAGAAAAGAAATACTATGAATATCAAAATATTATACACATACATTCTGGGCTTTATGGTGAAATATATAGACATAATTTTATGGTGGTTATATTATAACAACAATTAGTTTAAAATGATTGATGTTCCTGAGAAAATGTAATTCTTCAAAATTGTAGAATATATTTAGCCAATAAATTATTTGGCAACATTTCTAGACATTTCTCAACTGAAAATATACAACTGATAGAGGGGAAAAAAATTGTGAAAACGTGGTGTTTCTTCTGGCCGCTCATTTGCCCTTTTTTTCCAATACTCTGCTCTTATGTTCTCCTCACACCCAGCTGTCCCATTCTGGCCTGCGTTCTCAGGGCGACACGTTGTTTTAATTTCTCCATATCATCACGTGTCCTACTTCCCAAATACTCTGAACTTTTGCAGATGATGTTTTAGCTCTGGAACCCTCTGCTCAGATGAGATTTTACTGGAAGCCTCGAATCTCAAATGCATGAATACAAGCGTAGAGAACCAGGAGCCCCTTTGCTGGGCCCCCTTCTCCACCGGCCCCTAAAATGGTCTGAGACATTCAACAGATCGTTCCTAACTACTGCTGAGACCTACGCACATGCCTGATTTGGTGGTGGAGATTTCAACAACGGCAAGTCCATGGGGAGCTAAGAGCCTACACACTGAGCCTCCCCCGCCTCACTCCAGCCCAGGAAGTTCAACCCTGCCTTAGCGCCTCTCTGCTGCACCCTCAGCTGCGCCTTTGTTTTTATACAACTGTTTACCCCCCAAGGGAGACAGACATAGACAATGAGGGACCCTCCAGTAGGAGGTGTGTCTTTCTCTCTCTCTCTCCCCATGTCTCTGGGCTTAGACCCTTGACCTTCTCTCTGACATTCTTGCTGTACCTCAGACTGTTGGAGTTCAGCCTTGCTCGCAGCTACTCAGAATTTGGTTGTCACGCTTCCTCTTCAAAGGCCATATTCCCACTAAACAAAGTCTTTAAATGCCATGCAGGTTCTACTGCACAAACAGCAGTGAACAGTCCAAGCCTGGCCCCACAAGGAGTCTACACCTCTCAGACACCCTGTTCAGCTCAACGGCCCACCCTACAGCAAGTGGGGAGGAAACCAGAGGGGCCCTTGTCTGCCAGTAATAAGAGAGAAGAAAATTCATCCGAAGGGGAATGCATTCTTTTGCTCAGGGACACAAGAGAAGTATCTGTTGAAGCTATTTACATGCTTCAAAAATTTCTAAGCCACTCTCCAATTACAGATTTTAGTTAAAAACTTAAACTATTAGATACGTTAATTATAGGAAAAAATGGCTAATATAGACGAAAAATAAGAAAAAAAATTAAGCTTAAATCCCATCATATATTTTTTTCACAGCCATGTTCTTGTAAAACAGAACAGTATTTTATAAATTTCAGTTTTATGGGTCATCTTGCAATACCCCTTATGTACATCTAAAGCATTATTTGTACAGTTAGTTCGTAGGTTTTTGTTTCTTTTTAACGAATCCCCTGTTGCCAAGCTTATAGGTTGCTTCTCAGTGTTCCCTGCTTTGAGCAGTGACAGGCAATGAGCACAGAGGTTGGGAGTATGATCTGCAGGCTGAGATGCAGGTTCAAATCCCAAATAACTATGAAGCTTGGGCACCTGAATGCGGTTTGTAAAAGCCTCCTGAGCCTCATTTCAGCTTTAGTGGAGAGCGGTTGTGAGACTACCTTCCTGGGCTGTTCTGAGCCTTCAGTGAGAAAACGGACATAAGGT